>OX454525.1:142587858-143221669 GCA_949715645.1 Portevinia maculata
TTGGCCTCTTCCGACTTCTCCAAAAGAAGACAACAGAATCCACAGAGAGTGTTGATATCTTCTACATAACGAATGTCTTCCAATGCCGCGACCATAGATGCGTCACCAATCTTTCGATACACTTTAAGAGCTAAAATTGATATTTTCTAAAACTCAGTTCGGAGCTTCATAAAGAGTACAAACCAAAATCAGGTTCTAAATCGGATATAGCTTGTTCTCCTAGCTCCAGCCATGTTGATTTCAATTGAATTTTTTCGCAAACCTTGAAGGCTTCGCTGTATTTTCTGAGATAAATTAGATTTCGAAGATTCGTAGCTGCATTTGTTCCCGGATTCACGAGATGTGTGGACAGAGTTATGGTGGAATACTGCCCCCCGTCGACGCATAGCGCTAATTCACCGTCGTATAACATGAGAGGAATTTGCGTCGATGGTACCTTGGACTCGCCCACCTTTATTGTGTGCTTTCCTGAGGAAGTGGAAACCATTATACTTGTCAATTCGCTACACATACAATCTTGAATACCTTCTATAGAATACCGTTGAAATACATGTGTTGAGCACATCTTCGAATCGTAAACAACGAACGCATTCGTTTGCGATAAGTCCCAAAGCACTCCTTCACATTTTTTCGGTAGATCAGATATCAAAAGAGTTTCCTCAATTGTCTACGCAAAAAAATCTAAAGATTGGAAACATTTGGATGTTATTTTTGGTCTTACCGGGAGAAAAATGAAGCCTTGCTGGTGATCATCGAAAAAAATCAGTTTCGTGCCCTCTGCATCGCAGTGGAGGCTCTTGATACCCATGTTGTGTTTGTACTTGGTACTCACGGTCCACTTTTCAAGCGAGAAAAAAACAAGATTTCCCAACTGTTCAAAGAGAATTAATTCAAATAAACAGCAACAAGTTATTTAATTCATTCTTACATCCGTTGCAAATATGAGAAATTCATTCGTAAGCTGGTGACAAGTTATAACGGCATCGCTTAATCCCGACACAGCTCCAGGGAATGACTGCGTTGCCTTGTCCCTTGTACCTGGATTGTCCGACTCGATTGACTGAAGCACCAAATGTGATCCACACAAAACCGCACAGAAGTCGGCATTCATCTTCACCACTTTGATCTCGGATATAAATTCACGGTCGCCTAGTAGCATAGGCGAATCACCGAATGTCTTTCCTAAATCATAGAACCATGCATGGTTATTCATTCCAGCTGCCAAATGGTAGGGGCCGATGCCAATGAATGAAGGCTCGATTTCTAGATTTAACTTGATTGGTGTTGGCTTCGACTGAGGAGTAAAATAGTGAATTTGGCAAATGAGTATCCAAAAAACGAACTCACCTTCTCTGCAGAATATACAAAGATGGACACTTCTGCCAGACTACTAAGCATCGCGATCCGGGGCGGAGATACGGCGTGCATTGTCTGTAGTTTCGTGACAAACGTGCAAATCGTCCCATGACTAGTGGTTACCGCCAAGAGTTGACCATCACTGCTCCAATCAATCATCTGAACGCTGGAATGATCAGGCAGGGTGATGATTTTTTCAGTTTCTTGTAGATTCGTTATTGAATGGATCTTTACCCTGAAAACAGAGAGTTAAATCAACACTTTTCTAGGAACTCCTTAAACTGACGTATCATCTCCACATGAAGCTACAATATCCAAAGCCGGACAGTACGCCAATCCAGTCAAAATGTCCTTGTGATTCTTTACTTGCCACAGTTCCTGACCAACATCTTTGGGATGTGTGGATATAGCCACAACATGTCCATTCGAGAATCCTAACAAAATGTATCCATCGCCAAACCACTTATGCTGCAATAGGGATCCATACCGACTCTGAAAGCCCAGTTCGGTGGGTGAATCAGGCTCTGGCAAGTAGTACAAGAACAACGTTCGCTTTCCAATGATCATGCTTACGGCATTCTCCCCCGACAACCTGTCATCGTTTGACATCTCAGCAAAGTACAAATCACTGGGGACATCTCGCAACTGTACCACCCGCAGAGAATCGCCCTCTTCGTTTGAGAGAGAAAAACTCTTATCGTCACTTCCCAATGCGAGCATGTTTTGCTGCGACCACGCTCCACATGTTACTCTCTTTGAGTGCTTCCCCAAAATTGGAATACGCTTCGATGTCTGGTGATTGTAGATAGCCAGATTACCGCGTGTGGTGCCCACTGCCAGGATCTGTGACTGTTTTGACCACAAAATGCAGCTGAGTGGATCACGCAGCCCAGAGTCGATGATTTGCTTTCGCTGAGTATTTGAGTCCCAAAGGAGAATTTGCGAGGAGCTGGCGTTTATGATGCCCAACAGATCACCGTCACTGTCCCAAGAGAATCCCGAACAGAGGCCTTGGAGTAAAATTCGTTCCACCAGCTGACCTTGTCTGTTAAAAATGGCCACAGTGCCATCAGAGCCAGTTGAAGCTAACAGTGAGCCAGAAGCCCCCTTTTGCCACATAAAATACACATCTCCAGGCCCATGGGGCTCATCAAACTTGTACAGCACCTTGTCGAAGGGCATTTTTCTAATAATTGAACGAAATACGACTTTCCTCTCTAGCAGAATTTGGAAACATGTCCGATTAGAATCCCACCAAGCTTGGTAGTTTTTCGGAGTTCGTTTGTTTTGGTTTTTTATTTCCAGGTAACCATAACAATATAGTGCATTCACAGGCGTCGCTCAAACGAAATTAGCAGGATCTGTTGGGAGGTAGCGGTATACAGTGACGTTTGACAGGACGGTGTTGTAGTTGTAGGCCGTTTACTGTCGAGAGTGGGATTGATGGTCTGCAACTGCAAGCCCTCCAGCTAAGTTTAAGTGAAACCGCAAAATAAGATAAGATCGTTCGTTAGCTGTTATACAGGGACAATTTTCAGACAACAAAATAAAAATAGTGATTAGCATAAATAACAGCATATTTTGTGCAGTGAAACAAACTAGGAAATGTCAGACAAGTTAATACATATTAAACAAATTTCTTCACTGTCTGAATTAACATTGGATGCTGATGAGTTTTTTGTTACACTGAAGAACAAGAATAATTATGTTTAATAATGATTTCGACGATGAAATTTAAAGTAAGAAAACTTTCACTCATGAATTTATTTTGCGGTGCGGAACAAATGTTTTTGTTATTATTTTTTTTAGGTTTGTTGTATACTTTAAAAGTCTCAACCACTTCAAATTCGTAGTTTTCGTACCTTATTGTGAATTTCATACTAATAAAACACAAAGAAATAATTTAGAAATTCAAGGTTAAGTTTATTAAAATTTTCTTTCTAAAAGACACATTGGACGCGTTCAATTTACAAGTCAACTACTAGTGACTACTATTTTACCTTTTCTCATTGATGAAATAACTCACGTGACCATCGTTTGGCAAGTGATAGAAATTTAATTAGTAGTGAACTTGCAGTTAACTTGCAAATTGAACGCGCCAATTAACACCTCAACGTTCGCCTCTAGAATGCCCTCCCGCTCCCTCAATGCCTCGCTCTTCTCTTTTCATTTCTTTCGCTACTGCGTAGTGTTGCCGTTACTTCCCGCTCCGTATCAGATTCGTCCATCCTGACATCGTCGACGCCCTCGTCGAGCTCAGCTTCCAGCTGGATCCATTTGTTCATGCGGTCAGTAGCGGACACAGACGAATATGGTTTCTGAGTTCGTTATGCAAATGATACATCTTCTATTTGGTACCTGTCATGGGGTAGTACTGCTGTCACAAAGTAAGGTCCCTTGTACTTCGGTTCCAGTTTACGAGAAGTCCCCGAAGCAGCTACTCCGTCATTAAGAATCATTACCAGGTCAACCACTTCGTATTTTTTAGCCGGCTTATTCTTAGAATCATGTCGTTGTTTTTATATTGCTTGTGATTTCGCAATGGCTGCCTGTCCCTCGGATCTAGTGCCGGCCAACGGTTGATTATTCTGGTTTAGATCTACGCCGATTGAAATTGGATTAGGGCAAGGCTCTCTTGGGGTATAACCCATTAACATCTGTTGTGCTGTTTTTTGTGTGTGTTGTTTATTCCCCATTGGATCATTTTAACTTGTTGATCCCAACGAGTGTCGTCGTCCACCGCGGCAAGTAGTGCTTGCAATATAGTTCTGTTGTAGCGTTCAACCTGTCCGTTGGCTCTCGGAGTCTTCATTGCATTCAATACATGATGAATGTCATGGCTATGGACATGTTCTTGGAACAACTTTGAAGTGAACGCTGCGCCTCTATCAGTAATTATGCGCTGCGGAGATCCAAATACGTTTGCGATTTCCGCAAGAAAATTTAGCACCACTTTTGTTTTGGTATTGGGTATTGCTTTCATGATAAGAAACTTTGTGAATGCATCTACCATCACTATCAAGTATATATTGCCTTTGGTAGATTTTACAAATGGTCCGAGGTGGTCGATATGGACGGTGTCGAATGGAACATTCTTCTTGTAAATTGGATGCAATTCACCTCTGGGTTGAAGTTCATTCTTGTTGTATGAGCACTGGATGCAACTTTTAATGTATTTTATTACCGCCTGCGTCATTCTAGGAAACCAGTACCTTTCCCTTAGATGCCTGATTGTCGTGTTCTCCGAAAAATGTCCCAACTGGTCATGGCTTCCTCGCATTACTTGTTGTCTGACACCCTTAGGGACATATAGTCTACTTTCCCCATCTACTGACCTGTATACCCGACCCTGCTTAATCTTGTAGTCCTTGTGCAACTGCAGCTCTACTTTATTTTCTGGAGTCTTCCTTAAAGCTTCTGTGATTTCCTTAACATTTGGATCTTGTAGTTGCATTGTGTAGATCCAGTCATCTTCGTCAATATTCACCCTTAAGACATCCATATTGAAAACATCGGGCTCAACTGGAGGTTCGTAAGGAGCCCGTGAGAGAGCATCTGCATGCGCCATTGCCTTACCAGCTCTATGCTTAACTTCGTAGTCGTATTCCTGCATCTGAAGCCACCACCGGGCAATTCTTGGAACTAGCTCCTTTTTATCCATTGCTGTTTTGAGGGCTCCACAATCTGTGACTACTGTAAAATGTTCCCCAACAGATATTGGCGAAATCGGTGGGTTGACTCGACAACTGCAAGAGCTTCCAGCTCATAACTATGATAAGATCCTTCTTCTTTAGTAGTTCCTCTACTGAAGTAACCAACTACTTGCTGGTCCCCTTTGTCTTGCAACAACACCCCTGCGAGTCCCTTGGCACTTGCATCAGTGTGTAATTCATGCGCAGCTGATTGGTCATATAAAACCAGTACTGCTTCCTTGGATAACTCACTTTTTAACTTTAAACCTGTAGTGAAACAGTACCCTTATAATATAATATAATCCACAGCGCAGGCATTTAGTTTGTTGCGCAAGTAGCTCCCAGCAATTCATTGCCTATTTTTGGGTGCAATTGTCAAACATCACCCTTAATGTTTATTTAATAAAAGATATTTAATAAAAATTTTTCTTTATTTATTTTTCTTTTTTTTTACTTTATAATTGTCACAACTTTAATTTTATTTTAATTTTCGCTACGCGTTTCGAAGTCTACTTCATCGTCGGGCGAGTACTTGTTGTCATTGTTATTTCGGGCCGCTTGTTATGCTGTTGTGTGGCTATTGTTATTGTTTATGTCTGTCTCTTTTTGTCTTGTGCTGTTGATTGCTGTGTCAAATAGTTGGTTTGTTTTTAGAGTTAGTTTGTCGTTGAGTATGTTTTCTTTTTCTGTTTTGTGTGCTTTGTATATCTCAAACTCCTCTATTGTGTCGAGTAGTTTCCCTTTCTGTGTTATGTGTAGTGGTATTAAATTTGTTTCTATATTATTGTAATTGTGGTTGTTATCTATTAAGTGTTGAGCGTATGCTGACTTTGTATTGTATTTGGGGATATGTTCTTTGAACCTGTCTTTGAACGTTCTCCCTGTTTGGCCTATGTAGAACTTTTCGCAGTCACTGCATTTTATTTTGTACACTCCTGATAATTCCTCCTTATTTGTTTTGGATGTTGTATTTAATATTTTTTGTATGTTATTGTTTGTCTGGAATGATATGTTAATATTTTGTTTTTTGCATTTTTGTTGTATTATTTGTGGAAGCATGTTGGTGTATGTTATGGATGTGTATTTGTTTTCTGTTGTGTTGTTGTTGTCAATTCTTTTATTGTTTATTTTTTGTTTCATCTTTTTATGTAATTTGTCTATTGTTGGTGGGGTATACCCGTTCACTTGTCCTATTTGTTTTATTGTTTGTAGCTCTATCTGGTAATCTTTTTTGTCCATTGGTATTGTTATTAGTCTATATAATAGTGAATTGTATGCTGCCATTTTTTGATTATGTGGGTGGTGTGATTTATTGTTTATCGTGATGTCTGTGGTAGTTGGTTTTCTGTAGATTTTGTACTTTAATTTGTTGTTGCTTTTTGTTATGTTGAGGTCCAGGAAATTGATTGTGTTATTGTTTTTTTCTATTTCTGTTGTTACTTTTATTTTGGTATTGATGCTGTTGATGTATTTGGATAGTATTTCTATTTGTCTCTGTGTTCCGTCGAATATGATAAATGTGTCGTCTACATATATAAAATGTGTTTGTTTTCGTAATTGTTTAAGTAAAGGTCAGCTAGTAGTCCGCTGAGAGGTGATCCCATGGCTAATCCTTCTGTTTGTGTGTAAAGTTTATTGTATATGCCTTTGTGGGGTCTTTGTCCATTGTTTGTATTTTGTTGTTGTTTATGAACGTTTCTGTTTTTGTGATGTATTTTTTCTCGTCAAATATTACTATGGTGTTACCTTTGTCTGCTTTTGTTATTATTGCTTTATTATTATTTATCTTTTCTTTTATTGTTTTTAAATTTGTTATGTCTTCTTGGTATTTCATTTTAAGTTTTTGGTTTATTGTGTTGTTTTTTGTTATTATTTTTTTCAATTTTTTATTGATTATTACTCTAGTTTCGTTTTGTAATTCGTTTGTTGGTATTGTTTTTATTGCTGCTTCTGCATTTATAACTTCTTGGTATATGTTGTTTTTGTTTATTTTTGGTATGTTGTATTTGAGTCCTTTGTTAAGTGTATTTATTTCGTTTTTGGTTAGTTGAATATTTGTGTTGTTTATTAGTCTTGGATAAAATGTTTGTGTTTTAACACAACCGGAGACGAAAAAACCAAAAACATGAATTACACGGCAGAGAATGCAAATATAATCGTCTTCAAGTACAAATACTGTAACGAACGCACTCCACCGTCCATCCTGCAGTTTCATGATGACGTCCACCGAGGCACAGTAACTGCAACCGGCAAAGCCGCATGCAAGCGCACCTTAAGGTGCTAGGTCTACGAAACGTCAGTCACATGCTGAACGAGACCATTCGGCTATCTTGGCACGGGCATCGACGACCATCATTTCCTCGCCAGGAATGCAGATGGCGGCATTGTAAATTCGAACACTGAAGTGTCTAGTCGCGGCGGAATTTTTTTTCATAAAAGCATAAAATACTTTTCCTGGAAAAAGGAAATTCACCACGAGACCCAAAGCCTCGGCAATCAAGTAACATCAGTGCGTAAAACGAAACAAAATAAATATTTTCCGCCTCAGGAACGTTCAGGAGCACCTACCCCTGCCGGCGGCAGTAATATTGCGGATAAATTCCAGCAACGTGGCCTAAACTGGCCAGCCACACGCATTTCAAGGAAAACCTTCACCTCGTTTTCCCAGGTTGAGACGCTCTTCCGCCTAGTGGAAGAGGAGACTCCCTGGAGGCGACTTGGCATCGCAGACGAGCGGATCCAACGTCCAAGTCGCTGGGCAAGACCCTCTCGTACACGCCTTAGCGCGTAAGCGAGCGACCGAGAGTCGACCAAACGTTGGGAAAACTTCGTCCACCGCATCAGCAGCAATAGCTGCAGGATTTAATAATCCTGCAACAGATCCCACGAGTAAGTACTTTATGCGATTACTAAACCTCAATCAGAGATTAATTCAGCATCCTTCCAAACTCAGCAAGTCCTCCACTAGCAGTGCCTCGCTCTCACACCAGCCCACGCGGAAATATCCGCGTACGTGTGGTTTCTCAAGCACCAGGTAAGCGCTCCGGGAGTTTTCTTGGAGATTTCGAGTGGCTCATGGTGGCTCTTTCCAAGTAGCAGACTGGACTAACGCATGGTTTCCTTTTTTTTTTGTCGCGTATAGCTTCTGCAGCAGCACGGCGATTAGCATTCGCCGCAGCAGAGGCAACTCAGCCTCATGCAACAGTGGTCCCACCGTCGTCATTCCAGTCACAAGCGACTAGGCCACCAGCTTCCAGTTTCTTCAACGGCGTCACAAGCGACGACCGCAACGATCACCTCCCGCGCCGCCGCCGTTATATATATTTTGTAGTGTAGTGTAGTTATAGTAGTAAAAACACTGAACGGGCGCTATATATCGGCCCGTCCCATTTTCACTTAGTTTACACACTTTTCATTTTTTTTTTAATTATCAGTTACCCTCATTTGCATAATGCAAACGGGTTTATTGCTTTCTCGGGTTAGTGCCTAAATTTTCGCGATCGTTTTATTCAATTTCTTGAACACTGTCATAGGCACGGGTCTGTGTACAGGTACTCGGTGATGCTCGCCGCTTAAAAGAAAAAAAAGGGTTCGGTATAATTTCGGTTGGAGGACCCAGTCCTGCCAATCCTAGCGCCAACCAGGTACGCGATTGTTATTTAATTTCTATGAAAGTGCTAGTGTGATTCTTGGTGCAGTCGGAAATATAGTTTCCTTCGTGTTCCTCTCCTGAGGGAACTCATGTGCTTCACGCATCCGCCCACGCCGGCAGACCTTAACGGAACTCTGCACAGTCCCGGTAAATCCGGTCAACAGTTCATTTAAGCCTCATTGCTTACGTTTTCTCGTTTTTCTTTTCACTTCTTGCGGACGGTACGGTATACCCGCGAATGGAATACGTTTGGTTGTATTCACCGTAGGTTTTGGTTCAACTCCTAGTGCGGTTCTTCGCGATTGTTTCTTCTAACCACCCACTTGGGCGGAGGTCCTCGACTTCGAGTGACGAATTAAGTAAATATTTGTTCGATTTCGGTGTTAATATCGACCGTGCAAACCGTTGCAACGTCGAACATATAAGGCATCCAGAATATATATATAGAGGTACCTTTCTTTTGCTTTAATGACTTTTTCCACAGGATAGATACCATCTTTATGTGCGCACATCAGGATGAGGATAATCAAGTAAGTTTTTTTTAACGTTGTCACTCTACACTCTAAACATATATATATATTAGATGCCCCATATTATATATACTTTTATTTGTATCCACGCCGCCGGGTTGTAGTCGTTGGTTTTCCATGATACCTTTTGGGTTATCTATAGTCATTTTTTTTTAAATTATTTCATTCGACCGTGGTATTAATCCGGGAATTTATCTCGGGGAATTCGGGATAGTTAAACATATAGAAAAAAAAAAGAAGATACTTGCTCACGCGCATCCGTTCCTAAGCACGGCCCGCCACTTTAGACTACGTCTCTATTATTGGTGTGAGACTGGCACTCCCCCATCCTACACACTGGGATAATCATACCACTTAAGAATTAACTTTAAGTTTCTCTTTTGATCTTTATAACCTTACCTACTGTAAGAGTTTTTTTTTCTCTAAATTAGATTTAGATAGCTTTAAGGAAAAATAAAAAAATGTTTATTGAATTGAATTCCACCAAACTGCCTTTTTATCCATTAACGCATTCAAAGCCTTAGTTCATCGTCGCCGATCTTATTAATGCTGCAGCTTGGGTGCACTTGCTTTCTTTTGTTCATCTTTCATCGGGTTTCCTGCGATTAAAATGCAGTTGTAGAGTCCGAGTTAGGAGGTTGATGAGGCGGGAGTAAGGACAGGGAGAGAGACATGAAGCCGTAAGGCGTCAAAGGGACCTTTGGTCCCTTTTCAACATTGGGGTCATCGCCAGCAGAGCGGGTGGCCATGGCGTCCGCTACTTTTAGCGGCGGGGTGGGCCAGCTCAAAGGGGAGAAACACCAGCACATACCTCCCCCCCCCCCTCTCTCTCTCTCTCTCTGGACCATTCGAGAGCTCCGCCAATCTTTCTTTTTCACGAGTGACACTTCTTTTTCTTACCATTTGCCCTGGGGGTCCAGGAGAAACCGAAGTCTAGGTCGCGTCCGTTTCGGGCCGGGGTCTACCGCAAGGTAGGCCGGGGCTTCCTTCGGAGGATAGTAGAGGTTACCAGCGCCGCATCATCGGGTTGCTGACTCCGGAGGAAGCGATGAAGTAGTTGTTTTTAGGCATGTAAAACTTAATGTAACCCCAGTCCGAGCTTGCAGCAAGTACCCGCTCCCATCGACGAGCTAGCGCGGGATGCTGCCATGCCTAAGCTGCGAGTGGTCGGACAACCCCCGCTCCTCTTTCCAAACAGGCCGTTCGTCAGTGTCCTGGCCGCCTGTAAGCGGGGACTTGGCGAAAGGCTGAGGGGATCGAACACTTGATTTCGATTCTCGCTGTGTTCCGGTATTCCGTTTCTTGGTCTGTCCCTTAGCGGGATATCTCCTGAGGAATCCCTTAATTGTGGTTTTGGGGAAGGAGGGGGCTTTTTGGAAGTTCGTTACAGGAGGTGGCAAAGCGGGGCGAACTGTTATAGACAGTTTCGGTACTTCTGCCCTGACGTCGTGAGATTGCCTTTCCCTGTAGCGAAGCTTAATGCCTGGAGGGGGGGATTAGAATCAAAACGTTACAGGTGGCCAAGGTGGGGCCCGAAGCGGAGAAGAAGCGCCTTGAGCTTCAAGTTTGGGGAAAAAAAAAAAAAAAAAATTTTTTTTTCGGAATTTTTCTTCGGATGAATTCTTTCGGCGAGTTTTCTCGCTGGGAAGAGCACATCCCATATTCCAAAGATCAGACCAGTACTTTTCATTAGTGTTACAGAGATACCGTCCTCCGGGAGGGATCCTGACATACAGTAGTCAGAGACGCGTGTCCGGTTCGCTTTGCGAATCGGGGTCATCTGCCCTCGTGACTTCAGCCCTGACCGGATCGTGGAAGAAGTTGTTCGCCACGATTGTCTGCTGCAGGTGCTGAAGGAGCAGGAGCAAGCGCGCAAATCCCAGGAGGGGAGGGGATCCGTGTCCGGGTTCGAGCAAGACGTAATGCTTGAAGTGTCCGATGCACGGTTTCCTCTCTACCGTCGTTCTGTGTGGTTAGGCTGCACAGCGCTAAGGACTTCACGTATCGAGGGTAGTTATGCTCTGATACGCGCGTAGGCCGGTGCCTGGGTGAAGCTGTTCCTCGAGCACGTCTGAAGCTACGTGGTGTCGGAGTCGCGCGAACCTCACAACGCACTACGGAGAACCATCTTACGGTCAGCTAAGTTTTTTTAGACACGAGAAGGAAGAAGAGCCCATCGCAGTGGAATAGCAAGTCCGAACCTCCCACAGTAGACTCTCAACCTCCGTTCAGATCACCCAAGAGTAGAAGCAGTTAGTAAATTAGTTTTTCAGTAGTATTTACCCCATATAATAGTTCGTACGCTAGTGTTAAGAACCTGTAAGTTTTTCACTATCGTATCCTTAAGGGAATTAATCTTAAGAGTAACTATAACCACCATTGATTTTTTTTTTTTTTGACCGATATAGCGGTAGCGGTCACCCTGAATAAGGACCGTTACGCGATCTTAGGTGTAGAAGTTTTTCTCGATTTAAGGTAATCATAAATTTTTGTATATCCATCGTTATTTTCGAAAAATAGATTAAGTACATTCAGTAGTTTTAGTTTTGAATTTTTTTTTCTTTTCCATTTGTGAATTTTGGAGCGTTCCGCAGGAGAACGCAAACCCTTATTAGTAAAAGTCAACTCAATTGACGTACCTAGCGACGATGTCGAATCCCGACAACGTCAATAATTCAACCAGTCCGCGAAAACAGCCACGACGACCAGCTAGAGGACTAGGGCGAGAAGGTAATCCTTCGAGCTGCGCATTTACGGTGCCGCGGCCCGGCCAACCAAACGTCCCAAGCACCATGAGACCAGGAGGATCCGTCCACCCGGGAGCATCTTCGGATACCCAGGGCCCCAGGAACAGTTCCTCCGGTAGACCGGACAGAACCCCGGAACCAGCACCTCTTCCAGAGAGGCTGGGACCATTCCCGATTTGTAATTCTCCCTCCGGGGACAATGACTTACAGACCGCGGGTTCTTCGACCACCGCCGCCGAGCCTTCGCGCCTAGAGGCAGGAGTACATCCCTGCCCGGGAGCTGTCGAGGACT
The DNA here is from genome assembly GCA_949715645.1 of Portevinia maculata. Taxonomy (NCBI): domain Eukaryota; kingdom Metazoa; phylum Arthropoda; class Insecta; order Diptera; family Syrphidae; genus Portevinia; species Portevinia maculata. The sequence continues at coordinate 142,600,128 of OX454525.1, forward strand.
CCGTGAGAACCAGACGTGAGGACCCAAACGAGTCCGAAAATTTTGAACAATACATTCAGCAGGTCGTGTCGGCGACCGTAGGAGTGAGGCGAGCTGAGGAGCTCCGCTTCATTCGGGAAGAGCTAGATCGCAGTCGCGCCGTCATGCGGCAGGACATGGCCGTAGTCCTCCGAGAGGCGATCATGGGGCCTAATGCGCTTCGCATCCGGGATCCTTACGGACCAGCCCCGTCACACTCCCAGCCCTTCCACGAACCACACATCTCCTCATCTAGACGCATTCCGCTTCCTCAAACAGGAGCGGAAGAACACTCGGGCAGTCGTCCGGAGTTTATATTAGGAGCGAACCCTCTACGGCACAGCGCTCCAGACAATAATCCGCACGTATACCCTGTGCACATGGCCAGAAGTGCCAATGTGGACAATTTCTTAGCACATCTAAGCCACCTTAATCTTAACGATTCGATACCCACCCCACGGCAGGAGGTGGAGCGACCGATTACATCGCAGGGACCGTCTCAAGCGAGCTCGTACCCGCGATATCACAATATCCCGAAGTGGGATCTACACTTCGATAACGAGGAGTTATCAGTTGACGATTTCCTGCTGCAAGTAGAGCGGCAGCGGGAGTCGTGCAACGCGACTTGGGCTGACGTAGTCCTTAACTTCCACCATTTGGTGAAGGGGCAGCCCAAGGTATGGTTCTGGGGATGGATCAAGCGCAATCCCAACGCTTCGTGGGAAGCTTTGCGCTTGGCTCTCCTGGAGCAATACCGATCCTTAGAATCAGACTTTGATATTTTTCGACAAATGTCGAGCAGACTGCAAGGCGATTTCGAATCCTTCGACGCCTATTATGGAAATCTATTAAGGCTGAACGCCAGATTAAAGTACCCAAAAGTGAAGAAGCAAATAGGGCAATATTTGTTAACTTTTAACACTACGGTCATGACCGAGCTTGTGTACATCTGCCGGAGTATCGAGCGGTTCCTAGCGGAAGCGCAAGGAATCCAGCCGTGCAAGCCCCGTACAAGTACAGCCGCTCCATTTCGCTCGAGGAACCAGACTTACCACCAACCAACTCCGCTGACGCCAGCGTGGAGGCAGTAGCCTTTCGCCAGCGCGAGCGGAGTGCGCTGATATGCTGGATCTGCAGAGAAGCAGGGCACACGATGTACGAGTGCCTTAAGCTCCCGCAGACCACATGATGCGGCTTGGAGAATGTTTTCGCCGCAAACTGCCCTCGGTGTCGGGAAAACCCGAGGACGAACTACCCTCGCACCGGGGAGGGCAGTTCGAAGACTTACAGACCGGCACTCGAAAAGTAGATCATTCCCAACCAGCATTTACGACAATACTCAAAAACCCAGACGTACCAAATCGGGGAGAGCCCCCGAAAAACCCTAAATCTAAATCCGAGACCGTATCACCCGAACCCACCGTCACAGAGACCGAGACCCTTGTCAAGCCAAAACAACCATGCAAGACATTCGACCAACGATGGTCCGAGTACCAAGCAGCCCGAAGACGAATCTTCGGAAAAACCCTTCCGACTGCTCGGGTGCTGAAAGTTCGAAACCGCTTTCTTAAGAAAAAGAAAACCCATGCCGCGATTGCCGCGACCAAGCTGCAAGCTACCCCACGATCCGATGGAGACCCACGCCCGTACGCGGACGTCAAACTTTTTGACCAATCCTGGTTAGGACTCCTCGATACGGGGCGTGCATCAGTGTGATCGGTAGAGCAGGGGTAGAATTCCTTAAGACCAACCTCATCCCGTGGAAGCCCTTTTCTTCGGCTGTTACGACCGCAGATGGAAGAGCCCAGAGCATAGTTGGAGTTGTCCCCACGAGAGTCACCTACCGAGACCGCTCCGAGGACATAACGCTGTACATAGTACCCTCAATAGCGCAAGATCTCATCTTGGGGGTAGATTTCTGGAGAACTTTCGGGTTAGCTCCAGACGTCGTATCGAATTTAACCTCCGAAGTCTTCGATGTGTGCAGTGTCCACGTAGGGATTGACATGACGGGAGATGCGATTCCCAAAGCCGAGATTCTCTCGCAAGCTCACTCTCTTTCATCTGGAGACCGCGAACGCCTAGACAAAACACGGAACCTTTTTCCGTCCTTCGCCAACCTGGGACTGGGACTCACGCACCTGATGGAGCACGAAATAGACACCGGAGACGCGGAACCTATTAAAAGACGGCATTATCCTGTTTCTTCCGCGGTGGAGGCCCTTCTGTACGCGCAGCTAGACCGTATGCTAGCCATGAACGTCATTGAGATTAGCCCCAGTGCCTGGAGCTCCCCAGTCGTCTTGGTAAGACGAGGGGACAAGCACCGGCTATGCCTCGACGTTCGTGAGCTAAACAGAGTCACCAGACGTCAAAAGACGCATACCCTCTGCAAAATATAGAAGGGTTGCTAGCTCGCCTACCAGACACGACCTGAAGGACGCGTTCTGGCAGATCCCGCTGGAGAAAAAGAGCAAGGAAAAGACCGCTTTCACCGTGCCCGGCCGTCCGTTGTATCATTTCAACGTCATGCCTTTCGGCTTGTGCAACGCGCCCCAGCGCCTGTGTCGGTTGATGGATCAGGTCATCCCACCCGAATGGAAGCATAAAGTGTTCATTTACCTTGATGATTTACTCATCATTACGAGTACCTTCGAGGAGCATTTGGAACTTCTAGCAGGAGTAGCGGAAAAATTAAAAGCGGCAGGTCTCACCATCAATTTGGAAAAATCCAAATTCTGCTATAAAGAGCTCAGGTACTTGGGGTACATCGTTGGTAATGGCATCCTGAAGGTAGATCCGGGCAAGGTCAACGCCATCAGAGACTTCCCCTTGCCCACTAGCGCCCGGCAAGTGCGGCGATTCCTAGGCATGGCGGGATGGTACCGTCGCTTTGTGCAGGATTTCTCTACCCTAGCAGGAAACCTATCCGATACCCTCAAAAAGGGACAACAATTTACTTTCGGCGACAAGGCAGCCTCATCGTTTCAGGCCATTAAGGACAGGCTATCGAGAGCGCCAGTTCTGACAAATCCCGATTTTACACGAGAATTTATCATCTCGTGTGACGCTAGTGGCACGGGTATCGGCGCCGTGTTGAGTCAGATTGACGAGGAGGGGAATGAAAGGCCCATTTTTTATTATTCCCACAAGCTGAATTCGGCACAACGCAACTATACTGTGACGGAACAGGAATGTTTGGCAGCCATTATGGGCATCGCAAAATTCCGGCCGTATGTCGAGGGGTACAGATTTAGGATAATTACCGACCATGCCAGCTTGCAGTGGTTGATGAGTAAGCGTGAGGTCAAGGGGAGATTAGCTCGCTGGAGTTTAAAGCTCCAAGGATATTCGTTCGTCATAGAGCACCGGAAGGGAAGCCTCAATGTCGTACCGGACGCGCTTTCGCGTGTTCATGAAATTGAGACTCTCCAGTCCGGCGACTCGATGCCGACTAGTGTTTCCGACGTGTTGCACATAGATCTGTCGGATCCGAGCTTCTACTCGGACTCCTACCGGCAGATCATCGACAGCGTCGAAAACAATAAAGATCAGCTACCGGACCTTCGGATCCTGAACAATTTCTTGTATAAGAAGGTCCCCCGTAGTACAGGAATCCCGATTCGGGACGAGAGCGCCTGGAGGCTCTGGATTCCAGCGGAGCTGACCTCTCACCTGATCACCCTAGCTCACTGTCCTGCAAAAGCCGCGCACGGCGGCCTGGCAAAAACATTAGACCGACTAAGATCGAAATTCTATTGGCCAAACATGGCGACACAAGTTCACCAATTCGTAAAACAGTGCGAGGTGTGCAAAACCACCAAAGCTCCGAACACCACCTTGCGAGCAGAGATGGGACGGGCGTTCGAGGTAGATAGGCCGTTCCAACACCTGTACCTCGACTTTCTAGGCCCGTACCCACGGTCAAAACGAGGCAACATGCACATTATTATCGCCCTGGACCAACTATCGAAGTTTGTCTTCATCAGACCCATCAGAAGAGCCACGTCGGACTCGGCAGTCCAATTCCTCCGCGACGAAATCTTCTCAGTATTCGGCGTGCCGGAATCCTTGCTATCCGATAACGGACGACAGTTTACCAGCAAGGAGTTCGTTTCGTTCACTACCTCTCTCGGAATTAATCACGTAAAAACCGCAGCCTACTCGCCTCAGGCGAACGCAAGCGAACGGGTCAACCGCTCGATTCTGGCGGCGATTCGAGCGTACATCACCCCTGACCACTCGACATGGGACTCCCAACTGAACGCTATAGGATGTTCGTTGAGAACGGCGATCCATTCGGCGCTGGGAATGTCTCCGTACGAAGCTGTGTTTGGCCAGAGGATGGTAGAGCACGCGAGCGAGTACAAACTGTTGCGTGACCTAAACGGGCTAAATAATTCCGAGATCGAGTTACTACCGAAAGCGGCTAAGATGAATGTCCTCCACTCCCACCTGAAGGAAGCATTGAGCAAAGCCCATGAGAAGTACGAGCGTCGTTACAATCTTCGATGCGCTTCGCGGAAGTTCAAAGAAGGAGACTTGGTCTATAAACGAAACCATGAGCTTAGCGATTTCGCGAAAGGATTCAACGCCAAATTCGCGCGGAAATTCACTCCAGCCAGAGTCCTGAAAGCTCAGGGGAACTTATACCATCTGGTCGATGGGCAAGGAAAAGATCTCGGTCTGACTCATAGCAAGGACATCCGAAGGTGATCCCGAGAGTTCGTCAACTCGGCACAATCTATCATTCTACTTTCACCTTCCCACCCTCTTCCTATCCTCACACATACATTTTTTCCACTCATCCCCTTTCTATAACAATAATTACATTCGCGACCACCTATGGTTTGAAATAGGAACAAAAAAAAAATATATAAAAAACAAAAAAAAAAAAAGAACGCCAGGATACGACAAGTGCAAACCTCCAGCGGGCCCGGATAACTCAGCGTGTGCACGAGACGACGAGCGGACAGAGCGGAACCTGAAGGTGTGTAACGAACGCACTCCACCGTCCACCGTCCTGCAGTTTCATGATGACGTCCACCGAGGCACAGTAACTGCAACCGGCAAAGCCGCATGCAAGCGCACCATAAGGTGCTAGGTCTACGAAACGTCAGTCACATGCTGAACGAGACCATTCGGCCATCTTGGCACGGGCATCGACGACCATCTTTTCCTCGCCAGGAATGCAGATGGCGGCATTGTAAATTCGAACACTGAAGTGTCTAGTCGCGGCGGAATTTTTTTTCTAAAAGCATAAAATACTTTTCCTGGAAAAAGGAAATTCACCACGAGACCCAAAGCCTCGGCAATCAAGTAACATCAGTGCGTAAAACGAAACAAAATAAATATTTTCCGCCTCAGGAACGTTCAGGAGCACCTACCCCTGCCGGCGGCAGTAATATTGCGGATAAATTCCAGCAACGTGGCCTAAACTGGCCAGCCACACGCATTTCAAGGAAAACCTTCACCTCGTTTTCCCAGGTTGAGACGCTCTTCCGCCTAGTGGAAGAGGAGACTCCCTGGAGGCGACTTGGCATCGCAGACGAGCGGATCCAACGTCCAAGTCGCTGGGCAAGACCCTCTCGTACACGCCTTAGCGCGTAAGCGAGCGACCGAGAGTCCACCAAACGTTGGGAAAACTTCGTCCACCGCATCAGCAGCAATAGCTGCAGGATTTAATAATCCTGCAACAGATCCCACGAGTAAGTACTTTATGCGATTACTAAACCTCAATCAGAGATTAATTCAGCATCCTTCCAAACTCAGCAAGTCCTCCACTAGCAGTGCCTCGCTCTCACACCAGCCCACGCGGAAATATCCGCGTACGTGTGGTTTCTCAAGCACCAGGTAAGCGCTCCGGGAGTTTTCTTGGAGATTTCGAGTGGCTCATGGTGGCTCTTTCCAAGTAGCAGACTGGACTAACGCATGGTTTCCTTTTTTTTTTGTGTCGCGTATAGCTTCTGCAGCAGCACGGCGATTAGCATTCGCCGCAGCAGAGGCAACTCAGCCTCGTGCAACAGTGGTCCCACCGTCGTCATTCCAGTCACAAGCGACTAGGCCACCAGCTTCCAGTTTCTTCAACGGCGTCACAAGCGATGACCGCAACGATCACCTCCCGCGCCGCCGCCGTTATATATATTTTGTAGTGTAGTGTAGTTATAGTAGTAAAAACACTGAACGGGCGCTATATATCGGCCCGTCCCATTTTCACTTAGTTTACACACTTTTCATTTTTTTTTTTTAATTATCAGTTACCCTCATTTGCATAATGCAAATGGGTTTATTGCTTTCTCGGGTTAGTGCCTAAATTTTCGCGATCGTTTTATTCAATTTCTTGAACACTGTCATAGGCACGGGTCTGTGTACAGGTACTCGGTGATGCTCTCCGCTTAAAAGAAAAAAAAGGGTTCGGTATAATTTCGGTTGGAGGACCCAGTCCTGCCAATCCTAGCGCCAACCAGGTACGCGATTGTTATTTAATTTCTATGAAAGTGCTAGTGTGATTCTCGGTGCGGCTTTCTTTTTCACGAGTGCCACTTCTTTTTCTTACCATTTGCCCTGGGGGTCCAGGAGAAACCGAAGTCTAGGTCGCGTCCGTTTCGGGCCGGGGTCTACCGCAAGGTAGGCCGGGGCTTCCTTCGGAGGATAGTAGAGGTTACCAGCGCCGCATCATCGGGTTGCTGACTCCGGAGGAAGCGATGAGGTAGTTGTTTTTAGGCATGTAAAACTTAATGTAACCCCAGTCCGAGCTCGCAGCAAGTACCCGCTCCCATCGACGAGCTAGCGCGGGATGCTGCCATGCCTAAGCTGCGAGTGGTCGGACAACCCCCGCTCCTCTTTCCAAACAGGCCGTTCGTCAGTGTCCTGGCCGCCTGTAAGCGGGGACTTGGCGAAAGGCTGAGGGGATCGAACACTTGATTTCGATTCTCGCTGTGTTCCGGTATTCCGTTTCTTGGTCTGTCCCTTAGCGGGATATCTCCTGAGGAATCCCTTAATTGTGGTTTTGGGGAAGGAGGGGGCTTTTTGGAAGTTCGTTACAGGAGGTGGCAAAGCGGGGCGAACTGTTATAGACAGTTTCGGTTCTTCTGCCCTGACACCTCGACTCGGCTGAGTCGAGTCGTGAGATGGCCTTTCCCTGTAGCGAAGCTTAATGCCTGGAGGGGGGGATTAGAATCAAAACGTTACAATACACCAAAATGAAATTAATCAATGCCAACTTGAATATAAAATTTAACAAAAGATGCTGTAGCGTACATCCGCACTACGATTTTTAGTTTAGCATCTCTGGCACCATTCCCATCTCCTTACGAACACCTCCCAATAATACCATCCAGAATAACTCACATTTAGTACATGAGTACTAAATAAAATCGCTATGGCTGATCTAAACTTCCCATCGCCACGCTCGATCTTTCCATTTCTAACTCTCTCCAAAGAAGGTACTCTTAAAGCACCATTTTTACTCAGTGTCTTTCAGACAAACGAGAAATGTTTTAAGTACCCCAGCGAAATCGCCAGTAATTATGAAGAATCATTTTTAATATTCTAGTTACTGCGTTTCAATTATCCACACGACAAGTAAGTAATCAAATTATCTCTTTGACTTTACAAAGAGTAAAGATTACTTTCCTGTCAATGCAGATTGAGTTGCGAACGAGGGAATTGCGCAGTCAAGTCTATCTTAGATTTAATCCACTATATCTCAGTTGTGCTGCGAAAACGCATTAATTATTTAGTGGGATCTAATCAACCTGAAACATTAACAACAAAAAAAAACAAGTAAGTAGCAATCAAATACTCTTGGATCTAGCAAAAAGTACAGATTACTCTTCTTCATAACAGGGTCTGTTTCGGTGGGCAATTTGTGGAGAAGATATTGTCTCCAACTTTGTCCACGAGCAGCAAACAAACCTCGTATCGAGTTTTTTTTTCTCGAGCCACCACACGTGTGGAGCATACTAGGTCAAGCGCTTCAGCGCTGACGTAACACCCCCTCACTTTCTGGAGCGCCGCAAGTGTTTGTCGACCAAAACCAATTGTCGCAAACCTCGCGCGTCATCAACCACACAATCCCCCTCGGACGCATATGCTGCATCCCCGTAGCACGTGTGTGTGACGCTGGACCATACCGGCACGCAACCGAATTTATGATAATCACAACTTGTGTCACGAACGCCAATACACCACCCGCACAAGCAGCAACAGGTCGTCAACCAGAAACGCATTTTTTGTCGAATCAGTTTTAAAGTGTTAAATTAATTGAAAGGACCGTTTAATCCTAAGCATCTATCGCGATTTTTATAATTTCATTCACCTTTTGTTTTCGTTTGTTTGGGATCGCTTATTGCGATCAGTAAGCTAAATTTGAATCTTGAATTAGATATTGTGTTGTTTTGTGTAAAGAGAATGTTAAATTTAATTGGGTATATTTAATCAACAACAGTGACAACAGTTTCAATAGGGTTTTGTGCGCACAACAACATCGGGACGTCGTTAATGGTCACGTAAGTCATAGAGTTTAGTTTTTTATTAGAATTTGATATTCTCTCTATAATTTTCTTTATATTGATTGATATTTAACGTCATTGTATATAGTAGGAATTTTCAAAGTGGTGTTTAACTTTTTTTTGATTTGGTTCAATAACTAATGAATATATAACGCGATAATGAAATTTCGATAAACTTAAATATATGAAGAAATTGAAGATACTAATGCGTTTCCCAACACGTTGTTTTCCTTGATGAAATGAGTGGTTAGAGGTTTTAGTAGTTCGGTGAGGAAAGGATAAGGGATGAATATGAGTAAGTGAAGTGAGTAGTAGCGCTTCGAATGATAGGGGTCAACGAAGGAACATACCAGGCAATCGTTGACAATGGCGTGAAGCGTATGCAGCTTCAATGGTAGTGGGCACGCCTAAGTAGGATAACATCCAACCTACAATCATCGCAGGTGTCAACATCATCAGTCACCTGACAGGTGTATGTTTGATAAGGTGTACAGTGTGGTTTGGTTGGACAAATTAATTTTTTTTGGCACGATTTTTTTTATTTTTGACGGGTTATTTTTAATATGGTTACAAGTTCCCACCCCAATACGGCGAGCTAGTCCGAACATCGCGAGCGTGCCATCTGTTGCCATCACAGGGGATTCTAGATCCTTACCCCGCCCGTTACAAAAATAAATGAAAAAAAACAAGTAAGTAGCAATCAAATACTCTTGGATCTAGCAAAAAGTACAGATTACTCTTCTTCATAACAGGGTCTGTTTCGGTGGGCAATTTGTGGAGAAGATATTGTCTCCAACTTTGTCCACGAGCAGCAAACAAACCTCGTATCGAGTTTTTTTTCTCGAGCCACCACACGTGTGGAGCATACTAGGTCAAGCGCTTCAGCGCTGACGTAACACCCCCTCACTTTCTGGAGCGCCGCAAGTGTTTGTCGACCAAAACCAATTGTCGCAAACCTCGCGCGTCATCAACCACACAATCCCCCTCGGACGCATATGCTGCATCCCCGTAGCACGTGTGTGTGACGCTGGACCATACCGGCACGCAACCGAATTTATGATAATCACAACTTGTGTCACGAACGCCAATACACCACCCGCACAAGCAGCAACAGGTCGTCAACCAGAAACGCATTTTTTGTCGAATCAGTTTTAAAGTGTTAAATTAATTGAAAGGACCGTTTAATCCTAAGCATCTATCGCGATTTTTATAATTTCATTCACCTTTTGTTTTCGTTTGTTTGGGATCGCTTATTGCGATCAGTAAGCTAAATTTGAATCTTGAATTAGATATTGTGTTGTTTTGTGTAAAGAGAATGTTAAATTTAATTGGGTATATTTAATCAACAACAGTGACAACAGTTTCAAGAGGGTTTTGTGCGCACAACAACATCTGGACGTCGTTAATGGTCACGTAAGTCATAGAGTTTAGTTTTTTATTAGAATTTGATATTCTCTCTATAATTTTCTTTATATTGATTGATATTTAACGTCATTGTATATAGTAGGAATTTTCAAAGTGGTGTTTAACTTTTTTTTTGATTTGGTTCAATAACTAATGAATATATAACGCGATAATGAAATTTCGATAAACTTAAATATATGAAGAAATTGAAGATACTAATGCGTTTCCCAACACGTTGTTTTCCTTGATGAAATGAGTGGTTAGAGGTTTTAGTAGTTCGGTGAGGAAAGGATAAGGGATGAATATGAGTAAGTGAAGTGAGTAGTAGCGCTTCGAATGATAGGGGTCAACGAAGGAACATACCAGGCAATCGTTGACAATGGCGTGAAGCGTATGCAGCTACAATGGTAGTGGGCACGCCTAAGTAGGATAACATCCAACCTACAATCATCGCAGGTGTCAACATCATCAGTCACCTGACAGGTGTATGTTTGATAAGGTGTACAGTGTGGTTTGGTTGGACAAATTAATTTTTTTTGGCACGATTTTTTTTATTTTTGACGGGTTATTTTTAATATGGTTACAAGTTCCCACCCCAATACGGCGAGCTAGTCCGAGCATCGCGAGCGTGCCATCTGTTGCCATCACAGGGGATTCTAGATCCTTACCCCGCCCGTTACAATGCCTAAAAGCAAACATAACACCAAAATTTGCACAAATCAAGATAAACAACAAATCAATTGCAGCTCAAAAAACACAAAAAATTAGCACAATTATTCCGCATAAAGTAGGAAATAAAGTTTTTTTCACCACAAAAAAGCAATACTGAACAACAAACTCAATTTGTTAATGTATAAACACATACACAACATCGCAGCCAACTTATACATAGAAGCAATAAAACAATACACAAGTAAAATAGCTATAGCTATCATCAAAACACAAAACGATAAAATACGAAAACTTACGAACAAAAACTTTTTCTTGACAGTCCCTGAAGATGACTTTCGAAGAAAGTCGAAATATTGGACAAAATATATAATTTAAAATACAAAAAAAGAGTATTTTTAAATTAAGACCTACAGCCCGTTAAACAAACATTATTTTTTACAAAAACAAACATAATATAAGCACACAAACATTTTATCCAAGACTAATAAACAACACAAATATTCAACTAACCAAAAACGAAATAAATACACTTAACGAAGGACTCAAATACAACATACCAAAAATAAACAAAAACAACATATACCAAGAAGTTATAAATGCAGAAGCAGCAATAAAAACAATACCAACAAACGAATTACAAAACGAAACTAGAGTAATAATCAATAAAAAATTGAAAAAAATAATAACAAAAAACAACACAATAAACTAAAAACTTAAAATGAAATACCAAGAAGACATAACAAATTTAAAAACAATAAAAGAAAAGATAAATAATAATAAAGCAATAATAACAAAAGCAGACAAAGGTAACACCATAGTAATATTTGACGAGAAAGAATACATCACAGAAACTGAAACGTTCATAAACAACAACAAAATACAAACAATGGACAAAGACCCCACAAAGGCATATACCAAAGAAATAAATAAAGCCATCAACAAATGCAACCAAATATTCCCCAACACAAACAAACACACATTGAAACAACCACACCCAAGAGCACCAACATTAACAGGATTACCAAAATGCACAAAATAGAAACACCCATTCGACCATTAATAAACTATAAAACAGCACCGGGATACAAAGTCGCAAAAGCATTACAAAAAATCATAATAAAGAACACAACATTACAAAACAATAATAGCATAAAAAACAATACAAATCTAATAGACAAATTAAAAAACATAAACATATTACCAAACTACAAAATGATATCTCTTGACATCACGAACATGTATACAAATATTCCCATACCCGAAACAATTGACATATTAAAAAATAACCTTACAACGACAGCAACAATCAACCCACAACAAATAGAAGAAGTAATATACATATTGGAAATAATACTTAAACAAAATTACTTCACATTCAACAATAAACTTTACACACAAACAGAAGGATTAGCCATGGGATCACCTCTCAGCGGACTACTAGCTGACCTTTACTTAAACAATTACGAAAACAAATACATTTTATCCCACAAAAACCCACAACACCCGAAAATAATAGCATATTATAGATATGTAGACGACACATTTATCATATTCGACGGAACACAGAGACAAATAGAAATACTATCCAAATACATCAACAGCATCAATACCAAAATAAAAGTAACAACAGAAATAGAAAACAATAACACAATCAATTTCCTGGACCTCAACATAACAAAAAGCAACAACAAATTAAAGTACAAAATCTACAGAAAACCAACTACCACAGACATCACGATAAACAATAAATCACACCACCCACATAATCAAAAAATGGCAGCATACAATTCACTATTATATAGACTAATAACAATACCAATGGACAAAAAAGATTACCAGATAGAGCTACAAACAATAAAACAAATAGGACAAGCGAACGGGTATACCCCATCAACAATAGACAAATTACATAAAAAGATGAAACAAAAAATAAACAATAAAAGAATTGACAACAACACAACAGAAAACAAATACACATCCATAACATACACCAACATGCTTCCACAAATAATACAACAACAATGCAAAAAACAAAATATTAACATATCATTCAAGACAAACAATAACATACAAAAAATATTAAATACAACATCCAAAACAAATAAGGAGGAATTATCAGGAGTGTACAAAATAAAATTCAGTGACTGCGAAAAGTTCTACATAGGCCAAACAGGGAGAACGTTCAAAGACAGGTTCAAAGAACATATCCCCAAATACAATACAAAGTCAGCATACGCTCAACACTTAATAGATAACAACCACAATTACAATAATATAGAAACAAATTTAATACCACTAGACATAACACAGAAAGGGAAACTACTCGACACAATAGAGGAGTTTGAGATATACAAAGCACACAAAACAGAAAAAGAAAACATACTCAACGACAAACTAACTCTAAAAACAAACCAACTATTTGACAGAACAATCAACAGCACAAGACAAAAAGAGACAGACATAAACAATAACAATAGCCACACAACAGCATAACAAGCGGCCCCAAATAACAAAGACAACAAGTACTCGCCCGACGATGAAGTAGACTTCGAAACGCGTAGCGAAAATTAAAATAAAATTAAAGTTATGACAATTATAAAGTAAAAAAAAGAAAAATAAATAAAGAAAAAATTTTATTAAATATCTTTTATTAAATAAACATTTAAACACAACCGAAGACGAAAAAACCAAAAACATGAATCACCCTTAAGTTTTAACCATTTCAACTAATCAGCGGTCGAGCCTAAAGGTACGATTAGACTGTATGCCACGTTGGCATTTAATGACCATTTTTGACAGTTCTCGCTGTCAAAATAGGGTCATGCAGTTTAATCGGCATATCTCAAATTACCTAATGACCAAATGTCCACAAATGACCATGCTGATTTTGACAGATAAAAATGACAAAATTGCATGCAGTATAATCGGACAATAAGCACGAATGCCAGTATAATGACCTAATGACCATATGCAATTTATTGAAATTTTTGTCATCTAAAAATTGTCTTTTCCAATCTCACTCTTACACCTTATTAGCATTGACTGCGGATAAACGGATCTTTCTTTTCGGTTTTGTTGCAAAAATGCGCGTGCGTGATGGTGTAAATGCGATAATAATTATCGGGTCCTTATAGGTCTTTGTCAAGTTCATCGACCAGCCGTTTGAAAAATTTTGAGAATTTTCTCTTTATTTTGGTATTTGGATTACCTTTATATACAAGAAGACCACCTTTAACAATTTACTCGTACGAAGCCACAGCTCCTTCTTCGCCATCACCTGAAAGTTTGCAAATAAGGACAACTTTGCAGTACAGTTCTTTCTATTTACTGCTTCTTACTTCTTTGCATATTTAAATGAATCCATTTTCCTGAAAATATATTGAGAAACTATTGATTATTGATAAAAAAAAAACTTACTTTTCTTTACTGATTCCTATGGTTCTACGGCGAATGATTTTGTTTGTTTGACCTCCACTTCTATTTGTTTACATTCGATTTGGCAGCTGTCAAAGAAGTGGAGAGCTCTATACCACTCACCATCCCTGTCTTGACAACTTCCGAAATCTGTCATTTGTACAAATTTGTTTTCGACGCAGAATTCTTGTAATTGATAAATTTTAATTGAAAGTGTTCACTTGGCAATTCTCTAAGCAAGTCGATCTCTTCCACTAAAATGGACGAGGAACTGCCCAAAGAATTCGATCTCGTAGTCGTGGGAACAGGTACGTTATTTTGTTCCGTCCTAGTGACTCATAATACAATACCTGTTTTTCTCCAGGATTTCCTGAATCAGCCGTAGCAGCTGCTGCAAGTCGCATTGGTAAAACGGTGCTTCATGTCGATCCCAATGACTTCTATGGCAGTTGTTGGGCTTCCTTTAATCTAGAAAACTTTCAGTCATTCTTATCAAACAACAGCATCACTCAATCAAATGATATTTCGCAGGCGAAACAGATTTGGTTCATACCCTCTGAGACTAGCGAACATATATCGAATGAAAATGACTGGACACAGACGAGTGTTCTAAAAAATTCAAGAAAATTCAACATCGACCTATCGCCTAAGCTTCTTTTTTCGGCAGGAAAACTGGTAGACCTACTCGTATCCTCAAATATCTGCCGATATGCGGAGTTCAGAGCAATCGATCGAATATCCACCCTCTTCGGAGGTGAACTGCTGAATGTGCCTTGCTCCAGAACTGATGTTTTCAATACGAAAGACCTTTCTATTGTGGAAAAGCGTTTACTAATGAAACTACTCACAAGTTGCATGAGTTACGAGGAAAAGGCTGACGAGTTTGCCAAATTTGAAGACAAGACATTCCTACAATATCTGCAGGCCAACAAACTGACAGAGAAGATTATTCATTGCGTCATGAACTCGATTGCGATGTGCGATCAGAAGACCGCTCTGCACGAGGGCGTGGAGAAGATGAAGCGATATCTTCAGAGCCTTGGCAGATATGGCAATAGCCCCTTTTTGTTTCCCATGTATGGGTGTGGGGAGATTCCACAATGCTTCTGTCGGCTCTGTGCAGTATTCGGTGGAACGTACTGCTTAAAGAGGAAGGTTGATCTTGTTTCAACGGGTGAGGAGGGTGTTACTCTAAAAGTTGATGGGCATGTCATCGATGCAAAGCATTTAGTTGTCTCGAGTGGAAGTCTGCCCGAGGGCGTTTTCCCATCGAATAGTCTGCCGGAGGGTCAGCATCGTTGTGGAAATTTGGCTAGAGGTGTTTTTATAACTTCTACGCCGATTGGAAACGAGGAGCTTAATTCTGGTGGTGGAGGTGTTAATATGATACGACTGATACATGGAGCTGATGCAAGTATGGGCGCAATCTCGTTGCAGCTTTCGCATTACTCTGGGACTTGCCCTAAAGGATTGTGTAAGTAAACTGATGAATTTGTCAACCTTAATGTTTTAAAAAGGAGGTAAAGTGTTCCTTATGCTATGGTTGAAGAAAAAAAATAGTTGCCTGTAAAAGGGTAGTCTTGTTACTAAGGCACAAAACGAATTATGTCTCTTATTTTATTTGCCTTATTCGACTCTGATTTAAAACATTAAAGTGTAACTGGAACATTTTTGTTGTAATTCACATTCTTCTACTTAAGATTTGATTCACATCACTGCCGAGTCAATGTCCAACGACCCAGAAGCTGATCTTGAACCGTTTGCTAAACAGATATTAAATACAAACTTGGAAGGATGCCCCAAATTATTATACGCAGCGTATTTCCTAATTACAAGATGCAAAATGTGTCAACAAAGTGAAATTGCGTCGACATCCCGAGTGCCAAGGGTACTGTCAACATGCGGACCTTTCTTCGAAATCAATTATGATTCTTCGATTCGAAATGCAAAAGATATATTCGAGAGAATCTACCCCAACGAATCGTTCCTTCCGAGAGCTCCGGATCCAGAGGAAATAATAATTGGTGACGAAGACCCGATAGCCTTGGCAGAGCATTGCTTGCCCGTAGATTTGAGAGACCAAATGTATGAAATTGAAGAAGGCATGGAGTCAATGGATGTGTGCGAAGATGTTGGAGGTATTTAAGAAGTAATATTTATTCGCTTGCTTGCGCACTGCTAAGCCGCTGAGATATGGTGCTTAAGCTATATTAGAGCAGAGAATATATCAGTGTTATATTTGTTAGGTAAAAATTATAAATAAATTCCACTATACTGCACTTCAGTTTGACTAGACTTGACTTTTTAGTGGGCACAGAACCTTCTTTTAAAAGGCAGAAGACTACCTACATGATGATAATACGAAAAATAACTGAACCAGCAACGGAAAGTAAAGTTGTCCCCTTTTCTGACTGTTGGAAATGACCATTTGCGTTTCAACGGTAGATTTCTTTATTTGCTAAAATAGATCGATTTTCAAGCATTCAATTTTACCAGAATCTATTGACTAATTTAAAACAATATTATATATGAAGCAAAGGTGTATATTTTTCTTCTTAAAAATGTGAGTAACCCTTTCGTTTAGTCGATGTTTTATATTTTTGAATTAAAAATAAAACGTGTGTATACCTTGGAACAGTGACGTACAAAAGGAACAAATTATGTGTTTAATAGCCGTGTTTCTTTGCACGCGGATATAGGGATAATTTGAAATTTGCATGTAAAATACAACAACAACTTATCCTATATACGCTAACTTTAGCGGGGATAGCTATCGCCGCTAAGTCCTTTAGCGGGGATAAACAGTGCTTCCACAACCCATTTTCCTCGTTTCTGATGATTCGCTGCGATGAATTTTTCAGGATGTCAAAGTTTGACATCCCGCCGACCACTAACACATCCCGCCGAATATTTTGTTCGGGATTTTTTATTTTTTTTTAAATTTAGTAAATCTGTCAATGTGAAACTGTTTTTTTATAATTTTAGAATATGTTTTGCATTAATTTCAACTGCCGGAAATTAATATTTTAGAATTTCGCGATTTTCAATACAAATTTCTTAACTACAACTTACAGCTGTGTCACGGTGCATGCCATAGGTGATTTTTTTGATGAATTCTTAAGCGGTGATAGTCGTTTTCTGATGCCATCCCTATATCCGCGTGCAAAGAAACACGGCTAATGTCATATAAGGCCTCCATTAGGACGTTTCACTCCCAAACAAAAATCTTTAGCAACAGAAAACTATATAACAAATTTAAAGTCAATATACCTTAGAACGTTCCAAGGTACACGTAAAATTTCGTTCCTAAGTACACGGTACTGCCATTTTTGCTTTAACATTTAAAACTTAATCTTTTTACAATTGGGACTACGTTTTTCTAAAATGTAGGTATACCTACTGCAATAATATTGCATTTTTTGAAAAAAAAAACTAGCAACACATTGTTCATTACATAGGTACCTACTTCACGAAAACAGATTAAAAAACTCTGAGCTCAAAAAAATAATCGAAGATTTCTCTCCGCCCAATAATCCACAAACGAATCTTTTCTTGAGTATTCTTGTAATGTATGTATATGTACCTACTGAATTTTGATAATACAAGCATATGCCGTACAACATTGCATCCAACCACTCTCGAGAAGCTCGTGTCCAAGAGCATCTAGAATACTACGAACACTGAAGCAAAATAAATCAGATGTTTTTGAGTAAAAGCGCAAATCTTTTCTGCAATGAAAAACGCCATAAGCTACTCACAGTTATTCCAAACTGCCTAAAGTTGTTCCACCACAGTCATATGTCATATCGTAAAAGAGAGAAAACGAGAGAGTAAATCACTTCAACTGAAAAAGTTACTGAAAAAGTTTCTGGACAAGAAATTTCTTTGGGCAGGTTGTAACACAGCTGTCAACAGTAGTTAAATGTGACAGTTGATATTTCAGTTTGTTTGTTTTTTCATATAAGTCCGTATGACTTTCTTCTGATTATCTTAATGAGCCAACTAATAACGATTCTAAATTTAACAGATTATTTTATTAATTTTTGATCAAATATTTAATTCTAATAACCTCGATTCCATAAATCGATTTGATTCTTCGTTTGATGGTTCTACTGTCATGTAGTTTGGTTACTACATCTGATCTTACTACAGAGCTTTCCTTACTTTTTCATAACTTTTTCAATCGCTGAGATTTGTTCTACTGCTCGAAATTTGAGAATTTACGCGAAGTTACTTGAAAAGTAAGGGAACACGCCTTTTATTTATTTTCTCAGTACAGAATCAGATTTTAATAACCCACATATAATTGGGTAGAAGACGATTTTCTATGTTCCTTTGGAATCCAAAAGTGAATGCTTGGGTGAAACCAATTGAAAACGACATAGGTTTGTATATAGAAACATACATACAAAAGATGTACTGATATTTTCAATCAATTGGGGATTGGTCAATTTCTCCTGCGATAACTGATGGCGTGGTAGACGGCCTTAGGCCAAAGCATTTTAAACTTAAGTTAAAACAAATTGTAAATTTTTTAAGCTTTTTTATATGAATTTTAATAAAGTTTTCATAGCTTACTAACTGATGACGAAAAATAAATGCATAGAGGGCGACGTAATCAGTCAATTTTCATGGTAAAATTCTTCTGCGATACCTGGTGGCAAACACAATAAAAGCATAGAGGACGTACTGAAACGCCAACTTCTAATCCTCAATTGCACAAATTTTGAACGCGCTCTATATTTCCTCCAGAACGGGAATTTGCAAGTTCATACGAGATCTCCACTTGCGATAAATTGCTAGTTTACAATAATGCATGCTTTGATTATCTCAAGTAGAGACCATTATTGCAACTATACTTCTATAGTTTGTGATAGAAAGCATACTGTTATCGCATACTATAATGATTTTAGTGCAGTGATGCTTTCGATGAAAATCCTTGCCTGTCTGTCTCTTAAACAAACAAAGAATGTTTAAAATGCTCAGCCAACGAAATTTGAAAGTTGCTCTGCCTATCCTTTTGCTTTCTGCTATGAATTTATCATAAGTGGAGACAGTGCGTCAAGCCTCAAGTTATCTTACGACAAGTTATTTGAGTGCCTTGACTAGCTCTCATTAATTGAATGAGTTTGTAAGAAGTTTGAATTTTCGATGCCCAGGTGTCACAACACATGCGAACACATCCCATGACAAATCTTTCTACAGCCATATCTGCTCTTTCAGAACTGTCATTTTTCCATTACATTTGCGTTTTGCGCACGTTGGGTTCCTTTCGTGACTTCACCAAGTGTGTTCTTCATTCAGCTAACAATTTTAAATCAATTCGCCGAGTGGTATTTTTATTGCAGTGATTGTGTCGTGGCACCTATTCAGTGAGAAAATTCAAAAAGTACTACAAAAATGTCAGAAGACGCCCCAGCAACTCTTGTCAATGGTGAAGAACCACCAAAGACTGCGAAACAATTGGAAAAAGAAGCAAAAAAAGCTGCAAAGTTGCTAAAACTACAAGAAAAACTGCACAAAAAGGCAACTGCTCCACCTGCTGTCAAAGAAAAACCCGAGGTAAGTTGCGTGTCAATAGAGAAAGTTCCCAACAAATCAATTGCCACTTTAGAAAAAAACAAAAGAAGTGAAACATACAGCTGTGTATACTGCCAACACAGCGGAAGGTGAGAAGAAAAATATTACCGACGCCTTGCCTGATGCATACAGTCCACAATACGTTGAAGCTGCCTGGTACAGTTGGTGGGAGAAGGAGGGTTTCTTTAAGCCGGAATACGGGGTAAGCATACCGAACACAATTGCGTCACATTGCAGTGATTCATGGCTTTGTTTTATGCAGCGCCAATCTATTGCTGATGAAAATCCGAAGGGAAAATTCGTCATGGTGATTCCACCACCCAATGTCACCGGATCTCTGCATTTGGGTCATGCACTGACCAATGCCATCGAAGATGCAATCACTCGTTATCATAGAATGAAGGGTTACACTACACTCTGGGTGCCGGGCTGTGATCACGCTGGCATTGCCACACAAGTCGTTGTGGAGAAGAAGCTTTGGCGAGAGGAGCAGGTCAGCCGGCATGACCTGGGTCGGGAAAAGTTTATCGAGAAGATCTGGGACTGGCGACGGGAGAAGGGAAACCGGATCTATGAGCAACTGAAGTTGTTGGGCTCGTCTTATGACTGGAGCCGTGTAGCGTTCACAATGGACCCGAAGTTGTGCCGTGCCGTCACCGAGGCTTTCGTAAGACTTCACGAAGATGGAAGCATTTACAGAAGTTCCAGGCTGGTGAATTGGTCGTGCGCCTTGCGATCGGCCATCTCGGACATTGAAGTGGATAAAATCGACATTCCCGGAAGGACATTCTTCAATATACCCGGATACGAGGAAAAGGTCGAGTTTGGCGTGTTGGTTAAGTTTGCATATAAAGTGGAGGGCACGAACGAGGAGATTGTGGTCGCAACTACTCGTATCGAGACAATGCTGGGCGATACAGCTGTTGCGGTGCATCCTAGCGACGATCGGTTTAAACATCTACATGGGAAGTTCGTAAAGCACCCATTCTGCGACCGGAAGCTTCCGATTGTGTGTGATGAGTTTGTAGAGATGCACTTCGGAACTGGTGCTGTAAAAATCACCCCGGCTCACGATCCAAATGATTATGATGTGGGCAAACGACTCAATTTGCCGTTCATTACGATTTTAAACGATGACGGATACATAATAGGGGACTATGGAAAGTTTACAGGAATGAAACGGTTTGACTGTCGCAAAAAGATCGTGGAAGAACTGAAGGAACTGGACCTCTACCGGGACACTGTCAATAATCCAATGGTAGTGCCCATCTGCAGCCGATCAAAGGATGTTGTGGAGCCAATGATTAAGCCACAATGGTATGTGATTGTGCGAGAAGTATTGCTTAAACCTCCAAACTCATTTTCTTTTAGGTACGTGAAATGTGGCGATATGGCAGCCGCTGCTACGAATGCTGTCAAGAACGGAGAGTTGAAAATATTGCCAGAGCAAAATACAAAGATTTGGTATCATTGGATGGATGGCATTCGGGATTGGTGCGTGTCGCGGCAGCTCTGGTGGGGTCATCGCATTCCAGCGTATTATGTGACATTCAATGATGACAGTGTAAAGGGTAGATCGGTGAGTTGATTTGTTTCAAAATGATTGAAATGCAAACTATTCCCTTCCACAGAGCGACAAAGAAGACTACTGGATCGTGGCGCGCAGTAAGGAAGAAGCCCTGACCAAGGCCGCCACCAAATTTAACGTTGACGGTAGCAAGATAATTCTCAATCAAGATGAAGACGTTTTGGACACCTGGTTCAGTTCAGGTCTGTTCCCGTTCTCCGTATTCGGCTGGCCCGACAATACCGACGATATGCAAGCTTTCTATCCTACGTCCCTGCTAGAAACCGGTCACGATATTCTCTTTTTTTGGGTAGCCCGAATGGTATTCTTTGGCCAGAAACTCTTAGGCAAACTGCCCTTCAAAGAGGTCTACCTTCATCCCATGGTCCGCGATGCACATGGTCGTAAAATGTCCAAAAGTCTCGGTAATGTGATTGATCCCATCGATGTTATCCGCGGAATGACACTTGAAGGACTACACGAGCAACTGGTGAACTCCAACTTGGATCCCAGGGAAATCGAACGAGCAAAGGATGGTCAGAAGCAAGATTTCCCCAATGGCATTCCCGAGTGTGGTGCCGATGCATTGCGTTTTGCCCTGTGCGCCTACATTACTCAAGCGCGAGACATTAATTTGGACATCAATCGCGTTCTTGGCTATCGATTCTTCTGCAACAAACTGTGGAATGCTACTAAGTTTGCTTTGATGTATTTTGGAGGTGAGGAGAAGTATTCGTCGGACATCAATCTGTCTGGCAAGGAGAACACCATGGATGTGTGGATATTGTCGCGTCTATCTACGGCAATTGAGGCATGCAACGCTGGATTTAAGAGCTATGAATTTTCTGCAGCTACGAGCGCTTGCTACAGCTTCTGGCTGTACGATCTATGTGATGTGTACTTAGAGTGCTTGAAGCCTATCTTCCAGAGCGGAACCGACGATCAAAAGTCATTCGCCCGCAAGACGCTGTTTACTTGCCTTGATTTGGGGCTTCGGATTATCTCGCCTTTTATGCCTTTCATCTCCGAGGAGTTGTATCAGAGGTTGCCGCGACTGGATCAAACGCCAAGCATTTGCGTAGCCGCCTATCCTGGTGAGTTGTATTTTTTAAAGCCACCTACCATTGATTAATTATTTTATTGCAGAGAACACAAGTTGGCGCAACGAGGAAGCTGAGCGCGAAGTGGAATTCATGCAAAAAGCAGCACGTGTTATCCGTTCCGCCCGCAGTGACTACAACATCCCACATAAGACGAAAACGGAAGCATTTATTGTTTGCACGGATTCTCAACCGAATGAGATTCTCAAAAAATACGCAAAAGACCTTTCAACGGTTGCTTTCTGCTCAAATATTGCCTTTGATACGGAGCCAGCACAAGGCTGTGCCATTCTCACAGTATCGGGCCAGTGCGAGGTTCATTTGCTACTCAAGGGCCTCATCGAAGCCGATAAGGAGATAGCTAAGCTCGAGAAGAAGAAGGTACAACTAGAACAGGCTGTCACTAAGCTGAATCAAGCCATGGCAGCATCAGACTACAGCGTTAAAGTGCCAGCCGATGTGCAGACAGCAAATAGCTGCAAGCTCGAGGAATCGTCCAGTGAAATTCAGCGAATCACCACAGCAATTGAAACCTTGAACTTTATGTAAAAAAACATTTCAAATAAGCAAACTTAACTTATTTTATACCGTAATGATATCAGTGCGGAAGGTATCTTCCTCGTGTTACATGCATTTGAAAATTTGCTTATTAAAAAAATAAACTGCGTGAACAGAATGAGTTTTTTTTATTTAGCAAACAAATAATAAATAAATGTATCCAACAAACGGCTGCTTGGATTGAGAATCGTGTACAACTACCACGTCAGGCGCGTGACATGATCAGTTTTGCGCTTCGAGGTCCTGATATAGCCAAGAAATTGCAGCTCTGCAACAGCGCGGGTGAAGCGGGCTCTGAAATAAATTTTGTTTGTTGTATTCAATTTAAATTTTTCCTGATTTCCCCAGAATTCTTTGATATTCTGAGCGGCATTGGAAATAAATAGATTCACAATATAAATGTATTGCATTCCCCATTTAAAAACTTTTAGATGCTCACTGGAAAAACTCTGCAATACTGTCGTACGCAAAATGCACAGTGGGAAAACTTATATGAGGCAAAGGCTCTTCTCCACTCGCCTATAATTACATTTCTACTTACTGAATCTTCGGATCCACCTGTTCTAGCTCCTCCTCATTATAGTCCACCACCGATCGAAATGCCTGTAGCCAATCGAAAAGGTTGATCATCTTTCCGCACTCCAAGTGCAACTTATAGGCCACTGATAGGTCTGGCAGAGTCGGCACCATCGACTGAGTGCTGTCCATGTCGCAGCATTTGCACTGCAGATAAAAATAGGGATTATTTAAGGCCATATGCAAGGCGGCACGTGGTGCTCCGATGATATTCCTTCGAACGGTTGTAATATCAGAGAAAACAAACAACTCGTGCAGTGGCGGTGCCCTGGTTAGCGGTCGTAGACAATCGGCGACGACGTTCACCTTAATATACTCTAGTGTTTCATTCACTAACTTCGTAAAATCTGACACGGGCTTGTCTTGCTTGGACATTGCCAAAAGTTTTTCCTTTAAGTCTTGACGACTTATTTGTTTAAGGTCATTTGCCAAGTCATTGCTGGTAGAGGTCTTCTGTTGCTTGGTTTCCATGCCAGCCATGACAACTTTTGTTAGCAGTTCTTTAATGGCGTCGAGATTCTGAAAAGTTTCATTGCATTTTTTGTCGTCTTTTGTGAGAACAGTGTACTCTGCACCTTACCGTGTTGATTTTGGGTTGACAAGCGTCTGCGAGATCCAAATGCTTGACTTCAAAGTTGACAAAGTCAATGGTTGCTGTGATGGCACACGAGACTTTCTTAACAAACTCATCCTTCGACATGAACGAAAGCATTTGCCAGGCTTCCTTGAATTCAGGGGTTTCTATAATGTCTTTTGACAAGCAGCTGGTGTAAAGTTCTCGCTGCAGTTTACCCAATGGACATTTAGGCAGATCATGCACAAGGACCATGAAGAATTCAATAAACGTACGAAAGTATATAAAATATAGGTGGCAGTCTCGTAGGAGTTGTGGCAGTTTCTTTTTTAAGTAAGCATCATCGGTGAGGATGGCAATAACCTTTTTGCAGTCATTTAAAGTCTCAACATACGGCCGGAAGGATAGAAGATGTCTAATGACTTCGACGTCGTCGTGAGTCAGTGATTTAATTATCATGAGCGATGATGTGTAGTCTGTGCAGAGAGCGTATGCGTTGCCTTGGAAGAAGTGCTCCATTAGACAATACTATGGAAGGGTGAATTACATTTAGAAAAGTAAATCGATTGCGTCTCACTCACCTTAAATCCCTGAATAAAACCATTGATGGAGAAATCATAGAACAGAAATATATGCGTGAGAAATTTAAACGCTTTACCAGACAAGTGGACGCAGTGCTTCGGCGAGAGAATAACTTTTTCCAGAACCTGTATATTCAACATATTAGTTGCATCGCTACCACACAACTCTTAACCTACCTCATTCAATCCGACAGGAGCAGTCTGCGTTTGGAAAATCTTCAGCCTGATCTTACTAGTCACATGATACGGCAGGGTGCTGTGCAAAGCCGATATAGCCGTAGCCACGCCCAAGATTAGTACAAATGGCACTTTTGAACAATACGAACTCAGAATCAATATGAAATCCTGCAAAATCTGTCCACTGAAACATTCAAAGTCCGGCAGAATCACTACCAAGGTATTGGTTGTCTTCGAACTATTGTACCACGCGCTAAGTACTTGCATTGTACATTGCGACCGCCGCAGTCGCTTATGGTCACGATCCTCTTTATCTTCGAATGGTTCCTCCACAAAACCGTAAACCATCGTTTCAATTGCAGCTTTAACACTCGGACAATCACGCGACTGAATGATACAAACACTTGCCGAAAGCGCCTCTTTAATACGCTGCGACAGAGTGTTGAACTGCTCATGGTGATCCGGCTGATTAATACCTATGTACGCAATGAGTTTTTGTAATTGAGTATATTTTGGGGCCACCTACCAGTTAATAGGGCAGCTGCGGGAAGAATGTTATCCTCCTGACTATTGTATGCCTTTCCGACATGATCCACCAGATCTTTAAGAGTTTTCGAGTAGCTCTTACGTTGTAGATTTTCAATATCAGTAACGACATTCTTCCACGTCTCGGAATAAGTCTTGTAGAAGGCCTGATCGATTACCTCTTTACCGAGGATTGGTGCCGGTATCTGCTTTGCCTTTTTTGACTTGGTTGTACTTTTCTCTGCGCGGGTGGCACCGTTTTTGAAAACAAAGCAACCCTTTTTAAAGGCGGTTTGAGTAATGTTCGTGGGATTATCAAATGGGAAAAGGCGACTTACCTTTGAAACCGATATTGTGGGATCCATTTTAAAGACAAATTTGTGTTTATGTTTGCAATAAATATTTTTTTTAATGATGCTGGCAGTTTTTGTATTTTGTTTTGGCGCTCGGATTTTGACTTATGCACTTGGTTTGTAGTGTACTGACTTGGGTAGATAAGGTAGTTTCTGTATATAACAAGGGTGAAATCAGGTAATGGTTGAAACAGATCAACACTTCGACAACGACTTCGAATTGTACAAGAGAGACTTTTCAATCCATATTTGGGTTTGCTGCCGGTGTTTGGCCAAACGCATTAACCGATTCCAATGAAAGGTGACGTCTGTATCCATGTGCGATGTCTGTATCTGCATCGGTGTGTGAATTATGGGCATTTGAGTGATACATACACATATAAAAGAGGGAGACCACACGAACGTTTCAAGCCTATTGTGGTGTTTGTGCGCACTTTCATTCTTGAGATATCGTGTGTTCGATGTTTTATTCAAATAACATTTTTTTTTGTGAATCGGACATCGGAAAGTTGCCTTTCCAACATTGATAACAATCGGTTTGAAAGTGAATGAAAAGTGATTCTATCGAAATTTTTTACTTTCGCTTTGTTGTTTGATTCGCACAAGTAAGCTAACATAGGCGCCTGCCAGACAACAAGCACCTCCCCTAAGCGGAACAACGAAGTTGTGTGAGCGTCCTAACTCCTAAGCCATGCGGAGTCAATGTAGGTACATGTACATCTCGTCGAAACCTACATCGAGCTCGATTAAGGTAGAAATCTGGAAAAAGTGAGGGATACTTACGGCGTAGGGCGAGAACAAACCATTGGTTAGATTTTTGTTGCGAGTAGAATATATTATCGAAATTTCAAGCCATTTGGGTCTATTATTGCTAATATTAAATAATTACTTTTTTTGAATTAAACCCAAAGACTGTATTTATGGAATATATTATTAAAGGTTACCATAGCGCAAAATGATTTTAGTCAAAGATTTTTGTTGCTAAGGGTAACTATCCCTTTATTTTTTTTTTTTTTTTTGTTAAGGAGTTTTGGTAAGGTTTGGTCATTTTGGTCAAGGATTTTAGTTAGGCTTAACACAATGTTTTTTATATCACTTTTTTTTTTTGATAAGGTTTATTTTGTTTATGGAATATATTATAAGGGGTTACCTACTACCCCGTTATTTTTTTGATATAGTTTTTATGTAGTTATTATGTATTAATATTGGTGAACGTTTTATTTGTTTATTAAAGATTATTTTTTGTCATGGTACTGCTTCCTTTTCTTTGTTCTTATATTTTTGTCAGAATTGTAAGGTCAAATAAACAAAATCAGGCTATTGAAACTAAATGCGTTCATATTTGCGTCTACTTGAGCACATGATGATGTGCTGAGAATTTCTATTTCAGGCGGTGGACTAAGGTAAGTTACATAGGTAATATCGGCGGATGACTTAACTGCGAGGATACGCACATATTTGGGGAAGTTCATATGCCGCTGAATTTCCAGGTTGGGTGGCTCTTGGCCATGCTCAGAACACCTTAGAGCGCTTCTCGAAGTGGTAACCGTCCGTCCGCTGTCAAAGGGAACAACTTTTATTTCGGCACGATACATGTTTTGTTAATAGGTGCTGTTGATTTTCGGGAACAATTTTTACGACTTCAGCCGTGCGGAGCCAACGTGTCACGTTTCCGGGAGTCAACATTCTCTCCAAAAATTCCAAATTACCCTACCTTGCTTACTCTTCCGGTCATCCTACTCTCTTTGAATTCCCAACTGCCTTTCCACTCCTGTTAATGCTTACAGTTGGCAGCGGTTCAATATTATTTTTGTTAGAAATAAAAATTCACACGTAAGTAAAATTTGGGTATGTGTCAGTTGGTGAAAAATGTGAGAGATTTTACATTCAATAATAAAAGTTATCGGAAACCTGGAAAGCGTAATTTAAAAGCACTGGTCTATATCCGCTAAAAGACTTAGCAGCGATAGTTATCTCCGTTGCAGAAAACGTACGTAGACTTAGTTGTTTTTGTATTTAACATGCTAATGGGAAAAAACATATATATATTGGTCTCATATTTTGCGCAGCCAATGGAAAACAAAATGAAATTAGTTTAAATGTACGGGATTAATAAATTTGAGACGGGTCTTTAACCCGAAATAATTTTGTTACTCCATTGGAGCTCAGAATGAGTGACACCAATGGAAAAACATTTCAACATTTTCCTTCCGTACTGTACTATCTCTGATGAACCACTGTAACATTAAATTTTTGGCGCCCATTGAATTAAAAAAAAGGAACGAAATCAAATGCAATCTGTCAGACAGACTAAACAATTTCTAGCTGAACAAATGAAAATAATTGTGTTTTACTGATGTATTTTCGTTCTTGAAATGGATGATTTTAATATTTATGACGATTTGGAGTTGCTGCAATTACAAGAAAATAAAGTAAGAATTACAATGAACTACATATGTAGTCTTCACTTAATCAATATTCTTAGAAAGAGGACGAGCAACTACAATGGAAGGAAAAATACAAAGTTTCGTTGGGGACGATCGGGAAGCTCCAAGCGGAGAAGAAAGAATTGAACAAGAAAATCAAACAATTGGAAGTGAATTTTGCAAGTCTACTTGAAACTGCACGCAGTGAAATCAAAAGGAAGGACAATCAAATAACTCAACTTCGAAGAGAGTTAGTATAGGTATGAAAATGCATCTGGCAGTTTACTTATTTGTTGATTTCAGGAAAGATAATATTTGTTTCCGTCGAAATGTTCGTCCATCAAAGAACCAATTTGCTGATGAAATTGGGGTTGACGATACCCGAAGGGAGGGTGTATATGTGAATCCATTTTCTCTTAAAGTAAAGTGTGTTGCCACGAAAACCTCCACAACTGACGATGAGAAAAGTCGACCGTCTTTGACGATGGATGGAATCGCGGGTGAAGATGCCCGAAACGATGGTGGATATGTGAATACGCTTACTCTTAAAACGAAGAATATTGCTACGAAAAATTTCATAACTGATGAAGAGAAAAATCGGCCGTGTTGGCAGGTGATGGGAAAGCGTCAATTGCGCTCTGGAAATAGCCGTGAAAGGGGAAGAAGTCGGGATGCATCCAGAGCTGGTTGTGAGAAAATTGATAGGGGAACTTTCAGAAAGTCACGCTCGGGAAATAGCAGCGAAAATGAGAAAATTATCCACAAGAACCGTGAGTTGCATAGACGTCGAGGTAAAGGGCAGTCTGACTACGAACATGAACGGTTTGGAATAAATTTTATGTCGGATACCCAAAGGTAAGTGCAAATAATGATTATGTTGACGATGCAAATCAGTTGTGTTTTTGGATATCGTTAAAATCTTGATGGGAATTTTATATTTAGCGTAGCTTGTCAATACTGAACTGTTAGCCCGGATCTTGTGACTGCGAATTTTCGTTTCTTCACCATCTACATACAAAGATTGAATTTACGATCGACCAAAAAATCTTTCTCCCGAGTAAGACTGTCCCTTCTTGCAATCCATAATTAATATCTTAATTACTGTGCCTTGTTCTTGCCTGTCAATATTGGAGTGCTTACCTTCTCCTTGAGCGTCTACATACAAAGATTGAATTTACGATCGACCAAAGAATTTTTCTCCCGAGGTTGACTTTGCCTCTCCTTGCAATCCATGTTTGAAATCTTAATTATTGTTTCTTCTTCTTTTAAATGAAGGATGCGTTTTTAACCACCTCCAGTTGAACCAAATAGTATGTAACAATTGACGTTTGTTTGATCTTAGCACTCTTGTTATTAAGCCTACGCCACTTCTACCTTAATACTTTTCCAAGCGCTGTTTGACATCAGATTTCGAATATCTTGTTATCGTCGGCGTATGAGTTCTCCACGATTCCAATAATCAGAACCATACCAAGTCATGTCTTAATTGGTCATCAGTTAATCCATCAGCTTCAACTGCATTTCGTGGGCTTAGTGGTAAGTGTGGTCCAACTGACCGGGGAGTCACCAATAACGGTGGGTGCCCGCAAGTTTTTGTACCGCCTCTTGCGAAAGTCTGACAAGATAACGATTCTCATTAGATTAGAGAACGTTTCTGTTTTTATCTTGTTTGCTGTTTTGTCAATCTAATATCATTCATTACCTTATGTGAGTTCTTAAATTTAATTATTTTAATTTTTTTTACAAAAAGTAATTCAGCAAGTCCGTGCAGGGATAGCCTAAGAATCTTCTGCGATCCCGGGCACGCTGCTTCCACTTGTTCAGGCCAAGCGATCTGGCATCCGC
This sequence comes from Portevinia maculata, assembly GCA_949715645.1. NCBI lineage: Eukaryota > Metazoa > Arthropoda > Insecta > Diptera > Syrphidae > Portevinia > Portevinia maculata. The sequence goes on from OX454525.1 coordinate 142,630,011, forward strand.
GATGCCTTGGTCCTTAAAACGGAGGTTCGGTCTTCTTGCCTTCTCGAACCTAGGGGCTTTGCTTCAAAGATCCTCTTGGCTGGAACATTTTGTTCTTCGAGTGAGGGATTTTTAACCCATTTGTTTGACAGCGGTTTCCTAAGGTAATTCTCCGTCGGTTCTCCACTAAGGTGTCATTTGTGTAGTTGATGTTTACTCCTTAACTGATGGTTTAACTACCTCGGAAGTTATTGCTATAAACAAAGACGTTTTGTCCTGAACGGATCTATTGAAAATAGTGCTTTCCGTGTTGACACCTGCCCTTTGCACTATTTTCTCCAGAACAAGATTGAATAAGTCACATGATAGTGCATCTTCTTGCCGAAATCCGGTGCAGGTTTGGAAAAATTCGGAAGAGCGGCTTCCAAATTGCACATTACATCGCGTGTTTTCCGGGATCCTGACGATGAATGCTTTCATAAGCCGCTTTAAAGTCAATGAAAAGATGGTGAGTTCCGATTTGTAATTCGTTGGTCTTTTCCAGGATTTGCCAGTGTGAAAATTGGGTCTATTGTCGATCTGCCGGGCCGGAAGCCCACTAGTACGTGCCGATTATTGTATTGCAGAACGGCTTCTTATATAGGTTCTTATATGCGATAATAAGCAGGGATATGCCTCGATAGTTCTTGCAAGACATATGATCGCCTTTCTTGTAGATGAGGCATGTGGAGCTGATAGTCCAGTCATCGGGCATGCTTTCTTCCAACCATACTTAGTTGATGATTTGGTACATGCGCCCAACCAAAACATCACCTCCGCATTTGAAAAGCTCTGCTGTTAAAGCCATCAGAGCCGGCGGCCTTATTGTTCTTAAGCTTATAGCTAAGCCAACCTTTCCTATACTGGATGATGAAATCTGTTGTTCATTGACAGGACGCGGGTTCTCTTCTTGCCCAATATCTCTCTAGGTGATGCCCATTTAGCAGCTGTTCGAAATCTTGCTTAAATACGTCTACTACTCCCTGCGCACTAGGTTTCCGTCGCTGTTTAGAGGAGCCTGCATCCCGGTCATTATCTGCTTTATACGCAAGTTAGATGTTCTACTAGCCTAAATATTTTCAACAAAAGATCTTAAAGGCCGAAGTGCCTTTTCAACGCCTTGGCGAACCAGAAGTTTAATACAAAAAAGTTGTTACCCTTCTGCTTAAATAACTATCCAGAATATTGTTCTCATTAAATTGTTCAATATTGTTCGTTGTCTTAAATTTAACCATTTTCGAATAGACGTACATATGTATATTTATCAGCGTAACCGCTGGAAAATTTCAAATCGTCGCAATAAATAAGTTGCTTTAGAAAAAAATATTTATTTAAATTGAAAAAAATCGGGTAAATTTTTCAAAGAGCCTTCTCCGATTTTGAGAAAAATGTTAGTATGTTTAGAGAACATTTTCCTAAGAACAACTTGTACTACAAAATAAATATAAGACAACGCGCCATTTAGTACCATACTGTCAATATTTGTGCATGCTGAATGCGAGTACAGTTAACATCGCTTCCTTAGATACTTCCATGTCTTCTGCTGTAGTGCTCTATTACCATTGAGTTTCATTTTAACCTGTACGCATTTCCCCACAAGAACAACTATTTCTGCTATCTTTGATTGTAATTTCCATCGTTTTACTTGCATTTTTAATTGTAGAAGCAGAAGGTTGAATTCCGGTCTTAATCGCTCAATCTCGCGTCTGGCCTTCAGGACCTTTTTTTCATCTTTAAAGTGTTGCATCCTTCAACAGGTCTACCTGCTGTACTGCCAAATTTTCGGCTGTTCTAGGTCTTAGGAGATGAGTTCTTATCACTTTCTCCAAAACCTTCATATTAAAAGTGGTGTTTCCATTTCGGGCTTGTTGGTGCGGAACTTTTTGACTGTATTTAACCAGCTTGTGGAGGGCATCACTTTCATTAACCAACCAAACCAGCTAACTGAGAACTTGCATAGAAAGGAGACAAGCTAGCTTAAAACGGATTTGCCACATCATTTATGCAAATACCATTTTATACGCATACAAGAAAATTACAGTTTAAGTATAAGTCTTCATTTGACTCATGTCAACCCCCATTAAAAAAATGCTTAACTTGGATGGTAGCCCAAAGGTAAGTTAAGGTAAGATTACGTTGAAGTGGCAGTCGCTACCAGCTGTCAAAATTTGTACAAAAAGCCCTCGCCTCGGCCCCTCTTCTGTACCGATGCGTCGAGATTTAGTCCGCCCCGCACTTCAGTTCTATAATAAGTCATTTACGAGAGCGCACGCGTTTTATTTGTAAAAGTCATAGTAACGTGTTTCAACGTGTTGCAATGGACATTGCCATACATCTTTGAAGATTTTGTAATATTTTTTATGTCCTGAAAAAAAAAATATACAGATTTAGAGTTTTTGTTTTTTAAATTCAAACCTTGGTAGCGACCCCTAAATGTCATTTAAAAAATTCCAAAGAAAACCTGAAATAGTTTCTTATGGTATATATAATCAAACTACGTGGTGGCCCGCGAAATTAAAGAATTTTTTTTTTCTTAGCAATAAGGACCACCCTAGTCTGTATGAATATATTCATTTGTAAGATTCATAGGTGTGTTCTCATCAGAATACTCAATTCTAAACACATATTTGAGCAAGATAAACGTGCTTGATGTGATCTAAAAAGAAGCGGGCAGACGACAGATAATTGTCATAAAAAAAAATAAATATTAGGCATTAACGGCCCATAGAGGGCCTAAAATTTAGCTTCTCCAACCACTTTCTTTGCGAAGTGAGGGACCTACAATTTTAAGCCGAATCCGAACGGCAAATTTGAGAAGCTTCTCATGACAATTGATACTCTTGGATGTTTGTCAGACGTTCGCAAGAGGTGGGACAGTGGAAAAAAACGCAAGATGTTATTTGGCCATGGAATTGAACCGGGGACCTTTCGATTAGTAGGCAGACACACTAACTATTGAGCCACTGCGGCCGACAGATTGATAATTGTTATGTCCTTTATAATAAATTATTCAAGAATTTGTAAAATTGGAAATTGTGCGTACAAATGTAAATTGAATAAAAATAATCTAATCTAATCTGGTAGTCTCTTATTGTTTGAAAAAAGGAACGGGTGTTGTGCTTGAATTGTTTTCTCTTTCGCGAGTGCTTGAATAAATGAGTGAACCTTTTCATTGTGTGCTTGTTTTAATTGCGAAAATCATCTTATTGGTTTTGTTTAACAGGAGTATTGATTGACATAGGAGGCAAATTATTTATGGATATTTATTTATTATTATGTATTATTTACTGAGAAAAAAGTCCTTAAAAACAAAAAAAAAAGAATATTTTCCCCGCGCAGTATTTCTCTGTTTAGGGATATTTTACCAAGAGGTTCTTGGAACACTTAAAAAGGTCCTTAAAATCCAAGAAAGAAGATATTTTCCAAAATGTCCTTAGAAACTGCGCAGTATTTCTGTGTTCATGGTTAGTTAGCCAAGAGGTCATTGCAACCTCAAAAAATGACCTTAAAACCTGATAAAATGATATTTTTCCAAAATGCCCTTAAAAATCGCGCAGTATTTCTGAGTTCACGATTATTTTTGTAAGTTTAAATATGAACTTATAATGTAATAAAACGACACACAAACGCAATTCCCCACACACTGCTTACTATTGCAACGATCAACGACATACTCCCAAATGTTCAGTGCACCCAATTTAAATTAAACATTCATAAATTAGAACTCATTACTTGTAAGTGCACTGTGTACTGCGTGTTCCTTTGAAATTAATATTCAACTCCCATGGCCACCAAATATAATGTAGTCAACTCATTCACGTTTGCAAGCTGTGAGTGTAATGAGTTGAACTAAATAATATTGAATGACTTAAAGCAAGTTTTAGGCAAATTTTTATTTGGTTTGCCTTTTTTTTTGTACTTTTTTTAAACTTTAGCTTGTTTTTAGCTATATTAATTTTATGCAGTATCTGTGTATTTTTTGCAACGAAATTAAACGTGCATTTCTTTTTTTCAGTTCAGACAGAAAAGGTGAAAAGCCCCAAAGAGGCCAGCACAGACCATCCCATAGCACAGACTACAAGAGAGGGGAATCCACGAAAAAATCAACAAATGGCTATCATCATAGAACATCATCACTGGACTCACATTCAAGAGACAAACGCCAACCTTGCGTTAAATCCAAACAAGATAAACCAAGCGATTCTAAGACAAAAAATGGTAAATCTGATCCAGTTGAAAAGGCTTCAGTCCTCCAAAACCTAGAAGCAGGCAACAAAACAGAAGCATTAGAAAAGGAAATACTAATCGATGTCAAGGAATATAAAAAAATTAAGCAATCGGAGATCGTCCAAGAGATAAATATCGAAGAAAATGCATCTAAAGTGGCAAAAGAAAAGTCAAACAATTTCCTCGATGCTCTTTTTGATGATATGATAATAAACGGCGAGGAGGAACAAGCTAACAATCTGTACAATGATTTACCAAAGGTCATTCTTATCAATGATAAAACTGCACCGAAGAAAGCCACAAATGTCGATGAGAACTCTAATGTGGAAATTCAAGTGCGCACCCCACTCAAGCAATCAGTTACAAAGCTATTAGATGATCTATTTGGTCCATCACCTGCTGGTAGTAATATAAGTACCGTAGTAGAACGAAAGACTTCGGTGTCACCTGTTGGTGAATTGTCTAGTGATACGGTCGAGTTTGTGCCAATAGTGACCGATGACAAGAAAAAAGAGGAGCCAAAGAAAGGAGCTAGCGAATCAAACCTTGCATTATCCAAGCAAGTTGATTCAGTGAAGGTATTCCAGTTTGCTGAACTTGATTCCAGCTTTTACTCAAGCGAAGATGATGCTGAAGTGGAGATAACAGAAAGCCAGAATGATATCGACTCGCCACCATTTGAAAAGTGTCTGCTATTGAAAAAAGATTTAAAACCCAATGTTCTAGAACCTAATACAGCAAAGGAGTTAACAGTGATGGTACACAGCTGTCAGAATAGTGAAACTGTTGTATTAACAAATAATCCATCAGCAAATGTGCCACCACAAAGGGACAAGGAGGATAAGTTCGACAAACGTAAGTATTGCATCGTTTAGTTGGTTATTTTTTATTTTGAGAATAGATATTATGTAGAAAACAAATTTAGTTTTTTACTTAGAACTGTTTTTGAGGCTTAGCTTTATTGGCAATCGAATCATTGCGCTTGCATAAGGAACTTTCACATAAGCTGCGCCTGTGCATCATCGTCTTTGAAGAGCAAAGGCATTCAGAAATGCTCTAACACTCAATTTTTGTTCTGTCCTGGGCGACGCCTGCCTTAAGCGACTTTGAGAGGCCATTTTCTTACTATTTGGTGGTCCGTATTGTTGTTTGACATGATAATGAGTTTTGCTTTCGAGAAGACTATGACTAGGCTTCTGTGTTTTGTAACCTGGGGCATCCCCGAATATATTTCGAACCAAGCGATTGATTGAAGTATTACTTGAGTTTCTCGTTTGTTGACGCTCAAATGTTAGTGGACAAAATAAACAATGGTTCCCTGCCCGCTGGTTTGTTTGGAGGGAGCAACTAGCACATAAAAGGAAAGAGTTCATTACGTAGTTTAGGATGTGTTTTTTGGCATGTGCAAACAAATGTCGACCTATATAATAATAACCTTTTACCTCGTTTATCGTTGCAGCATCAAACCTGATTAAAATGAAACAAACCAAGGCGTCGCGTCATTCACCAATCAAGAGCGAAAAAAAGATGGAAAAAATAAGAAACGATTCTCACAGTCATCGATCTGCATCAAAGCATTCAAAAAGTTCGAGCAGTTCAAGATCAAGATCTTCGTCTGGAAAAGACTCTTATCGACATGAAAGGCATAGACACGAAAATGAAAAGCCCCATTCGACTAAATCCAGCCAAGACAACAGAAAGAGAAGTTCGAAATCTTCTAGGAAACATTCTAAAGATAGTCGAAGTCGTTTCAGACACAAAGTCGAAGAAAATAATAATATAGATGCATCTACGGCGAATCTTAAGGATCCTGAATTGCAGTTGGTGTGGTCTGAGGAGAAAACAGAACGAATGTCTTCATCATTGAAGCAAAACAAAGACAAGAATTTGATGCTTTGCAAGGATCAAGTGATCGACTTACAATGTGAAGACATATCTGATGAGGAGGGAGTGGAAGCAGAGTCACAGAAGGGGAGTGATTACGCCTTACCAAAAACCCTGGTAGACCTAGTTGTTGCTGTACATTGTGATGAAGTGTCTGAAGGGGAAGAAGTTGTAGGTGGACAAGCACGAAAAGCCCCAACGAGCGAAGAAGTGCCCATTGTAGAAATGTCTGAAATTTCGGGTAATAGAGGCGAGAATGAGATTTCTGCGATGGTTCCATCAGTGAATGTAAAAGAAATCAACTGTGATTCAGAGATGAATGTAGTGAATGATATCGCGATTAATTGCTTGACGGAACCCCTCGAAATCTTGGCTGTCGAAGAGGATAAAAGCATTTCAGCGAAAACGATAAATGAAATAATCGTCGCTGAATCCACTAATAACAAAGTAATGTCATACCAAGCAAACGAATTGTCTGTTAAATGTTTTGAGGAACGTACTAGTGAAGGAACTAATCTTTCAATATCAAAGAAATTAACACCTGCCCAGCCACATACATCTATAATATTTAATATTAATGAGGATAGAGACGAGGTCTCTGATGTCACTAATTTGAAAGCATCTACGGTATCGACACCTATCTCCTCCTCTAAAGAACCATATTGTTTGCAAGAATCTGGTGAAGTTTCTTCTTCCATTGGACGTCGTAGGAAACTAAAAACTCCCCGAAAAGTTGCGAATGTGGGAACTCTGTTAAGACATCCTTGTTCAATTGATGTTAAGTTAGCTAATCGATTGTCAAAATCTGATGACGGGGGCAAACAGAAAGACATTTCATGTGCTCATCTACGTCGCGCAAATTCCACTTCTGATTTGGCAGATGTGCCAGAAACTGGAACGCAAAAAATTGCTAAACAAGACTCGCGTTCAAATGAAACGTCCATACATTGCATTTGTGTAGAAGAGGAACCGCATGAAGTGCCTTCACTTTGGGTAGAGGAAGAAGCAACTGAAGCGCCAAGCATATCTTTCAAAAAATTAGTGGAACAATATTCCACTGGATCTGATAGACATGAACCGAACGTAGATCATGGACTGCGTCAAATTCTGCTGACAGTCGTGTGCGAGGATTCAAATAAAAAATCATCACCCGCTCAACAAGAGCAAGTTAATCTCTGTAATCCACTCAAAGAGACGTCAACACCAGAGGATATAAACCTTACAATATTAGAACTCATAACCGAATCGGAATCGTTAGTGAGTACAAGTGGTAGCATCAACAATAAAAAGGAAACTTTAGAGGATTATTCTAGAGCAGCATTAGTTGTGGGATCTCAGGACACACCAAATAGTGAAACCGAGAATAAACGAAGAGAGGTTGGTTGTAATGAAATGGACCCAATAAATTCGACACCGGAATCGATCGTTACAAGTTCAGACAGCAAGATCACAATCGCTAGTACTTCTGGGCTCGTAGAGGAAAACAATGTTGTTCACAAAGATACCCCATCTTCCAGCAATGTTTCAGTGTGTCTTAATGTATCTCATACATTAATTGTTCCAAGTGTCGGTGAGGCTATTAATGACTTTCCTCTCTCTGATTCGGCATTAGCTGGTTCCCTTGATGGCGATCTTAACGAACAACAAATTGCAACAGCTGACAACAAAAGAACACATAACAACAAGATTATTCAGGGCTCCAGGTGTTCGTCTGCTTTCGTCAATGACAATGAACCTATTCTACAGAATTTAACTGCAAGTGTCCGTGAAGCTATTAATGATTTTCCTCTCTCTGATTCGGCGTTAGCTGGTTCCCGTGATGGCGATCTTAACGAACAACAAATTGCAACAGCTGACAACAAAAGAACACCAAACTACAAGATTATTGAGGGCTCCAATTGTTCGTCTGCTTTCGTCAATGACAATGAACCTATTGTACAGAATTTGACTGCAAGTTTTTGCAAGGGGCTTAACATCAAAGAAATACAACACCGTGACCTAGCTCTCTTAAATGAGCGAAAACTTGATAGCATTGATCACTGCGATTCAAATTACCCACCAAACAATGAGCAAGACTTTACAACACGAAAAAACATCAGCAACCTTCTTCAAGTTTCAGGTCACTCCGATGCCAAGCAATCGCCATTAACATGTTCCTCTAGTGTTGATGTTAATAACTACGAAGATCCAACGACTGAAAAACAACACGTTGTACCAGGTGATACCAATTACAATACACCAACTGTTCAACTGCAGTTGATTGCAACAAATGTCAAAGAGGCTCTTCCATCAAGTGAGGATGATTGCAACAGCGCAGGTATGAAAATTTCCAGTGATGAATACACTACGACCGTGATCACTTCCAATGGACAAGTTGCCATAGAGACGGCCGATACAGCTTCGATGATATCGGAAACTGTTACAACAAGTATGCACAACAAAAAGTACAAGAAGAACATTTTGCATAATTCCACAAGTTCAAATGCGCTAAGTGACCAGTGCGAAAAGGAGGACATACAAAAAACGCCGATATGCAAACCGGAACTGCTTGATAAAAAGAGAAAGCGCAGAAACAAAGTTTCACCTGATTGCGAAGCAGCAGATGGTACCACAACCCAGCACAAGCAAGAAGTGATCGACTGCTCTGATGTTCAAAGTTCTGCTGCAGGTAAAAAGAAGATCAAAAGAAAATTACATATTTTACCTGATTCTGATAAAAACAACTCTGCTTCATATAAAAACAAGAATCAGCAGGCTCAACCAGTTGCAGCGGATAAAAAACAGTCAACAAAAACCAACAATCCCGAAATACAGGCTGATTCTACCGCAACATGTGAAAGTGGAACGATGAGAGAATCATTTAAACAAAAGATCTTACAAGACCATAGCGAATCTGAAATTGATCTGTCTCCGGCGGAGAATATTTTAAGTTCTACCGATTTCCACAAGTCACAATTTGCAGCGGCTATAACTGGGGACTTTCAGAATAAGCAGGATAGTCAGAAATCGCAATATCTATCCGTTAAAGATCCTAAATTAGATAGCATTCAGACAAATCTTGAACATTTTGGAAATAAAAGTACCAGCCCAGTTAAAGAATTTCGATCGCCAGCAGAAATTATTACTATAAGCTCTCCAGTAAACGGGCAACTACAAAACATTAGAAGTTCCCCAATAAAATCGAACATACCTCTTTCAAATGAATCTCCGTCGGACGATGCAAAGGAACACAACTCTATTTCTATCAAGCGGAAAATTAAACCAAGCAAGCATTCGAAGAAGAGACGAAAACTCTCGTCCTGCTCATCCGATACAGTAACAAATTCACCAATAATGCCCTCGACAAATGCCTGTCATAATACATCATCGCCCACTGCGACCGGAAAACGTAAACGATCCTTGACCCTAACAAATCATAATATATTCCAAGACGACTTGTCCCCTGCAGACCAGAATGCCTTTCTGCCGCTGGTTTACAATGCCAATGGGGAAGATGTTCAGTATGAAGAGATTGACAATCGAATGCGGTCGATTTTCCAATCGCCAACTTACCCGCAAACTAACGCAGCTAGTACCCATGAGGCGCAAGTAGACATTTCAAATGGGGACGTCACTGTTGACGAAACGTTGAATCAAAGTGACAAGTCGCAGGGCGACACATCGTTGTCATCCAGGAAGGTTTCGCTGGGATCAAATGATTACTTCATTGAGGTGGTAGGGACAAATGCAGCAAATGTGTTTGTAACACGAAGAAAATGTAAAAAACGTTTAAAAGCTGCTAAAGTAGCTTTCGCCACAACGTAGAAAAACACGAGGCAATTTTGTATATATAAAGATTGAATCTTGTGTTTATTGTTTCTTTATGTAATGTATCTAAATTGTTTCTGGAAATACTAAATTTAGGTTTGTTAAATATGTATACTGTTTCGTTTGATTTTTTTTAAATTGTTCATCCATGGAAAATCAGCCCTAGATTGTCTCTTATTTATTAACGAATGGATAGGGTTTGCTTAGTGTGCTTCCAAACTGCAGAATACAGAACAATTTTTTGATTTTTTTCTGATACTTAAATACAAACTTTTAAATATGTTTGCCCACATTGAACAAAGTAAAAAGCCCGGCAAACAAAATCGTTTTGCTTTATTGTCAAAATGTACACGTAGGGTAAACGAACCAACGTTGTACATTAAAATAAGCAACAAATCATTTTAAGCTAAAAAGATCAAGTTAGGCAAAGCAAATCTAATTAGTTTATGCATAGGCAAGAGATAAATACATGCAATCAAATGGGAGCGCCAACATAAACTCAGTCAAACATTCAAAACAAGAAAAACTGTTTGAAGCCTGTGATCGATGACTATCTGTATTTATGTTTCGTTCATTCAGTTTCTTTGAAGTGCAGCAGCAACAGCCTTATTATACGTGACGTTGAAATATTGCTAATTTTGATAGAAAATTGTACACAGCGATAAGCACATTACAGACGAATTGTGGATAGAAATTGCTGAGCAAATAAAAACATGACTATCAATAACCCAAAACAAATAGCAGAAGTAAAAAAAGCCGCTTCGGTTTTGCTTTATTCGGTGTGGGTTATGAGCAGTTTTGAATTGGAATTTATTTATTGAGAGTTATAAAAATATACCATTTGTAGTGGACATGTCGATAGTATAGTAAACGAACAAGGATTAATAGTAATGCCAATACCTTTTAATGCTAGAAAAAGTGTGTGAAGTTATATTTCTTTGGTGTGATGTTTATGTATGTACACTGGCGATCACAAGGATGAGGCCATACATTTTGCAATCGATTTTCAGTCTGTTGGAAATCGTATACCCAGAAACTTTTACTACCTGTGAACATGTACATATTTTCCCAACAGTATGTCATAAATTTACAGGGTAAATAAGAAACGACCGCTGGAATTTCCCAAGATCAAACAGAATTACTTGAAAAGCGTAGTAGGTAAAAAAGTTAAGCAGGTAGTAAAAGTTTCCGGGTATACAATTTCCGTCAGGTATAAAGACTGAAAATCGATTGCAAAATATACGGCCTCATCCTTGTGATCGCCAGTGTACTTGTTAAAATCGTATATCAAGTAGGGAGATGAAAAATAAAATTGATAAAACTTCAATTCGTTGAAATTAATTTTGAACACGAAAATACTGAGCAGTTTTTAAGGAAATTTCGGGAAAACATCTTTTTTTCTGGTTTTAAGGACCTCTTGGTAAAATAACCTTGGACACAGAAATACTGCACGGTTTCTTAGGACATTTTGCAAAAATTTCCTTTTTAAGATTTTGTGTACCTTTTTTAGGGTTCCAAGGAACTCTTCGTGAAATGATCTTGAAAACAAAAATACTATCCAGTTTCTAAAGACATTTCGGAAAAATATCCTTTTTTGGGTTCCTAGGAGCTTCTCGTAAAAGAACCTAAAGACAAATTAAAGCGACTTTCTCAAATTGGCCATCAGTTGCTACGATCAAAATTTTAATTTTTCTTCCGCCCTGCAAATAACGTATCTATAAATGATGGCCGCCCTTGTTAGTTTGGCGTGTTTGAGTGTGTGCTCAGCCCTGGAAGTACATACTCATTTTTTTGACGTAAAGGTAATGCTTCGTCGAATCGACGACATATTGAAAGCGATCAGAATCTTAGAAAGGCGATTGTTTTCAATTACTTAGTTCGTTGCATAAAGAAAGACAACAATGAATGAATTTTTTTTTATACATTTTACTTCAAAATGCAATTTAACAGCTTTTGTTCAATTGGTATTTAATTAATACCATATAATATATATTTTCATAATATATATCCATCTGCACACAAGCACCATGAACACAGCTAGCGCTGTACGAAAAACAAATGCAAAACAGACACAAATAAGAAAGAATAACGGTAAAACGTGAACTTGCGTGGTCGATTCGGCAAAGGTGTACTCCGGGGTCAAACCCATTGTTTGACCGTCATCCATCTTTTTATTTTATTTCCATGGATAAAGATGGCAAAATAGGAAAGATTATTTGTGTTTTACTGTACGTCCGAAAAAAGGCTTGAGGCAGAACTGATGTGCATTCATGGCATAGCGGGTATAACGACGATGACTAAGAGTCGAGCGATTTGGCTATATCTCGATCGACTATAAGTTTTGTCTCGCGTTTTTGTATTCTTCTGTCAAGTAGCTCCAAATATGATTGGGGCACCGGCCCAGATATGAGCATTGTTCTCAAGTTTTGGGAAAATAAACGCCTTATAAATTCTAGCCAGATCAGAGGGGGTGAAATATTTCTTGCATCGCTTAAGAAAGCCTAGACTTTTCTTGGGTTATTGGCGACATCGAATATGTCATTCCAACGAAGGTTTTCATTAACAGACATACCGAGTGTGGAAAGTCTTTCGGTTTCCGCGATGCAAGTCCCATTCATTTATAATGGCAGACTGTTGAGGTTTCACATTAATGACAGAAGACTGCATTGTGTTTTGGAAGCATTAAATTCCACTTTATTTGTTTGTGTCGGGAGCAGTGGCTCTGTGGGTAGTGTGTCGGACTACTAATCGAAAGGTCTCCGGTTCAAATCCCGCCGGGACCAATTAACGTCCAGTTTTTTCCACTGCCCCATCTCTTGCGAACGTCTGACAAACATCTAAGAGTATCAATTGCCATGAGAAGCTTCTCAAATTCGCTGTTCGGATTCGGCTTAAAAATTGTAGGTCTCTTCCACTTCACACAAGCAGGTGGTTGGAGAAGCTAGGTTTTAGGCCCTGTATGGGCCGTTAATGCCTAATATTTATTTTTATTATTTTATTTGGTTGTACCCCATCGAACTATGCTGTCAAGAACGGAATTTAATGAGCTTAACATATGTTTCCGCTTCATTTCAACACCCGAAGAATAGGGGCGTGAACCAGGAAACGAAAATGAAAAGCTGAGGGTACTGTCATCAGCAAAGGAATGAATTGGATTAGAAGATACAGACAGAAGATCAGTTATAAAAATAAGAAAGAGGTCTTAAAAAACGGGAGCATTGGGAAACACCAGCGCACTGATTACGAATTACGAATGTCGTTGCCTGACTCGTTACTGCCAAAAAACTCAGTACATGATTATCAATTTCCTCGTCACTATTTAAAGAATATTCGTTGTGTTGTTGCATTTTCAAACACATTTGTAACAAATCATTGATCATTTCACATGGCTTTAGGCTTAATTATTTGCGACATTTGTCATTAAACGTGGAGATGGATGTGGTTAAAAATGATGGAAATTGTTTGCAACTTTTTCATGTCATTGTTTTTGTAATATGCATAGGTCATAAATGGCGATACGGTAAAATCGTTGATCGTGACTCTAATGTAGTAATTCGTTATCAGAGCCCAGCATTTATTTGGCGAGTTATAGACTTCTTAATCGTCCGAAACAACTTGAATTGAGAAAGGAGGTTTCTAATTCATTGAAGAACAGTATCCAAATGCACGCATTTTCGACAAGAGAGCTTGATGCAAAACTCATTCAAATGCCTTTGAAATATCAAGCGAACCGATCTTACTTTCACCACCCTGGTGGAGTGATTGGTTCCACTTTTTGGTTAGATAAGTCGTCAAATAACCAGTGGACCTATTGCTGCGAAAACAGTACTGCCGGTCGTTAAGAAATTTCCGGGATTCAAGATATTTCATAAGCTGACTGTTAATCAGCGTTTCCATGACCTTGAAAGAAGGGACGTAAGTGCAATTGGTCGGACGGAAGAGCGAGAAGAAGATTCGCATTTTTTGTGACAGGCTGAACAAATGCTATTTCCATCTTCTCGTCAAGAACTCTGAGGAATAGGACAGACAAAAAAGCTTACGCAGTGGTTTTGCCAGCATAGAAGAACACCTCTTCATAACGATAGGGGAAATACCATCTGGACTAGCAGATTTGTTTATATTAAGATCTCTAAGTACTCTTGGCACTATTTGAGTGGCAAAATGGATTCGTCCTATGGAGTATTCTACGCGCCCATGTACAGGGAGAGATAAAGCACAATCTGGGAGCGTTGAGCTAGCTGGCTCACTGCAGCAAGTAGATTGGCTTTATCTAAAGAGCTGACAGCTCGAATATCATTGTAAATGAGTGTCGAGGCCGAATTTTTGATGTTTTTGACAAACGCCCAAAAGTTGTTACTACCCGTGGGATTTTATGATCAGGATTAAAGGGATGGGGTTCGCCGGTTCGAAATCAGGAAATAACCTATTTTGAATCCCTTCGTCACTAAGGCTAATCAAATGCTGGTGTTTCTGCATTTGTGTGATGAGGGAGTTTTTAGACCTATATCTCTTTCGAGTTTGTACGGATATGTTTATTGATATTGCCTTTTTGACAGGGTTCGTAGGATCTCTCTTTCGATGGCAAAACCAACTGAGCCAGTCACGCTCCAGCTATGAAGGCTTCCTCGGATCTTGGAACTTCTTATTCAATCAATCTTTGTTACTCCTGCTGTCATGCGAAGCATCTTCATTTCAGCTGCCGTTTTTCCCTCATACTTTTTGTAAGCTGTCCAACATTGTGGACCGTATGTGAGCTCCGTGCGCACAACTGCGGTGTAGACTCTTTCTTCCAGTTAAGGATGATTTTTCCGTCAGAAAAGATGGCTGAGTTTTCCCGCCACTTCATCCACCCTACGCTTACGCGATATCTAATGTTGTCGTTGATCAAAGATCCCAGATATTTAAATTTTTGGCAATTGGGAATCATTCTTCCATTCATATAAATGTCTGGAATAGGTCGGAGTGGACCAGAGAATGGCCAGCACAAGTATTCTGTTTTTTCTTTTTTTAGACCAATAGGATACCCATTCCCCTCGACTGATTCTCGCTAATGATGGCTCCATCGTCAGCAAAGAATAACTGATGCATTTTTTAGTACGTCACTTTTCCTTCAAGCAGATAATCAAGAAATGTAATAAAAATCAAGGAACTTAAGACGCTTCCTTGGTGTACACCGACTTTGATTGCGAACCCCTCGGCGACGACAGTGGGGCATCTTACTATTGCCTTAACTCCCTCATACATGTCCATGATCATCTATCTGTACGTAGGTTTCTGGAACTCCTCGTTGTCATAGCGCCACCCATAACAGATCCCTTGGTTGTCTATCAAAGGCCTTAATAAAATCAACACACATATATGCCAATCCTTAAGGAATCACGATGTTTTTCCATCAAGATCTTTATACTTTGGATTGCATCGGTGGTTGATTTACCTGCCATAAACCAGCACTGGTCTTCAGATAGCCGTATTATTTTATGCATTTGGCTATGTAATACCCGGTCAACGATCTCCATGGTGTGTGGCATCAGTTTGATTGAACGGTTATTAGCACAGTCTCGCTTAAAAACTTTCGCTCGGCTGATTAGGCATTGGATCGCCTCTCATTAGTTTGGAGGTAAGAATCGTTGGCGATTTGGACCCGGTGTCTCTCATCTTTTTACAGAAGTCAAAGATTATCTTGGCCTGCTTTTCGTTTTTTGAAGTCTCTGACCGCATTTCTAACTTCTACGACAGTAATGTCGTGCACTTTTTTATTGTTAGGAACGGCTCCCGGGAAGTATATCGCCAAGCAGGGCCGGCTCCAGCCAAACAAGCGCCCTGTGCAAGATTTACAGAAAGCGCCCTATTTTGAGTTAGATTCTCCTTGAAGTTGCAATATTGCAAGTGATGTGAGTTAATGTGCAAAAATTCAGCACAGGTGTGATTTGAACAAGTTTTTTGTTTTAAATGTAAATGGCAGTACCCGCACAAGGTAAAACTAATTTTTCTTACTTCTAGCAATGCGCCCCGGAATTTGGCGCCCTGTGCATTTGCACATCTTGCACATATGGTTGGGCCGGCCCTGTCGGTTTTCTGGCAGTGCAAGGACATTTTCGGCAAGACATGGGGTTATCACCGAAAAGAGTCCTACGGATTTTTACGGCTATGAAAAGACCATTTCTATCATACGCATCGGTTGTTTGGTGGAATAAGCTTTCACGTAAATATGTTACTGCTACTTTCGCCAAACTCCAAAGGACGGTATACGTCGGCTGCACGGGGGCCTTCCTTATGGATATGCCGTCCGATGCAATGACGCCCGGACTTCGGCTGAAGCACAACTACGAAGTCGACTTTCAACGTGTTTTGACTCTGAACCTGGAAATGAATGTAGTCGAAACTTCAAGGATGGCTCCAAAACCGATCAAGGATATGGTGCTGGTGTTTTCATGGAGAGCGACAACGACTTTTCTTCTCGTTAGGCAAACATGCGTCAGTCCTCCAAACAGAGACTTATGCTATCCTAATGGGCATGGACTATGTTGCGAGGAACAAGTGGAGTTAGGCTGTGTTAAGCCCTTGCTCAACCCCTTAATCACTTACAAAATAGTTCGTGAATGAAAGATCTCTCCGAATGCGGTCGGAAGGTTGAATTCACTTAGACTTGTCTGGGTTCCGGGTCATAACGGGATCACGTGAAATGAGATCTCCGATGAACTTGCTAGGCAGTGCTCAGAGGAGGGTTTCTCAGGACCTGAACCGTCGATGTGTCTACCTGCGTCCTCGGCCGGGGCTTTCATAGACGGTTGGGTTTCATATGAACACAATCGCAGATGGCATGACTCTCAAGGGTGCACGCAGACTAAACGATTTCTCCCCAGCGTTAACAGAAAAGACTGCAGACGGACTCCTGGCGTTTTTACGGCCCATTACGCTTTTGCCCAGCATCTTAAGGTGCTAGGCCTAAGCGATACCACCAACTGCGAAGCCTGTGGAGAAACGATTACACTGCGGAACATTTTCTCTGTGATTGTCCTGATTTGGTGAGTGCTGTAAACTTAAGCTCCTTATTATTGAAGCTCCTACTCATCTTTCTTAGGAAAAAGAGTAAATTTACACACTAAAAGTGGTGTGTCTTTCTGGTAGTACAATGGACCAGTATTGAATCTGAGTGCTCTAGTGAAGAAAGTCCCCGAAAAAAAAATACTATCTTAACTGGCTCCCGATCCGTGGAGAGTCTCTGCCTGAGAAACTGCAGTCTTTTATCTTCCACGATTCCGGGCACGGTGCCTCCAGTTGTCCAGACCAAGCGCTCTGACACCCCTCTACACATCATGTTGATGAACGAGGCAGACAAAACAATCCTAAGGATGGCAAAGGAGGGAATTGGGAGAGGGAAATGCATCGGTGACTTACTCAAAAAACTCCCACTTCTTGGCATACCTAGGGACGACAGCATCAGGAAATTCAACTTCGAGAACAATTTCCAGATAAAGCTCAGCAATAAGGAGAACTGGAGCAATAAATCCATAACTAATGGACTGAGCAACCACACAACAAAGTGGTACACGGACCGCTCGAGGACCGAGGAGGGAACTGGCGCAGGAGTGTTTGGGCCAGGAACTAAGCACTACGAATACATGGGCAAATGTACCAGCATCTTCCAGGCAGAAATATGTGCCAAAGACAGGTGCGTTCGAATCAACCTCGAGAAAAACTACAGAAATTGCAACATAGCAATAATGTCTGACAGCCAAGCAGCTATAAAGGCTCTTGACGCCTACGTTATCAAGTCAAAACTCGTGTGGGAATGCCTACACGGACTGAATAGACTAGGCAATAATAACAGAATTTCCAACTGCTGGGTACCTGGCCATGTTGGCATTACAGGCAATGATGCAGCGGACTCTCTGGCAAGAAAAGGGGCAGAGGAACCCTTCATAGGACCTGAACCGTTCTGCAGGATAGGAGAACACACTATACGCGAAGAGTTCAGGAGACTGGAGGAAGAAACAAGGGCCAAAACTTTTCTCAACCTCCAAGGTCTAAGGCAAGCAAAGAAACTCTTAGGAAATTACAACCAAAAGAGATTCAAAGCTTGTATCGGCCTTAACAAAAACAACTTAAGAATCCTAACAGGCCTCCTCACGGGGCACTGCAGACTCAAGGAGCACCTAAGGAAAATGGGCATATCGGAGGACGGGCTCAGCAGATTCTGCAGTGAAACCACTGAAACTCCAGACCACATACTGGAATCCTGTGGAGCACTGGCCACAAAATAATGAGATATTTGGGCAGGCACCAAATAACAGACAAGGACATACAAACCATGGACCCACAGCTCATTCTCAGATTCATTAAAGAAACTGGACTGGACTAAGGAGTGTGACCTGCCAAGGATAAATCAGAGCAATACCTCGACACGCTTCACTAAGAAGTATCTAGAGAGGGCTCTGAAAGAGGGCATGCACCTCTCCGAGGCACAAGCAAGGGGACACAATAGACCAATAGGTCGCAGTGTAATATACTCTAACTAAATATTATTATTATTAAGCGCTCTGGCATCCGCGATGGATTGGTCCTTAAAACGGAGGTTCGGTCTTCCTTGTCGTCCCGAACCTGGGGGCTGGGAGTCTAAGATCCTCTTCGCTGGAGCATTTGTTTTTTTTATAATTTACTTACGCTAAAGGGTTTTCTATAAATCTTCAGTTCAGCGCAAGCATTTTGTTGTTTAACAGCAAGCAGCACCTAGCAGTGGCGTATTTCATTGTATGCTTTTAGGGGCTACTTACTATTAGAAAGAATATAGAGATAGGTTAGAAGTGATTTGGTGCAGTTGTAGGGTTTTTCTCCAAGGGTGGTGGAGATTAAGGTTTCATGTATTTGATATAAAGCATAGGAATCGGCCGGGGTTCGAACGCACGACCTTCCATTCAGTAAGCGAATACACTACTGCTACGCCGTACCCACCCGTACTGCCCATTCGCTCGATGTGGCCGATCCGATATAGTCGACGTTTTTTATCTTCTTACAGCTCATATAGTTCGCGGTTGTATCTTCTCCCCCATTCGCCTTCCTCACAGACAGGACCGACAGAGTATTTTTCTTTCAAAAGAACCCAATATAAGCTCATATTTCCTACTAATCTTCCAGTACTCGGCCCTATAAAGCAGGACTGGCAGGATTAAGGTTCGATAAAGCATGAATCGTCCTTAAAGTGAGGAGCATCGGTCTCGGATTTTGAATTGGTGCGAATAGCCTTTAAGGGAATCTGTATAACTCCTATAATGAGAGGCATACTCTATTACTTTGAACATATATCAAATCGGACAGGTCAAACCGGAAATCAAATGTCAACGTTTTCTAACGCATACAATAGTAAAAAGTAGCTCTATTTGGGCATCGCGTTGGACTTTACAATATTTATTAATCTAAAGTCGATCCATCGCCTGAGGCCATTCCAACGTCCAAAAGTAGTATTATAAAAAAGTTACGCATACGCCAGGCTGAACTGTATTAGTTTGAGTTTCTTAGTTGTTACCTGTTATTAGTTTAAGTTTCTTAGTTCCTATGTTTTGAAGTTGTTCATGTGCAAACAGCGGTTACAACTCCCCAATGTGTCAGTATTGATGAACGGTCCATTTTACTTTGAGATGGAAATGAAGATGGTCAAATAAAATTCTGCTCTTAAAATGTTGCTAACTGAATGATCATCTCTCGCAAACAATTTGTAAAGCTTGCTTTTTTGCATATATATTTTACCCTCAGTGCATCTGATGGCCTAGATTATAAGACGTTCGAATGATGCATTTAAATGCAGTTCAGTGACAAGTCTTCAATGTGTCCCGAAGCGGCTGCGATTGCGAATTCGATGTTAGTGATGGATCTGCTTATAGTCTAAATTACAAGTTTTCTTCCACTTTTACTTTTAATGGCGAAGTTATAACCTGGATTATAGCGAACATACCCCTCCCACTTTACTGCATCCCCACTTATTCACCTATTTACCTTCAAAAAGTCTTGACACTTTTTTTACGATATCGACACATTATTGCAGTCGGGAAAGCCATATATATTATATTAGAATACAGTTAAAACATTAACAAATTCGATTTACTTTCCGAAAAGACAATTTTTATAACAGCAACACTCCAATGTGGATAAACAAAATAACTAAGCGAAAAACAAATTTCACTTGCAGGACAAATAAAACAAAGCCAATATTATGAAATACTTCTTCAGCATTAGTTCTCCTTTTTATCGGCATTCTCCCTAATTAAGTACTTTCGTACAATTGGCACCCGGAACAGTGGCACTGAAAGTACCGCTCCAGTACATGCTCCGATCCAGTAAACGATAATGTGTTCCAAATTTGTGTGACCGCTGCATCCCCATTTGAGTGCTGTCGCCAGTACCGGATTGAAGTAACCTCCCGAAAAGTTGAATGCTGAAAACATGAGATAGGTAAAGGCGTAAACTTTTTTGAGAGTTTTTTTCCAATAAGAAAGTTAAGTAAACGCAGCAGAAAGGGCTAATCTACAGTAGAAGTTTGGTAATGCAAATACTTACCCGCTACCACAAGGCTTGTGCCAAGAAATGAATCAATAATACTACTAAATCGTGGTTCGGATTCGCTTAGGGCCTTCGATGCAAGACGACAGAGGAGAGTGGCCAAGCCTTCTATAGCAGCACCTAGGTAGGGGTGGACCTGCGTGATAGAAATGAATTGTTATATTGAACTGAACACGATAACGAAAAGATCAGGTAGTAATATGAATATTTCCTATACATACATACACTTTACAGCACAGTTTCTTCAATCTGTAAGAATAGTATAGTGCCATTCGCGTACTCACGTGCAAACGTAAATTTAGATAAACTTTGCTGTGAAAGTTTATGACGATCTTATGATCAGAATTGAAGGGATTGAAATCCTCCCACTTTATGGCATCTCTATTGTTCCGCCTTTGGGGTTCGCCGGTTCGACCTCAACAAACATCGCAAACTTTCCGGCTAAGGATCGATTCTTTACTGAGGCCAATCAAATGCTGGTGCTATTGCATTTATATTATCCTTTCCCGCGTCTTTTAACGGTCTAGACACGTGCATGCTCCTGTTATTGATTTTCGATTGATCGTTCTTTAACGATACCGGTGATCTCCAGTCGTGTCAAGCCACAAATTTGCACGCACACTTGCAGGAGTGTTTCAAGACGTTAAATGTGTTGCTAGGCTCAGCTGGATCCAAAAATTGCCTAGATCTGATTTGTCCCATTAATTGCCTTTTACGACAAGCAATGTTATTTGGGGGTGCTGCAGTGATATTCTTAGTCCGTTCCTGTTCGTTGGTTTGGATTATTTATTGAAAATTGCTTCGTTACTGCCGTGCAGGGGCGGGCTCATGATTCTTCAAATCCCCGCCGTTACCAAAGAAAAAGTTTGTTTTACCCATTCATTTGGCCTGGCTTCGAAACTCCTTTTGTTCGAAGATATAAAAGTTTAGTATAAGTCTGCACAATACAGCTCGTCAAGTAAGCTAGGCGTATTGAGTTAAACTGTAATTCCATATCTGATCATGTAGGGCGCTTGACGAGTTCGCACACTATTTATATTTGACATTATCTTACTTTGAATAAATATTTTACCTGCAAATCAGCTGAGCACTCCTCAAACGCTCGACCTTTGTGAGTTTCTGCAAACTCAAACCACCAAAAAACTTGAACAATTCTATATACACAGCATCCTCCCATTAGTTCGGCCCATGTCCGTAAAGCCACTTCGCGTAAGGACACTTTCCCCTCAAGTAAATCTTCCATATGGGTGTAAGGACATGCTGATGCATCGCCCCATACTTTACCCCACCAAACGGTAAGAATAAAAAGAAAAACTGCATACGCTGCAACTCCAAAATTATCAGCAACTAAGGCACAAAAAAAACAACTAGTTATTTCTTCAGCATTAAACATCTATCCGAAAACTCCACCTACTTATGATCAATTCAAAACAACAAGCGCATAGTTCTGCTGCAGCAATCGCCTCATTGACCAGCACCGGTAAAAGGCCCTCCTTCAGAAGACGAGCTGCTACCTTACGTGCAATTTGCGCCAGTACACAGCAACCGACCATAAAGCCAGTGCTTACCGCTAGCGCTGACATAGACATCCCTTTTTACCTTGACGATTTTCGAATTATGCAATTCGATCACGTTTCGAAAATATTACAATGATAATAATTGATTGTCACGCGTAATTATTCATAAAGTTGAACATGAAGAATACAAACAGAGTCTTGAGGAGCACGAAAATAAAAATAATTTTTCGCAATGAATGTGTATCTGACATATACTACTTCGATGCTATTTATAAATAAACAATTTATTTGATTAGTTCTATTTTGTCGTATTAAATTTTCCTTGATTTGAAAAGATATTCACAGCTTAACTATTTTTTGATGTGGTTTATGGAGTTAATGAACAAGCACTATATTTCAGAGGTTGGAAATACAAACATTTGAAAAAAAAGTCAATTGACTTGAATACAAATTAACGATCCTCTCACATTTGCGACCGATTGTAGAGAATTTTTCCAACTGAGGGAAATGGTCAAGTTGAAGCTTTTAGCTCATCGCAACTGTGTGCACCTATTTCATTTACAGATGTTTGATGACGTTTTAGTTTAGTGATCATGCCAGTGGTATTATGCGTTGGTGGATAAAAAAAATATAATAAACCCATATGTTGCTGCTTATGATGATTGCTATTGTTGGCAAGACAACAAACATATTGGAAGCACTTCGCATAAAAATTATTATATTAAACAAACAGGGAGCCACCGATCAGTACAAAATAAAATTGTGGGTGTTGTCTTGGATACCTTAAGCCTACCCACGTAATATTTGATATATGTAGGTACATTTATTTGCATGATGGCTAATGACCGTAAACAACGATATTGTTGTCTTTACTAGATGGAAGAAAACTTGACTAGTCTGAATTAATAAGTATTGCAAGGCGCGCAAGATCAATAGCACTAACGATATAGAGTCGGAATAGTCCTCTTAATCATTTGTTTTTTAATATTTATTTGCTCATAAATACGAGTAATATCAAATTTTATCAACACTTAGCAATATCTTAACTGAGATCCATTTAAAAAATTAACGGATGGCAATAAGTATTCAGCATAATATTCTGCAACATTTAAAGTGCTACAAAAAATCATCAACTTATGTTTTTTTTACATTCTATTTGGAACTGATAAAAGAATGCATTTCTTAACAAAAACAATAAATAGAGTATCTGGCGCTACTACTTTGCTTGGTCTTTAACAGCGCGTCCAATTAGTTCTGCCTCTTTAACCTAAAAATTAAAGTTATAAGCATTTATTTTAAATTGTCGAAAAGTTAAAATTCTTACTGTATCCGGTAATTTTTGTTGAAAGGTTTCTGGCAAAAATAAACCTAACAACCCTGCACTAAATGACAGGCTACCAAATATCAGCAACGGCAATGCTTCGTAGTATGCACTCTAAAAATAAATTCTATTTTGGAATATTGTCGCAAAATTTAAATTTATTTTTCCTTACCAACAGTGGAACAAAAGGGGCTAACATTGCTCCAAAACGTGCAAATGTAGACATGCATCCAACCCCACCACTCCGAATTACCTATAATAAAATAAAAAACATTTTGGATCGATATGCACATGATTTTTTTAGGAATCGAGGGACTTGCAATGTTTGCGTCAGCAACTTGAAATTTAATATAAAAACAAATATATCACAATTCTGGCTTAATTGGTTTTTAAATATATCTAATTAATGCCACAATTCCAATCAGTGTCCCACTTTAAAATAGTAAGCGATATTTCTTACAGTTGGCATCATTTCAGCGGTATATGTATATACTACAGCAAAGGAAGATGTTATGCCCAGTTTTCCAATAAGGAATAGAGTAATGCCAGCCCATTCGATATCTGTTGAGGGAATAAAATAATTTCATTAAAATCAGAATTTTCCATATGGTTTTTATTTGAGTTTACTTAGAGCTTTTCAATTTGATTGATATATGAGTTAATAAATATTAAATGAATTAGCTAAACTGAAATACGGGACAGCTCGGCATGACATTTTAGTAAAATAAAACGCTGGCTACAAATATTGGTAAAACTGCGAATCAAATAAAAAGTTTGTAGATAGTGCGAATAACTGAAAAAAAAGCAATTAATTTAAAGTGGTCGCAGACAACTGTTGATAGTAGACTACAAGACTTTTTGCCGCGTTCAACTTTTGTGAGCTACATTTAAAAACTATAAATTTAAGGACATAGGAAACGGATTGGGCGCAGTAGCTCAGGGTTTTTTGCGTAAGACTACTGGGCAAGGGGTTCGAGGCTTGAATCCCATCTAAGACACCTTGGAAACGAGGACCCACACCCTTTTCGCCCGTTAGCTATGTCCACCAACATCTTGACCGAATCCAAAGTCAACTGATCAAGAGACTTGACGAACCTTCGCTGCCATGGCTATGAACTTCATTCATGTTTTCGATTCAAGAGGAAATAATATGCCTGGCTTAGAGAATTTTCGATGGAGACAGATGTACTCGACATTATATGGTTAAAGTTTGTTGCACAAGGATCCACCAAATTTGTTTGCTGTCTTAAATTTTCCCCAAATGACGTACCCGACACAGTTGACTGGACTCAATCCAATCATCCGGCGACTGAGATTAATAATCCGGGGCGACTTCAACCCCCATCATTACAATTGGCTACGATATTCCAACAGAACTGATGAGTCAGCAAGGCAGGACGATGCTATTGCTTTCTGTTGTAAACTTTGTCAGATTTATGAGTCTAGATGCATTAGCCATGGTTTCGTTAACAGTTTTAATCTCTTTCTTTCATGCTAACTCAAAGATTATGCAGAATTTTCCTTAAGGACGATCAATTTAAGTTGCAGTCGTAGATTGTCTTCAGACTACTTTCCTTTTTAAGCAGGAGTGCGGAAAGGTTCGGTATTTTCTACGAACTTGTGTCTTATCCATATTAATGAACTTCTGTAGTCGACATATAATAAATTATAATAGTTTTGCTGGTGATAACACTCTTAAGGCCATTTTAGATGATCAGTTACCAGTTCAGTTATCATTTCAACTTCGAACTTAAGGGAATTCTATCAGTTTCAGTCTCAGTTTCATTTTCAGTTAAACGCTTAAACTTTTGCATTAATATACATACAGTAGAATCCCGATTATCCGGATCAAATAAAACCAGGGGTATTCCGTATAATCGAAAATCCGGATAATCGATTTCAAAGCAAATCAAACAATATTTAAATTTTAATGTTTTTTTTTAAGTAATGGGTTTTACATGCATCGTTTAGATAATACGATAGGTATACAAAAAATGAGCTATAACGATAGATAATGAATTACATAATACCTATGTAATTTAAAATTTCGATTGGAAATAACTTGTTATTGATCTTTGACGTAATGAATCACATCGTTTTATTGCAGCCAAGTCCCTGATGCGCTTCAGTTGTAACAACTGTATGGGATCCGATTCGTCCTGTCTTTCAAACCACTTAAAAGCAACATCTAGAGCTTCAAAAGCTTCTGCGTGAGATGGTACTTGCCATACATCCCCAGTTTCAGTCTCTTCTTCATCTTCTCTCTCGTTACTGTTCAAATCCTCAATGATTTCTTCATCTGTAAATATTTGAAATCCAGGATCTTCACTATCGCAGTTCAGCCACTCTTTAATATTCTCTTCATCGCGCCCTTCACCAATGCTAAGAATTTTCATTGTTTCCGTTATTTCTTTAAAATCGTCGTCCGGTTTAATTGAAGAATTAGATAGAATTAATTTTAATAATTTATTTCTGTATAAACGTTTTAAAGTTTCAATGACACTTTGGTCCATAGGTTGGCGCATTATCTAACAACAACAATATATCGCCCTCTGAATTCTTTTTAATGTCTAATATCGTAGAATACACCATATATTTGTGCCAACTTACTACCAGATTCACCATTTTTTATACTCTCAATTATCTTCAATTTGTCTTGAAGAGACAAAGCCTACTCTTTTTCGCTTGGACATTTTAAATTTCCAACACAAAACGTAAATAAAAAACATAGGGACGGGCTACAGTCCGCTTGGGCGAACTGTTGGATACCCTATTCTTATACCTATCCCTCATAAGTGGGCGTGACAAAAGTCTAAGTATGGTTGAATTGTTAAGAACGCTCTACATATTTTGTTATATAACATTTAAAGGATTTTATCAAAAAAAAACAATAAAATTGTTTTATTTAATTGTGGGCGTGTCAGAAGGCGGATTTAAAAAAAATTAACACATGAGCATATAGGGCCCCTAGAGAATATATATTATAAATTTCAGCTCCCTAGCTCACTTTGAATTTTCAAAAAAAAAAAAAAAAATAATTGTGGGAAAATATTTACACATGAGCATAAAGGGCCCATAGAGAGTATATATTATAAATTTCAGCTCCCTAGCTCAAACTTTGGATTTTCAAAAAAATTGTTTTATTTATTTGTGGGCGTGTCAGTGGGCGGATTTTGAAAATTTTTTATCGCGAGCAGTTTTAGGAGTCATAGATCGTATATAAAAAATGTCAGCTTTCTAGCTCAAAATTCGATTTTTTCCAAAATTTTGTTTTTTTGAGTTTGTGGGCGTGTCTGTGGGCGGATTTCAAAAATTCGTAAACTTGATTATTTCGGGACCGTAGAGAGTATATGGTTAAAATTTCAGCTCTCTAGGTCCAGTTTAAAGGCCTAATTTTTGCCGACGGACGGACGGACGGACATGGCTAGATCGACATTACTATCGATGCTGATCATAAATATAGTAACTTTTAGGGGTCTACGGGCAATATTAAGGTATGTTACAAACTATGCGTCAAAATTAATATACCCCTAGAATAGGGTATAATAAAAGAACATGTTTAAATTGACAATTAGAGCCGAGATCAATGAGTCCGGATAATCGGATGTTCGGATAATCGAGGTTCGGATAATCGGGATTCTATTGTATCAGTTTAACTGACAGCTCAACTAAGAAGTTCAAAATTGACAACTGAACTGATATCTGATCATCTAAATGGGCCTTTATATTTTGGTTCTCGAATGACAAGCCTGAAAATACAAGCACTCCCCATCGTCAAAGATGTGAACAGATTATCTGTCCTTATTAAAATCTGGTTGACCAGAATGGGGTATTCTGGTTGCATTCAATGATAAAAAAAAGCAATTGGCGATTTTTTCTCGAAACAGACCTTCGAATGTTTTCTAGATTCAATTGGAAAACCATCTTCTTGGCTTCTCAGAGAATATTGATAACCACTTATCTTATATTGCAGAGTCTGCTGCCGTAAAATTATCTTTTCATACAAAGGTTTACTGTACCCCGAAGCAACTCCTCTTATTCCAACTTATTTTCAAAGTACAAGTTATGACAGTATAGAGTACATATTGCTCTCACACCTGGAGTTTGGCTTACGAAACTTCTCCAAATATATTCGACAGTATTTAAAGGCGTTCGTCTGATTAATGGCTAACGTCCTATGTATAATCATTATTGGGAGTATTGTTATGAGCAATTAAAAGAAATTATTCCTAGAAACGCGTCATTTATTTGTCCTAATAGGTATGCAAACTTTGCTCACCATCTGACGGTTTTTTTTTTCAACTGTCAACGTATGTATTTAAAAAAACTGGAACTATCTTCTGAGTAACATTTGTTCGGAAGAATACAATATACAACAATTAAAGCTTTTGATGGGAAACTCTGTGAAAACGTTGACATTTTAGTTGTAAACAATGGTTTTTATGGCGGTGTACCTCAATTTTAGCTTAAACTTGAACTTCAGCGTTAGACCTTCCCTTTTAAATTCGAATTTTAATTTCTGACGTGCTAACATTCAAATGTCTTAATTTTGAATCCATTTTCTTTCTTGTTTGAAAGTTGGCTCCTGAAGTTGCTGTTTTCAGTGAGTTTGAATTAACTTTAAACGTTGAAGTTCTCGCTCCTGACAAAGTTGAAGTCGGAGTTGCGGTCCCTTTTTTTTTGCAATGAGGGAGTTCTCTCTGGATCAAACAATAATCAATAACAGAAGCATGCGCGTGTCGAAATCATAATAAAAAGAGGCAGGCCTAAAAATCAGCTAGATCACAAAAATGCAATAACACCAGCATTTGATTGGTCTCATCGAAGAAGTAATGCGAAACCAGGAGACCTGGCATTCATAACCTTAACTTCAAAGAAGAGGGATTTCTCGCTCGATATGGCAGTTTGGTATTTTCTTTGCCCGAAAGTACCCTAACGATCTTATCAAGAATTTTATCAAATAAATTTGGTTGGGTAGTTAATAACAGATGTGTAATGTATATTTATGTGTAACTTTAACCTTTACCTTTGTATAAAAAGACCTTTGTTATTCAATATATGTATTCATTTGCGCACTTACTTCTTGAAATGTAAACACCAGCTAGACAAGTAAAAGCACAAAGAAACATAGATCCGCACAGTGACCATCTCCTGCCGAATTTGTTCAGCGCCACCTACATAAAGGAGGCAAACGATTTTTTTTAGGAAACAACCAAAGTAAATCCTTACCCAAGCCAATGTGTATCCAGGTATCTCGATGAGGCAAACTAGAGCAAAATTAATGTACTTATTTCCGCTTAGGTTTGTTGAATTCAATGAAAGTCCATAAAATACGGTTGCATTTACAGCCCTAAATTAACATTTTTAAAGTGGCTTACATGTTAAAATTTTCTAAGGCTCACCATATAAAGAAAAGTATTGTATACCGAATACACAAAGTCATCGATTGGAAAACATCTTTCACAGCTTTATATATCTCATCCTTGTGAGCTGCTTTCGGCTTGTCCTCGAAATTCTTTGACTTAACGATGCTGCCCTCCTCTTGAACTCGCTGAAATGTTGACAACAATGCCACTGACAGTTCCTTTTTGTTGACTTTTGCAGCTTTTTTGATGATACTCTCTGCTCTTTCATGCTTTTCTCGTGTCATAAGCCACCGAACCGATTCTGGAACCATCCAACAATAAAAAACAAACAGCAGCGGTGGTGCCGATAAAGTGTACTGCAACAGTTGCCAATCATGGAGTAGCCACGCAGCTAGACCCACTAAAGCTTCACCAACTGCGTAAAAATAATTCAACACAATTGAAGACATTTCACGTCGCTTGGGACCAACCATTTCGACGCCGATGATAAAGGCCAGAGGATAAACGCCGGATGTGCCAACCGCATTGAGAAAGGCAAATACTAAGAATGTTTTGTAGTCCCAAGCTAAGCCTTGAAGAATACCGGTAATTGCCATGAAGATTATGCAAATTATAAAAATTCTTTTTCTTCCATATCTGTCAATTTTATGATTGTCAAAAAAATAGATCAAAGACGAAAGTAAATTACCTATCCGCAAAAAATCCT
Organism: Portevinia maculata; assembly: GCA_949715645.1. Taxonomy (NCBI): domain Eukaryota; kingdom Metazoa; phylum Arthropoda; class Insecta; order Diptera; family Syrphidae; genus Portevinia; species Portevinia maculata. The sequence goes on from OX454525.1 coordinate 142,659,411, forward strand.
GACGATGCTGTTCCCACGACTAAACCAGCGAAGTGCATGGTTCCAACTAATGCGATTTTCCAAGAATTTTCTGCACAAGTTAACTTCCACTGTGAATAAAGGTTAAAGACGTTATCTTAGGCCGATTTTAAGCATTTACGACGGCCGTTTGAAGGGCCTGTTTAAGGTTATGTTTTCTTTTAATTTTGACGTGTGGAAATTAGGTAGGTATCTTATTTATTTTTTTTTTGGTTAAAGGATCCCACACACCAGAGCGCTACTCGGGAATTGTACAGGTTGTACAGTTACTGGTAAGGTAGCGGTATACCGCTTATCGTTTCACACCGAAGCGGTATTTTTATGCGATATTCGCTTTGTTTGAAAAATACTTTTATTTTATTTTGAACACATCTGCTCAATATTATCATATGTGTGATAACCTTTTTTCCGTATTTTTATACTCTTCAAACACAGATACCTCTTTTTCTGAATATTTGTCGACCTCATCAAGGAAGTTCTGCACTAGATTTTTTTTTTAATTCCTTTTGTAAAAGTTCAACGACAACCGTATCATCATATCATCAGATGAACATGAGGATAAAGATGATAAAGTAATTATAGCATTTATAAGCCATGGGAATATCCATTATGAAAATAATTGAGGTTTTGCAAACAGATAAAAATGTTTGTCTGAATCACCGATTCACTGTCCGAGAGAAATTTAAGCTACCATACCGTTCTTTTTTTACAATGGCATTCTGGATACATATAAAAGAAAATATAATTATTTTCATCTGTAAAAAATGATTTTACGAACTCAAAAAGAGCCTTTTGGTATTTAAACATTTGGATACTGCTACCGCTTTGTATTTCAATTGGTCAAAAAATTAAGCATTGATCTATGTAATACATCCGACCTATTTTACGGCCTTCACAAATTTGTGGAAGCTTCCAGCAAATTTAGATGCCTTAGGTTAGGTTTATGTGGCTGTCGGCAGAAGCCGACACACTTAGACCAATTTAGGTCCATTGTGATACCACGTATGTATTATCTACCTCAAATCTGTAGATGGGTCCGGCCAACGACACGCGGTTGTTTTCAAACGGTCCCCCATATACGTACTAACCGCGCCCAACGTCGTTTAATTATGGTGATCTGACGAGAACCGATTAACTCGACGTGGTATGGTCGTTGGTTGATGCCTTACATAATTGTGTTTTTTTAGACATTGTTGTATGTTGGCTAAAATCTAACTTGAGCGGAGAGATATTTGATCGACGGCATACAATAAAGGTTCGCAAGTATCTTTTATATGTATTTTAAAATTAAAACTAAAATTTTGAACATTTTATGGCTTTTGCAATCTTTTAATACAATTAAAACTCTTACCTCGTTAACAATTGTGCGCTCCCCCGGATCGAATACCCAATCACTGCATCGCATTCGCTGATTGTGATAGAAGTTTTCTTTGGGACATGTGCCAGGCAATATCACCGAATGATTTGCCGCAAAACGATAACATTTCTCTGGTGTGAATTTTCCACAGTTATCCGTGCCAGGTGTTGCATTCACCAGCCAAGCAGGATGTAATACAGTATCCAAAGGATCCTCGCACTCGGGAACTAAACATCTAAAAACTAAGTATAATTTGGTTTATCACATAGCAACATACGAACCTATAAGTTGGCGATCCAGCTGTAAATACGTACGAGAGACTGTTTGCCGCTGCAAACATTACTGGCAGACAAATTAGAAGATAGTTTTTCTTTTGGTAAAGTCCGAATTCACCAATTTCTTCAAGTATCTGGTCAAAGTCCATTTTTTATTTCGACAGCTAACTTGAATTGCTAACGCTATTTTGGAGTTGTATCTTGACTGATTTGCTTATCCAAGTATCCGAGAGCGATGGCAACGATCTATTTGGTAGAGAATAAAAGATAAAATTGTTTGATAACAAAAGAGTGTCTATCACGAGAAATGTCAGCTATTCTTCTTTCGAAAATATTGTGGTAGTGTTTTTTGGGACGCATTTTATTCTCTTTGCGGTATTTTTTTTGTACTAATTATATATTTTAGCTAATTTGTGGGCGTGTCATAGTATATATAGAAACATTTATTTAGTGTGGAGCAATTTGGGCTTTATAATTTTTTGTTGTTGACGTTTTCGTGTTTCATTAGCCATTGGGAGCAGCGAACTCATTTTAAATGAATACAACGCATACAGAGCGGAAAATAATAAATAGAATTTGTATTCACCCTCGAAAAACCTTCTTACAGAGATTTTATTTAAATAAGTAAGTAAGTAACAAATTCATTTGTTTTTAATTGATCTGTCATAGTTTGATAATTATTGCAAGATTTTAAAAGCTTAACCGTCAGCCTGGTTAGCTAATAGATATAGGTATTTGCGTATTCAGGTAACTTATGCACAGACAAAATAAATTAATAAACAAACTTAAAAATCAAGCTTTTTCTGTTACTAGAAACATTCTTTACATACTTATAGATGGATTTAAATGTAGCTATAAAAGTTTTCAGTCGCACTCGATTAGAATTTGCAGAGTATCTCGATTTGATAGTGGTTTTTTACCAAAACATATAAGTCTTTGTTGATTAAAAATTGGACATACACTTATAAGCTAAAAACAATTCTCTTTTGATTTTAAGTTACAGACGGTATACAATTGATCGAAGCTTCCGTTATAAGGACAACGAATTAAGCATGAAAGTAATTTGTATTAGCTGTGTTTAATGAACGAAAACTAGATCAGAGAAAAGAACAACACATGTGAGTAAAAACTTTCAGATCAAATCAGATAAAAAAGTATAGCTTCTGTTCGTAAGTTCTCCTCTCAGCTGTGAAATTTCAAATAGATGATCCTAATTGCTTTCTAGTGAGCTTCGGGTTTTGAGTGAGCATTGTACCGTCAATGTGATGAAATACAATTTGAACTCGTTCCATATTATTCTCTTGTTTTTTGTTCATAAATATGCGAATATTTGTAACATTAAACTAAGAAATACGATATCTCATGCCAAACAAAGAAATCAGTTGACATCAGTACAATTTAAATTTTCGAATTCGACACATTCCACTTACTTGCCCTACCTCAAAACAAGGTGCAGAAAATCTTGTGCTAAACTAATCTGCACAGCTTCATGGAACACAAAGTAACAGAATGAAGAACACTTTGAGGACAAATTTTTACTTATGATACACCAAATCCTGTACTTTTCTGTGCAGCTCAGATTTATTGTTTATGCTAAAATTTAGTTGGGAATATATTTATTTAAATATTTAAGTATGATTTCAGTGGATCAGTTGTGCTAGTATAAACTGTTACTTTTTGTATGAAATAAATAAAGATACAAAATGCAAAAGCATATATTGATCTTCAGAAAGACGTTTTACCATTTAGCGAAAATTTCAAATTCGATGCCCAGGTTGGGTTAGGTCAGAAAAGGTAAACTGATATTGAAAAATGAACAGCATAGTGGGCCCATAGCGGTCCAAGCTATAAAAGCTGTCAACACGCCGAGTCCCCTTAAATCATCTTATTGCCCTATTGACTAAACTGATTATTATTCGCATTTCTGCCTTGACGACTATGGCGGTATAAGGTACAATGCAGCTGGCTATTTCGTTTGAGCTCTTGTGGTGCAAATATCGATAAAACAGGGATTCGTAGGGACCTTACGACGATGACTACAAGCGTTTTCCATTGAAAAAATGATTTCCTGTTTTTATGTACTCAAAAGAGCAAATCGAAATGGGAACTTTTTTTGGTTTTTCATGTTTCATTGAAGAATAAGAGCAATTCTAGGTTTTCTCGCAAACATACCAACAAAATGAAATAAAGTCAAATTTTCTTGTATCCCCGTCAAAACTGATGATGATATTAAATAGCAAAATACAATTCTGCTGCCTTAACATTCTGGAAATCATACGAAACTGCTTAGTGAACTGAACAATAAGCAAGACAAGTTCAACTTAGAATTCAATTAATAAATTGTAATTGTTTGGCCTTGAAGTCAACGAGGGCAAAACGAAGTACTTGCTTTCAACAAACAAAGAAACATCTGTCCACTGACAAGGACAAAACGTCACTGTTGATAGCAGCAACTTCAAGGTAGTAAGTGAGTTCACCTACCCCGAAGTAAACATCAACTCCACAAATGACACCTTAGTGGAGATAAGACGAAGACTTACCCTTGGAAACCGTAGCTACTTCGGTTTTGCAACACAAATGGGTTCAAAACTCATAACTCGGAAGTCGAAGTAAACTGCCAGTTCTGCATTACGGCACCGAGTGCTGGACGATATTTAGGAAAGGAGAGCTAATTTTGTGTTGTTTCAGTCCCTTGTGCGAGGAGGGCGAATGTAGCAGAAAATACAGCTGCGAACTCTATGAGCTGTACCAAGATGTGGATTAAGACCAAAAAGCTAAAATGGACAACAATGCTCCAGCGAAGAGAATCTTCGACTCCCAGCCCCCAGGTTCAAGACGACAAGGAAGACCGAACCTCATTTTTAAAAACCAAGCCATCGCTGATGACAGAGCGCTTGGTCTGGACACCTGGAAGAAGCGTGCCCGGGATTGCGGCGGATGGAAGGCTGCAGTGTCTCTGGCAGAGACTCTTCACGGGTTGCGAGCCCGTTAAGTAATGGTTTGACATCCCAGCGAAAACATTGTTTCAAATGATTTTTTTTCCTCTCACATGCTTTCTGTATTTAAAAATGACAAAATGGCAGTATGTACCCCTCCGTTTTTTTTTATGAAAAATGCTAAAAAAAGAGTCAAGCGATTTTCCGATATCTCGATCGCCATTGAGTTATATCACGCGTTTTTGTATTCCGTCAAGTAGCTCCCAATATGCTCCCAATGGGGCACCGGCCAGATATGAACGCTGTACTCAATTTTGGGGCCAATAAACTCCTTTTAAATTGTTGGCAGATCAGAAGGGGTGTAATATTGCATCGCTTAAGGAAGCCTATACATTTCGCTGTTTTCTTGGCGACATCAACTTTATGGTCATTCCAATGAAGGTTGCCACTAACACACATACTGAAAAGGATAGCCGTTCGGTGTCAGCGATGCAAGTGCATAATGACAAAGTTTGCCATTCGGGAGTCGGCTTAAAATTGTCCTTTCCACTTCGCACAAACAGTTGTAGAAGCTAGGTTTTAGGCCCTATATGGGCCGTTAATGCATAATATTTCTTTGTTTAAATTCCACTCCATTGGTTGTACCTCACTTTGTTATACTTTCAAAATCCGAAAGTAATGAACTTAACATGCGTTGCTCTTCGAGCTCCACACCTCAAAATGAGAGGCGTGACCCAAGAAACGAATATGAGAAGCTGAGGGTTCTCCCATTAGCGAAGTTGTAAATTGGATGAGAAGTAGCAGACAGATTCATAAACATGAGAAAAGAAGTCAGAGACAAAACAAAGCTTTGGGGAACACCAGCATATGTTAGGTGAGTTGCGGACTTCAGACCGTCCAAAACAACTTCGATTCAACGGGCCAAAAAGTAATTTCCAATCTATTGAAGAAGAGTATCATCGCATTTGAAATATTAAGTGCAACGACCTTACTTTTACCACCATGGTGAAGAGATCGATTTGGACTATTTTAATGGCTTGCTGGCCATTAAGAAGTTTTCGGCATAAGCTGTCGCTTTATCAGCGACATTTGAAAGAAAAGTAGAATTGGTCAGTAGGAGAAGGGAAAAGAAGATTCGTCTATTTTGGGGACGTGCTGGACAAATGCAGTTTTCCATAATCTCGGAAGGAGCCGAGGAAAGCCTGAAAGAAAAGGATAGCTAGAAAAGCTTACACAGTACTTTTTGCATCCACGAAAACACCTTTTTAGAACAATATGGGAACTACCGTCTGAACCATCAGCTTGTGTACGTCAAAATCCTGAATTATTCTTGCCATTTTACGAGTGTTAAAGTGGATTGGTCCCACGGGGGTTTCTACATGCTCGAGCAAAGAGGGAGATAAAGTACAAATAGGGAGCGTTAGGCTAGCTGCAAAATGCGAAGCATCAGGATTGGCTCCATCTGAAGATCTAATTCCTGGAACGTCATTGATGACGAGGCCGAACTCTTATTGTTTATAACAAACGACCAAAAGTTTTTATTACCCGTGGGACTTTGAAGTATTTTTTGTCTCAACTTCTATGAAGAATATGGCATGACTAATGCGGGTATGTAGTCATTTCTGGCTGATTTGAACTTTATTCGTTTGTCTTTTGATGTATGACAAAAACGTACCTCTCTTAATCTGCTAACTTGTTTACAAATCGAGTTAAACCACACTCTAATATTCGGTTTGATACCCCTAGACATGTTAGGGATAAAGGGTTTGATTTCTATGTGAATTATATATGTTCCCTTATCAGCAGCAGTATCCACATCGCTATTGAGAAAGTACAGCGACCAGTTAAAACTCTTCCCATTAATTTCTACCCATTTGGCTTTCGCGTATTGCAAAACGACTGTATGGTATTTTGGTATTTAACTAGGTGCTCATATGACACATCGGTCTGACAAACCTAGAGGCGATAATACGTTTATAGCGTATTTGTCAGGGTCAGAGGTAAGAAACAAGTTCAGTGTGTTGGCGGTTTGACTGCTACTGTCCTGTGTTCATTTACAAGCTGATTCTGACTAATCACCTTAGCTAAAATTTTAACGTACCTTGCCTCGGACGATGTCTGTACAGAATGTCGAATTTGAATTGTGCATATAGAAATCATCCTCAATGAGGATTTCAGTACGAATATTAAGGGTCAGAATTCGACTAATGTAACGCAGTAGTAACATGAAAGTTATGAAATTAAATTCCGGATTGGAACATTGGACGTATTTTTCCGGAAGGTATTAGGCTACGTAACTTTGTAACTTAGACGGCAAGTGAATAATGGCACTTCGTAGTACCCAGGTAGACTGAACTCCATTAAATAGGAGCTGGCGCTAACCTGTGCTTTACTCAGTGCCAAAACAGCTGGTTTGCAGTGGAACACACGGGCTTACAATGAAAACAAAATCCCTCCCTAACCCACGGGTGCTGCTTGCACCCAATCTTAAATTCATACACAGAACAAAAGTCAAACAAAAACAAAGAACCTATTGTTATTATTTTTATCTTCGTGTTTCTTGCCATAACTTAATAATTACTGTAATTTGAGATGTTTAATTGCATAACCATATGTTCAATTCCACACATATGTACGAGTATCTAGTATTGAGACTGATTTTCAAATTTTAAAGACTAAAAACGATGTGTCATGCTAAATGATGTTTATTTGCTTTTCATCTGCCGACACTTCATTAAGCGGCTTGCAGCTAAATACTATTGTCAATCTTCGTTTGTATTGATTTTATTTTGAATCGGTAAGAACCCCACCACTTGTTTTATCGTCATATGTTTTATTGTTTAATTGGTTACACCGCATAGAAATAAGAGTAAAAATACAAGAAAACATGTTTTAAATGCAATCAATTGTAATTTTTGTAATGGTTGTTTAGACTTCACCGCAATTTTAATTGCTAAGTTTGAGGTATGTTAATTATAAAATTATATTCAGGCGTCTGTCATGCAATAATTAAATAAATTACAAAATAAAAAATAAATTCGCAACAATTGCCCGGCAATAGGCAAGATATTTTGGCTCCGATTGAATATATGTATCTCTCAAGTTCAGTAAATAGAATATCTCCTAATACATATCGGCGTTTTTTGTTTTACTTCTTACTGTACTTTTAGAATTTCTAATAAGATTTCACCAATCACCGTATGGCAACAAATGTGCTACCATTTTCTTACTGAGGACAAGTAAAAACATAGGGACGGGCTACAGTCCGCTTGGGCGAACTGTTGGATACCCTATTCTTATTCCTATCCCTCATAAGTGGGCGTGACAAAAGTCTAAGTATGGTTGAATTGTTAAGAACGCTCTACATATTTTGTTATATAACATTTAAAGGATTTTATCAACAAAAAAAACGCTCCCTAGCTCAAACTTGGGTGTTTCAATAAAATTGTTTTATTTAATTGTGGGCGTTTCAGTAGGCGAATTTGAAAAAAATTAACACATGCGAATAAAGGGGCCGTAGGGAGTATATATTATAAATTTCAGCTCCTTAGCTCAAACTTTGAATTTAAAAAAAAAAAAAAAAATTAATTGTGGGCGTGTCAGTGGGCGGATTTTGAAAATATTTACACATGAGCATAAAGGGCCCATAGACAGTATATATTAGAAATTTCAACTCCCTAGCTCAAACTTTGGATTTTCAAAAATTAATATACCCTTAGAATAGGGTATAAAAAAAATATTTTATTTATTTGTGGGCGTGTTAGTGGGCGAATTTTGAATTTTTTTTATCCCGAGCAGTTTTAGGAGTCATAGATCATATATAAAAAATTTCAGCTTTCTAGCTCAAAATTCGATTTTTTCCAAAATTTTGTTTTTTTTAGTTTGGGGGCGTGTCTGTGGGCGGGTTTCAAAAATTCGTAAACTTGATTATTTCGGGACTCTAGAGAGTATATGGTTAAAATTTCAGCTCTCTAGGTCCAGTTTAAAGGCCTAATTTTTGCCGACAGACGGACGGACGGACGGACGGACGGACGGACGGACAGGACATGGCTAGATCGACATTACTATCGATGCTGATCATAAATATAGTAACTTTTAGGGGTCTACGGGCAATATTAAGGTATGTTACAAACTATGCGTCAAAATTAATATACCCTTAGAATAGGGTATAAAAAGCGGCCAAGTGCGAGTCGGACTCGCACATGAAAGGTTCCGCGCGAATTATAATTTTTATTTACTTAGGCACCTATTACAGATTTACTATTAGAAAATAATGGTTCACGGTTTACGCATAAGGTTTATGTTTATGAAATTAAATGTTTTTTTTTTTTATTTGAGTTGATTGAATGAAAGGTAAATTGCGGTTTACGATTTATGACATATTAAAAAAACTACTTTTTAGTTTTATCATTCTCTTATTTTTAGGGGGGGGGGGGGTCAGTTCTAAGTATGGTACCAAGTTTCAACAGTATAGTTCTTATAGTTTCGGAAAAAAGTGGCTGTGACAAACGGACGGACAGACAGACAGACAGAAATGACGAATCCAAAAGGGTTCCGTTTTTTGCCATTTGGCTACGGAACCCTAAAAAGGTTCGTTAGTAATAATGTTAAGTTACGCTTCAATAATGCATTGAAATTAGAAAAGTTTCGCTGAAACAGTTATAAGCTTTCTCAGTCAACGTGTAGAAATTTGACCAAAAAGTCTGATAAAAGCCAAAATCTCAAGATTAACTGAAAATAGCTCAAAAGGTCAAAAGGTTTGTCGATGCTATGTCAGTCTTAAGAATTGCGCTATCGAACCGTGATCAAGTAATTTGAATTTCCCAAACTTGTAGGTAAAAAAAGGCGGATACAAATGCTCGCCAATCAATGGAAACACTCAAATCCAATGTCCGTGCCATCATCGAAAAAAAAGGTGCACAAAAGCGCTGGAAAGTTTTATTAAAAAAGCCTAGGTGTGCGGCAGAGGTCGGTTGATGAAATTCGCAACAATTGCCCGGCAATAGGAAAGATATTTTGGCTCCGATTGAATATATGTATCTCTCAAGTTCAGTAAATAGAATATCTCCTAATACATATCGGCGTTTTTTGTTTTACTTCTTACTGTACTTTTAGAATTTCTAATAAGATTTCACCAATCACCGTATGGCAACAAATGTGCTACCATTTTCTTACTGAGGACAAGTAAAAACATAGGGACGGGCTACAGTCCGCTTGGGCGAACTGTTGGATACCCTATTCTTATTCCTATCCCTCATAAGTGGGCGTGACAAAAGTCTAAGTATGGTTGAATTGTTAAGAACGCTCTACATATTTTGTTATATAACATTTAAAGGATTTTATCAACAAAAAAAACGCTCCCTAGCTCAAACTTGGGTGTTTCAATAAAATTGTTTTATTTAATTGTGGGCGTTTCAGTAGGCGAATTTGAAAAAAATTAACACATGCGAATAAAGGGGCCGTAGGGAGTATATATTATAAATTTCAGCTCCTTAGCTCAAACTTTGAATTTAAAAAAAAAAAAAAAATTAATTGTGGGCGTGTCAGTGGGCGGATTTTGAAAATATTTACACATGAGCATAAAGGGCCCATAGACAGTATATATTAGAAATTTCAACTCCCTAGCTCAAACTTTGGATTTTCAAAAATTAATATACCCTTAGAATAGGGTATAAAAAAAATATTTTATTTATTTGTGGGCGTGTTAGTGGGCGAATTTTGAATTTTTTTTATCCCGAGCAGTTTTAGGAGTCATAGATCATATATAAAAAATTTCAGCTTTCTAGCTCAAAATTCGATTTTTTCCAAAATTTTGTTTTTTTTAGTTTGGGGGCGTGTCTGTGGGCGGGTTTCAAAAATTCGTAAACTTGATTATTTCGGGACTCTAGAGAGTATATGGTTAAAATTTCAGCTCTCTAGGTCCAGTTTAAAGGCCTAATTTTTGCCGACAGACGGACGGACGGACGGACGGACGGACGGACGGACAGGACATGGCTAGATCGACATTACTATCGATGCTGATCATAAATATAGTAACTTTTAGGGGTCTACGGGCAATATTAAGGTATGTTACAAACTATGCGTCAAAATTAATATACCCTTAGAATAGGGTATAAAAAGCGGCCAAGTGCGAGTCGGACTCGCACATGAAAGGTTCCGCGCGAATTATAATTTTTATTTACTTAGGCACCTATTACAGATTTACTATTAGAAAATAATGGTTCACGGTTTACGCATAAGGTTTATGTTTATGAAATTAAATGTTTTTTTTTTTATTTGAGTTGATTGAATGAAAGGTAAATTGCGGTTTACGATTTATGACATATTAAAAAAACTACTTACGATCTCGTTCAAACCAATTTTCGGTGCAAGTTTGCATGGTAATGTACATCATATATTTTTTTAGTTTTATCATTCTCTTATTTTTAGGGGGGGGGTCAGTTCTAAGTATGGTACCAAGTTTCAACAGTATAGTTCTTATAGTTTCGGAAAAAAGTGGCTGTGACAAACGGACGGACAGACAGACAGACAGAAATGACGAATCCAAAAGGGTTCCGTTTTTTGCCATTTGGCTACGGAACCCTAAAAAGGTTCGTTAGTAATAATGTTAAGTTACGCTTCAATAATGCATTGAAATTAGAAAAGTTTCGCTGAAACAGTTATAAGCTTTCTCAGTCAACGTGTAGAAATTTGACCAAAAAGTCTGATAAAAGCCAAAATCTCAAGATTAACTGAAAATAGCTCAAAAGGTCAAAAGGTTTGTCGATGCTATGTCAGTCTTAAGAATTGCGCTATCGAACCGTGATCAAGTAATTTGAATTTCCCAAACTTGTAGGTAAAAAAAGGCGGATATAAATGCTCGCCAATCAATGGAAACACTCAAATCCAATGTCCGTGCCATCATCGAAAAAAAAGGTGCACAAAAGCGCTGGAAAGTTTTATTAAAAAAGCCTAGGTGTGCGGCAGAGGTCGGTTGATGACATATTGCTGATGTAATAAAAAACCAACCAAATGTGTACGAAGCTACATAGCTATAGAAAAAAATATTATAACAAAGGTGAGATAAAACATAGGGACGGGCTACAGTCCGCTTGGGCGAACTGTTGGATACCCTATTCATATTCCTATCCCTCATAAGTGGGCGTGACAAAAGTCTAAGTACGGTTGAATTGTTAAGAACGCTTTACATATTTTGTTATATAACATTTAAAGGATTTTATCAAAAAAAAACGCTCCCTAGCTCAAACTTGGGTGTTTCAATAAAATTGTTTTATTTAATTGTGGGCGTGTCAGTAGGCGGATTTAAAAAAAATTAACACATGAGCATAAAGGGCCCCTAGAGAGTATATATTATAAATTTCAGCTCCCTAGCTCACTTTGAATTTTCAAAAAAAAAAAAAAAAAAAATTGTGGGCGTGCCAGTGGGCGGATTTTGAAAATATTTACACATGAGCATAAAGGGCTCATAGAGAGTATATATTATAAATTTCAGCTCCCTAGCTCAAATTTTGGATTTTCAAAAAAATTGTTTTATTTATTTGTGGGCGTGTCAGTGGGCGGATTTTGAAATTTTTTTATCCCGACCAGTTTTAGGAGTCATAGATCATATATAAAAAATTTCAGCTTTCTAGCTCAAAATTCGATTTTTTCCAAAATTTTGTTTTTTTGAGTTTGTGGGCGTGTCTGTGGGCGGATTTCAAAAATTCGTAAACTTGATTATTTCGGGACCCTAGAGAGTATATGGTTAAAATTTCAGCTCTCTAGGTCCAGTTTAAAGGCCTAATTTTTGCCGACGGACATGGCTAGATCGACATTACTATCGGTGCTGATCATAAATATAGTAACTTTTAGGGGTCTACGGGCAATATTAAGGTATGTTACAAATTATGCGTCAAAATTAATATACCCCTAGAATAGGGTATAAAGAGACCATTGGAAAAAAGTTGACCTGGTTGACATTAAGTAAAAGAATTAAATTCTACATTACGATATTTATACATTGTGCTGACCGCTCTCTGCTGGAAGTCCTCTACCGCGGCGGTTAAAGCGCCACATCAAAATAATCGTGCAGCTGCGTTAAATAATTTCACCGCAGTGTTGAAAATGCTCTGTGTTTGACGAAGCCGCCAAAAAATATCACAAAAACTTTGCATGGCAGCTTAAATAAAACTATGTTAGATGGAATATATCCTCGGATTTTTTTTTATTATCAAATGTTTGTGCGTCTTATATGAAAGACTCTTTCTTCAACTCAATTGTTAAGTGTACAAACCATTTGTTTTTTAATTGAACACCTTTAAAACATAGCCCCTATAAATACTAGCACCTCAGACAGAGATATATGTTAACAAAAAAGCAGTTAACCAAAGATCTGGACTTCTAAAAGCTTTGTCGAGTATTCCTTCCAGGCTACCATAATTACAACATATAAGTTCTACGTCATACCCATCCACCATTCAAGTACTATTCTCATGTGATAAACAAGAAATTCAAGTCAGAAAAACGCAGCAAGGCAGACGCCAAGTCTTAAAAAGTTGACGATTGGGGATATGTGTTTTTGGTTACATTGGTTTTTCATTAACTCTTTTAAGCATATTCGATTTTTATATACCCTTTTCTATTATTATATTTTTGACTCATAGTTTTTTACAAGCCTTAGGCTCGTAGACCCCCACTATTTAAAAACTATTAAAAAAAACTGTTTAAGTCAATGAAAATTAAAGTCCTTTTCTGCATAAAGCATGCAGATAAGGTCATTCTCAACAATTCCTTATATATATAATTCAAGTTCTTGCCACCACCACTTTTTAGGGGCGTTTTTTTTCAAAAAAAAAAAATATTGTGCTTAAAAAACAGTTTTGTATAACAAATTTTCTAGGCAATATTCTTTTTAAAAATTCACCTATACTTAGATATTTGCTAGGGAACTGTAGGGCTGATGAACTCGCCAGATAAGGAACCACCTTCTACCTGATAAAGGTCGATTAGGCATTCCAATTGGTACATGCAAACTCATGTTTATGAGGTAGGCCATTCAGTGAACTAACCTTAGGTGGATAAGTGGCAACACTTCTCTAGCGACAAAACAGATTTGGGCAAAGGTGGATCTGAAAGGCTCTAAGTGTTAGATTTATCTAAACAGACTGCACATTGGTGCTACAATTGGTGTAATCACGGGACACTACCTCATAGGCAAGCATGCAACAAGGCTTGACGCCTTTACAAATGACTTCTGCAGAAGCTGCTTGGACGAGGAGGAGGAGACTATTCTCCACCTTCTCTGCACATGCCCTGATCTTTCTCAAAGACGAAAACTGCATTCTGGCTCTTTCTTTTAAAATGATCTCAACGATCTTATAAACATCGTCATTAAAAGTCTTTCAAGCTTTATCAAAAGCTCCAACTGGTTCAACGAATAGGAGGGAGATAGATCCGTTTGGTATCACAATGGACCTTTTGGTTTAAGTGTGTCGGCTTCTGCCGACTACCACTATAACCTAACCTAGTCTAGATATTTGCTACGTCCACTTTTTTGGGGATAGGAATAGGAAAAGGGTATCTTACAGTTCGCCCAAGCGGACAGCAGCTTTTGTTACATTAAATTGTGCATTTTGGGTCAATGCGGTGCATCTTTCGTACCTATTTTTGAAGATATTGCATCCGTGGTGGACTGAATCTTAGTAAAAATCTGAGACTGAAGGAAGCTAAAGTAACAAAAAAAAAACAACCGGAATCGTATGAAATGGCGGCATTCCATAGAACGCCGTCACATTTTAGACAATATACGTAATAACGATTTTTCGTCACCTACCCAATTGAAGTAATTTAAGCACGTATGACCCTTCGTCTATCCTATATAATTTCTTTTCTATAGAATGCCGGATTTCAAACATTGGCGGTAACATATACATTTGTTGTTGGGGTACGCCGCCTTGCCAAAACAGACTTAACATTTTATTTCAGTTTATATGCAATTGTGAACTGCTTCTTTCCAGAAATGTTGTCGGCAAAAGCGGTTTTATTAATGAAAGTTTCAAATGACTTTGACACTCATGTCTTTTATTTACACTTGTATAATCAAAGCGATATATCGGTAGGGATCTTTTTTGACTGATAATGATAAACTGTAATCACTCACACTAAACGATTGTGGCTAAGGCAAAAAACAAATGGCTTACATTTGAATTGGCTTTAAAAAATATGCCCTCCTCTTAAATACTCCAGTTGTTGTGCGGCAAAGAATTTGATTTATTGGAACACATTAATATTAAAAATTGCTAAAAATCGATACCGGCACAGCAACTGTTGGTTAAATTAATTCTCACGGTTCAAGAACAAATTATATTTTAATTTAAATTTACATTATTTTTAACTGGACCTAGCTTTAGACGGTCGTATCACTGATTGGCAAAACTTCTTGGCAACAAATTGCTCCTGCATTATTGTGATAAATAAAATTGATTTAATCAGATAGAGGCGGCTAATCCGAAAGCATGCTACAAGTAGTTCTTATCAACTTGCTATTACTGAGCACAGAAATGTGTATTTTGTATTGTCCGGCTTGAAGTTTAACGATAAATCAATCCAAAAGTTCATAACAGAAAGAATTATGACGAAAAAAACAAATTATGAAAGTTTTCGAATTATTTCGCGACTGACTATCTTCGGTGCAACCTCAAGGAACAACTGAATTAAAATATTAATGAGAATCGACTTCAATCGATTGTTCTGGCGTGTTGCTAACTTATCTCCGACTGTAAGTTATGTTTGATTGTTTAACAATACAATAGCAGTGGCTTCACCAGAGAGTGAGCGAGAGATTCAAGTCGTTTAACGTTTCAGTTTTCAGTTGTTATTATGTAAATATATTTATATCTGAACTCAACGCAATACAACAGTACCGCATCTATTGCTCTGTTGGGGCTGGTTGTAGTTGATTTCTCTTTATGGATGAAAAACTCCATTATTTTATTAATGCATTTACATCGGGCGATATAAATTGAAATTCGATTTATTATTTAAACAGCAAAACAATTCAATTATATGTATTTGAGTAATGGTATTTAAAGACGATTTTTAAACACAGCTATATCCGATTCAACGATTTATTTTATTTTTACGAATATTTGGGCTTCTGCAAAAGTTACATTTACCTCCCTATATAAAATGAGTAGAATTGGAATGAATCACATATGTTTCTAGTAACGCTCAAAATGTAATATATAGCAATATTGCTCTACAAGTGTTTTAAAACCAATTTAGTACCGCCTTCCTCACTCTAAGTTGCAGTATAGTTAAGGTGGCTTTCGGCGGGACAGTCCCGCTTTTAAGCAGTCTGTCCCGCTGTCCCCAGCGCGTGCCAAAATGTCCCACTTTAGCAAATAGACCAAAATATGTTATAAGAGACGAACCTCAACTTACCTATATATTCCATCAAAGTCGGAATACGATGACATATGATACGAATTAAAATGGAATCAAACGTAACAAAGTAAGTCATTATCACGAAAAAGAAAAGTTAATCAGCATTACAACAAAATTATACTGTTCAAGTCCGGACTCCTTTATAAAATCATTATGAAAAAAAAAATCGATCTTACGATTGAAGTTGTACGTGGATTTGGTAGAAAACCTATTGTGCATGTGTATAGCCGATTTCAAAACAACGGTCGTCTGCTAAGAGAGAGGATTTAAGAAAAATTAAATTGTGCGCAACAGACTAAATGAGTCTATTTTACTGCAATGGAAACAAACATTTTTACTTAATTCCACAATCGTCCCGCTTTGACATAAAAAAAAAATAGTTAAGTTAAGTATAGTACCGCAAGTTGGGGCGGTTTTTAATAGAAGCTCTTTCAGACCACTCACAAACATTTAATCAGGATTATTTGTAACAAAAATCGTTTTAATCAAAGCTGGCCCTTCGTATAAATAGCATGCATCGCTAACAAAACATTTTTACCCCTTTAATGTTCAATAAGTTACCATTTTCTCTCCGGGCAGCCATACATTTCAATTCGTATTGAAAACATAGGGAGGGGCTACAGTCCGCTTGGGCGAACTGTTGGATACCCTATTCTTATTCCTATCCCTAATAAGTGCGCGTGACAAAAATCTAAGTATAAAACGAAGCTTTTGTAAAAAAAACGCTCCCTAGCTCAAACTTTTGATTTTCAAAAAAGTTTTTTTTTTTAAATTGTGGGCGTGTCAGTAAGCGGATTTTGAAAATATTCACACATGAGCATAAAGGGCCCCTAGAGAGTATATATTATAAATTTCAGCTCCCTAGCTCAAACTTTGGATTTTCAAAAAAAAAAATTTTTTTTTAAATTGTGGGCGTGTCAGTAGGCGTATTTTAAAAATATTTACACATGAGCATTAAGGGCCCCTGGAGAGTATATATTATAAATTTCAGCTCCCTAGCTCAAAATTTGGTTTTTTCAATAAAATTGTTTTATTTTGTATATTAAATTATATGGGACGACAGTTGGATCTTGTTTTCACAACTGACCCTGTAAACTCCTCAACCATTGAAAGTTCTTTACACCTTTCTACTATTGACGCTTACCACCCTCCTCTGCTCCTTTCTTTCTTTTATCACCCCTCTTCCCAATCCCTGCCTCCAACTAACCTGTACTCCTACGACTTCCACAAAGCTAACTTCCGAAAGATCAATGACTTTCTGAGCAGAATCGAACTCAACTTCTCGAACTTATCCGTTGATGAAGCTGCCACCCGTTTTTATGACGAAATCTTTAAATGCATTTCCTTATTCGTTCCTTATTCGCGTCATAAAATCTCACCATCTTCCCCTCCATGGTATAATAGGAAACTGCGTTCACTTCGTAATAAACGTAACAAACTATGGGCAATCTATCTTCTAACCAGAACTACTACAGATTATTTGAATTATCTCGGTTCGTACTTACAGTTCTCTAACCTTTTTCACTGTCTCTATCAACGCTATCTTTCTGATGCTCAAGCTAACCTCATCAAGGACCCACGGTCATTTTTTCATTTTGTTAATTATAAAAGGAAATCTGATAGATATCCCTCCTCACTCTTGTTTGAAGGCGAGTCCTTAACGGACCCATTTGTAATCGCAAACTCTTTTGCTACCGTGTTCAAGCAGTCCTTCACTGACGACTGCCCTGAACCGGATCACTCTTACTTCAGTTATCTGGAAAACTATACCGTTGGCCCATTCATTTTACCCACCTTTGACCATTCTATGGTGTGCGACAGACTTCTTCATCTCAATGATGAATTTGTACCCGGCCCAGACGGCCTTCCAGCCATTCTTCTCAAAAAGTGTTCTGCGATTCTTTCACCTTTCATTGCCAATCTCTTTAAACATTCCCTATCTCTTGAGAAATTTCCTAAAATCTGGAAAACGTCCTTCATTTCACCTGTTCACAAAAAAGGGCCAAAGAATGACGTATCTAACTATCGACCTATTGCCAAGCTGTCGCATTTACCCAAGGTTTTCGAAAGTATGATGTACGATTCATTATCCTTTCAGTGCAAGTCTCTTATCTCCCCCCTTCAGCACGGTTTCCTTAAAGGTAGATCCTCAACCACCAACCTGGTTGACTTTGTCTCCGTTACACTTTCTGCTTTAGAAAGTGGCAATGAAGTGGATTTAATCGCTACTGACTTCAGTAAGGCCTTTGACAAAATATCTCATCGTTTGATTCTTTTCAAACTCTCCTTCCTTGGCTTCGATCCCCCACTATTGAATTGGTTTTCTTCTTACCTTGAGAACCGATCTTATAATGTTCGTTTTCGTTCTGTTCTCTCTTTGCCTTTTAAAGCCACCTCTGGTGTTCCCCAAAGTAGCCACCTCGGACCGTTGATTTTTATTCTGGCTATAAATGATATTGACAACGTCATTAAGTTCTCCTCCATCTCCCTCTATGCCGATGACGCTAAATTCTTCAAAATCATTTCTTCTCCACACGACTCTGATCTTCTTCAACAAGACCTCAATAGTTTTTCGGTCTGGTGTCAAAAAAACTTTATGGAGCTGAATATTGCTAAATGTGAATTTCTTACTTTTTCACGTAAACGGATTCAGTCTCCCCCCAGATGTTACTTTTTGAACAACCAACCCATTGCTACCGTTCTAACCATTCGCGACCTAGGTGTTCTGTGTGACAGAGAGCTTAACTTTCGGTCACATATTGACGAGATAATCAATAAAGCTAACTCAGCCCTTGGTTTCGTCAAACGGTGGTCTAAAGAATTTACCAATCCCTACGTGACAAAATCCCTTTACATTACCTACGTCCGCCCTCTCCTAGAGTACGCTAGCCAAGTGTGGGCACCATACTACCAGGTCCACATTACAAGAATCGAAAGCATTCAACGTCGATTTCTCCGTTTTGCTCTTCGTGGGCTCCCGTGGAATAATCACTTTATCCTTCCACCATATCACGAACGCCTTAATTTAATAAACCTTCAGACCCTTGAAAAAAGAAGAGATGTGACTGACATTCTGTTTATACATCGTCTTCTCACTGGCTCCGTTGATTGTTCCTATCTTTTGAACTACATTGCCTTTAACACCATCCCCTCCTCTTTTCTACCTTCCCACCCGTCGCACGTCGTACGGCTTGAACGAGCCGATATCCCGTATGTTGCAGAAGGTCAATTCTAACCACCTCCTCTTTGATTTTAATCACTGCACTTCCTCCCTCAAATCTACCCTCCTCCACCCCTCACCCTCCACCTAATTAGTTTTAAGTATTAGTTTTTAAGCACTAGTTTTTACACTAGTCTTAGTGTAATTAGTTTTTAAGACCTAAAGCTGGTATTAAGCTGAATAAATGAGGGTGTATGCCCCCACCAAAATGAAATTAATTGTGGGCGTGTCAGTTGGCGGATTTTGAAAATTTTATCTCCCGAGCAGTTTTAAAAGTCATAGATCATACATAAAAAATTTCAGCTTTCTAGCTCAAAATTCGATTTTTTGTTTTTTTTGAGTTTGTGGGCGTGTCTGTGGGCGGATTTCAAAAATTCTCAAACTTGATTATTTCGGGACCCTAGAGAGTATATGGTTAAAATTTCAGCTCTCTAGGCAATGTTTAAAGGCCTAATTTTTGCCGACGGACGGACGGATGGACATGGCTAGATCGACATTACTATCGATGCTGATCATAAATATAGTAACTTTTAGGGGTCTACGGGCAATAATAAGGTATGCTACAAACTATGCGTCAAAATTAATATACCCTTAGAATAGGGTATAAAAAGGTTAATGACTGGTTATTCACTATAAATTATGACGTCCTTGACATCAGCACAAATCAATGTCTAAGTTTACTGTCAGTTTTTCTAAATTGTTTTTTTTTTTTAAATTGTTTATTTAATGAATTTTGACTTGTTAAATTAATTTTTAAATTGTTTCCTTATCACTTTTTAATTGTATTTTATCTATTCTTACAGTGTGCTGCCATGAATTTTCTATAAAAGATCGCTCAAATGCTGAATACCGAGGGATCATCTCACTAAGCTTCTATTCTAACTTACAATGGTACTATCAAAAGTATCGGCAAAAAGTGGCGACGATGTGCAAGCGTTTAAAAATCGGTGAACACTTTGACTCCGTTGAATGATTCTTAATACAAATGGTATTTCTTGTCTATAAATATAGAATAACCGATTTGGCTTTTGGTATCTCTGACACTTGTGGTGTTTCCAATATTTTTTCAATAAAGGGTGAACCGAATATGCTCTTTGATCCAATTTATTGCATATGGATGATTCACTTTTCAAAAAAAAAAATTCTTTTTGGAGTGAGTATATTCTACTATTCTATTAAACTGCCAGCCAAAGCAAACCAATCGACACCTAAGTGGAAAAATATAAACTTGTCGAGTAAGAAGATAATGAGATGCATATTTAATATCATATTACGCTCGATTTAACGCAGAAACCAAGACTACGCTGACGGCATTTTTTTTTCTTTTTTTTATTGTTAAATAGTTTACTAATTTCACATTAGTTGAAATAGTTTTTTATTTTTTCCAAAAGCAACTAATAAGGCAATTTTTTGCAAATTATGTGGAAGCCCATTCCACAATCGGATTGCAGTGCCAAGGTTAGATTCTTCAGGAACAACTTTTGCAAAGGAAAAACAATTATTGTGAGAAAAACGATATGTCAGTTGAACGACAGTTTGCGAAATTAAAAACCCATTCTAAAGCTCAATAAAATAACTCATAACAGAGGTCCGACATACTTAACCGAATTGCTCCGGGTCGCAAACCTACCCAGAGCGTTGAAGTTCCATTTTAAACCTGGCGAATTATAAAGGGTCATAAAGGCAACAAGAGGTGTCATTTGAAATTTTGCGCCATTTTTGAATTGTCAATATTAATTTTTTATTGTGATGACTTTTGATAAGTAAAAACTATAGGAGGCTACTAAATATGGATCGATAAACGTGTTGAAATAGTTCAATTTCACTACAAAAACAGTACAAATGTCGCGGAAATGTTTTTGTATTTTTTTACCCAAAGTTGTTTTGAATGATGAAGCTCATTATTATAATTTCAGCTCCCTAGCTCAAACGTTGTTTTTTTTTTTTTAAATTGTGTGCGTGTCAGTGGGCGAATTTTGAAAATAATTACACATGAGCATCAAGGGCCCCTGGAAAGTCTATATTATAAATTTCAAATTGTGTGCGTGTTAGTGGGCGAATTTTGAAAATATTTACACATGAGCATCAAGGGCCCCTGGAAAGTCTATATTATAAATTTCAGCTCCCTAGCTCAAACTTTGTTTTTTTTTTTTTTTATTGTGGGCGTGTCAGTGGGCGAATTTTGAAAATATTTACACATGAGCATCATGGAGAGACTATATTATAAATTTCAACTCCCTAGCTCAAACTTCGTTTTTTTTTTTTAATTGTGGGCGTGTCAGTGGGCGAATTTTGAAAACATTTACACATGAGCATCAAGGGCCCCTGGAGAGTCTATATTATAAATTTCAGCTCCCTAGCTCAAACTTTGGTTTTTTTTTAAATTGTGGGCGTGTCAGTGGGCGAATTTTGAAAACATTTACACATGAGCATCAGTGGCCCCTGGAGAGTCTATATTATAAATTTCAGCTCCCTAGCTCAAACTTTGGTTTTTTGCCGTCCGACCTGAAAATCTGACGATGACGGTGACTCTCTATATTTCCAACAGGAGTAAGAAACAAAGGAAAACAGTGAATCAATACATATACAAGTGAAGACAACCCCTTCAAATCCCAAGAAGCGGTGCTTTCCTGGACTTGGCCTTAACGGACGCAAGACTTCAACTGACAAACATAGACCAATACACGCGGAACTGTTTACGTGCGTTTGAGTACGATAGTGACCACTACGGACTCGCCGCCGCAATACGGATCCCGAACGAGCAAACGCTGCTGGAGGAGTACGAAGCAGTGTGTTCATTCGATTATCGGAGGGCACAATGGTCGCGCTTCTCCAGATTTTTAAAGCGAGATATACGTTCGAGTGGGATCGACCCACCGACAAACAGTAACATGACAAATGATGACATTGATCGGCATTTATTGCAAATGAACGACGCCATCAAACGAACTATGGAACGAACTATTCCTCGAGTAGGACGTTCCGACGACGACCAGACAGAAAAGTACAGAAACCCTACAATCGACGCACTATACCGACAGAAAAGTAGACTGCTCTCGAGGCTTAAACGGCTGTACAGGCAATTTACCGATCGCAACGACCCGGAGGTAAGGATGCTGAATTCAGAGATCCGAATCCTGAAACAGCTGATAAAAGAAAATTACAAAAAATCTGTAAGTCTGTATTGGGGCAATAAAATTCGGGCTATTAAAACCTATAGTCCGAATATGTTCCCACAGATAAATAAGTTGTTCAGGAGGAAAGATCACAATGATATTCCTTGTGTTCGAATCTCCCAGACAGCAGAGAACAGACAGACGGTACTGACTGCTGGAATAAGTCCAGAAAGTGTCGCTTCAAACGACGATTTTTTCGTGGTCGAGGACCCACAGGAGAAGGTGGATTTGCTGGGCGCTTGTTTCGAGGCCGTGTATACGGTGAACAATCCTGTTCGCCGTAACCACGACATTGAGAATAGGGCTCTGGTGAGCCACTTCGATCTGCGCACCGAACTTGAGAATTGGCGATCTGAGAATAACGGATTCACCGTGTTCACTGATGAAAACCATGCTAATGCAGTTGTCGCCAATGGCCGAGATGCATCGCACTTGTTCGTGTCGAAGGATGATCTTCTGTGCATCTTCGAGTCACTAAAGAATAAAAAGTCGGCGGGGATGGATGGTGTCCCAAACGTCGTATTGAGACACCTGCCTCTGGAGGCTGTAGATATTTTCACCACGCTGTTTAACAATGCGCTGAATAATGCATATTATCCGGCGCATTGGAAGGTAGCTGTGGTACACCCTATCCCGAAAAAATGTAAAGATAGGACGAACCCTGCCAATCTCCGGTCAATTAGCTTGCTTCCGAATATTAGCAAGGTCTTTGAAAAGGTTGTCAATAGAGCCCTGTTAAAGTGGGTCGAGGACAATAACATAATTCCGGACAACCAGTTTGGTTTCAGGGCGAGGCATGACACTATTCATGCCGCGTCGAAACTGGTTTCCGACATTCAGTGGAATAAATGCAAGAGCCAATGCACGGGTGCTTGTCTGGTTGATTTTGAGAAGGCTTTCGACACCGTATGGTTAGAGGGACTTTTCTACAAGTTGACCAGGCGGGGGATGCACAAACCTTTGCTATATGTAATTTATAATATGCTTATGGGAAAGAAGTTCGTTGTCAAATGTGGCAACGTGACTTCGAGCAGAGTCTTTGAAATTAAAAACGGTTTACAGCAGGGGGCGGTCAATTCTCCGATCCTGTTTAACATTTACACGAGTGATCTGGTGGGTTCACTCAGCCATGCTATAGCGTATGCCGACGATTTGGTGGCATACAGATCAGGTCCTAAAATCGAGGTCATTAATATCCTTTTGCAGCGTGACTTCGATCAAATTAAGCGATATTGCGACGACTGGAAGTTGAAAATCAACTTTCAGAAGACGGAAACAATCTTGTTCAGAACTCCATTGGCTGGGGCCTCTAGGGATACCAGAAAAAACTGGAAAAAATTGGCCATTATTGGACAAAATGGGCAGCCATTGGCGGTGAGAAGCGCAGTTAGATATCTAGGTATCTGGCTTGACCAGTATCTATATTTCGATAGACATATAGTTGCTTGTCTTGCTGGGGCCAAGAAGGCTTATGCTCTAACAAGGAGACTGTTTCATAGCAGTCAACTTGACTCCAGAGTGAAGGTCATTTGCTACGTGGCCCTTATAAGGCCGATCATCGCTTATGGTTGTCCATTATGGTTTAATATAGCGCCTAGCTATATGGAAAAGATTCGGGTTTTGGAGAGACAATGTCTTAGGACCTGTCTCCGGTTGTTCCGAACGCCTGAATCCAACTATATAAAATACTATCCCAACAAGGTCCTATACGATGGGGCTCAGTTGAATAGGATTGACAATTTTCTCATTAAGGTGACTCGAAGGCACGTTGCAAGGGCGATGGCCAGCGACAATAGTCTGATCTTTGGGGCTTACTACCCCAATGAAATGTACATAGAGAGTACACTCCGGTCTGGCTTTATCCCGCCAGAGGCATTTATCCATATTGATGCAAAAGGGCTGGTACAGACGAGGGATGGTATCCCGGTATTATACCACCGCTACCGCAGTGCGAGAGATAAGCGGCTCATCCGCGGCGAGGACGTCGCCAATGCTCATGAGTTCCTCCGTTTTAGTACCGCAATAGCGGAGAGGGATAAATTCGATACAGAAAAGCAATTTGCCGAATTTTGGTGGCTTTTTGAGGGTGGAGGGTTCAACATGCCCTCCCAAGACGGTGCGTTACTCTAGGTAACATCCTCTTAGTTTGTAAGATAGACTAAGTTAGCTAGGGCGTTTCTGGGAGGGGCCGGGCTCGCCAACTTGTGGTGGTGCTTCCGGGAGGTGATTGATTCTGTAAGGCATCAGTCAGCTCACGACGGCGCGTGTGCACGTTGACGACTGCCAGGCGCTCGGAAAGTAATTGGGATTTTGACCACTTGTTTCGTAATGCAACGAGTGCTCAGAATCCTAATTATAGTTAGAATATGTTAATTAGTTTAAGTAAGTAGAGTAGGTAGTTTGTAATTTGTTTTTTTATATAAAAATATAAAATTTGATAAAGATGCCGAGTTTTCTTAAAAATTTTCTCGATGAAAACATAATATGTAAGATTAGTTCGTAAAATAGTTTTTAGGCCGAAAGGTAATAATTATAAGATAGAGTTAAGTTTAGGGCGTCCGCATAAGGATCAATATTCTAGAATAAGTATCCTGTTAATTTTAAGTTAGATTTAATCATTTTTGTCTAGTATGTAAGTTGATATAAGCTAATAATTAATAAAAATGAATTTAAAAGGAAAAGAAAGGACAACCCCTTCAAATTTGCTTCGTGTCTCTTTTGTGGTGTGGTTTTCTCTTTTGAAGTGTGGTGAAATTGGCGACTGCACTCTCATGCAGTGGACTTAGAATTAGAGTCAACTTGCACAGCTGCAGTAGCTGCAGAATTTACATATGTTCTCGCCCGTTCAAACGTGTATGTTCTGCCATAAATATTCTGCACATGTGTTTTGGACTTTAGCGCCACCCTTTACGGGCAAATAAATACTTTTCTATACATAATCGAAAACTCTTGAAATATATTTTATTTTAAAGTGGGTGCGTTTGAATAATATTTGGCCTTGTATTTTTGGGCCTCAAAAAGTATAGATATTTGTGCATTTCAATTCAAAATAGAGCGTCGAAATTAGTGACGAACTGAGGGAAATGCCTTGATCGAAAGAACTTTTAGTTAATAAGCATCGAGCAGTTTAGCTCTTGGGGGTCACGGCAAAACCAAAATTAGTCGTTCTGACTTCACTTGTAGAAATGACTTGCAGAAAATGAAACTACTTTTATATTATATTATTAAGCTTCTGTGGATGTGTGGCCCACCACAACCAGTTCCAAGTTCTTAAATGCGTCGTTGTAAGCAGGTACGGTGAGCAATAAATCTATCTAAACAGCGTTAAGAAGGGATCTCTGCTTTGGGTCATGTTTACTTTCTTATATTCCACGAGAGAGAGAGAGACATATTTTTGAGAGATCCAAGTGAAGCAAAGCGATGCTGAATACACGCAAAACCACTGAGACTCAATCGCTTCCCAATTGGTTCCAATTTTGTTAAATAAACAAATAAAAGGTAGGTACACTGACTGTATCTGTGAGATAGGCGACTCAAATACGTCATCATTAATTTACTGTTCGCTTACACTGTAATTATTAGTGTTGTATGTATGTGGCAAATCGAACAAAAGAAAATCATTCTTATCTCTTGGCGCATAAGCGACACACTGCGCTGATATATTTGTGCCAAAAATAAATTAACCACAACGACTGCCGGTGCCTTCCCCTCGAAAATGTATCTGAAGTAAATCTGAAAATGGGAAGCTTTCTCATGAAAACTAAGGAGAGCTCTTACTGGTAATGTTGTCGGTAAACGAGAGCACGACAATAATACCCAAAGCATTTAATTTTTTCTCTGAATTTTAAAAGTTCAACGAATTATCTTAATTTTGCTTTCTGGTTTTTGTTGCCGGTCGGCTATCGTTTTTGGTGGTGTGCTGCTCTCTCTCCCAAGTGACTAATATCTTTGTGCGGTAACGAGCTTTACAAACGTATTAATGTTCAGTTAAATATTTGTTTTCAATGCGATCGCGTCGTGTCGTTTTATGTGAATCACATTTGTATCTTGTGATAGTTTGACAGAAAATAGCCAGTTGGGAAAGCACTCTTACATTCACAGTTCCTACGTTATCTTATCTTATCTAATAACTATAGCTAAAAAAAGACAAACAGTCATTATTTGGGGTTATACATTTAAGTGTTTATAGTTCGGCTAAAATTATGTTCTGGCAGAAATCTAAAGACAAACAGTCACCAAGTAAATCCAAAACCAGTTCCACAACGATTTTTCGCACAGATGGGGGAGTCACGTCTTCCGGAGGCGCCATCACATCTTACGAGTCCAAAATGAAATCCTCATCAAAGGGTTCATCGAGTAAAACAACAATCACTTATTCGACCAAGCAAACCGAGTCCCAGAAGCAAAGTTTCTCCGAAGTCACGCGAACATACACCCAAATTGGATCTGGATCTGTGCTGTCGTCCATAGACTCTCCAAAATGGACATTATCGTCGTCCAGCTTGAACGAACCCCAAAGAACTATTTTATCAAGACAAAAGACCGAGCCATCTATGAACATAGTTAAGGGCATAGATGCGACACCATTTAATTCAAGTTATGAGTCACCCTATCGCAAAGCTTATCAACCAACGTTAAGGACACCAATTTTGCCAAAGTCTACCATAACAACAACGACGACCTATCAATCGCCATATAGGAACACAAATGCAACTTCATCCTTAAGAGAACAAAAGACTGCAGTTCTAAGTCCAACTCGATACGTAACTTCAACTTCCGCAGCACTGCAACCAGCTGTGCCAAAAACAACAAAATCCACAACAATTTGGAATCCTATGTCCTCCGTGGAGAATACCAGAACGGCTTTTACACCGAGCTGGAATAATATAAGCTCTCTACCGACTAAACCATCTAATCCTTCAACGAAAAGCCTTACCACTAGTCAGGTAAAGCTTCCAACGGTTAAACCTCCACCAGTGCCAGCAATAGCCACCACTCCTGTCATTAAGTCGGTCAGCAAAAAGAAGCAATCACCGGGGATTGTATACATATTTCACAACGACAAGTTCGATAGCCCTGATAAGGAGTTTCGCTCTGGCAGTGCTGAAGATGTCCGCGTGCTTAAAAAAACTTTCCAAAGCTTTAAAATGCAGGTGAATCTGTACGAGAATCTTACCGTGCAAGGGGTTAACAGCGCAGTGCGAAAAAGTGAGTATATTTTTTAATTCATTTAACTTTACGGTCGCTTAATAAAAAAAAAACATCAGGAAAGGCTACAGTCCGCTTGGGCGAACTGATGCATACCCAAACTATAATCCTATCCCCCAAAGTTGGCGTGGTATTTTATCAAAGAAAAAACAATTTTTTGTGTTCTATTGGAATATCGATTATATTTGAGCTACGAAAGGAACTGTCGATTAAATCATGTCACCAGCTTTGAGACCCACTGACGCGCCTACTATTAAAAAAACGTTTTATCAAAGCTGTCGATGGAAATGAAAATCTAACAAAATATGGAGACAATATTCTTCTTAACATTGCGCCTATACAATGTTTTTGTCACGCCCAGTTTTTGTTTCTGTTTGTGACATTTTTTTTAAATTAATTGCTTAAACAACGAAAAAAGCAGTACAAGCAAAATATGTAGACAATGTCCTTCTTAAAAAGTCACCTAAACTATTTTTTTTCGCCAAACCTAGTTCTGTGGGCGTTTGGACCAATTTTTAAATTTCGGAACGGAGGACTCTCAACTCCATGCAAAAATCACTTTGGGGGATAGGAATACGGATACGGATCCAACAGTTCGCCCAAGAGAGGACTGTAGCCTCTCCCTTTGTTTTTGTTTTTTCTAAGGGCGAACAATTATGCAGCATTTTTTATGTCAACTATTCACTGACATGTTTTCTTCTTAATAAAAGGGGGAAATAGCAGTCGAATGCAATTTATTTAAATAAATCGCAGTCGCTATAATTTAAACTACTGATTAAGTTAATTTTCAACTAAGTCTACAATATGGAAAGTAAACCCACTCCAATTAAAAAGTGATTCATTCATATTCAATTTTCTTCTTCTTTCTTTTTTCCCTTACGTCCTATCTAATCGTACTCGTATCATTGAAATCTAATCACAAACTTTTTAGTTGCAATGGGTTACTCATTTAGGGCTAAGTATTCAATTCTTTCTTGATAATGCAACGTCATCTGCAAACTATTAATTAAACTAGTGGCGTAGGTTCGACCCAAGAGGTTCGCACGATCAACTTCCGTGATATGAATCTGATATCAATAATAAACATAGGGAAAGGTTACAGTCCGTAAAACGTGGGCGTGGCAGAAAACTTTGGATGGTGGAATAGTTAAAAACGACTTTATGTACAAAATTTGCAATGAATAGTACCTACTTTCATTTCCAACGATTTCATCACTTAGTCATTTTGGGCCTGTTGAGAGTTGTTACAAATTTCAGCATCCTAGATCGAATTTTAGAGCCTAAAAATTGACAACAGACGGACGAACGGACATATAGTATTTTTGAGGGGTCTACGAGCAGTTTTAAGGTACTCGTATGTTACAAACTATTATCCAAAACTATAATACCCTTAGAATAGGGTATACAAATTAGGAGAATTCAGATGGATAAGTTTGAAATAGAAAATATGCATGTGTTTTTTTCAAATGAAAATATCTGATATTTCGAGGTATAGATTGCCACCAGAACAAATTAGTTTGGGTAACTCTTCTCAAGAAATTCTTATACACATTTTCTTCAGTCTTTTTATTTGAACAAAAAACGAATTCAGTGTATTTTTGTTCAGTTCATACTAAGGTCACTACGCGATTTCTTGCTTAAAGATCTAAGTGACTTGGCTAGTACTGACGTTAGAAGTCTATAGCGCTTCATAAGAAGCTCTAAATGGTTTAACAAGTACTGAAAGAAACCCCTAGATCCGTGTGTTATCACAATGGACCTAACATTGGTCTAAGTGTGTTGGCCTTAGGTCGCAAACGACAAAATTGTTTAGATCTGTTCCTCCTTTTGCAGTTCTTTATAGCAATTAATGGCTATGCGCGATTCCAGCACTGCGTTCATTCCTCGTTCGAAATATTTTAGAGCCATTGACAAATCCATTCAACTGATTGATCTGGCTCATCATGCCTCCGATCTCTTTCTTCTCTCTCTTCGTATGAAAGGGGTTCCCCATCAGCAGCTAGCAAATCAGTCACATGGAAATACACGCCTGCAAATATGTGGTTTCTTCGCCGTATATTAAACATTTTGAGCCGTTAACCGAAACTTGGGCATAATTTCAAACGTTATAGCGAAAAGATGTAAGAAGGCCGGCCGTATTGCAAGGTATGAGTGTATATGTAACATTTTTTGTGCAGTGATATTGACGAAAGGACAAAATCTACAAATTATATTAATTTTTGAGACTATCTGTAACAGTGTTAGGTGGATTTCACCCTTTTCGCCTCATGGTTTAGACCGCTTACAGCAGGTGCTAGTTGACAGGCAGGCGTTTATGTCAGCTTCCTTTTTTGAATCAAACAGTGTTTGGGTGACCCACTTGACGGGTAAAGGCGAGTAAACGCTTTTAACCGCATGGTTAAGGGTAGGATGGATGTTATTGTCTGGCGTTGGCCGATCGTGTGTTCGATCAATGCATACATACCTCAGACCACAATGGCATATGCAAAACAAAATTCCTTAAGCCTGGAACGCTTGCAAGAAGGCAGCGGAAAAATATGTAGGGTATTCTATGTGTTCTATCTATGTATTGACATCTAACATATTATATAATTCACTGTGACGGGAGGCAACTTGACGTGTTGTTAAATATAAAACAAATGTATTCTTTTGAAATATATTATGCGGAAAACCACGGAGACTTCTATATATTAATACGCAGTTGCCTATAACGTGTTTCCACCCATTTTTGCTATTATACGTCAGAAAGATATGCCAACACTAAATATATTTGGGTAGGGGACAATACATAGAAGTGCACAATACAAAAATTATCCACATATATGTATAACACACATTACAAATTACAGCAGGTAAAATGAAGCGAATTGGATGAAATTACAACGACAACAACATTGCTGTGTGAGGCAATAATCTGCCAATCGGAACGGAACAATTTTATATCATGAAGTTACTTGAAAATGCTTGAAGTTACTTGAAAATGCTTGAAGGTACTTGAAAATGCTTGACGTTACTTGAAATTATTTGAAAATGCTTTAAAATACTTGAAGTTACTTGAAAATGCTTGAAGTTACTTGAAGTTACCTGAAAATGCTTGAAGTTACTTTAAGTTACTTGAAAATGCTTGAATTTAATTGAAAATGCTTGAAAACTTGAAGTTACTTGAACATGCTTGAAGTTACTTGAAAATGCTTGAAGTTACGTGAAAATGCTTGAAGTTACTTGAAAATGCCGGAAAAATTTTATATCATGTGAAATCAGAAAATGCAATGTCGAAAAATTTCATTTTCCGATTAATATGTATAACAGTCGACTTTGTGTTTTTTGTCAACTTATAGAATAAATTGGCCGAATTTCGACCATGGGGCGAGCCCTAGTCTCCTTAAAAAGCTAGTACCTACAATTATCCAATGCAGCATCTTTTCACAGTTTAACTAACTTACTTACTTACTGGCTCCCGACCCGTTAAGAATGTGAAAAATTCGTCAAAAAGCACGTCCATTTCGATTTCAAAATTTTACATTGAACTTATTTTTAATTTCAAAAATTCTTACTTATTATCTTAAGAAACTGAAAACATATAATAATAAGCCTACATAATTTGCTTAACCTACAACAATTATAATCGAGGTGGTGAGCACTCGTTGAAGAACCGAGTTTCCTGCCAGTCGCGAACATGGTCCACATTCGCCGGCACGAACCGATTAAGGACGTAAGGCGTCAGAAACCTCTCAGAGGAACAATTCCATTTTCATATATACACTATCAGATAATTGTCGTGGATGTTTAAAGCAAGCTATTTTCACGAGCTGAAATTTGCCTGCACATAAAGTGCTCCTACAGGCTCATCATTTAGTGCAGGTGTTAGTAAGAACAAATTCATGGTTAACACAAAAGCAAACAAACATTGAAATAAAATTTCATTAAGACACTAGCGCATTATTTTGCAATTTATTTTTAAGCTTTATTTTAGTAACATGCAATTCAATAACATGTTGCCGCGACCGTGCCTTACTTCAGGTCATTGCTGGCATGCAAGTTCCCTTCCTTAGCTCGTCGGTGGGTGTGGGACTTGACCCTTGGTCCATGCAACAAAAGAAAAACCATGCCAGTCTTTTACGTCGAGGTGATGTTGACGTGCGAGAACTTTTACCTCTACCCTCCCTACCATGGTTACTCTACTCGCCTAAGTAACCCCTTATTTCGCCATCTTTTAAATCCTACTCATCGCCGCACTTCCTTTTCCATCCGCCCTCATCCCTAAATGCCCCGCTTTAAACCAAACTCATCATTTTTCTTTATATAAAATGTATGAATTTATTCATTTTGTTCTTAAAACTAAGTGACTCGAATAAAGAAAACTATTTTGGCAGACAGGGAAATCAAATTTACAATTAAATTTATAAAAAGAATTTACCGCGGACTTAACGTTAACTGATTACGAAATTAAACTAATTTAAATGGCTAGTTGGTATATATATATATATATGTGTTTAAGACCAAACGCGACTCTGTATCAGCACGAGCTTATACAGGATTTTCACTATACCGAGGGCTGTTTTCTCACTATTTTTATATATATGTATATGTATTCATAATCAATAAAAGATAAAATTCTTCAACTCACCGAGTTTCTCTCTACTTAGTACCTTTGTGGGTGCACTGCAACTGATGATCCAATGGCCACTGTATCTCCGGTCGCTGGAACCCTGTACCTTTTTAAAAAAAAATCGCGCAAGAATTTTCAAATTAATTATAAATCCATATATATATATAATGTGAGTGTCAATTACCTTTAGTATGTTACGTCCTTTAAGTGTATCTATATATATATATACCTACTACCTTTGTACCGGTTAGACAGTATTTTTACGACTAACAAAAAAAAATTTAAATAATATAAAAAAAGAATATCTGCTTCCTCAGCATTGAACCCGCTATGCTCCGGCTGGCACTTTATTCTGGGCAGCGTTTTAACGCCCTTGGCTAATCCGGTCTCAATGCCTCTTGTCCGGAATTCGACATTTGTGGTGGAGCACAATAGCGAATCCACCTTAAAACGATTTGTGCATTTAAAAAGTGTGAAAACTTGCACAATTCTTCCTCCTCTAAGTTAAATTTGGAGGCAGCACTTGTAGAACAAAGCCACAATATTCCGCTACCTATAAAAATATATATGTTTTAATATATATTTATTGATGCATATGTAAAATATGCGATGCCTATTTTCTTTATTTTTGAAGAAAAATGCCAATTTACCTCAATAAAATTTTGTTATCGGGCCAAATGCGGCTATTCTCCGACTTATTTATGATGCACCTTAATTGTTACAAATTATTTAAAATTAAACGGCCAGACAAAAGATGACGTCTGATCAGCTTTACACTTTTCTTCGATCTCTCGAATGCCTTTTCCTTTTCCGTTTCTGGAAAGCACGGCTTTCTGGAAACTTTCTTTTGTTCTTTTTGCCAAAGAGCCGTAACTCTACGGGGCTCATATAAAAGCTTTACTCTCCTTTTTCGAAATGTTTTCGAATCGAGTATCGAATTCCTCTTAGTATGTTCGTTTAAAATTTTTGTATCGAACAGTTCTGTTACAAACATGATCATTTAAATTATAGATTGTAATCATACGATTTATGGGCTCATGCCTGCCATATCTAATTCTATGATTAGGGCTTAACAGTAAGTCAACACTACGTAAGTTATAGGCTCCTCCAAGGAAATTGAAGCCAATGAAGGCAGCAAATCAGGAGCATCTATGTATATGACCGGATATATGCTGCTGTAGAAAAACGATATCGCTACTAAGCCTTCGTTGAGAAATAGGTATCATTTGAAGAAGCTTGAAGCGTTGACTATAAGGAGGAAGGTTAAACGCATCATCACATGAAAGTCCTCTTAAGAGAAATCGAATAAATTTAAGTTAAATGGATGGACAATGCAAATGTACATAGACAAAAAAACGAAAGCCCAGCATAGAATTGGACTTATAAGTCCAATAAATAATACAATAAAGTTCATTTGCTTTGTGAAATCTAGTTTGGGATCGAAATAATCCCCAATGTACTTCAAACAATTATAATGACAAAGAGTACCTATATTGAGATAATGAATATTGAAAGGTTGAAGGGATATCACACCAAGTTGCGAAGATACTAACGTCGGCTTGAAGCTTACTGTGATTTATACATACCTTTATATGATTAACGGCTAGTATGAAAACAATTGGACCTAAGTGACTTCCTTAAGGAACTGCAGATTAAGCTGTAAAAAAATCTTGAACCTATTGGGAAATCATATGCTCTGAACTTAAATTCGATTATTTCATGAGACAGCTGGTCCAAGGCCTTAGATAAGTTTGGAAGCTAGAGCCTTCCCAAAAACCTTAACGCTTGCCAAATTAAAGTATTTTAAAACTAAGAGGACTGCAGGAACTGGGAAAAAGTATTTTCACTGCTATTGCTACTACTAAATTCCCGAATTACTTCTCTGTATTGATTCGATTTCTCTCTGTTATTGCGGAACCAAGTCAGATGAGCTCAGGAGCATCGGCGACGTATTCGCCGGGGCTGGCCCGCTTATATCTCACGCTTTGGCGACTGAGCTATACACAACAGAAATTACTTTCGATGTACATTCTGTTGGGTAATAAGATTTAAAGAGCAGGTTATTGCCGCTAGCCACCACCTTGACAATGTGATTTCGAATCACTACGCATTGATTGGTTAGGGCAACATAGCATTATGAATTTCACTCTTGAAGTCTCTTTATCAGACCAAATTCACACTGCAAATTATTTTGCTGACCTCGCTTTCAGGATTGTCGGGAGCAGTAGCTCAGTAGTTAGTGTGTTGGACTACTAATCGAAAGGTCCCCGATTCAAATCCCGCCGGGGCCAAGTAACATCACACGTTGGCTGTTGTATTTGAAATTGCAATATTTGTTAGTAAATTGATACTAAGTCTATAATTTCCCTGTTGGTCTTACTGCTTTAACCGGCATTGTTCCCGAATTTCATCATCGCAGCCGAAAACATCCCTTCATTCTACGCAATTGGAAACGGTCATCTTCGGCAATTTCATCAAACTAGCGCTTCATCGTGATCGGGCGAATTCGACGAAATTCGGGGTGAATGTTATCATTTGTTTGCTTATTTTCTGCCAGCGTCAGTATGTTTAAATCTCCATATTAATGTCCATACATTACAAGTTCTTTTCATATTAAAGAATTTTTTTTAATATATAATACATTTATGACCCATTTAGGGCCACGTGCGAAGCTTTATTTTTGATACGTATGGAAGGGAATGACAATTAAAAACCGAGTCACTGTGCCACTGCTTCTTGGAAACGATTTCACCTTCTGTAAAATGGCGTGGGCCACGGGCATTTTGCCACTCTTACCAGCCTATATTTACGTCACCGCCTCAGCTTTTATTAGACATTTCGTTTCTGAACCACCAAATTTATTGGCCATATTTTTGTATTGATTCGGTCGAACCGACGCTGCGAACTGCACTCGTGGACCAACGGAGATGCAGTAAAGTGTTATGATCCCTTTAATCCTGATCATACATAGCTTAGCCGTTAAGGAAGAAGAATATCCGATTATTAATTGTTTCTCATGTTTTGATTTTGTGTTTCAGTTGAAACCAAAGACTTTGGCAGTGCATCCTGTATAGTTGTGGTAATCCTAACGCACGGCACACGATATGCGACTGTTGCTGCTAGAGATGGAAGCTATTCAATCGATGACCATGTTCTATTTCCAATATTAAGAAATCGCTCATTACGTGGAAAACCAAAGCTTTTATTTATTCAAGCCTGTAAGGGTGCAATGGAGACAACTGGCTTCCATAAAGATGCTATTCAACCGAATGGTCCACCAGATGAGATTTTAAAGTGCTACAGCACATTTGAAGGTTGTGTTTTCTTTTATTTACTTTTAAATTTTAGTAAAAAGTGATATTATCCTTTTCTTTTAGGTTATGTCGCTTATCGGACTGACAAAGGATCACTTTTCATACAAGCCCTTTGCGAACTACTACAAACTTACGGAAAGTCAACAAATATTAAAGAAATCATGGATATGGTTATAAGGCGCGTTAAAGAAAGATCAGAGTATGTATAGTAATGACTGTAAAAAAACTAAAGAAATACCTACGAATATTGTTTTTTTTTATTATTACAGAAGCAAACAGATACCATCTTACGAAACGACTTTAACAGAGTCCTTTATTTTTGGAGAGTATACGTAACAAGGTTATGTAACTGCTTAGTTATACTTGTTTTTATTATTAAAAGTAACAAAAAAGGTTCTGTGATTTAGACAAAATAAAATAATACACTTTGTAAACATAAAAAACTAAATATGTTTTAATTACATTTAAATAACATTATTATTATTAAAAATAATCGTAGCTTCTTAAAATCGAAGTAGGATACACATTTACATACTTATGTGTTCCTACATTAAAACTGTTTTGACATCATTTGTCTAAATATCTAAACACGTTTCACCTTATAGCTAACATAATATTTAATTTATCCTAACAACATTTTATAATTTGATTTGAAAACACATGTATGTGTATGCGTATACAAACCTTTAATTTTTAAAATACTTCAATATTAATTTGATTTATATACATAATTTTAGTTGAAAATATAAATCTTTCTTTGATCTTTAAATTTGATTTCTAAATTTAATCTGTTCAAAACAAAAAAAAAAATAACAAGGAGACAATTAAATTAAAAGTTTCTCATTTTTAGTGAAGTTCCTATAAATGCAAAATGCATACCGTATTATTTCTCTGCATTATTCTTAATTTATAAAAAAAAATCACTAAGACTTGACATTAACATTGTTAGAAAAATTTATAGAGATATAACTGTTTCAAAATTAAATAGTGATAGTATCAATTCATGGTAAAATAACTTCGAACTTAGGTTAACAAATTAAACATTATTGTAAAACAAAAAATCGTAAAACTTTGTATTATTTACATAAATGCCCCTAAGGACACCTGTCGAAATCATAAAAAAGAGGCAGGCATAAAAACTCTTGGATTACATAAATACAATAACACCGGCAATTGATTGGTATCCGTTAAAAAAAGTGATCCGAAATCGAGAGGCCTGGCGATGTTTCTTGAGGTAAAAACATCGAAATCCACTGGCGAACCAGTAGGAAAGCAGTTAAATGGAAGAGTTATAACCCCTTCGCCTTCAGTCCTGATCATAAGTTCGCTGTGAAGGAAGTCGTTTAGAACTCTCCTATTTATTGCGAATAGGTTAGCATACGTTTTTGATTTGATGCACGGTTCTTGCACTGGTTAGTGACATAACAATGATTTAAGTGCAATATGATTCTAACTGACATGTTTACTAGAAAGATCAAATCAATATGAAAACTTTATAGAGTTTGAAGCGATCCGAATCAAGCAAAGCTTTGTTTTCATAAACAACAAGTGAAATTTGACAATGTGTAGAAAATTGTGTGACATAAAACGATAAGTCTGTGATCACTTGGTTAATTGTCATAATGAAAGATGACAAGTGGGAAATTGTTTAATTTTCCTCTTTCTGTTACAGATCGCGACAAGTGTCTTGACTATTGATGATCATTTGTTATTCGAAAAAATGTCGCCTATCAAAATTAACTGCACAATATTTTGCTTAAAGACTGGCCGGTGAACTACTGTAGGTAGACTACAAATAGAAGTTTTTCATTGACCGTTTACCGTAAACGTTTGATTGCTCTTCATTGATCCGGTTCTTAATTCTATTTTAAATAAGGTTTATTTCTTTTACGCCGTATATAGGCTAAGCAGCATTATGCTGGCTGACATTTGACATTTCGGCTGTTTTCCTCACTCCAACTAGATTATATTGAACAAACTCCAAAATACTACTCAGATTAATAGTTTTACCACTGTGTACGGCAAGAAAATTGCAACTTAGAGTATAAAGTTGACTCCTATAGGACAAGTGGTTCGGAAAAAGCACCGGCTTTAATATACGATTTTTGATATTTTCAATCAAACAAGTGTACAATGAACCTGGAAGTTAAATTCCAAAATGCTACTCAGATTAAAAATTTAATTATATCACTGTGTAGGGCAAGAAAATAGCAAATTAAAAGTATAAACTTAAAGCATACCGAGCAAGTGCAACAAAGTATTGAGCTATTCTCATACGATTTTTTGTTTTTCCAGTCAAACAAGTTTACACAGAACCTGGAAGTTAACTTCCAAAATACTGTTCGGATTGAAAATCCACAATAAAACAAAGTATAAAGTATATAAAGTTCACCTCTATAGGACAAGTGGTTAAATTTTTTTTGTCAAAAATAAAAATTCACACGCAAGTTAGATTCTGGGGTATGTGCCAGTTCCGTAGGTGAGAAATGTCTTTTTATTTAAAATTCGATAACAAAAGTTATCGAAACCTGAAAAACATGATTTGAGCACTGATCTATATCCGCTAAAGGACTTAGCGGCTATAGGAATCTCCGCTAAAGTAAGCGTATAACGGCTAAGTTGCTATTGTATTTAACATGCAATGAGTGAATGTCCTTGGGGTAAAAATCTGCTTACGGTAAATGTGCTGATATAGCGGTTAAAAAGGTCGATTAGACGCAAGTGCAGCGTAAAGGAAAAGATATGTCTTGTTTTGTAATTTCGGAAAAATCTGTTGAAATTTTGATGACTAGGATAACCCATTTGTACCTTTTAACGCATCAACGGATATACATGTTTTATTAACCGACTTTATCAGTAAATACGACTGTACTCAACTTATTCATATTACTAATGACTTCAATCGTATGGTAGATCTCGTATTTGTTGACAAAGAGTTCGTTGTTACGACGTTCCTGCTTCTTCCATCTCTGACCCTTCATCTCTGGTGCGTTTACCGTGCTATTATGGCTGAAATTTCAGATTTACATTACCACACGACCTCCTTTGGTTATCAAGTATTTAATGATTATGATAATTATGATTTTTTTATCTTGGGATTTTGTTTCGTCGTCTTGTTAAATGTGATGCAGAAATCTTTTTTTTTTCAATTCTTCAGAACGTAAGTAGTTTTTGTTTTCCAAAAAACACATAAACCGTAAATTGAATCCACCAGGGTTTAGCAAGAGGTTATCGAATCTTAAAAAGAAAAAGGCTTTCAATGTTTCAGATTAAATAAAGCTAATCCGTTAGTAAAGTCACTGCATCTTCGTTGCCAACGGAAATTTAATATCTAAAATAAGTTTCTATATCAATCGTATACATTTTTTTCAGAAACTAATCTAAAGCTAAAAGTAAATATTTTTGGAAGTTTATAAACTCCAAGAGAAATACAAATGGTCTTCCTATATCAAATGGTCTTCTGATGATAAAACAAAATTTGTGCAACTTCTTTGCTTCCTTTTTTTCAAATCTGTATATTTCTTGATCAATGCCGTTCCCTTCGACATTTCAAATATCCATCCAATTATTGACATTACTGATGTTGATATCGATAGGACTGATGTTGAGGAAGCTCTTCTTAGTCTTAGAGCTATTAAAAATAAGGGTCCAGATGGCACTGCCCCTATTTTTTTTTTACAAGAATTGTGCTAAATATCTTTCCAAACCCCTATGTATTATCTTCTCTCGCATCCGGAATACTTTTAGATGTTTGGAAAATTTCCCATATAAACCAATCCATTAATCTCTTCCTAAGCAGAATGTCTGCAATTATAGGCCTATATGCAATATATCTTTTATCCCGAAACTATTTTAAAAAATTGTTTGCAATAAAATTACGTTCTCGAACCCTGAACGTGGTAGCGGAACACCAACACGGGTTTATATCCGAAAGATTTACTACTAGTAACGCAGCTCTTTTCTGTAATTTTGATGTAAAAATTGTCAGTCTTGGCTATCAAACGGACGTGATTTGTACGTACTTCGCAGAAGTTTTTAACAAAGTCTGTCTTAGCACACTTGTTCAAAAATTATCTTCTCTTGGATTCTACTCTAATATTTTGTTATGGATTGAATCTTACTTAATAAATCGCATACAGTTAGTGAAAATTGATGACTGTCTTTCCGTGCATATAAATATTACATCGGAGTTCCACAAGGCAGCCACCTACGACCTCTCTTATTTCTATTATTTATCAATGATCTACCCAGTGTAATAAACACTCCTAATGTCTCCTGTTTGCGGACGACCTTAAAATATACCTTCCTGTTAAATCTGAATATGACTGTGATTTATTGCAAGACCATGTTGCTGCGGTTGTTGAGTGGTGTGACCAGAACAATCTGTCTTTGAATATTTCCAAATACCAGTGCTTTGTTCTTACCAGATCAAAGGTGCCTGTACTTCATTGATACTCTATAAAATCTACACTACTTGAAGGAGTGTATACAAAAAAGACTTAGTGATTATTCTTGACTCGCGACTAACATTTCAAGACCACATTGACTACATTATCTCCAAAGCTAACTCCATTTTAGACTTCGTTGAACGTTATTCTTAAGATTTTACTTATCCTTACACTCTTAAGTCCCTCTGCCAATCTTTAGTTAGACCACACCTTGAATAGTGTAATGTCGAACCCGTACTACGAAAATTACTTTAAAAGAATTGAAAGAAACTTTCCTAGGTACGTAATATTCATGTTAAATTGGACAATTGATATGCCTAAATATGAAACTAGATGTTCTTTGATGAATTTGAACTCTCTTTTCAGTCGACGTAAATATGTTTCTGTCGTGTTTATAAGAGATTTAATTCATTATAAAACACGATGTCCTGAATTTCTGGTACCTGTAATGCGAAAAGAACACCTCTTTAGCGTTGTAGGCTAAATACTCACTTTTAACTTGATGACATTTGAAATTAAATATACTCCTTATTCCTATTTTTTTTTTGTTGTATTTATTTATCTTAGTATGATAGTTATTTTCTTCTTTACCTTAAATTTTATTGAAGCTTACAACAATTTCATTTCAATACCAACAAAAATAAATTTTAATTGATTAAGAAATTACAATTAGTTTTAATTTTGTTATTATTTGAATATTTGCTTTTTTGTTGTATATAAAACTCAGTTCTTTCTGCAACTGCGGTTTTATCTATAGGTATTATATTATTATAAGCCAATTGAATATAAGTATATATGTGTATAAAACTCATTTGGAACATAACTTATGTAATTTTAATTAATTGATTTTATTTTTGGTTTAGTATTATACGAACTTTTAAGAAAGGCAAATAATTTTATTAAGTTATTGTTGGTTTCTTATTTGTTTTTAAAAAATAAATTCATCAAGAACACAAACAGTTACTGAATGCTATTTTTATTTCTATTTTAGGACATAATGAGCCTTATTGCAAAGATCAATCGACAGTTGATAATTGACTATTTTCAATGTGTGCTATTGTGAACGAACGATTCTAAAGGATTTTGTCAATCGCAGTCAATTAAAAAAATGCGATTGACAAAAATACGAAATGAATCGTTCGCTCACAATAGCACACATTGAAAATAGTCAATTATCAATTGTCGATTGATCTTCGCAATAAGGCTCAATATTTCATGAGTTTTTTCTCTTTATCTATATGTAAAGTATAGATAGATGGTTTTAATTTGTTGGTCATATGAGATATTCGTTTTTTGTTTTTTGACCGATATGACAAACGTTTAAATATTTAAAACTATGATTTCTTTATTTGGGAGTTATATAAATTTATAATTTGATGTTGTTGTCGGTGGTTGTTGTTACCGAAACATATAACTTTGTTGAGTAATATAATGGATCTTATACCCTATCCCAATTTTGATGCATAATTGGTAACATGCGTTCATATTTTTTCGTAGATCTCAAAAAGTATATCATTCATAATGTCGATCTGGTATGTCTGTCGACCGATCTATAAAGCGTAGAACATATACTCTCAAGGTTCACGAAATATTCAACTGTAAGGATTTATCAAAGTTGATGAAAATG
Organism: Portevinia maculata; assembly: GCA_949715645.1. Taxonomy (NCBI): domain Eukaryota; kingdom Metazoa; phylum Arthropoda; class Insecta; order Diptera; family Syrphidae; genus Portevinia; species Portevinia maculata. The sequence continues at coordinate 142,701,023 of OX454525.1, forward strand.
AATGTTGTTTTCTTCACTCGCTTTTACAACGATTTTTGAAACGTTCGCGATAATTCGCAGAAAATCAAGGAGATTTTTTTATAGGAAATTAATTTTTAAAGGTCGTATGGTTATGAATAAGCTTTATGGGTTTTAAATATATTCACATGCAACCTATAAACGGACAATCATGTTAAGATATACTTACGAGTGGGATTTAATAAGCCTAACAAGATCACAATGCACTCGATGCATTAGCATATTAATTTGATACAAGGGGGAAATCGGTACACCCAAACGGAGAAGTTGTAACAGACCGGGTATAAGGTAAATATTATCAATACCGATCACCATTTGGTTGCATCCAATGTACGAGTACCAAGACATTAGAACCACCGTACGAAAAGTTAAATGCAGCCAGACATATGCAGCGAAATAAGATTCGCATAAGTAAATGCTGCAAGAAGGGGCCCATCTTCAGGCAAAGCGAACAGAGGAGCACCCACTTTTTTATGACAAAAAGACATAAAGAGAATATTTCGCCCATCTAATCACCAATAGTGTTTATTGGTTTAAGGTTTTAGATGTCCCGTGCAAGGACGGTTGTGATCCTGAATACTGATCATAACCTTTTTATAGAAGAAGAAGAAGAAGGTTTTAACTAGCTTATTATGTCGAGGGCATTGGCACTAGTGACTAATTCTATCTACGCGGAGGAAAACCGGACAAACTGCAGTCAGCTGGCTAAATATTTAATAGGTTGCAGTCACTTGAAGTAAAACAACTTCAACAATATTTTGCGGAAAGCTTCTTCAAAGCTTCATTAGTGCGAGTTACATTTTTCGAATAATTACTCGAAGAAGACTTCATTTCGGTCGACCTCCTTCTTATATCTTGGGCAAAGAGAAATAGTGCTCCAAAGACCGCTACATTTATAATTGATGTGCACTAAGTTCAAGATCATATCATTGGTATATCGAGTACGCTGGCTTTTGTTTAACCTCTTTGATTACTCTTGTTGTCATAATTAATTAATGGAGTGGCCCAAATACACCTGATTAAAATGCAGGGCATTCTGCCCTTTATATTCCTGTATTCGTGTGGAAATGTTTTGCTTTTGATTCTTTCGCATTGATTTCTACAAATGTCTACTTTTGATCGGACCATCCTCTCAGCAGAAGTGAGAGCCTGCTGTTAATCTATTCGCAGTCGTCATTTTCGTGGCAGTTGCATTAAAAGACAAGAGTCAGCTGCACCGAATTATACTCGTATGACACCTTCAAAATTTGGACCTTGTATTGAAAACAATTTTAAGGATCATGCCACTTTTTGTTGTCACTTACAAAAAATACAGTTGCAAAATAGATTTTGACAGCTGGATCAAATCTGAGAAAGCGAAGGAAGCTTCCTTTTGTGGTTTGAATAAAACATTAGCTCTAGTTAAATCTGATAATATTACAGCAAATTCTATCGTCGAATTTAACAAAAATTTTCAGGTAAAAGCTCATCTTTTTCGCTTTAAGCTAAAGCCTGCAGTGTTAAGTTCTAAAAACCGAGTGAATAATATGTAAAGAAGCCTAATATATGTATATATAACATGCCTTTTCCAGCAAAAAATTTCTAAACCTAGCTTCTCTATATATTCGCGTAGGCGAAGTATTATTTTTGGAACGAATGGTTGGGACCAACAGGTTAAAATTTGAGAAGCTTATGACAGTTTATACTAATTGATGTTTAACAGACGTTCACAACAGATGAGTCAGTAAATAAATTTTAAGGTATTCCTGTGTGGGACTCGAATATTGAATACCTCGCTCACCACTTCAACGTACCAACCAATGAGCAACTCCGCCACATCAGTTACATCAGCAAAAAGTAAAATATTCCAGTATAAGCTTAATCGTTTTCGCGAAAGGTTATTCAAAATCCTTTGAAATAAAGACTGTTAGCTTTAGCTAAGACTTAATAGCTAAAGTAAAAGCTAAAGCTTAGAACAAAGCAGTCTTTTTATTTACACCACCTTTTATGAGACTTTTTAGTAAGTTTAATAAATAGCAAACTTTTACTTTTGTATGTCACTGTTAACTGCAAACATTTATGGATATACAAACACCAACATGAATACATCAAAAAGCAACATATTTAATTGCAACAGAAAGAGCAAGGGAACAATCGCATCTTTAAACATATCCACAAAAAGTTGACCCTGCGTCAAATGAACACGACCGCCATCTTGTCGTCAGAAATTCGTAACTTGTTACCTCGAGCAGCGAGCACAATTCACAAAATTAGTAAAAATTCTTAAATGCACTAATTGTATTTGTCTAGATATTGGCTATAGACTACGAAATAAGTAGAAACGTTACGAACCTGCTTCTCAAATTACAACTTTTCCTGGAATGTGCTGCTTATACGTCTCCCAAAAGTAACAGCGTGAACTTAGAAGCATCGTTCTAGGTTGTTTTAATTAACTCACAAAGTCCGTCAAAGGCCCGAAATTGCTAAATAAAGCCAATCAGGTCACAAATTCGTTAGAACAATTTGGAATGTCTTCAGAAACACAATTACGATACAGTAGAATTATCTTCACTATCATCACTCTTAATTTCGAACAAACTTTTGCTTTGGCAATCGAGTACAGCCCATACCAACAATGGGATGCAACCCATAATCATGCAGGAACCCATACAATAGAAACAAATGTCATAACTTCCAGAGAGATCGCGTAAAAATCCAGCCAAAGGCGGTACCGATATAGCACCAATACTCTGAAACATTCTAACCAATCCGTAGCTGGAGCTTATGCGATCTGTACCAAATATGTCTGCCAATAGAACCGGCATTAGTACATACCAACAGCCAAGGCACAAACCATAAACCGCTGCCGATGATCCGATGAGATAAAATGAATGCACCGATGGAATGGTTAAAACGGCAATTCCAGCTCCCAAAATGCTACAACGAACCAGTAAAAGTTATTTAGAAAAAAATACATAAATACATGTACAACTTACCAAACAATGTAAGTCTTCCTGCGGTCGAACAATTGTAGATCGGATAGCCAGCCAAGGCCTAAACGACCTATAAGATCCAGAGCTGCGCTGACGGCCACAAGATAACCAGCTTCACTTTTGCTATAGCCTACATTCAGAAGGTTAAAAAGGTGGAACCTAAAAATGCCGAACTGACTTACCAATTGAGATGACATGAGCCGGCAAGTAGTATAGCATATATGGGCAACCGACTGACATTAATGTCACCGACAGGCACATCAAGATGAAGGTTGGATCCTTAAGCAGGCTGATGTCCAAATACGTTTGAATACGATCGCAGCATGTCCGGGATGGTTCGTCATCGAAGTCATCGCGCTCATCAGTCTTCTGATTCTTAAGCTCTGCTAAATTGCTAACTGGTGTTGGAATTTCCATACTTTTGCTGAGACCACGCTTGGCAGAGTTCGGTGGTGAAATAGGCTTATCTAAATGGGCCTGAATTTTTGAGATAAGTTCATCGTTCGCAAAGACATTGCGACGTCGACGACTGCCACGATTTGAATCGCTGCCCGAATGCTTGCGATACACCCAAGTGGAATCAGTACTCAAATCTTCTACAGAGTGGAGGATTCCCGAACTGCGTACACTTTTCATTGGTTTCATGAATGTGGTCTCGCCGATGGTGTCCTTGTACTCGTCGTCACTATCGTGTTGGTTCTTATCATTACTGTTCACTGAAACAAAATATTGATACGAAAGATGTAAGCAAAAGTCGCTTCTAAAAGGCCAAAACTGTACATATGTACATCGGGCGTCAAATGAAATTACAATTTCTCTACTCACCAAACTTGTTTGTGTTGTAATAGTCGTTCTTGCGGTTCTTCGACTCTTCCATGAACAAATGCTCTATGAACTTCTTGTTCGAGGTAGTCTCATCACATGAATCCAAATACGTTGAATTAGTAAGAAGGCCAGCGTTACTTGGATTGATATCAGTCAGCGGCTGGCAGCTCTCAATATTTTTTGGATCCACATTAGAACTGTCTTCAATAGGTCTATATAGTGTAGCTGACACACAAACATGCAACATACAACCTCCGAGGATGAGAATAGTTCCATGAAAACCAAACTTATCAGCCAAATGTTTTATCAGCACGGGTAGAATGAAACTGCCAGCTGCCGTTCCTGACACGCATATGCCATTCGCCAAGGCTCGATGTTTGTCAAAGTACTGCGAGACAATAACTATACCCGGCGTGGTGGAGAGGCCTCCCCCGATACCTAAAATTTGCAGAGTAAGAAATAGTTTTATTCCCACGGCATGTTTTCCACTCACCAGTTAAAATTCCGAAGGTAAAAAGCAAGTGCAGAAGGCTTGTAGCAAAATAACTCAATGTCATGCCCAAGGCGCAAAACACTCCACCAGTGAAGACCACCGATCGGCACGAGAATCTTTGACATAATGCACTCGAGAGCGGTGCCAAAGCCAAGCATAGCGCCGACAAGATAGCCGGTATCCAAGAAGCGACCGTTGCCGTGGTACTGGGAAATGTTTCCATAATTTCTACATAAAGTACTCCATACGACTTGACAAGTCCTGCAACCCAAAATTGCACCGAAAAGGCTCCAAAAACAATGAACCAACCATAACCACCATCTGGTGGATCAGCGGATATTGATGAACGAGACGAAGTGGCATCTTTGGTATCCCTGATGGTCCTCGCAATGCGAACAACTTTATTCGTGCCTCCACCAGAAGGTGCCTTGTTACCGCCGTGATTCATGTGCCTTAAGTCGGCTAGTCGATTCGATCGCAATTCACGCGATTTAGCTATCAATGGCCTAGCCGTGATACTCGACACAGTCAACAGGTTTTCGTTGTCATCCTCTTCGATTTCAGAGATCTGATGTTCCAACATGTTGGAGTGAAGAGTCCGCGCTGGATAGCATGTCGTCTCGATGGCCAATGAGGCAGGTCGCCGAGGAGTTGTTTCAACAGCTGCTGCGGAGGAAGCACAAGTTGTTTGAAATCCATGGATATACTGACTGTTGGTGATGCTTCCCACGCCGGACTCGCTGATACCAGTGCTACTGACACCGACACTGGACAATGTGGAGACTCCATTGCAGGCGAAAGCTTGGAAACTACTATCCGGCTTTGTGGTGAAGTTTGATACGGGTGGCGCTGAATGAATGGAGAATAGTGAGCCGGATTGTTGACATTCGGTAAGGATGGACGGGGCGGCAGGTTGGGAGCTGGCTGCTTCCGGTATTGAATTGGGTGTGTGAATGAACCCTCCCGACTGGTACTGGACTCCACTAGTTGGGTCCGGTTCACTCGGGCAGTATAGTGATCCCCGTGAATCCTGAAAAAAGAAGAAAATGCGCTTTCAAGACAAGGTTGAATACATTTAAAAAAATGTTCCCTATCATAATTAAAATACATAGTCTCACCAGACACCCTTAAAGTAAGAATATCTAGTAAGATATTCAGTTTCACCACGTTTTTGAGTTTAAATCAAAAGTCTTATAAGTGATGAGAAGTATTGACCACAAAGTCATAAGCGTTGCAAATATCGAAGTAGAGCACACGGGGCATGCGGTAAAATGGGTATGGGTAGAGAGGCGCCACGTCGGAATGATTTGACCTATTCTCAATTCCATTTCTTATTGCATGAAAGCGCTTCGTAGGTTAATGTGTGCCTTTCAGACTATCTGATTTTATAAATAATTTAAAATTATCCAAATGACGTATTTACTATAATAATTATGTAATACAAAGTTTTGTTAAATCGATTGCAATCAAAAAGAACCAAATCGAAATAATCACCAAGGCCAAGCTCAACTTTCGAAAATTATCCATTAAAAGTCATTAAGATTTTCCCTGCACGATATCGTTCGAGAACTATCGCCTTTGGTTTTGCTTAATCTTGTTATTTGTATTTATATTTATTGATTAGCTGTGGTAACTATAAATTGGGATTTATTTTAAACCCTCTTCTATCGGAATGGGTGGATGGTTTTTGAAATGAACTTCTGCAAATTTATATCCAATCTGCTGTTTGTGACTTGCGTTTTTTTGAGGCACAGTCAGCGATGCTATTTTTTTATGTCTTGCTTAATTTCTCTGTCAATTTGTGTTGTAAAAAAAATAATTTCAAAGGAAAGGAAAGGCGACAGTCCCCTTGGGCGAACTAATGGATACCCTATCCATATTCCTATCCCCCAAAGTAGGCGTGAAATTGGGTTGAGAGTTCCTGTCCATTTTGAAACATTTTTTTGTTTCCAACAACATGACCAACATTTTAAAATTTGGTTAAAATGCCCCCAAATTAGACGTGGGAAAGAGTTTTGTTTTGGCGAGTTAAGAAGAAGGATATTGGGTGATGCATAAACGATAGTAAATGCTTTTATTAGAGAATTTCTATAGTATTTAATTATTTCCATATACATTACTTACTAATTAAGTTAGTAAAAACTTTTTTCGGTAGAAAAAAAAAATAGTAAGAACTATTTTTTAAAGTTGTTAAAGACTAATTTGAACATTTGGGTTGGGTTAAAAAGGAGTATGCGATCGCAAACAACACTAGGCACCAGAAACAGGTCCATCGCGATCCCTGGGGAGCTAAACTTCAAAAGGAAGAACTTAAACCCTTTTCCCTGCAAAATATCCAATCTCCATTCTTTGACTATGTTCCTCTAGTCTGTGACGCTCAATTTCCCTATTTCCTCGAAGAAGTATTCTCTCTGAAATCTCCTATGATTCCGTGCTACCTCACACTCACACAGTATATGTGTTATGTCTTCCTCGGCTTGCAGGTCCTCACAGAATCTGCATGTATCCATGTCTACCAGTCTAAGCTGCTTAGCATTCTGCCTTAGGAAAGAGTGTTCCGAAACAATAGCAACCACTGTTCTAAGCTGTTCCCTACTCAATTTGAGAATTTCCCTAGCTCTCTTACTAATACATAATATTTGATGTGGAAACCCGAGCATTTTGATTTTGAAACAATCCGTTAACCTTAACTAGGTATCTTACAGGCCGCATTTCTACGTATTATATCGGAAAAAGTTTTCAAAGAGCAAAGAGTTCCCGGATCCCATAATTTCAAAATGCTTTACCGTTTTAAGAACAAAATCATTGAGTGGTTAAGCGAATATTTTATCGTTAAGAACTTTTAGTATCAAAGTATTTTTTGGTACCTACATATTTGTATTTCCCTAAATGAACTATAAGGTATTTAAATTGAAACAAAAGCAGGAGCAGCTTCGCCTAAAGAAAAGATGCGAACCTTTTTGAGATATGTTGGAAATCTAGGATTTTAAGTTGGCGTGGGCGATTGCATAGGCATGCATTGAGTGGAATTTGAAGACTGTTAATTATGTAGCAAAAATTATATTTAATTCCTTGGGATTTATAAGTTAATTGTAAAACATAATTGGCTTTCAAATTACAGTTTTCCATCACGTATTATAGAAGCTACAGTAGCTTTGGTGTGATGAAGCTTAGGGTGGATGAGTGGGGGAAAAACGAAGCCATCTTCTTTGACAGAATAATGCCCCTAAGCTGAAACTGCGCTACATAGCAGTTGTGTGCTCGGTGGTTCCCAGCTGATATTACAATGCTGTCCATGACAGCCGGACTAACAAAGCTTGATCGAATAATAAGTTCCAAGATCCGATAGAGCCTTCATGTCAAAGAACCTACCGTAGAGGAAATGGGGCGTGACCGACTCAGTTGGTACTGTCATGTTCAAAGTAGAGCTCCTACGAATCACATTAAAAATGCAATATCAATCAACGTTCCACCACAATCACGATATAGAGAGTCATATGCATAAAAACTAGTAAATGCTTTAACTAGATGGTTTTTAAGTAAATACTTGATTTTCATATGCATGAAACTTAAGTAAGTGCTGGAGGACAAGCATTTACTAGGGGACAAAGTACTTACTTGTTTTTAATGAATTTCACTAGTAAATACTTCATACCGTATGCATAAAAACTAGTAAGTACTTATACTTCTGTAGTATTTACTTCAGCGACTGTCGATGGGGTCAGTCTGACTTATTTCAAGTTGGTGAATAGCAACTTGAAAATTAGCTAGCATATACTTTTCAGCTTCTGCATACATACATACACATTAGGTCTTAACGGCACATACAGGGCTTAGAACCTAACTTCTCCAACCATTTTCATGCGAAGTGGAAGTGACCTACAATTTTACGCCGAATCCGAACGGGAAATTTTAAAAGCTTCTCATGACAATTTGATACTCTCGGATGTTTGTCAGACGTTCGCAAGAGATGCCAACAATACGCGGTATTCCCAAGTGTTCCCCTATCTAAGTACTTACCACGCCCTACGTCGTTTAATTGCGGTGATCGAACGAGAACCGATTGATTCGTCGTGGTTCTGCAGCTATAATAAGTAGATTTATTTATCGAAATAGCAGAATATTTACGAATTCATTCCGAAAAAGTTTATAAGAAGCGAAGGAGGGTTATGGAGTCTAATTTTAAAATGTTTTACCGTTTTGAGAAGGAAAACGTAGACTGGTTAAGTGAATACTTTATTGCTAAGCAATTACTGTAGGACTTTACTCGAATGTTCCGTTAATTCAAATATTTTAAGGCATTCAAACTGAAACAAGAAATAAGAAGAAAATATGAGGATATTTTTTAAGATACGTTGGGGATCCTGGGTTTCAAGTTGGCGTTGGTGAAGAAATTGGCTTACATCAGAGTACTGTTTCCAGAACAGCAGATTCGGTTGCAAAACTTATAACAGATAAAGCCTCTCATTGGGTAAAGTTTCCTTTAAATTCTGAGGAACACTTGAAAGCAAAGCATGATTGGTTTAGCAAACACAGATTTCCATTATGTATAGGAGCCTCGGACTGCACTTATGTAGAAATAATGCCTCACTTCCATTCAGAAGAATATATTAATCAAGAAGGATATGTCTCCATCAATATTCAAGCAACATGCTATGCAATGGAATGCTTTACAAGTGTAGACTGCCAATGGCCAGGCTGAAGAGTGAAGAGGAGATTTCCATTTAGAAAATATTTTAAATATTATTGTGGCATGTTTTGTTTTGCACAATGTTGCAAAGCATATAAATGATAACAACGATTTCCAATTGCCAGAAGGCGTAGAAAATAAGATTTCTGTTCAAGGTGATGAAGAGCTAATGGCCAGCGTACTTCAAATTCAACGAATGGGGCAAATAAAGAGAACGGAATTAGCAGGAATAATATGTAACGTAAATTCATAGAACTTTAATGAACATATGTAATATGTATCTTCTTAATACAAAAAAAGAATAATAACAAAAAATACTAAATAAAATAGAAAACACTGTTCCAAAAATAAAATGTTATTTCAATAAAAAATAAAAATTATTTTTTCCGGGCTTTATAAATTTAAGAAGGTAAATTTACTTTCAGTGGTGGTGGTGGAATTATAAGTAGGATACGAATTCCGTTCTTTGGTGTCATTTTCCAACCTTTTTTTAATTTCCTCCTGCTGTATTCGTATTAACTTTAATTGCTTTAGCAACACCAAACGTTGAAGTTCTGCATTAGATAGATTTTTTATCGCCTCAGTCTCATTGAACTTCAATTTTCTAAATTTTTTTACTGGAGAATCTGGTGGTAATTTTTAAATTTCATCTGCAGCAATACGTATATCACCTTCCTTTTCCGTTTGCATCCGAATGGAATTGTCTGCTCCCACAGATAAACCACCCATTCTTTGAGCTTTATGGGCTTATTTCCCGATTTGTTAAGGTCTGCCTTCTTCTTAACTTCCGTTTTACAATTGTTTAGCCTGTTTCTAATTTGCTCTTCCGTTATTTGAACAGCAGTCATAGCCTTATATTCACTAATAAATAATTCTATAGCCGACTTCTCCTTTTTAATGCACGGTTGTTATGACTTATTCAAAAGAACGGTATGCTCTTTTAAAATTCACAAAAACGGTAGTTGCAATTGAGAAGCTTAGCTTGTCATGGCTGTTTCTTTTTACGAACTGAACATTCCAACGAGATCGTTTACAAAGCAAACATTGAAGAAGCAGTAAATGACGGTAACAGCTAACGGTATAGTTTGCAAAACAATTTTTTTTTTGCAAAGCAATCGGGAAATAATACAAAATAAGTATGTATATACTACCAATTGTTCGATGAACTGGTAGTATTTACTTGAATGAATTCAGTATTTAGTTGAAGTAGTTGCTGACAAGTCAAAACTCATGTTTATGCATACCAAATCTAGTAAATACTTTAAATAAAACTGTTTACTAGTTGTCTAGTACTTACTTAGACGAAACGAAATAGGGAGGCCTGCCAATGCTTCTTAGCTCAAATAGTACGGTTGCAGGGAAGCATTATGATCCCTTTGGTCTTCAAAGACAAAAATAAGAGCTATAGTTGCTTCCAATCCAACTCACGTCAACACCAATTTCCGCTGAATTTCCAGTATTTACTTGAATGAATACAGTATTTACTACTAGTATTGGCAAGTAAGTAAAAACTTTATTTTATGCATACCCAATCAAGTAAATACTTGAAACCGGACATTCTTATTGTAAAACTAGTATTTACTATCCCCCGTATTAATAAACAACGGAAAGCGCCGAGTTAGCACTAGCACATCTGTTAACTCATAATTCTGATTAATAAACGTGTGTTAGCTTTCACTGACATGTGATAACGAGTGGATTACTTAACTCACTGAATTCGGCGTATAAGGAGCGGATAACTTCACACATTCTCAGATTGTAGTTCATGCATTCACAAATTGAGAGGATGCGCATGCATGTGTGGAAACATTGCGAGGATGAGAGAGAACACAGTCTCCCATTTGGGCGTATTACTCTTTCTTCATAATGCGTTGACTCCATAGTAGTACCATAGATCGACATAAATTTTGGTGATCACAAATATAGTATTTTTTATGAACCTACCCCCTATATTAATGTATGCTTCAAACTATGAGTGTAAGTTAATAGGGTATATTATTTGACAGGGTATAAAAATATGAAAAAAATATTGCTCATACGCCCCCTGCTTACCCTGAATGTATGAAAATAAATGGTGCCAATTTTTGTAACCCACAGACCATTTAAAAACCAAATCATTGCAAGCGCTTCCATTATATTTAAGAGGGACTGAAGATAATCTTATCAAGTTTTTATTCTCCATTAAAGTCTATTCAAACCACTTTCAAAAAAATGTCTGTCATCAAACCTATATTTGAAGGGTCACTTATGTAACAATCCACTTCTAGCTCTATAGAAATAAGTCGGAAAAATTCGAATAATCACGTCCAGCTAAAACCAATAGACCTAGAAGTTCAGATAGGTGTATCTAGGTACCTATAAGCCCAAGACGCGAGATAAGGTAGGATTTTTAAAAATCAAATTCTTTTTTTTTGAATTACCATCACCTTTTCATTTTAGTCACAAAAGAAAAAGGCCAACGTTGTTTTGAGGCAATATTCGTTCGATTGTTTCAAGCAATCATTCAGGCAACGCTCTTTGCAAAGCAAAATGACGGATGTAGAATGTAGTTGTAAGAATATCTCTTTGTTGGAAACAGTTTTGCCGATGTGGAATGTTTGTGCTTCTACGGCAAATATTTTCTTAAATTGTATGGCAATATAATTATGTTGAAATCCGCTTCCCTATACGTCAAATTTGCAAGATTATCGTTGTAATATAATTGCTCCAATAAATATTTGATATAAAAAAGATTGTAGGTACCTACATATAAAAAGTATGTTAAAAACCTTTACCCAAACATGCCCGCCTTTAAGGCAGTCATATACTTTCACAAGCTGAAGCTGTCAAACATTTAAAAAAAAAACTTATGAAAAAATGCAAATATGCATACGAAATATTTTTTTTATGTCGCAGCACTTTTTGGCAATAGCGTTGTGTTTGAGAGGGGAAATTCAAACACATTCCCTCAAAATGTGTTGCTTGCCGTGTACTCGTGTTGTCTTCTAATGAATTTCACATCTTTATTGCAAATTAATGACTGGTAATGTCGTTTCTATGCTTCACATATATTCACCGCTAGGGAATTTCGAGAACAAGCTTTTCTGATTCGCCTCTTTATCTCAGATAACTTTTTGCCGTTATGCTGGTTTTTGGCAGCTGCCCGATCCTTATTTCCCGTGGAAAAAATGTAAAAAGAAGTTGTGAAAATGCTGGTAGATAGGGAATGTCATGGCCTGGAAATCCAGCAGTTGGGCATAGTATGTATAACTTGAGTTGAAGACTCTCGTGGTTGACAAGGCATAACAGTCCTCCACAAACTTCACGACCGGATGCCACCAAACATAATCATAATTACTTACGAGAAATGTTCTACGATGTTGTTAATCTAAAAAATATATATAACGCATTCGGGACCAAAAAACCTACCTTATAAAACCATTTGCTTATGCGAAGTGGAAGGGAACTACGAGAAGCTTTTCATGACAATTGATACTCTTGGACCTCTTCTCACCAGCGATCAGGAAAATGTGTAGGTACGCAATAATTTACAAAAGTATTCAAGACGAATTGATCTCGTTTTTGTTTACTCTCCTAGTGGGCGGAAATGAATTTTTCAATTAATCTTTTACTATCGAAGCTTAGGGCTACTCGCAGTATTGTCATTGCGGTCGTCTCTTATGGCATAGCAACAACGCTCTTGGAAGTTGGCAAGGAACGTTATATAGGTCATATTTTTAGTGCCGGCCAACGTCCAAATTGGAATTTCCATAGAAACTTGAGGATTTTTTTTTTCTTACGCTAAAGGGGTTTTCCGTAAATGTAACAGTAACCTTATTGTGCTATGAACACATCGCAAGCAGTTGTGAACAAGCAGCACCTGGCAATGTTTTATTTCATTGCAGTGTTTTGGTGCAGTTGTATGCTTTTTCTCCACGGGTGTTGCCTAAGTTGCTTAGGGAGATCAAGTTTTACGTATATTCGAAATAAAGTAGTGGATTTGTAGAGGATAGAAGTACAAAACCGGCTTAAGTAGAAGTTCTTTCATGACAACACTGATAATTATTTCTAAAAGTGGCTTTTCAGAGGATTTTCTGTGCAATTAATCCCTTTCTTTTGTACTTTTCTAAAATCTAAATGGTTCACTGGCTGGTTTGGACAGGAGGGATGATTTTTCTAAAGACCGTAAATAAACCCCAAAAATGGGGTAAGCAATTGGCTCGTTCTAGAGCATTTGCAAAATTTGATTTTTAGAGGTACAAAAACCCTTCCGAATGTCCCTTTGCAGCTGTTTTTTTTAATTTTTTATTTCTTTTTTTGTGCTGTCCTGGTTTGTTGACTCCAACTGGAACTATAAGTTGAACAAAATATATCCATGTTTCGCACCGATTTCAAGAAACTTTGCATAAACCTAGCCTCGCATCTACATACTCAAAATTCAACAGTTAACCCAAGCAGGGGGTTGCACATTGCACTGTTTATGGGATATAATTGTGATAGGTACTCTCAGAGTCTCCGACTACGGGTGTGGCTTACAGACGCGTTTATTTTTTGCTTATTAAATAATAAATTTGTTTTTTCAGGTGCTTCACGGGCAATAACTTCACATGGGCAATAACTTCACCTTGAGTGGGCAATAACTTCACTTTTTTTGTGAACGTAATGCCCACTAATGGTGAGCAATAACTACACTTTTTAGTGGGAAATAAATTCTTTTAACATTTTATTATAATTCAAGAACCGTACCTCGCACCTACTCCAAATCAAACAGTGACCCCAAACAGGGGAGTTACAGGGGGGCAGCATGCCCCCCCCCCCCCCCCCCTCCGTAGGTATTGAACTGTGAGTTTGGCGGCACTCCCCCGAGTAGATGGACCATTGTGAGGCTGGTAAACATGTTTGCCGAATCTGAAAGCGTGGCACCAAGACCGTACCATCGAGATCCCTATGTTCGGGTTCAAGACACAATCGCGTCTGTAGCCAATTCAGGCAAATCCAAGCGTTTCGACTCGAAACTTATCGGCGCAAATTGGAGTTAGTAGACGGTAATTATAACGGATACTTCATGATGCCTTAAACTTGTTTACGTACAAAGTCCGAATTGCAAGCAAGTTGAACCCTCTGGATTTACCTATTCGCCTGGAATTTCGACCGTCAATGACCTCCAAAAAATTATTCATTGCGGCCTGAAGGATTCAAGTCCGGATATCCTCAATTATTGTTTAAAACGAGTGCTTCAATTCAGTCAAATTCCTTGGTTTCGTTTTGTACACCTCTTGCTTGACATAACCCCATAAAAAAAGTCTGATGCAGTCAGTTCGGGTGAAGGTGAACTTGGGGGTCAGCGGAAAGTGGAGTTTCTAGATATTAATTTGTTTGGGAATTTTCGTGTACAGTTGCCCCATCTTGTTGGAACCAAATGCTGATGAAACGGATACTTCTTCGGCGCAATTCTGGGTAAAAAAAACTCCTTCAACATCTTTAAATAATGGTCCCCATTGACAGTTACTGTTACACCGTTATCTTCAAAGAAGTATGGCCCCACAATGCAACTTGATGATGTGGTTCTGCGTACCACACAGTGACTCGTTCTGGATGCATTATCGTGTCATGGAGTATTCTTGGATTAGATTCACTCCATATACGGCAATTTTGCTTATTTACATTGCCGTTTAGATCAAAATGGGCCTCATCAGATATAATCAAGCAATTTATCAAGCTGTTGTTTTCTTGTCATTTCAATTTTTTTTTTTGGAAAAATAGGCAAATCCAGACATTGTGCAAATAATTTAAAACGCCTGCAAAATTGTATAAATTGGCCTATAGAATTGTTATACAAAATTCATTGGAACTTACAGATCAAGAGTTGTTTTGTGAAACTCCTGTATAATTTATATTTTAGAAATTGTAAGAAAAGTGTCTGTTAAATTGTGACTTGTCGTTATGTGACCAAGGCCATAGGTGTCGCAGGAGAACGTTGTCAATCTTTAAAAACTGGTGGCACTAATGTTTTCCATTATAAAATGGGTGCAACACGCACGTACAAAAACGCAGAAGGGAAATAAGAAGCAGAGAATTTGAAAGGTTTTTCTGCACAAGAAGGGGTTGTTAATCAATCGGCCATATGCATAAAAATGAAGTACTTACTAGTAGTTAAAAGTAAAAGTAAATACTAGTATTACTAGTAAAAGCCAAGATTTATAGTATATACTTCATTTGGTATGCATAAAATAAAGTATATACTGATAAGCATGTACTGGTAGTAAATACTGGATTCATTCAAGTAAATACTACCAATTCATCCAAAATCACTAGTAAACACTGTATGAAACATCCGCTTGGGCGAACTGTTGGATACCCTATTTTTATTCCTATCCCTCATAAGTGGGCGTGACAAAAGTCTAAGTATGGTTGAATTGTTAAGAACGCTCTACATTTTTGTTATATAGCATTTAAAGGATTTTATAAAAAAAGGAAGCTTTTGTAAAAAAAGCGCTCCCTAGCTCAAACTTTGGTTTTTCAATAAAATTGTTTTATTTAATTGTGGGCGTGTCAGTAGGCGGATTTAAAAAAAATTAACACATGAGCATAAAGGGCCCCTAGAAAGTATATATTATAAATTTCAGCTCCCTAGCTCAAATTTTGGTTTTTCAATAAAATTGTTTTTTTTTTAATTGTGGAAGTGTCAGTGGGCGGATTTTGAAAATGTTATCTCCCGTTTTAGCAGTTTTAGGAGTCATAGCTCATATATAAAAAATTTCAGCTTTCTAGCTCAAAATTAATATACCCTATCTGGCACACTCAAAATAATTTTAATTGAATTAATTATTATTAGTTTTAAGTATTAACCACGTAGTGTTAATAGATACATAATATTATTGAATTAGTTCGTCTTTCTTTCTAGCTTTCATCTGAAAATTTAGCTTATCACTAGTTTATAAGATATTATATCTTAAAGTGTATAGGCATTACAAGATAAAATAAAATAAATGAAATGAAATGAAAATGAAAAAAAAAATCGATTTTTTCAAAAAAATTGTTTTTTTTGAGTTTGTGGGCGTGTCTGTGGGCGGATTTCAAAAATTCCTAAACGTGATTATTTCGGGACCCTAGAGAGTATATGGTTAAAATTTCAGCTCTCTAGGTCCAGTTTAAAGGCCTAATTTTTGCCGACAGACAGACGGACGGACGGACATGGCTAGATCGACATTACTATCGATGCTGATCATAAATATAGTAACTTTTAGGGGTCTACGGGCAACATTAAGGTATGTTACAAACTATGCATCAAAATTAATATACGAGGGGCGTTCAATATATTCTCGGTATCGGGGTGAAGCTGTGGTTGTATATATAAATTGACTTATTTATCAAGTAATACTATTATTTTAGTACATTCATGTAAAATTTCATATAAATGTGATTATTAATTCGCGTTTTATCTCTAGTTAAACAGAATCATAATGGCAACTGAGACGATGATGGTGAAAATTGAGCATCGGGCTGTAATTAAATTTCTCACTAAGCAAGGAAAAAGTCAAAAAACTATTCATGAAGAGATGGTGACTGTTTGCCAGGGTTCCGTACCTTCATTATCAACTGTGCAAAAGTGGTCAAGTGAGTTCAAGATAGGCAGAGAGAGCATTGAAGACGACCCCCGCTCTGGCGCCCCGGCTACTCCTTGTACGGGAGAAAGCATCAAAAAAGTCGAAAAACTTGTTCTTGAGGATGCCCGAATAAAGGTGAAAATGATGGCAGAGATCACCAAGCTTTCAATTGGTACCATTCACACCATTCTTCATGACCATCTTAACCCTTCAAAGGTCAGTGCAAGGTGGATGCCACGAATGCTCACAGCCCCTCAGAAAAAAGTGAGAATCGCATGCTGTAGAGAGCTTTTGTAGATGTGTAGTGAGAACGCGGACGGTGTTATGGATCGAATTGTTAATGGGGACGAAACATGGGTCCACCACTATGACCCTGAAAGCAAACAAGAGTCCATGCAGTGGCATCAAAAAGGAACAGACCACCCGAAGAAGTTCAAAGTCACTCCGTCTGCCGGGAAGCTCATGGACACAGTTTTTTGGGACTCAAAGGGAATCTTGCTCATTGAGTACAAAAAAAAAGGTGAAACCATCAACGCCACATCCTACGCTTCCACTTTGCATAATTTGCGGGAGGAAATTAAAAAGAAAAGACGGGGTAAACTCGCAGCGGGTGTGTTGCTTCTTCATGACAACGCTCCTGTTCACACGGCGCGAGTTTCCAAGGCTGCTGCGCGAGATTGTGGTTTCGAAGAAATCCAACACCCACCCTATAGTCCAGACCTTGCCCCTAGTGATTATTTCCTGTTTCCGGATTTAAAAAAATGTGTCTTCGTGGAAAAAGATTTTCGGATGATGAAGAACTCAAGTCGGCAATAAATGGGTATTTTGCAGAGAAAGAGGAAATTTATTTTTTTGAGGGTTTAAAAAAGCTTATCTCAAGATGTAACAAATGCATTGATGTTAGGGGAAATTATATTGAAAAATAAAGACAATTTAAATTGAATTCGCATTTTCCTTCATATCGATACCGAGAATATATTGAACCTCGTACCCTTAGAATAGGGTATACAAATATGTTTACGTAAATTGGAAGCTGTAAATTCTTTCATATTATTTACCGTTCTATCAAATTCTTCTTTTGTAAACACTTTAGTACACAAAGTAAATGTGTTTATGTGATTAGCAGCGGTAGTTTTGATTTCTATTGTAATTTACCGTTGTGATCATTCTTCTTTTGTAAACACTTTTGTTTTTGCCTAGTCATTCTGTACGTTGGGCTTTAAACAAAGGTCTTATAAAATAAAGTTCTTAAAGTGAGTGTTAAAATAAAGGTCATGTCAAAAAAGGAAGTTTCGACAGCTTTAGAGTTTATTAAAATACTCGAAACTCATAACGTGCTTATGAGCAAGTCTCAACAGCCTCACATAAAAAAGCGAAGGCGGAGGCTTTAAAGCTATTTATTAGCGATTTTAATGCCAAAACCGGTATTTTAATGACAGAGGATCAAATAAAGAAGAGAATTAATAACATTAAGACTGATGTTGAAAAAAAAGTCGGACCTTAAAACCACAGGAAATAAGCCAATAAAGCTAAAAGAATGGGAAATCATTTTACTAAATTTAATGGATGCGGAGCAGAACCCATCAATTTCGAGAATACCTGGTATGTAAGTTGTATAGAGTAAGTTACTTAAACTTAATATTCTAATTTTTTACAGACTGTCTATCTGTAGGATCAGATAAACATACTAAGGAAAGAAAAAGATGTCTCGAAGAAGAAAATAAGGAAGAGTCAGAGCTTATAGACTCTCCATCCCATCCATCGGCACCAAAACAAAAAAGGTGTTTGGAACAGGAAATAGAAGAAACGTTATCGCTCACTACAGGTGAGCTTCAACGTTTGGTGCTTCTAGACCAGCTGAAACTTCTGAGGATGCAACAGGAAGAAATAAAAAAAGGATAATAAACGGTAGCAACGATCGGTCAACTACCTCTCAAAATACATGTCCTGAATATGGACAAACATTTTATAATTTGTAAAATGGCTGATAATTTTTTCGATTTTTATATATATTTTATTTTTATTTATATGCTTGTTGGATTTTTGAAAGGCGTCATTAACCATGGTTCAATTCCATATCTCTCGTCTGCCAATAAAATTGTTTTGGCTGAACTTCTCATAATTGGTTCAAGAAAACTATTTTTCCAAATCCTTGAATCATGAACTGAACCCGGCCATTCGCAAACAACACTTGTAAAACATTCCCTTGCATTACAAGTTGCTTGAATATTGATGGAGGTATATCCTTTACGATTAATATATTCCTCAGAATGTAAGTGATTCACATTTTTTCTCGAGGGGAAGTAGCTCCTCCTCTTTTTTCAGTTCGAGTCCCTTAAGTTTTTATAGAAAATACGGTTAAATAATTCCTTTATTCCAATAAATGTTAACATAAAATTTCTTACCGATAAAATACTCGCTTAACCATTCAACGTTTTCTTTTTTAAAACGGTAAATCATTTTAAAATTATTACATCCGGGCACTCTTCGCTCTTTATAAACTTTTTCTGAGGTAATAAGTAACAAAGCGGCCATTTACATTAAATAAAGTGTACCGATTGCGTTAAAATCAGACTCACGACTGTGAATGTTGGTATAAAACCTACAAAAGTATTTACTAGCAAATGTTCAAATTAGTTTTTACAAACTTGAAAAAAATTCAGTAAATACTACAAAAAAGTAGTTGTTACTAGTTTTTATGCATACCAATAAAAGTATTTACTAGTTTAATTCATCCGAAACCAGTAAATACTATTTCTTCCAATAAAAATAGTAAATGCTATGGAAATTCACAAGTAAAAGCATTTACTACCGTTTATGCATATGACCCAATGACTTGCATTGCTAGTGAACTGAAGATGCAAGGAAATGGTCAAATAATTCACACTCACTCTTATGTTGTGCCTTTTTGCGTAAAAGCCTTTTCGATGCTTAACTAAACTATTTCTTTTAGTTGTTTTAGGGAAAACTAGCAAATATGGCATCGCCATGAAACTCGATCTATTGTTAGATCTTGCTCACACCAAATGTGAAAATTCTGTTTTTCTATTTACCTTGTTAACCCCGTATGAGGAGGTAAAGTGCGACGAGAACGCTTGCTAGCAAATCGTGCTTGATTTTTTGTATTGCGTCTTCTTTTTCTCCAACTTATTGCAAGTTACCTTGACTCCAAGCAAACTCCTCTGCGCCACGTTTACCTTGGATAACCTACCTACATTTGTTCTGACTGCGTAAGCGGATTCCACTGCATGGTTTTGTATTGGAATATTGGCCCCGGAAAATTGAACTTAATGTTATTGTTTCATTAAAAAAACTTACTGAAGTCCTATTTGAACTTCTCATACCTTTGAAACAGAACTCCTCTATCCTATTTTTTCAAGGAAAACTGTGTTTTGATTTGCAGTCAAACTCTTGCATGCATTTATTCTCCTAACAAGAGCGAGCGGCTCAGATTAACATATGTCGACAACGTTTACATTTGTCATATACACACATACAGGGGCAACAAAAAAAGGTGAGCATGCGTTCCGCATCACTTTTTAACAAGGACCCAACATCTGATTTTATTTTGGTTGGCATATTGGTGCACCTTTAAGGAACATGTGCTTATGAAATCCTTAAAAATGTAGGTATACTGAATGTGCAAATAGATGCTGAAACATACAGCACAACATATATTTGTTGTAGTCGACGCCCATTTTTATCATCTGTACAAATCTTAAAAGTCCCCTTATCAAGGTCGGATATGATTCGTTTCGCTATTATACCAAACTGCCATTTCGAACGAGTGCATACGACAATATCAGAGAAACATCCTTTCAACGAATTGCACACAATGTGCGCATGGGAGCTTGTATAGAAAGTTCGGGGACACATTGATGACGTAAGCGAATGTCCCAAGACTTCTTTTATAATACTCTATTTGAATTAACTTTCCACGGCCTGTTCCATTGAAAGATTCAAATACCTTCGCCAAGGTAATTTATTTGATGCTTTTAAGTTATCAAGAGGTGGATGGCGACAGAGGAAGAGAACGCAAATAATGATAATGTGTTGATTGAATTAATCTTCTCAGGTAATGGCAATCTAACGTGATATTTATGGCTCTTTAGCGAATGATGTTTTGGTGACTTGCGCAATTGATTGGGTTCATCATTAATGAAGTGAATTAAATAGAAAAAAAATACTTTTAATTAGTGTTGACGATTATGAATAGGAAACATGAACATACTCTGACATAAATACGACGAAGTAAAGCATCAAATGCTTGTTTCAATTGAAAGAAAGACGGAACGGAAATACCACTTATGCAACCAGTCTAGCTTCTCGAAACCATTGAGTCTTTTGTGCTATACTTTATTGCACATATTACGCGGATACCTCTATATATATCGTGGTATCATTTAAGTGGATTCCACTTCAAATTTTAGACATCAAATATCTAAGTGTTTCTAGATAGGAAATAAAACTGCGGTCCCGACATAAAGGAAAGAGCAAAGACCGCAGCGATAGCCTTCTATGCCCAAACATGATATTCGACAAAACCTGGCATCCTAAACCCAAAACTTGCATGTGGCTCTAAATTGCACGCGATCTTAAAACTAATACTGCTATATGGTAAATTGGTTTGGTTGAAGGAAATACTCGTATTCGGCTGAGGCAAACTGAAATTTAAAAATCCGGGACATGTGATATTATACATAAAATTTATTTATTTCTTTTTTTTTAAATAGTGGCCGTGTCGGTGGGCGGCATTTAAAAATATATATCTGATTATTGTGGCTTTTTAGAGAGCATATGTTCCAAATTTCGATTCATAGCCCGACTGTTGATATTTTGTTTTTATTTTGGGTTGACTTAACAAAGTCTTTCACTTGATCATTTCAGGCCCCTAGAGAGTATACGTTCGGAATTTTACAGCCTAAAAATTGACAACGGACAAACGGGCGGACATAATTTTCGATGCTGATCGCAAATATACTAACTTGAAGGGGTCTACGAGCAATGCTTATCTACTTAACGGGCTCCGACCCATTGAGAGTCTCTGCCTGAGACACTGCAACCTTCCATCCACTGCGATCCATGGCATCCGCGATGGCTTGGCCTTTAAAATGGAGGTTCGGTCTTCCTTGTCGTCTCGAACATGGGGGCTGGGAGTCGAAGATCCTCTTCGCTGGAGCATTATTGTCCATTCGCTCTATGTAGCCGAGCCATTGTAGTCGACGTATCTTAGCTTTTTGTACTACATCCACATCCTCCTCACACATAGGACCAAATATCCTGTTTACGAGGAAGTTTAATGTATTATTACACAAAACAACTTTCCAGGAGAGACGTTCTGGCAGTCGGTAAATGAGATTTTTTCAAAGGTTTACAGTATGAGGCATCAGAATTGGCCTTTATTCACCTGTGTGTGTCGGGTGCAAGTTTTGTTGACCCCTCAAATCATTAGCCAAACCTTGCCTAGCACAAGATTTCCAGCCATCTGATTGGAAATGTCATATTGGAATTATGTCGGGTGGCAACAGTGCAGTGGTAGTGCATTCACTTGCTGATCGGAAGGTTGCGTGTTCAAATCCCGAGCAGGTCCATGAGCCAAAAATCCGCAGAATAAAAATTAATATAAGTGCGGCGAATGCTTGCTCATATGTATGCGCAATTTCAATTATTGTATAAGTTTCTGCGGATTAAACTTGGATACAAAACTTCAACATAATGAACCCTAACTAATGCACAAACCTATCTTTCCTATCATTCTATTTCTTCCTAGTTCTACCACCTATTAGAAGGCACTGAAATACGTCCGCAATGACATTGCATTGTAGGTGTTGAATTGAAAAATGCGTACGCTGTGTATATACACAATTTAAGGGTAAGGGTATCAATTACGGAAAAGAAACCACTTTTTATACCCTATTCTAAGGGTATATTAATTTTGACGCATAGTTTGTAACATACCTTAATATTGCCCGTAGACCCCTAAAAGTTACTATATTTATGATCAGCATCGATAGTAATGTCGATCTAGCCATGTCCGTCCGTCCGTCTGTCGGCAAAAATTAGGCCTTTAAACTGGACCTAGAGAGCTGAAACTTTAATCATATACTCTCTAGGGTCCCGAAATAATCAAGTTTACGAATTTTTGAAACCCGCCCACAGACACGCCCCCAAACTCAAAAAAACAAAATTTTGGAAAAAATCGAATTTTGAGCTAGAAAGCTGAATTTTTTTATATATGATCTATGACTCCTAAAACTGCTCGGGATAAAAAAAATTCAAAATTCGCCCACTAACACGCCCACAAATAAATAAAATATTTTTTTTATACCCTATTCTAAGGGTATATTAATTTTTGAAAATCCAAAGTTTGAGCTAGGGAGCTGAAATTTATAATATATACTCTCTATGGGCCCTTTATGCTCATGTGTAAATATTTTCAAAATCCGCCCACTGACACGCCCACAATTAATTTTTTTTTTTTTGAAAATTCAAAGTTTGAGCTAGGGAGCTGAAATTTATAATATGTACTCTCTAGGGGCCCTTTATTCTCATGTGTTAATTTTGTTTAAATCCGCCTACTGACACGCCCACAATTAAATAAAACAATTTTATTGAAACACCCAAGTTTAAGCTAGGCAGCGTTTTTTTTGGATAAAATCCTTTAAATGTTATATAACAAAATATGTAGAGCGTTCTTAACAATTCAACCATACTTAGACTTTTGTCACGCCCACTTATGAGGGATAGGAATAAGAATAGGGTATCCAACAGTTCGCCCAAGCGGACTGTAGCCCATCCCTATGTTTTTTCTTGAATTTGTGTAGTTATTATTCGCATACATGTTTTCAAAGAAGAATAAGACGAAAAAGTTGAAATAAATGTCAATTTTGTATCAGGCTAACCATGAAGGGTACATATCTTCAATAGTGCTTCAATAGCTATGTTTAATAAAAGAAAACTAGATCAGAACAGACAAGTACAGCTTCAACTCATTATGTTCTCCTGTCAGCTTGTGGAATTTTAAATAGATACTCCTCACTATTTTTTAGTGTATTTCCGGGTTTGAGTGAACATTGTAACGTCAATGTTCGACCAAATTTCGATTTGATCACGATTTGTACAAGGTGGCGCAAAAGTTGTCATCTGTTTACTTCACAAATGTCAAAGTAAAATTGACATTTGCCGCCATTTGCAAAAATTATAGCATCTTCCGATAGGGTTTTCAGCCCTTGGGTGGCCTTAGGCAATTCTGTGTGCCAATGTTCTAAATGATCCACGACGTTTGACATCTATCCTATGTAGTTTTCAGTCGGATTGGTGAACGCCACTGGGTGATGACTTTTGCGCCACCTTGTACTTGGTCTAATGATTTTTTTATAAATATGCGAATATTTGTAACATTAAACTAAGAAATATGATATCTCATGCCAAACAAGTAAATCAGTTGACATCAGTAGAATTTGAATTTCAAAATTTGACACTTCACTCTACCCTAAAGCTAGGTACAGAAAATCCTTTGCTTAACTGATCTGAACTGCTTTATGAAACAGTAAGTGACAGGACGTAGAATACTTTGGGCAACATTTTTACTCATAGAACACCAAATCCTTCACGTTTCTGTACATTTCTGTGCAGCTCGGGTTCATAAAACACACCTAAGGCTTAGTTATTTTGGCATTTGAAAATTCACAAATGTCAAAGTCACACTTTTCTGAGTTTATCTTCATTAAACACATTAATAAAATTATCAGACTGACAGCTTAAATTGAAAATCGACTAAGAATTAATCTTTTTATTCAAACATGTTGTTTTGGTTGACTATTCTGTAATTGTTAAAAATTATACTTGAAATACGACATCGCTAGGTTATTATAATCTACATTAACTCATTATTGATTACGGAGTTGCCAGGACTTCGTTGACCTAGTCTACCAGCCCGATGATGGAGCAACAACTCCGAATAGCGTGGATTAGAAAAACAAACGTTGTGAAAAGTAATTTCGTTAGATTTAAAATAAAAATAAGGTACAAAATGGCAATTGTATCACGTTTTATTTATCTTTGTCCAGTGTCCACTATAAAAATTTTAAAAAAATCACAACCGTAGACAAAAAACCAAAATGTATTGTTGATTATGTTGTCATCATCTGTCAATTTGTAATATTTTGGGGGCATTTTACAAGCAAACTAATAACTCAGATTCATATTGTCATAATTAGTAAATAATTCCAAGAAACTTACCTGTAAATTCCATTCTCGGGGTAAAGACATTTTTTACTGTGCGAAAATGTTCGTATTTTTTGTCGTTTAAAACCTAAATGCATTGGTTTATCTCTTCTTTTAGTTCTTATCGGAAATATTGACACTTTCAAATTTTTACAATTTCCAATTGTCACAGCACACTGGTTTTTATAATAACAAAAATACAGTTTAACGACCGCGTTGCCAACAATTATATTCTTTTTTTTTTAGCAGCTGGCTCAAAATGTCATTTAACAAAACAAAAAAAAATAAAAAAAATAGAACCTTAAACACAAAAAATTAAAAATAAAAACCAAAATTCTATACAACGCGTTTTGTATTATTTTTCCTTTGTTTAAATTTGTTTATACTTCTTCCCAGCAGTAACAGTAGGTTTTTAGAAGAGTATTTTTACAGCTGATTTACAAACACCGCATCAGTTTGACCGAAATTTCCGTGACGCACTCGTCGTAGGTTTTGGGAGTCTTTTCTTCTGAAAAGTATTGAGCGTTTTTCTTAAATATGTCGTCAGTCTTTTTTTAGTATTGAATCTTTTTCTCTTTTGAAACAGATGTAGAACGAAACGGTTAGGGTGTTAAAAACGGTGCTCTTCGTAGTGTATCCCTTTTTCGTATGCCAGGTGTGTACACTACACACTGTAATGTGCTAGGTTTTCTTGTTTTATGATATTTTTCACTTTCTTTTATGTTTGGGTCTTGCTTTTGCGCAGTGCTTCCAAGTATAAAATCAATTTTTGAACAAATGTTCTTTTCTGATTAGAAAACGCTTCTTTTTTTAAATAAAAATGCTTTAAAATTGTAAGAATAATATTAGACTAGTTTTGGCACACGTTAATTCTTTGTAAATAGGAGTTCTCGTTAGGCGTTGCAAAATGCCGAGACTTTCAGCAACGAGAAAACTCGAAGCGAATTTTGTATTCGCTGCTGAATTTCGTCCTTTTTTTCTGTCTCTTAAAATTGTAATGAATTCAGCTCCAAGGATGTACCGGATATTGAAAGAAATTTTAGATTTTACTTTAATGTTATGCAGAGTCCTTTTTGATAGTTGTAAAAAATATTGGATTACTCTTTGAGGCCGTTAGTTAGGACGTGCAAGTGACTTATGCGAAATTTGTAACTCGACTGAGAGGAAAAGGAAAATGGAAAAATTGTCAGTTCTATTTTGTCGATGCATACTCGTATATGTGTGAGGTGGAAAATCCAAACAAATCTACCAACAAATCAATAGTACGGCTCAGCTGAGCGCATATCGGGGACTAACACAATACAGTTGCACACTCTTGTAGTACATATGCGAAACTAGAATGTCCCCGAAGAAAACGCCATATACATTCCGTACGCGTGAGACAAAGCAACTGCGTGAAGCGAGGCCTACTTTGGGGTAGGCTTAGAGTTTTTGTATTTTGGTTCATATTTTGACACATCTCAACACACAGGAAACAGGAAGGTAGGTAATAAAGGAGGGTTGATTTTAATCAAGGAAGGATCTTGACCTTCAATGTAACAGTATAGAGTCGAAAGTGAATGCAATTTGGGTCGTGTTAAGGCCGCACTTGTTCTGTAAATGTATCTCGCCTGCTTTTGTTTTACCGCAATGGGTGTATATGGTTGACAATTGTCATTACGCTGTGTTGGTGTAAATAGCAAATTATGCAAAAGGGTGGTGTTCCATTTATGACTAAGAGCCGTGAGTGTTTATTGCAATTCTGTTTTTGTATTTATATCAATTAAACAGAGAGAGTCTTTCTTACTCAAATGAGCCTTGATAACCGTACAGATCCATTTTACAGTACTCTTCGACAAAATAGAGCATTTCATTATTCCGAGTAAAAATATGTACTTATGTACATACATTCATAAAAAAAACAGACAAAAATGACCCTTACAAACTTTGATTGAACATTGCAAATCCTTTTGGGAAGGGAACTCAAATAAGCTGCTTTGTGCGTCTATGCATGTTATCGGCGTCGTCAGTTTGTAAATATAATACTACTATTTTGGCATAATACAGATCATTCAGTACCTACAACCTAGCTCCCGAGACATTCGGGTGTGCAAAATTATGTTTTTGGTAGGAATAAAAAGGAAAGTGGAAAAGCTTATCATGCCAATTGAACTACTGAATATTGGTCAGAAATTAGCAGGCTGCAGTACAGTTAAAATAAAGGCCCTTGGTGTCCCTGGTTTATAAATTATGTATATGCATAAAAACATCTTGCACTAAACAGGATTTTAGGTTGCAGTCATATATACATAAGCTTTTGATACGCACATGTTTGCGTTTGTACAGTCTAATTGGCATATCGCTTAAGACCCATGACAGATTAACATGCATATAAAATCATACTGTGCCTATATGATTTTATATGCATGGAGAAAATAAAATATTTGATTTAAAATGCAGAAACACCAGTGAGCTGTCAAATTTGAAATATTCACAAGATTCCGGCGATGATTAACATCTAAAAGTTGTACACTTTTAACAATTTCAAATCAACTGAGTTGTATTTTATACAACTCGCTTTGACACAACTGAATACATTTTTCATATCATATAAGACAACCTTTTTTAGTTGTAATTCTTAAAAGTGTTGCTTACTTTTAGATTTTAATTCTTAGCAAGCCTTTCACAATAGAGCATTGCTAATTCGCAAGAGGTGGGGGAGTGGAAAAAAGCGTTAGGTGTTATTGAGCCAATGTGTGAATTGAGCGTCAGACCCATAGATGAGTAGTCCAACTCGAAATAACGGGTGCGCCCCAACAGCTGAGTACCAAAGATATAACAAATCTTCTGCTGGTATCACTATCAAAATAGAGCAAAATAGAGCGTCACGGATGTGAAGAAGATCCTGCGTAGAAAGAAGAGTGCGTACGCAGTCTCCCAGCTCAAGGAAATCGAACAGCTTTTAAAGCTTAAGATAATGAGGCCGCCGGCTCTGATTGCTTACCAGCGGAACTTTTCAAATACGGGGGTGATATTTTAGTATGGGTGGAAGAAAGCATGCCTGATGACTGGACTATCAGCTCCATATAACCCATCTTCAAAAAATGCAATCCTTTGTCTTGCAAAAACTATCGAGGACCTGCTTAATGTCGCATATAAGATCCTATCCAACGTACTGTGTGAACGTCTCAAACCGATCTGCAACACACTAATCGGCACGTACCAGCTTTCGGCCCGGCCGTTGACCAAATTTGCACACTGAGGCAAATCCTGGAAAAGACAAACGATAGCGTATTCCGCAATTGAAATAAAGAAAGTGCTCCTGGCAATGAATGCTAATATGCCAGGCCAGGAGCCCCACTGTTACGACCCGATTAGTGTGTTGAAGAACGGTTTGAGAAGTTCAGAGTTCATTAAATAGGTTCGTATATTCGACAATAGTTCTTGCAAGACATTAGATCGCCTTTCTTGTAGACGGGGCTTATGATGTTGATAATGGAGTCATCGTGCATGCCTTCTTCTACCCATACTTGGTTGATGTTTTGGTGCATGCACCCTATCAAAATATTACATCGGAATTCGAAGAGCTCCATTGGTAATCCATCCTAAGTTTATTTTATAGATAAGTCAACCTCTCATTTGGTGGTGGAAAAGTTTCTATATTGACAAGAAGTATGTTCTTGGCCATCTCTCTTTACGGGATGATTTAGCAGCTGTTGAAAATGCTGCTTAAACACATCTACTTTTCCTTGCGCTTCGGAGGCTAGGTTTCCGTCGCTTTTTCGAAGAGCCTGCGTTCAGTCATAAAGCCAGCTATCAGCTGCTTCGCTTTCTGGTAAAACTTTCTTGTGAATTCTATCGCGAGCCTCTTCAATTTTCTTTGAGCTACAAAACTATGTATGGTTTCTTCTTTCTATACATAGTCTTCTTCTCCTGGCTCGATACTAATCCCGCGCCGCCCTTATTATGAGCTGCAGCGTTTTAATGTGCATCTACTGTCACCTTCTTCCGGTAAACGCATACACTATCATACCGCAGGATCATTCTCTGAGTTGGCTGGTAACCTACAGTAGCCTGGGCTACCTCTTTGATGATTTCGCGATATAGTTTCCACATATGGTAAGTGCTTCTGGGTGATTCGTGCACATATAAGTCTCTCGGTCAGACGTTGCCTGTATTCTCCAATGTTGAACTTATTTGTCTAGAGGTTTCCGCGACAAAAAATGGCCAAAGTCAACGTTTGCCCCTCGTAAAGTGTGCACGTGTTAGATGCCTTTCAGTAGCAGCTGGGTAGCGAGTGAAGTGGCTCAGGGTTAATGTGTTGGAATACTGAGCGAGGGGTTTGAGGTTGGTTAGTTAGCCTAGAGCGAAGCGCATCTCCTACCTGACATGGTGCAATTAAATTCGTGCGAACTTGACCTCAGCAATACAAAGTTAATGTAAGCCCGCCTTAAGTAAAATTTAGCCAAAACTCTGAACGACCTTAACCAATTATACGACAGACGGTAGTCGCTATCTGTTGTGATTTATGAAGGCTGCGCTTTTTAACTAATCCGCTGAAGATGTTTTCGTTACCGCCCTTAGCATTGAAATCCTCGAACACAACTTTGTTACAATACTCCAAAAAGGTGTAGTGTGATTCATAGCAAGCACACGAAACATGAAATCCAATACGTAATGTGGAATCTCCCACGTATAGCATTGAAAGTGTCGCAGTGATTCATGTTCTGTGATTGTTCACCTCAGTTCATGAGTTTGTCTTTGTTTACAATTTCATTCTTTGCTTCCTCCATTCCTAATGTGAGCCAGATGGGTCAATTTACTGTAATGAACATTTGAGGTATTGATCATATAGATCCAATTAATGTTCTGTAATTTAAAGTGTATTTTTGCTTAGAGATGTAAATATTAGTTGTAAGAATCTATATATATAAAAGAAAGTGTCCGAAGCGATGTAACCGTATAACACGAGATTGGCCGAACCGATTTTGATGATTTATACTTTGTTGGAAAGGTATTTTCTCAGCACGGGTTTTAGAAGAAAAAAATCGAAATTTTAAAATGGCTTATTTTGACCACCCAACGTGTTACGACAGGTTTTTTTTAGATTTTTTAAATTTTTTTTTTTTTTTCATTTTGTATTTATTTATTTTGGCAACAACCAAATAAAGAATCACATTTGAATGTAACATATCGTATCACAATTGAACTGTCAGATAGACACGCAACGTAACGCCATCTATTATCGATCAATGGAGAAGCCAATTTTGTTTCATGTTTGGTGGCGCTGTCGGATTCGGATTTCTTCATTGCGATTTTGTGAGTTTTTGTGAATTAAAATTGATATGAGAATATATCTATATCTATTTATATATATATGTATATAAAAATCAATCCATATTTGCGTTTGTTGCCGGTGTTTGGCGAAACGCGTTAACCGATTCCAATGAAATTTTTTTTTAAAGAAAGGTGACGTCTATACGAAGGATGATATGTATGTGCGATGTCTGTATCTGCATCGGTGTGTAAATTATGTGTTTCTTAAAAAAGAAAAAAAAATTGACAATGTATTTATACACTGTGTGTTTCATTAGTAGGTATCATGTGCTTTGAAAAAAAAAAACAAATTTAAGTGAAATAATAACAAGTTTTTTTGTGTAATATTTTCTATATATAAAAATCAATCCATATTTGTGTTTGTTGCCGGTGTTAGGCCAAACGCGTTAACCGATTCCAATGAAATTTTTTTCCATGAAAGGCGACGTCTGCACGAAGGTTGTTATGTTTGGCTATATGTGCATCGGTGTGTGAGATATGGGCATTTGAGTGAGTACACATGCATATGTGCGTATGCGTGTAAATTACGACGCAGATACAGAGACCGTACAGACGTCACTTATTTTGTTATCCGAACAAGCATATGAAAGAGGGAGACCACACGAACGTTTCAAGCTTATTGTGGAATTTGTGCGCACTTTCATTCTTGAGATATCGTGTGTTCAATATTTTATTCAAATAACTCTTATTGAAATTTTTTGCATTTTTTTGTGAATCGGACATCGGAAAGTTGCTTTTCCAACATTGATAACAATCGGTGTGGAAGTGAATGAAAAGTGATTCAATCGAAGTTTTTTATTTTCGCTTTGTTGTTTGATTCGCAGAAGTAAGGTGACATAGGCGCCTGCCAGACAACAAGCACCTACCCTAAACGGAACAACGAAGTTGTGTGAGCGGCCTAAGCCATGCGGAGAAAAACGTGCAGTCCCTTTCACCGGTTGAGCTCAAATCAGGCAATCTTCGGTATTGGCCTGAGAGTGTTTCTGTGAACTTTGATCAAAATCGGTCTTCTTTTTTTAGGCGCAGCAACATACGCCGGATACCCGCTATAGACAATTATAAGGAAGTCTACTCGAACATATTGGCCAATAGAATTCTCGGGCACGGGCAAAGCCGGGCAGGTGCAGCTAGTTTGTATATAAATAGTAAGTAAGAATAGAATAAAATTCAGTCTTGAATCAACACTTGACTCTCAACTAATTGCGGCAGTTATATGCCATCTTGTACAGCGAGCTGCGCTCTAAACAGCTAAGGAAGAGCGTGCTACGCTTTGTATAGCTTAGGGCCGTAGGCTACAAAAGATAGATCCCTATAATAACTATAACATTACATAGGACTGTTCCTTTTTCATTTATAACTCAAGTTATTTCTCTCAATAGGTTTGGCAAACAACTACTTTCAAACTTAAAATTTAGAGGAAACAATTTAAAAAAAAAATATGCTATTATTTCAACGCAATCTTAAATTTATTTTTTAAAAAAAAACGCAACAGTTGAGCAAACAAAAAATTAACACAATCTTGCTTTCGAATTCGAAACTTTTGCATTGTCCCATATTTCACGATGTATTTAATTCTGCTGTTAAATTTGCTCCCGCTATATGCCAGTTCAATATTTCGCCTCGATCTGAGAAGTCCTTGTGGGCACAGAATGCTTTTTTCGACTTTGTTTTTTCAATGTTAAAGTTAACAACATATGCAACACCCTACATTCTTTTTAAACAATTTTCCCTTTTGTTCCCTTTTTGAAATATACAAACAAAATATCCCGTCAATTGACGTTATCACTCCGTCTGTCAATCTGTCAAATTTCACTCGCAAAACATCCAACTACGGCTGCATTTTCGCGACCAAAATTTCGCCGTCATTTCCTTGTAAACTTATTCATAATCCCATAAATCTGGAACTTTAATTGTGCTAACGTCTTCTATGAAATATTAAGTTAACTACTGTCTCGTCGTGTGCACATGCAACACATGTAAATAAGTCGCAATCCGCGGGCATGAAAACGCATTTGCTGACAACGCTCTCTGTCAATGACAGTTAAAGTTGCGCTTCATGCCACCAACGAATTTTAACTAATCACCGCGTCCTAATTTAAGCTAAAGAATTATTTGTTTTATTTGTTTATGTGCAAATAAGAACTTCAAGTGAACAGGAATGTCCTCGTCATCGTATATAAAGCTGTATCAGGAATTCCTACAGAGGAAGAGCGTACCCTCGGACAATGACGAAGAACCGCCTTCGCCCGGAAAGAACAATGAAAGTGTTGCATTTGACAACAGTAAGGAGGAAAATAGATCAGAACAGGTAAATTCTTATTCGGGTAGTAAGTGGTGCAATGTATTCGCTTGGTTTCCTGTAGAAATAGGAAATGGACATTTTTATTTGGCAGGCATTTTTACGGCGGCGGTCATAATTTTGTTCATACCACCTACCTAGTTGTTTATTTGTGTTGCCTTCCGCTGTCAGATTTATTCAACATGCTTCTAGTATATTTTTTCTGGATTTGTTGAAATGATACCATGATATTAACAGGAATGGCATTGAGGAATTTTATATTTTAACATTAATTTTTGATTTTCCAAAATAACCTGCATTAAGTTTTCTGTTGCTTAAATCGTCCAATTCTATCAAAAGGCGAACTTTTTTTTTTTTGAATAGACGATGCTAATTTTCTAGTAAAATACATGCAGCTACTGCATCAATGAACGCCATGCTAATGAAATTCAGTGTATAAATACACTTCTACGGAGAGGTTATGATATGCATCAGAAAGAGGGCTCATAGCCTTCCCACTTTAATGCGTCGCTGCTGGTCGCCTGAGGGGTCTTGGATCACTTCATCACTGAGGCTAATTAAATACTGATGTTCCATTTGTGTCTCGTTTTAACACTTAAGC
The DNA here is from genome assembly GCA_949715645.1 of Portevinia maculata. Lineage (NCBI taxonomy): Eukaryota > Metazoa > Arthropoda > Insecta > Diptera > Syrphidae > Portevinia > Portevinia maculata. The sequence continues at coordinate 142,734,049 of OX454525.1, forward strand.
ATGCTCCTGTTGTTATTTTAATGAGATGTTCCTTTTACGACGGCGACTTATTGGACAAATCACAAATCTAGGCAATTTTAACATCTATATGAACCTAGCAAAGCGACGCATTTAACATCTTGGAACTCACTTGTGAGTACATGCAAATCTGTGGGTTGACACGACTGGAGTTACCGGTGTCGTAAAAGGACGATCAAAGGAAAATCGGTAACAGAAGGAAGCATACTTCGAAATTATAAATAAGCTGTGGGCCGGAATACGCAATACAGCAGCATTTGATTGGCTTGTGGTAAAGATGTTACCCGAGACCGGGAGGCCTACCGATGTTTATTGAGGTCGAATCGGCGAACCCTATAGGCGCACCAGTAGGTATGCCATAAAGTGTTACTATTTTTTTTATACTGATCGTAACTTCGCCTTAAAGAAAAGGAGAAGATATTCCTATTACAATTGGTAATCGTGCCAACCCTAGGATCTGCATGCACGCTTGCAGAAGTCGCCTTTCAGGACGAGCGCTGTTTGTCGATTGGTGCCGCAGTGATGTCCTCAGCCCGTCACTTTACTGGAAGTTATACACACTTATTCACGTATAAAAGTAATTTTTATACATTTTAAAATATAAGCAGATGTATTCAAAGGTAAAAAGGTCAAAAACGAATTATTAATATAAAGAAAAGTGTATGACATTTTCGTTGTTGGAACGATTTTTTCATACATTTTTAAAAACCAAGTTTACAAGAACTCGGAAGAAGTGGTATTTACGCAATCCATGGGTGGGATTCTGTAAAAAAAAAACCGAACGAAAAGCGCTTTTGCATTTCAAGAAACGAAAGAAATCACGCGAAAAAGGAAGTTTCGTTGTCTGCTTCTCTATCGTTAAAGTTTTAGTTTTAGAAACCGTGTGACATCAAAACTGAGTTTTGAAAATCTAAAATCAACTTTCAGAACCTTAAAGCAAATATTTATGTAGTGTAGTGGCTCGTTGGGGTCTGCGTTTGACTACCATGTTTGCCCGGTTCAAATCTCGCCGACGCCAGTAAGAAACTATTTTTTTTTTTTTTTAGTTTCTATTAAATACAGAGAATCGCTTTCTGTTTTTCACTATCGTCATAAATTAATAAATCATAAATTACCAAAGTATCGCAAAAAAAAAGATAAACGTCATTGAAATGTCTTTGGCTTCATTTGTTTGCGTAGGCGAAAAATTCTTTCGTTTGTCAAGTTACATGATGCAAAATAAACGAAAACACCAATGAAATAGTGTTCGCCTTTTTTCTTTCGCACAAACGAAAAATTTGCTTCTTGAAGTTCACACGACTACGTTAAAACATTTTTGTCTGATACCAGCCCACCTCTGGCTTCTGACGCAGATATTCCGTCATTAAACTCAAAATTTAAAACCTTGACTGAACAAAAAAAAATCAAGTCTATTTTTGCGTAAAATAGCAAAATAAACTTCTTAATGCCATACCTGCCGAACAAGCCCTTACTCCATATTCGACAACAAATATTCACCACACTTGCACGACGCCATGTTCGCTCACCTCCGATAAAGAACAAAATGTGAATGAGCTACGAAAAGAATTTTCAATCCCAATTTAGTTTTTTTTATTTATACGCGCATAATGTACATAATATTATCTTCTTAGTGGAAAACTCTACCAATTATTGTAATTTATTAATTTAGAAAATATTATAGAACTTTTCCAATTGTGTATAAAATATTTTTTTTTTCCTTTAATTTCAAACACATTAAAAAATTTGTGATTTATTTGATGATATAGGGCATTAGTTTAACGTATCAGTGATTCGCGAAAAATTTAATTTATTCTCGCGTAACCTAAATCGTGCCAGTGTTTCATCATTTCTTCGTTAACACGCAGGACCAACTGGAATCTTCCGACATGGAGCACAGTTACACTCGTGATGTGCGGTCGTTACCCGTGCTGACTGGCCTAACACCAGCGCGCACTATATTAGTGCGCCGTCCGCCGCAGTGTCCGTCGTGCCATGCCCATCCTATGGATGAAAATAACGACCTGGACGATGCCAATCAGCCTGTCATTCCGACATATAATGAGGCAGCGGCCAAAGAGGCAATGAACGAGTGTCCACGAATCATTAAGACTGTTAAAAATCTCAACGCGGACGATCAGGATTGGCAGGAACGTGTCATTCAGTAAGCTGAGCGATTCAATGGTTTCTTCCGAAAATTATACTCGTTTTGTTATTTTAGAAGCGGCTGGTCGTCAATGCAAGAAAAACTCTTCACAAAAGTTGCCAACATTCTGGATGTCGATCAGCTGGGACGTTTAGCTAACGCTGGCCGACAACATGAACCGGTCCAGCGACGAGTAGTAGTTGACAAATCCGCTCAGCGCTTTAGGAAAGCCCTAGCTACCGTTTCCTGGGATCCACGATTGACACAGTGGCTGCATGGTCTGCTGATGGAATGTCTGTCGCCTTCGTACATGGCATCGTACTTGGATATTCTACAGACGCTCAAGTCCAAACTTCCATCGTTGATTGATAAAATGCTCTTCGGAAAACCCATGAACACCAGTCAAGATTTGCTGGCGTCTGTGCTGAAAAAGCAGTGGGAACCGACAATATTGGCGCAACCGAAGAATCGAAAGTTGCCACAGACCGCCGTGATTATTGCTCTGCCGTCGATGCCGTTTAGTGGAACAGTGCCGAGTCGCATTCAGAAGTGGTATCAACATTTAGCCACCATAACGCAGATTATTCAAATCACACTGCCGCTGGGTAAGTCGCTCTGGGCTCATATTTAACTTATAATCGGTATCTTTAATTCGTTTTCAGGTAGCTCAATAGCGAAACAAACATTGGAAAATATTGCGGAACAAATTGTCTCCCTAACGCGGTTGAAAATTCAGGAAATACGCAACGAACAGCCGAGTAAAAGTATTGTCTTAGTCGGTTTCAATGCCGGCGCGTCCTTGGCCTTGCAAGTGGCCATGGTGGAGACGGTCAGCAGTGTTGTTTGCATGGGGTTCGCCTACAATACGCTTAGTGGAGTACGCGGCACCCCCGATGATCGCATTTTGGATATTAAGGTGCCCGTTATGTTCGTCATCGGACAGAATTCAGCTCGGTCAAGGTATTTATCCAACAGGAAACAATTTCTAGTCGTCTCTACTATAATCAAATTCCACGCGCTCTGTATGCTTAATTCCAATAACAAAGCTCTTCCCTTTTTGTTATAAATGTAAAAATGATACAAGCTATTATTTTCAGTCAGTCAGCAAACTTTGGTCTGAATAAATTCGAAAAATATTTTCGGTAGAAATCTCTTCCATTTGTCGCATCTATATAAGCCAGCTGAGAAGAAGAAAACATCCAAATCAGTTGGTTTCGGCAACACAAGCCATTTAGTGGTTAATGGTTCCAATTCTGATATAAACGAATTAATAAATTTATGTCACGAAAGCTCATGCGGTGATATCCACATTACAATTCGTTCAAAAGAGCCGTTTTATAACTGAACTTCCAAACATTGACACAATTTTATGACATTAGCTTACAATAATGCATTTGCCCTTACTTCACAGCCAAGAAGAAATCGAACAACTGAGAGAGAAAATGCAGTCCGATTCGGCAATGGTTGTTGTCGGAAGCGCGGATGACGTTCTGCGCGTTCCAAAAAGTAAGCGCAAAATTGAAAATGTCACCCAAAACATGGTCGACTCGATGGTCATTGTAAGTTTCTCAACGAATAAAATAATCAATTATGTATTTACTTTGTTTTTGTTACTAGGATGAAGTCCACCAATTCATCAAGAAGATTATTCACAATCCTCCGGGACCACGGACTCCGCTCGTGACACCGCCGACTCAATCGATGGTCAAGAAAGCGGAAATACAAATTGGCCAGCGTAAGAGAAAGCAGCAGGTGCAAGGTGATGGAGGTCATACGGCCGCTAAAGTCAAATGTAACATAAAGACAAACGCAGGCGCTGGTAATATCCAAAATCCACTGCAAAGTAAGTTGATTTTGTGCATTTGAATGAATAAATGAATGATTGATTGAGTGTCGTGTGTGCTTGTCCAAAGAACATCCAAGAAAATTCAAAACTATCTCAGATCCTCTTCAAATCAAACGAAAAGGTAAAATCACTAAACTCCGTCTTCATCATATCTATTGTTTATTTGTATTTTAGTTGGGCGACCACGTACCAGACCTGTACCGGAAATAGCCACAGTTGCTCAATCAACACCAGTGAAACAACAAATCAAGCATCAAATCCTATCACAACCGTCAAACGATGACCTCAATCTGGCGATACAAAGCATTCTCGGCGACGGCGATACACCTACCAAATCTACGAACGATGACGCTCGCAGTGAAGTCACCAACTTCGAGATTGTCACTCAGCCGAAAGCTTCTCACATCAAGACAATTCTTGGATCTGCACTGCGAACACAGCCTCTCTCGCTGGGCACGGGAACAGGAACAAAAATCAAAATGATTCCTTCAAATCAGTTTGTTCAATTGAAACCGCCTATGCAGAGTCAAACAAAGATCTACACTATTAAGCCGACGGCGATGACATCTACAAGCAATACAGGCACTCCCACGGCATCGGGAAGTCAAATATTTACCATCAAACCAAATGGCAATCAACCCCAGATAGTAACTGTCGGCAACCAGTCAAAGTTTACCATTCTGAAGACATCACCACTGAAGCCAGCATCAGCTACTACCAATACCACAAGTGCTACCAGCGACGATCTGTCAAATATCTTTGACATGCCAATTATTTTTGCCGACAACGATGGCAATCTGAGCGAATCTGTGTCAATTGCTAAAACGCCTGCTTCGACAGCATCGCCTATAATCCTTACCCCGACCGCAACATCCACCAAAGGCGGAGCTTATGTAATCAACACCTCAGCTCTTCAATCACCGCACCAACAGCAACTGTTACAAAAGCCCAAAACCAACAAGGTGGTCTTTATTAACCGAAACACAATGAAACCGTGTCCGAACATAATTTCACGTTCCACAAACGTTCCACAGCTGCAGAAGTACGCCAAAGTCGTAGTTACAAATCCTAAGACATCATGCACTACGCTGGTTGCGAGACCGCCGCAGCCGCAATTGATAAAACCATCAGACAAAGTCATAAAGCAACTGAATCTGCATGCACTTAAGGCGACAACAACAGGCAGCACCAGCACCACTTCAGCACCGACCATCCTAAATCTGAAGCAATTCCACATCGTAAACATGGACCCAGAGAAGCAGAAATTATTGAAAGCAGCTTCCACATTAAATAAGGATCCAACCAAGAACACGATAATCATAAAGCCAGGTGGACTCAAACAAGTTTCGGGCATGCTAAAACCTCAGATACTACAAAGAAACCTTACCGTGCGTAAAATGGTAAACTTAGTACCTACGGCAAAGACTTCAGGAGTAATAACCACAACTGTTTCGCAGTTGCAATCGGGCGCCACTTCCGTGGCGACGTCAGTTGGCAGTGGATCGATCGTTTCCTCCACCACAACGCAATCGATCGTAAAAGGCCCCACGACGCCATCTCCATAACTCCAGTAAGTTGTATAAAATTATACTTAAAATAATATTCATAAATATATGTTCTGGTAAATGAGCAAATTATGTGTTTCTTTTATAATATAAATTATATTTTTTCCTGTTTAGATAAGTCAATAGAAATATAATTCTCCGATATTCGAAGTACTCATTCCCCTTTATCTCTGTGCCACACAAGAATGTCTAATACGTATCTGCTCTTCGTGACAAATTTTGTCGTATGACATACGACTTCAATTTGGCATAAAGGTTCACTGCTTGCGGTGACACCTGTGCTGTAGCAAAATTAAGTTTAGTCCGTTACGTCGCATTACAGACGGCATCAAAACACAAAACCACCAATGCATTTGACCTAAATCATCGCTTAAAGGTACATTCATATGAGCACAAACTAACGAATATTGCGAAAAAACTTTGCATCTGACAGAACTGTACGTACCAAGATTTATACTTGGCAACATTTAGCGAACAGAAAATAACGTTCCAACCAAGATGATTTTATACTCCCAGACCCCAGGTTCGGGACGCCAATGAAGATTGAACCTCCGTTTGGGAGACTCAGACATCGCGGATGTCAGTACGCTGAACGCAGATGGAAGACTGCAGAGTCTCAGGCAGACACTCTTCACGCGTCAGGAGCCCGTTAAGTAAAACGTTAGAACTCATTAGATTCACGTAGACTCATTAGTTCTTGAGATACAGTCATCAGTGAGATACTCTCCCTCCCAGTTGGACAAATATACACTTCCACTACCATCCCATCGTAGTTGAAAAACAAAATACGGAGAATAATTTTTTAATATTTTTGCATTAAAGCATATTCTGGCAGTGAAGCAACTTCAGCTTGACATTTCTCGCAACAATAAGTGTTCTAGGAAAAAGGGGGTTCATTTGGATATAATTGTAACGTGTGTAGAATCAATATTGTAGAATGAGATGACACAGAAAACATTAAAATTCATTTATGAAAAATGCCAAAGGGAATACGAGCGAAATATTTTTTACTGCTTCTCTACTTTGCTTGTATGAACAAATGAAAATGAAAATCGTCCACCAAAGTTGTCCTCATTGCATGGTCTTTGTCTGTAAAGAAACTTGATTATTCCTTCTACGAAACTTTACTCAAATACACTACTACTTACTCTTTTCCTGAAAATTGAAGAGACGTTTGTCTTACGCTCTCACTAACCCTATTCAAGATGTAAAATATATCCTTATCTTGGTAATGCGCACGTAACTCTTCGCATAGGCTTTGAATAAAGAAGGAGCCATTAGTTGCACATCGTCTTGATACAAAGCCTAAATGAGGTAATTAAAGATATTAACCTAAAATTTCTTTCGGTCGATGATAAACGAACCTTCAGTACTGGCGTAAGATTTCAAGTAATACCGCGGATCAATGAATATTTGCGGGTCTTGTATTTGAGGAAAGGTTTCAGCTTCCATATCTAGTGGTCCACGGCATGTTTGCGTAATTAACCACTTAAGCTTATTCGATAAAGTCATATTCTTAAGCAAAGGGATCATAAATGTCCTTTGCAGATAAATGAATTCCCTGTCCACTGTAAAAGCTGTTGAGTCCTCATAGCCATGCGAACTGAAGGTAATTACTACGTAATCGTATGTGGTGAAATCCTCCTCTTGAACTGAAAAAATAGTACGATAATGTTTAAAGACTTTTTCATTTTTTTTTCAAAAATCTTTATGTTAAGAAGGTGTTATGGTAAAAGTAGGTAGGTAAAAGTGTTATGTTTAGTAAAAAACGAATTACCTTAAAAATCTAGATATAAAACTGGAAAATTTCAAACATTACAAATCGTCCTGGAATAATATTCTTGAGCCTGGTGGGCGAAATCAAAGTATGAAGAACACCCTCGAAGGTGAGACATTAGGGTTCTTTTTAAAACTTTTTTGTCGGCTAACAAGATCCTTCATACTTTTGATTTTGCACTGCCTAACTGTGCTGTTAGTGAGTTAGATATCCCTATAACATTGTCTGATCTGGAAGCAATGTTCTCAAGTTGAAAAACAACAAGGGCATAGGTATAGACGACATCCCTGTTGAATATTTCAAAAACACTAAACAATTACTACGGAGTTTAAAAATGTTCTTGTTGTTTTCTTGAACAGGCTGTATAATGATGCTTGTGTTCCAAGCAGTTTCAATAAAGCTGTAATTTTCGCAATTTTCAAAATAAAAGCTTATGCAAATGTAGCAGAAAACTGCTATGGAATTTCTATTTTAAGCAATATAGAGAGAATTTTTCTTCAATTCTTTATAAAAGGCTCACACAATGGATTGAGTAAAGCAATCGTGTTAGTATGTACCAATAAGCGTGATTTTCAACACATTTTTTTCCCTTACATGCTTAGCCAAAAAAATTATTGAAAATAAGAAGTTGTTCACATGTTTCTTGGATTTTAAAGCTGCATTTGACAAACCGAATATTCAGGCTTCAATTTACAAACTGTCATGTTTCAGTTTTTCCCGTAAGTTTCTGTTGGTTTGCGTTGGATGCGGGTTCACAGAGTGGTTCGAAACGAAAAGAGGTGTTCCTCAAAGGAAAAAGGTGTATCCTTAGCCCAGTACTGTTTGCCCTGTTTATCAACGAAATCTTCCCGTGCAGGGGCCGTGCAGCGCTTGTAAAAAATCGAACCAATGGAAGGAATCACTACTATGCAATTTTAACATTCAGGTGAGCCTAGCTATGCACTTAACATCTTGAAACTCTCCCACAGGTGTGCAAGTAAATCCGTCTGTTGACACGACTGGAGATCACCGGTGTCGCAAAAGGACGGTCAAACAATAATCAATAATAGGATCTTGCACGTAACGAAATAGTAAAAAAGACGTAGGCCTAAAAACTCAGTACAAAAGTGATAAGAAATTAAGGTCAAACCGGAAAACTCCACAGGCGGACCATTATAAAGTAAAGTGGGAAGGTTATGGTTCATTTAACCCTGATCATAATTACACTGCAAAGGAACAACAACATGGATAAAATATGTGATCTGCTTTCTGGTGAAAGTCCTGATATATGCTGACAATTTTGTTATGCTTGCTGAAAAACGGTTTACACTACATCTGCAAATAAATAGACTCAGCTCTTTTGGCAAGACTTGTGGCCTCCAGATTAACACTGAAAACAAATTCTAATTTTTGAAGCCTGGTAGAGAAGAAAATTACTCGAATAGAGCCTGTCCCTTAATAATGCACGTATTAAGGTTGTACAGGAGTTCAAGTATTTTTTTGTTGGCATACCATCTGAACTTTGTTAAGCAATCTATTGCTAAAAGTAACGAGGCTTAATTAATTTTTAAGATGATGTGACCTACGTTTTTAGCGAACCAGATCTGGGGTCTAAATATCGAGTGTGCAAGCATTTGGATATGCAGCATTCAAAAAATTTCGGATGGCCCATAGGCGTTTCTTTAAACGCCTGGTGTGGTATTTGTGACAAGTACATGTGATGAAATAAAACGTTCCGTCTGCGTCAATTGATCATACAATTTTTATGAAGCATTGGCATTGCTTTGGGACTTCTTAGTTTAGGTTAGGTTAGGTTGAGGTGGTTGTCAGCTAACGTCAACAGGGAGCGGAGCTTCTCCCTATAGTGCTTAATCATTTAGAGCTTCTTATGAATTGTGATAGACTTCTCATATCAGTTTTAGATAGAGTTTCTTTTATGGGAGAAAGCAGGGCATGTATAAAGAAGGGGAAGTGTAGTTACCTTCTCCTTTGTCAATGCAGCTTCTACAGAAGTCGTTTGAAAATACGCCAAGCCTTGATGAGAGCTTGCCTATGAGACAGTGCACTGTAATGGGCACTTCAGTAGAGTTAATATGCAGTTGCTTTAGTAAAACGGCTCCATGAAATCCCTCCCACCCCCAAAATCAACAAAAATGCCTTAAAAAGTATATAGGAAACAACAACAATGTTTTGTAGTCCAATTGCGGTGATTTGCATTTTGTAATTATGTTCACAGCTTAATTTTTTTTAATCAAACAGTGTTTGAGTGGACCGCTTCGGGGGTAAGAGGGATTTAACCCTTTTCTGCGCAATTTTTAAGGATAAAATTCTAGGATTGATGCACTTAAAACGTTTGAATATAGGAGAGTATCACAGGTATGGGGGAATGCTGCCCGATGCAACCGCCCTGCATGGGTCACTGTTGGATTTGGACTAGGTGCGTGATTAAGTATATGCACAGTCAACAAACCAGCAAAGCATAAAAAAAAGAAAAAAACTGATTGGGAGAACTGTTGGACACCCTATTCTTATTCCCCAAAAAGTGGGTGTGTCAAAAATGTAAGTATTAGTGAATTGTTAAAAAGGCTACATATTTTTTTTATACATAACAATAGCATGGCATAAAACATTGTATGAAGGAAGAGTAGGCGTGTCAGTGGCGGATTTCAAAAATCTTTACACATTCGGATTTTGACCTCCTAGAGAGTAAATATTTTAAATTAAGCTCCCTATTTTCCAAATGCGTGGTTACAGTTCGCAGTCATTTTGCATAAATTGAATTGAGTAATTTTTCACTTTGAAATATAGTCTCATTTTGCATTGGGGCCTAATTTCATTCTGCCAAATTAAACACTGCGGATTTGTTATGCATAACCATGTTCAGTATTTCCTGTCTGTCCACTTCAGATAGTAAATTCTATTGTTCACACATTGCATCAGTTTGGGACTTGCATTATTGTAATCCAATACTCTTCAAGTGTTGTTCATAAATTGTTTATTTTCTCAAGTGGAGACCAAACGATCTCGCAAGAATATTCGTAACGGCTAATAGTTAAATTCTAGAGAAAACATCGCTGAATATTTATGCATGCCACTTCCACCATCTTAAAGATATCACATTTCTTTGTGATATCTATTTACATCTAACACCCATGTGTATGTATATACCATAGGGTCGGTAATTTTTCATCCCTTGCTTCGGGATAATTTTTGTAATAAAATTTAGTCTTAAGTAAAACTCTCAAATAAACGGATCTATTTTAAGTAGTAAAACCAATAACTTTGTTGTTTAAATCTTTTTCTGTTGGTGCATAACAGATTCAGCTTCGTTCGGATCTGCTGTGTGCTTAGACATGTTGTGCCACTTGTACACCTAAGGTTGGTTCTCTCGATTGCAAATAGCTTAAACATAATTTTGAATTTCGCGATTGGCATACCTAGAGAAAGTTTGCCATGTAAAAGAGGTAATGTGGTTCCTTTTTTGGCGAACTCCTCAGCCATACAGTTCCCCGCAATGTCCCTAATAATGAGGTAGTATCTCTAAATCCAGAGTAGATATCCTAAAGCTTTATTTTATACCCCACCGTGATGATCTGCCACAACTTTGTGATTTCTATAACAGAAGAGATAACAAAGATATTTATCAATTCTTGGCAGCTTGTTCTATATCGCAGGATAAAAGAAGGTTGTATTTCAAAAAAAGATTTCTCTCTCTACAACGCCTTTACGAAATTTTAAAAGGAGCAGCTAAGTCTTTATAAATATTACCAACATGCTGTTACTCACCGTAATACCTTCTTTTAAAAAGCCAGTACCTATATTCAGTCTAATTAATGTAGTTCAAACCTATTTGATTTTTATTTTATGTTGCAAACCATTCAAAATTATTATTTCGTAAATCCTACTTTTTATGGTTCTCAGAGTAGAGATTCATTGCAATTGATGTACATACTTAATTTATTTCTAATATTTTTACGCACTGTTGTATATATTTTTTCCTCAACCCTTTTTAAGTCAGACAAGGGGATTGCCATGTCCTTATTCTAAAGCAAACACTTTTTTAAACTTTTAAACAAAAATAAAGACTATCTAATTATCCATCTTCTTAGAAAATGAAAACGCATAAGACAATTTGGAACTACATATGAACGTGTACCTACGCATAATATTTAACAAATAACATTTTGCATTTTCAAAGTGGCATGAATCAGCTTCGATTAGATTACTTAAAATTTGTTTGTCTACTATTTGTGCTTATTTTTGTTTTTGCAGCATGATAAGGATGATAAGAATATCGAGGTGCATAAAATGTGCATGAAATGTTAAGGTACTTACTCTCTTTCATTTTGCATTTGATATCGTTTTTAGTAAAATTAATAAATGGTTCAGCTACTTCAGCATTTAATAGTTCAAACGTGTTTTTGAGGTTTTCAACGTCTATTTCGGAACCGTATCGTCGCTTTGATGTTCCGCTTTCAAGATTGAAAATATTAAAAATGAACACTTTGCCCCGTTTAATGACTGGATAATCGCTCATTTTGCGACTACTTCTTGTTAGTGACATAGAGAACTGCGAAGAATTTTCGCATACATAATGTAGAGAGACACAAACTTGAAAATGATTCACAAAGCGGGATTGTGCAACATGGCTATCGTGAACAAATTTTGATAGCGATTTAGATAGTGAGCATTAGAAGCCAGTACTGTTTTTATTTGTAATAAATGAAACAAAATTATGACTAAAATTCGTCCCTTGCCAACAATTATAAAACAGATTGCTGAATTGAAAGTGCGAATGGGCAACGCTTTTAGATGACTAACAAAATATTTGGTGCAAACATTTCATACTATCGCGGTCAAAAAATATTTTCAATTTAACATTTTGTCGCAAGTGTTACCATACAATCCGTTATAGATTTGTTTCGCAATTTGAAAAACTAAGGCCGTTATTCGCGGACAAATCTTAAACTGTGAGCTTCGTAAACCTATTCACCAACCCTAATTAGTGCAGAACGCTTACAAGACTGATATTTGTTTGCTTGGTGGGTGTATTGAATGCGTCGCTATGTCAGCTGGATATTAACATTGCCTAGATATGGTTTGTCCTAAATAGACTATTTATTATTGAATGCTGTTTGGGCATTGTACTAGGGTAAACACACATTGATACTATCTACCAGAAAGGCGATCCTATCACCCCTATTCTGCTATTCATCGGGTGGGATTTTTCTTCAATTTTCACTGAACACTATTCTACTATTCATTCGAATTGAATCTGGATTCACCTCGTTAATGTCGGTAACATCGATAATACTGCGCGGTATTCTCTTATTCACGTGAACGCATTCGTTCTATACAATTCAAATCCGCATATAAAATGTTGCGGGTTTTTCATTTAATGGATCGTCTGTCTGGTTGGTGGTCAATAAATTGTAAGTTTATTACTTGATTATTTGTATAAATAAAGATTATTAACATTTTTAGAAGCAGAACAATAAACCGAGACCATATTTAAAACAATAATTTTAAAGTAAAATTTAAAACACATTTTATTGCACTTACCAGCGTTGTGTTTAGGCTGTGGTAGCCTTTTCTGTTGTAGAACAGATGTGGATTTTGATAAGGTGTCTTAAGAGGAATGTGCGTACCGTCAACACACATAAAAACCCCAGGCACACCACTTTTGGTTCTGCGAAGTTTTCCATTTGATATTTCTCTTATTCCACTGTTTGGAAGTGGAATAAAAAGTCCAATACTATTCATATCTGTTTGTTTATATGTATTTTTAATTTTATTGAAAATAGTTAATCAAAACAACATAATCCAACTTTCCAAAGATTTTCGTAAACAGAGATCAAATCGATTAAATTAATTTCAATTTTCAAACAACGAACCTTATTATTTTCACATGAAAAGCTGTTAACTTGAATGTCAAATTGGGTTGGATAATGTAGTTCACCCGATGGATAGCAGAATGGAAAGCCAGGGGCCCTACCATGGAATCCGTTTCTACTATTGATTCTATTCGAAAGTTATTTCCGATTCTACTTTCAAATGGTACTCTCTATGAAAGTAGAATCGAACGTCGGTAATGCCAAACTATTTGCCAACAAATTTGCGATTTTCGAACGATTCTCACATGAGTTTGACATAACCCAAACGAGTCTCGCATTATATTTGACACAACAAAGGAAAAACATGACAACGACTGTTGATTTTAAATGCATTTTTTTAGTAGTTTTTAAGCCAACGTTTAATGAGCAATTAAAGAACAATATTAATTAACAAAACTACAATAACATAAATAAACATAAATATACTTTTCACTTCATATTCACTTTTTTGGTATTTTTATGGTATGGCATTCATTTGTTGGCGAAGACTTAGAATATCTTTTTTAATTTCCAATTTAGCAACTGTATTTTTGTTCTTTTCGACAGAACTCTTTTTTTTAAATTCAAATTTTAGTTTTTTTAGTTCGAATTTCTCTTTTTTTAATTTGTATTTTTTTTTCATTTAGTTCAAAGTCCCTTTTTTATACTACAAAATTCCTTTTAAATTTTCATTGATCTCTTTCAGAGCATCGTACGAGTTGTTTTGATAAATAATTTGATGCTCAACTTGTTTTTCAAGGAGTGATTGCCGTTTTTTTGGTGTAATTGGCGGCTGTGGGACATTTTCTTTTTCCGAGCTTAGAACATTGTTGGAATTTGTTTCTACTTCTGTGACACCACTGCACATACCTAATAGATCTTCATCTTTTTGGCCTGGATGTTTTTCAACAATGGTATCCTGCAACCCAAAACAAGTACCTAGAACCACTCAATCCATTAACTGCTTTACCTAAATCAAGCAACTCACTGACCTTTTCTTCTAAAGGAGTAAGGGAAAGATATTTAGACGGACCACCACCAGTTCCGGACAAATTCATTTTGTTCTTCCTCATCTTGCCCTTTGTGTGTACTTTAAAATCGGCCCAAACCTAATGAAAAAAAAAGAAAAAAAAGAATTTGACAATTTTGAAACTTTGTTTACCTTTTTCCATCCCGCTGCGTCACGCTGCGGTGGACCTTCAGCATTCAAATCATTTGAGTAGATTGTCCACAAATGTTTTGATTTCTGTCTGGCTTCGGGTGTTTTCAAATACCCCTTGGACAAATCTGGATGTTGGGTCATGTACCTACTACACCAAAATTTCAAATTGTGAAACTTGTATTTGTGGTTTTAGATGATTCCCTGGTAAAAAAAAACAAACATTATGCATACAAATATTATTATGCATACATATTACAATGTTTATGAAATATTCATGAATTATTCATTTATAACTCTTATTTACATACTTACATTCTTAAAAAAAATTCTTCATTCTATCTTCTCGCATACACATTTGATGTAGAACGATTATTTACGAATTCGCTCGAATTTGACATTAACTTTCGCAAAAGGTAGTACCAATTTTGTACTAAGAAAACAAAAAAGAATTGGCAGTACTCAAGCTGTTCGATTTTCGTTTTCAGAACTTACTTATAGAATTACAGAGTTGCGATTTTGCGAATTCGAATAGTTTCACTTTAGAATCGAGTTTCATGGTAGGGCCCCAGAGTGAAAGGGAATCGAATGGGTGAATCGAATCTACGATTCACGTGAATAGCAGAATAGGCCTGTATGTCTTGCAAGAACTATGAGGCATATCCCTGCAAAATGTCGCATATAAGATAATACCCAACATACTTTGTGTGCACGTGTTGCTTCCGGCTCTGCAGATCGACAATAGACCAAATGTTCACACTTAGGAAAAGACCAACGAGTTTCAAGTCGAGACCCACTATCGTTTCATCGACTTTAAAGCCGTATATGATAGCATTCATCGTCAAGTGCTCCACGTGGCGATGGCTCAATTCGGTACCGCGGAAAACTGATATTGAGCCTTATTGCGAAGATCAATCGACAGTTGATAATTGACTATGTTCAATGTGTGCTATTGTGAACGAACGATTCTAAAGGATTTTATCAATCGCAGTCAATTAAAAAAATGCGACTGACAAAAATACCAAATCAATCGTTCGTTCACAATAGCACGCATTGAAAATAGTCAATTATCAATTGTCGATTGATCTTCGCAATAAGGCTCATTGTTGTGTCGCTGGAAACGTGCGGTGCAATGTGCAGTATGCAAACAGCTCATCCGAACTATTCCAAACCTCCACCGGATTCCGGCAAGGAGATGCGCCGTCATGTGACTTCTTCAATCTTGTTCTGGAGCAGATAGTTCACATGGCATGTTAAAACAATCATCTGCAGTGATATTCTTAGCCCGTTCCTGCTCGGACACTTAACAATTATATATATTACATAAAAAACACGAGCAAACAGCAAATTTGTTTGCAGGCACTATACATGCATTTTGTGGACCACGGACCCAAAAGCAAGTAACTAAAGGCGACAGTCACAAGAATTTTATTTTAACTACATTTTTCTAAAAATAACACAGTGGTTCCCTTGATCGTAAAAACTTTTTTCGATCACAATTCCTGGAACTTGTCGGCAGAGCGCTTCCAATTCATTTTCATCGAAAACATGATAGAATCGTAGGAAGGTCGATTTTTCACTGTTTTCCGGCTGCGACTTGAGTTTCCATGGCACAAGAACATCTTGCTCCAGAAACTCAGTTCGATTAGTATGAATGGGTAGCTGGACATCCATTGCTATCTGCTTCATCTCAGTCTGGGTTTGTCGCCTTTGTTCTGATTCAGAGGTTTTGCCCTTATTAACCGCCTTGTTTTGCCGCAAATAGCTTGACTTCTTTTCGTTAACCTTTTGGTTCTTAGCCCAGACATAGATAAGACCAAGACCCTGGGGACGAAGTATTCTTGCCATTTCTCCCATTGCCTGAAGGCGTCGTGACTGTAACGAAATTAGAGGAATGAAATTCAAGTCTCACGTGTATTGTTGTTTCTACTTACCTCACTCGCTAAATGGTGGATTACAGCTATGCTGATGATGCCATCCGCTGATGCAGACCTCACCGGAACCGCAAGGCAGTCACACTTGAATACGTGCTGCGAGTTGGCGCAGCAAACTTTCAGTAAGCCAGTACTTCGATCGCAACCAATTTGTAAAGCTGCTTCATTGCCGGAGAGGTATTTTCCATTTCCGCATCCAATGTCGAAAACGACAGATCCTGCAGCGAACGAACGCACAAAATCAGCAACATTAGGCCAAGCAGAGTGTCTGGTCTCACTGAAGTGATCTGCGATCTTTTCGTAGATGCCGTGCACATTGGTTTCTTCCAATTTCTTCGCGATGTGATCCAGGGATTCTCTAGGTTTGGGCGCAGTTTGACGACTGTCACAGAGTGCTGGATAGGCGCAGTCACATGGTCCACTTCGCAGCTTGCGAAAAGTCAACGAGGTTCGTATACCTCGATGCCGAGTTGTCAATGTGCCATTTGCAGTGTCAATTACGTCCATGACGCGAGGGCATATGCCATGTGTCCAATCGTACCGACACTCGCCAGACACGATGAGCAAAGAGCGCCGTGGTAGGGTTACGGAAGTGCGTTGACTATCTCTGCGGAAATCCATTACAACGGCACTCTCCAGAGACAGCGAGAGAAGAGGATCACCGAATGCACTGTGTGTGTCTACATGGGGTGGGATGCCATGTCCGGGCTGGTATTGATTTACTGTCAACTGGTCGGGTTCATACCACGCAAGGGTCGGCTCCCTAGCCTTCAGCTTTTGCCAAAGAATGTCACATTCTTTTGGAATACCCGTTTGAAGCGGTTTTTTTGGATCAACCAAGTTTGACCCATAGAGGAACTCATAACCGAAATGCTTAACAGATCGATTTTTCAAAGTACCATTGCTTGAAGGTGGGCAACTGATTGCTTCAAGAAGAATTTCTTCCTCTGCTGCGCTCACAAACTCTTCAAGAATGATCGCTCCAGGGGGTAAGTAATTTCTTCGTGGGTTCTCAATTTCGGGAATCGCTTTAAAGTACGACATGTAGATTATGCTTCTATTCTGCCCAAGTTCTGCTTTTCCATGCATTCCTTCGAATACTTTTTCTGCCTCGACGATGTTATTGAATTCCAGAAAGCAGTAGGATTTATTCGGAATCATAAACAGCTGAGAGACTTGGCCGTAGTTTACAGCTTCATCAAGAATTGATTCGTCTGTTATGCCAGTACTTAATCCAGCATTGCAGATGCCAATGTACTGAAACAGATTTTGGAATGAGTTGAAAATGTAGGCACTTGTTTTGTGTGTTGTACCAAAGTTGGGTCATCAGAAACGGGAACGGATACTTCGTTGGACACGATAGCGCGACAACGAGCTTGCTTTCGCTTTATTTTTTTATCCAAATAGGTCGACGACATTTTATTGAAATGAATTTAAATTTATTTGAAAAAATGTTATTAAAACCGCACTTCATTTCATGAACAGTGTGAGTGAAAAAATGGGCGCGTTCAATTTACAAGTCAACTACTAGTGACTACTATTTTACCTTTTCTCATTGAACAAATAACTCACGTGACCATCGTTTGGCAAGTGATAGACATTTAATTAGTAGTGAACTTGCAGTTGACTTGCAAATTGAACGCGCCGAATCACACCAGTTTATTTGACACCAAATAATAAAAATTACATACACATGATTGTTCGTCTCGTGCTGTCATCAGAAAAGTGACGTCATGTAGGTCGCTACCTGCTCTTCCAGCACAGTGGAACCGAACTACCGTATCAGCAATAAGTCACTGAATTCTATGAGTTTTGCATTACAAATTCACATAGGTACCTCAGTGATGATGTATATTGCTCGCAAATAGTAGAACAGATCAACCGACTTCGACAACTACGCCAAACGTTTCAGAACCAATGGTTTTTAATTGGATGGAATACATTTGCACTTAACTTCAAATTGGACTTCTACGTTAACTAAGTTTTCAGTTTTTCCAACATAAAAATCTTTATAAATATTTTAAGCGAATTTTCTGTCTTGTTTTTATATTGAATTAGTTAATGTTCTCTTTTATTTACAACAATTTATACGATGACATTGCATGCCAGTTATAAGTCATAAATAAATATAATTGAATCAAAGAAATGGAAATTATTTTAACAAAAACCAGCATATCAATTTCGAAATTAATTAATTTAGAAACGCGCATCATGATTTTACAATATAACAAAATTGAAAATTAATTGATTCGTTACTATGGCCAAAAAGCATGTATTTTATATTTTAAATGTTTATCCAAACACATGTAAGCAATTTTGTTGAAATAAAAAACAGCACTTGTTTTGTAATCGACCAACCACCGCCATTATTTCGTAACTTCCCAGTAGTAGGTTATTATTGTAATTGGTCCGAACAAAAAATCGTCATGTAAAACCTTTTTTAAAGTTTGAAGGTTTAGTATCTTTTTTCCAACGTTTTTAAGATGTATTTATGTGCATGTCTTTCACGGTATCTCGCGTATAAAAAATGATATCGACTTCTTCCTGGTCTAATTCGACGCGCATTGACCTAAATATGATCTGAAAGCAAATATACTGAATTCGATCCAGCCGTTTTTCCTTATAACAAAAGACTGATATCTTTTCAGTATAAAGAAAGTTATTGTAATTGGTCCGAAAATAAATATCGTAAAGTACAACATAGTTTACAATTTGAAGATCACAATATGTTTTTTCAAATGTTTTTAAGAAGATGCATGTGTGTGTGTGTGATTTTTTTTCCTTGGCTGTGCCAATGGATGTGGTATCTAATCTTCAAAAGATGCCATGCACGATTCGCAAACCCGAATAATCGGTGACAGGAATGCGCCTATGTACTAATACACACCCAGCAGACTTCAACCACTTTCCCCGCGGGACTGCCATTAGGTATTACTTCGCGGGGCTGGTTAGCACTACATGCTATTCGTCTTGTGTGAGCTATTGTTGCTACTCCTGTTTCAGTTTGTTCTGTTTCTACTGCTTCTGCTGCTTTGCGAATTTGTTAGATTCTTTGCAGCCCACTTTGCACATTCGTTACGTATGTGCCAATCTCTGCCCAAGTCACTTCTGATAACACTATGTGGTCGATTATAGACGATGGGCTATGTAATTCTATTCTCCGGTGTGCAAAACGCTCGCAGTGGAATATTGCATGCTCCGTTGTTTCTTCTTCTTTTGAAGTTGGTAATTACTGTCTCCGTGTTTGCGACTTATCCAATCTTTTATAGAAGGTGTAAGTCTGTAAGTAAATCTCCCTTTTGTGGTATTGGTCCAACGAGTTTTCCAAGTAGCAGCTAACGCTGCTTTTTCTTCGACCTTTATCCTCTGGATGCTAGTAGCATCGCGTTGGTTCAGGGATATTCTGTTATATATCCTGGACATCTCATCTACGAGAATGTCGATGGGGACAATTCCAGCTATAACAAATGCAGCCTCGTCTGATATGGTACGAAAGCCGCGAATTTTCTGCGATACCAACTACCGCTTTTATGGCACCAACAGTAGATCGCGCTTTTCTAAAGCCAAATTAATTGGCGATCTAAGAGGACTCCTTTTTCTTCTGCTACAGCGAGTAATCTATTATATATTATTTTCTCGAGTATTTTCCCATAGTGTCCAACAGGCATACGACCGCATTTTCTTCCCATTCTGATCTAGAGTGGAATCTCACAGAGAGGCTTTTATGGAAGTTGAGTTTGGGTGTAATGTAGTCTGTACCTATTAGACCTATGCCGTCGGGTAGTGAAAGACGGAGGCTGGTATGGCCGTATGGCCTTTCCGACCAACATTTAGATTCCTTCAATCTAACAGCACTACACGCTGCAATGTTTTTGATATAAAGATCCACTGGCAGAAAGTTGAAAATCACATTGAGCGGCTCCCGTCGGACTTGATCGAAGGGCTCCAGTGATTCCAATTCCAGCTGTTTTTTGGATTCTGCTTAATTTAGTGACATTGTAGGCTTTACTTGAAGCGGACCACCATACCAGTGATCCGTAGGTGAGGATAAGACGTACCATCGCTGTGTACATCCAACGAACCATCTGTGGTTGAAGCCCCCACTTCTTGCCGAAAGTTTTGCTACAGGCGTAGAAAGCAACGCTTGCCTTCCGCACTCGGTGTTCGATGTTGGACTTCCAGTTGAGTTGATCGCTATGTTATATCTATCAACCTATACTTTAAATAGGACTTTCGGTCTTTATTTCATGGGTATTGTTTATCACAAAATTGGTATGACTTATTTTCATATCGTTTTAATTAACTTATTCGTGATATAATCTTTTTTAAATGTTTACAAAAAAAAAAAAAAACAGAAAAAAATGCAGTCTTGAATGTTGTAACGAATTCCTGCCGTGCGTTCATCACAGTAGAATATCCACGGCACAGCAGCAAATCAGCAAGAGTTGCTGTCTTGCATAACGCAGCACGCACCCTTAAGCGAACACATCCCCGAATGAACGAAGAAGAAAGAAATTCGACGGCTGAACGCATTAACCCGGCCGACGGCTAAATGTCAACGAAAGAATCCATTTGCCGAGTGTTTAAATGGAGGTTGAAGACAGCAGGCGGTCCTTTTTTTGAATTGGACGACCAACGAATAAGTTTCGTTCCCCAAGAAATCACGAACCATCCTTAGCACTAGAAGGGACGATCGGAAATCCTCCTCTAGCTGAGCCATCAGCCAAGGAATCGTCTCCGACGCGTGGAAGTTCATCGTTCACCACTGCGCCGACGAACAACCAGGAATATCGACGAAGCAGTTCCTAGGAATCGCGACCGAAGAAATCCCGGTCAGCGCTAAGCGCTAGGACGCACAATAAGACACCAGAAGAGCTGGGAACAGCTCCAGAGTTGTTTTGTCCCCTCTTGCGAACGCGGATGGGGTAAGTAAAAGAATGAAATACAAAGAAGGACGGCGGATTAATTCCTTTCGGTTTTTTATACCCTATTCTAAGGGTATATTAATTTTGACGCATAGTTTGTAACATACCTTAATATTGCCCGTAGACCCCTAAAAGTTACTATATTTATGATCAGCATCGATAGTAATGTCGATCTAGCCATGTCCGTCCGTCCGTCCGTCCGTCTGTCGGCAAAAATTAGGCCTTTAAACTGGACCTAGAGAGCTGAAATTTTAACCATATACTCTCTAGGGTCCCGAAATAATCAAGTTTACGAATTTTTGAAATCCGCCCACAGACACGCCACAGACACGCCCACAAACTCAAAAAAACAAAATTTTGGAGCTAGAAAGCTGAAATTTTTTATATACGATCTATGACACGCCCACAAATAAATAAAATAATTTTTTTTATAATCTATTCTAAGGGTACCTATATTAATTTTTGAAAATCCAAAGTTTGAGCTAGGGAGCTGAAATTTATAATATATACTCTCTATGAACCCTTTATGCTCATGTGTAAATATTTTCAAAATCCGCCCACTGACACGCCCACAATTATTTTTTTTATTTTTTTTTTTGAAAATTCAAAGTTGGAGCTAGGGAGCTGAAATTTATAATATATACTCTCTAGGGGCCCTTTATTCTCATGTGTTGGCTGACACGCCCACAATTAAATAAAACAATTTTATTGAAACACCCAAGTTTGAGATAGGGAGCGTTTTTTTTATAAAATCCTTTAAATGTTATATAACAAAATATGTAGAGCGTTCTTAACAATTCAACCATACTTAGACTTTTGTCACGCCCACTTATGAGGGATAGGAATGAGAATAGGGTATCCAACAGTTCGCCCAAGCGGACTGTAGCCCGTCCCTATGTTTTTCGCCTTGTTGCACACCAACAGCCTTGCTGCAGTACATCGCAAGCAATTGCTGACAGAACCGCATGTCCCTCGATACAACGAGTAGCCTCATCAAAGGAGAAAAAATCCGGAGCAGATTAACTCGGATTAATTCAACGACGGAGCCCGACTCCCATACATTCAAGTGGACACCAATACCACCAGGTAAAATACACGGTTTCGAGTATCAGCACGAGGAAGTCCTCGTGGTGGTACCACATCCGAAGGCGAAAATTTAACATCCTTTTTTTTCACCAGGTTAGGCAGTCACGTGTCGTACCACGACAGCGCAGTCCGTCAGGCACACTCACCTCGTAAGCGAGAGGGGGCAGGCGGCACCGTCCACGCGATTAGGCAAGTTTCTAAACATACTCCGCGGGCCCTTCACAATCACTCGCAGCAATAATACATATATTCGGCCCCTGCTCAAGCAACGCTTTGCGTCGAGGCACATCGTGTCAGAACGGCCCCTTTACAGCCGTTCGTCCCGGCCCCTCTACAGCCAAAAACAGCACCAGCAGTAGTCACAAGCGACTCAAGCCGATGTAGCAGTAGTCACAAGCGACTCAAGCAGAGCAGCAGCAGGTCACAAGCCACCCAACGCACCAGCACCAGCGCGCATCAGCATATACTTTCTGTGTAGTTTAGATGCATACGCATAGATTTCATTCAGTAGAGTAAATCCTTGTAGAATATATATAGATAATGTTCTTAACATACCGGGACTAGGTTTTCTATTTCCCCTTCTGGGACACTAGCTCCTTTTGCATAGTCGTGCTTTTCCAATTCGGGTTTATTCCTTTTTCTATGGCATTCGAGCATAGTGCTCCCCGCTTCACTAACATCTGAGATTTGGCGCGTTCAATTTGCAAGTGAACTGCAAGTTCACTACTAATTAAATGTCTATCACTTGCCAAACGATGGTCACGTGAGTTATTTGATCAATGAGAAAAGGTAAAATAGTAGTCACTAGTAGTTGACTTGTAAATTGAACGCGCCCATTGAATCCCTTAAGGAAATACCGTCCAAAGGAAGACAAGTGGAAAGAAAAGAAAAAAAAAACCATAACATCGCGATACTCGCTGAGGTCATTCACCCCTGCAGATACCTCTGTAAGAGGTCAAAATTGAATCTTCCAATTCGAACCGCGATAGTGATTGAGCGAAAGCGTTTACTTCGACTCAAGATAACATCGAGTAATTCCTCCGCGAATACTTTCGAGGAGTAATTGCGTAATTATCACATCGGGTTTTAGAACTTTTTTTTTTTTTTGAAATATATATATATTGAATTAATAACCTTCTACAGGAACGTCGGCAGTGTGCGCACATCAGCTGGAGTTTCGATGTAAGTACTCTTTTTGAATTGTCTCTTTAACTAAATACATTATATTATTTCAATATATATCCATATATAAACATATATTTCAAATTTACGTTATCGGGATAGTCAATCGCGGTAGTAGCATTTTGATGTGGCAGATTCAAGTATAGTTATTCGGTATTGTGTATAAGTGCATTCGGAGGTATCAGTGCTTCAACTCAAAGAATCATTCCTCGTTTTCTTTTTCCTTTCTTTTGTGCGATAATTCGGTTCAAGGCTAACCAACGTTAGCGCTTCTAATCTTGAGAGGCCTGAGGGTCATCGACATCCTACACGGAGTGTCAATTTTTAATTTCACTCAGGTGATGCGCGTAAAGTTCGAATCGTTGAGGAGATAGATCCTACGACTTTCTTAGCCCTAAGGGGACAGCATGAGTCGATCGTGTAGTTTCCATGTCCGTTTTTTTATTGTTCACGACGATCGCTAATTCTTTTTTTTTGGAAGAACATGCGATTAGGTGATTGATTTTTGGATTTAAGTTTTTCTTTATAATCTCGGTTGAGTAAATATACGAGACGGCCCATTAGTAACGGGTCGAATTTAGTATTAATATATGAACGAAAGCACAAAATAGTTCGAAAACTTAGAGTTAACGTAATCTTTAAGTAACATTATAAGTAAGTTTAAGAAACACTTGATCCATTGTATTTTTTTTTGATTTAATGAATATATTTATCTACGCTCATGGCGTATACATGACGTTAGCTTGTAATCTTCTGTCTTCGACGTTGTCTGCCCGCCAAGGTATGGCGGTTTAATTTCCATCTCTAGGAGGGGGTCGTCTCTTCATTGAGGGGAAGTGAGCAGGAGAGGTTCGTCCAATGGGGATAAGCATCAACAGAGGCTGAAGAGGCTTATCTCCCATTCCAAGTTAGGGTTCATCGCCAATGGTGCGGCGCGGTGACCATGGAGTCCATGTGGAAACGTGGCGGGGTGGGCCAGCACAGGAGAGATTCTTCACCTTCTCCTCCCCTCTCTCTCTCTCTCTCCCTCTTCCGGCGTACCTACTTCTCCCACCCGCTTCATCCAGCTTGCTTGCTCTCCCTTCTCAAGGTCATCCAGGCCTCCTGACCCTTCGGGCCACCCAAAGCGACCGTGGTAGCAATACCACTCTCGCACTCTCTCTCTCTCTCCGTGAACGGTTAGCAATGGAGGTACATCGGTCCATTGGGTACGGAGGAAGAGAGCTCCTTTTCTGGTTTTTGGTTTTCCAGGAAGGAGTATCGTATCTTTGAAGGCATGTAAAACTAGAGGTAACCCCAGTTTGAGCTCACAGAGCTAGCGCGGGGCGGTACCCATGCCTGGCTGTGAGTGGCCAAACACCCCTCTTCCCCAGTCGTTAAGGTCGGCTGTGTCCTAGTCGCCTGTAAGCGGGGACCAGTCGACCCAAAGGTAGTATCCCAGTTCTCCGGTGCAGCGAAGCTGTAGGGGACATGGTACAGTTTTTTCTTCTTTTTTTTTTGAATGAAAGGACAAGGTATGGTAAAAAGGGAAGCTTGTAGCACTACCACTACCGGCCCTTCTGCAAGGTGGGGCTTGAGTGTAACAGGTGGCGCTGCAGTAGGGGGCATTACGTTACAGGTGGCGGCGAACGTGGGGCACGACGGAACTCAAGAAGGAGGCAAGAACCCCAAGGCAACAGGAGCGTAGCTTTGTTGGAAGAGTTTACCACGTTCGGTCGCTTGGTGTAACTAACTATACCTGTACCTCATACAGGTGGCGCCCAACGTGGGCCCGAAGTTAAGCCCAGGAAGGCCTATCACAGGCCTTGAGAAGTTTTTTCCATATTTCCTTCAAAAATTTATTTTCGGGACGGAATTATTCGGATTTTTTTTTTTGCATTGTAGAGTAATGACATCTTCCTTCGAGAAGAACGCTGGCAGTCGAGCCAGTAGCGCGAAATTCGCTTCGCTTTGCGGAGCAAGTCCATCTTCTCAACGCGGGTGGCAATGGTGCAGTAGTAGTGTATTCGCTTACGGAATGGAAGGTCGTGCGTTCGAATCCCGGCCAAGTCCATTACTTTATACCGAATACATGAAATCGTAATCTCCCTAAGTAACTTAGACACCACCCGTGGAGAAAAATCCTACAACTGCACCCAAACACTTCTTTCCTATCTCTCTATTCTTTCTAATACCAACTAGCTTACACTGTGTTCTTAGCATTATAAGGGTAAAAAATCCCTTTAGCGTAAGCAAATTATATAAAAAAAAAAAAAAACAACTCCAGCCCAGTCCTAAACTTGGATTGAAGTTTTTTCTCCATGTTCGTTAGCTGCGGGTTTGGTAGGCGTGTTGGTACATTCGTGCAACCCTCGAAGAGGAGTGAGAGATCTATAGTCCGGCTTTGGGCAGGGGATTTCGTCTAGAGCTTTTGCGTGCGTGGACGTCACTCTGTCCTAGAGCGATTGGTTAGGCCTACGCTCAAGGGACACTTACAAGATGGAGGTAGTGTAGCATTAGCGCGCGAGCGAGTCCGGCGCGTGGGTTGATGTAGGTCCCCGCGTGTGTCAGCAGCCGCACGGCGTTATAGCCGCGCAGTACCTCACCGCTCAATACTATACATAAAGATATAAACACAAGAATATTTAAGAGAGCATTGAGAAGTAGAACGGAAGAGCAGGAGATACCGAGATACCTCCCAGCTCACTCACTGGTGTCTTATTTAGACCCAGAACAACCCCAGGAGATACGACCCCTCCTTAACCAAGAGCAGACACAGAAGTTGTAGTATAAGAAGTAGTATTAGTAGCATCCTATTGTAGGACGAAGGACGTTTAAGCAGTTGCAGTATTTGAAGTTTTTTTTTGTAATTGAAGGAAGTTGTAGTAGTTGTATGAAGAAGAACGGTATTTACATAATCATTCCCTTTTTTTATATCCTTTTTTTATATAAATTAAGCATTAAAAGTTTAAGAAGATAGCTCGATTTAGGAGCTGAAAACCCCATCTTTTTTAGGAACATAAGTATTACATAAGCAGTAGAAGTAAGAACCACCCATATTTAGGTGAAGTTGCGGTCACCCTAAATAAGGACCACAGCTCCACTAGTCTGCTATCTTAGTAAAGTAAATACTTAAAGATTTATTTTTAAGCTTTTGTTTTTTTTCACCCTTTTGGCTCACCCCAGTTCGGATATCCACCCGTATACCGGAGTGAGCATACAGACTTTTTTTTGATTGTTAAGTCTTAAGAGACCATCTCACGGTCCAGGCAGATGTCTAACCCCACCAACACTGGTAGGCTTGACACCTCTTGGAAGGTGCCGCGTCATGCCTCTAGAGGTAAAAGACTAGACGGGACACCATCCCGCCGCACAGCTATCCCAACTTCATCGGGACAGCTCAGCGAGCAAGGGTCTTCGATGCCCAACAATCCAAACGACCCGGGATTATCCACGGATACCCGGGATAACCAGACTTACCAAATCTCTCGGCCAGCCAGGGAGTCAGAACCAGCACCTCTTCCCGAGTTACTGGGACCATTTCCCATTAGAGATCATTCTTCAGATCCGAGCGAGAATCAGCCCTCAGGCGTTCACGCCACGTCAGTAGCACATCCGGCAAAGGAAGTCTCACGACCTTCTGACGCGATAAGCGCTACAGGACCGGACGGTTCAGGGGAGGGTGATGCGAACGACAGCGCTCAATTCGAGCAATACATCCACCAAGTAGTAACAGCTACAGTCGGACTGAGGCGCACCGAAGAGTTACGTCATATCAGAGAGGAACTAGATCGCAGTCGAGCTGTAATGCGGCAAGACATGGCGATCCTGTTGCGAGAAGCAGTCCGGGGACAGAACCCACTTCTTCGCCAAGGCCCTACAGGCCAAGGTAACGCGCAAGCACGAGAAGCTGCGGGAACCCATGGTTCGACCTCTCAGCAACACAACCAACCAGCACAGTCATCGGCCGCGCATGTCACCAGCCGGCCCGAATATATTCTAGGCTCGAGTCCACCTCCCAGAGGAGCTCCTGCCTCGAACACCCACGTGTACCCCATACACATGGCGAGAAGCGCCAATGTTGATAATTTTCTGGCGCAATTAAGTAATATCAACTTGAATGAGTCCTCACCTAATCCGACCGGCGAGCGCAACGCGCCTTCGCAGGGACCGTCTCAGGCGAGCTCATTTCCCCGCTATCATAACATCCCTAAATGGGATTTGCATTTCAGTAATGAAGACCTGTCCATTGACGATTTTCTTTTGCAAGTTAACCGGCAACGGGAATCATGGGCAGACGTTGTCCTCAATTTCCACCATCTAGTGAAAGGACAGCCAAAACTGTGGTTTTGGGGGTGGATAAAGAAAAACCCTCACGCCTCGTGGGAAGCTTTACGCTTAGCTCTCCTTGAGCAGTACCGCAGCCTAGAAACGGACTTCGATATATTTCGACAAATGTCTTCACTCCACTAGGAAGACCATGAATCGTTTGACTCCTATTACGGGAACGTACTAAGGCTCAACGCGAGACTTAAATACCCTAAGGCGAACCGTGATCTCATCGAGATCATCAAACGAAACGTGAAACGTCAAATTGGGCAACATCTGCTCACGTTCAACACGTCGGATATAGCGGAGTTAGTATACGTCTGTCGGAGCATCGAGCGCTTTTTAGCGGTGCCGCACAGCAGTTCCCCGAGCAAACCCAAATTCACTGCAGGAAATTCCTTCAGGAGAAATGTCAGCGAGCTCAGCGAAGAAGAGCATCTCGACCCTACGACAGCCGAAGTCGGCGTAGATGCAGTAGAATATCGTCACCGCGAACGCAGACCATTCATTTGTTGGATCTGTCGGGAGCCCGGGCATACCATGTATGATTGCCTCAAGCTACCGCAGAACCCATTCTGTTTCCGTTGCGGTCTCGAGAACGTCTTCACTGCAAATTGCCCAAGATGTCGGGAAAGCCCAAGGACGAACTACCCTCGAACCGGGGAGGGCAGTTCGAAGAACACCAGACCGGCAATAGAAATTTAAACCCAGACGTACCCATCAACATTACTATCCAAAAACGCCCAGACAATCTAACCGGAGATTCGTCGGCATCAAATCAAATATCCAATCCGGAACCCGAGACCGCATCAACCCAGGCTCTTGCCGCAGGTACGAGCGTCTCACAGAAACTCATCAGAACTTATAAGTCGTACGACCAACGATGATCGGAATACCTAACAGCACGACAACGCATTTTCGGGAAGGCCACACCATCGTCCCACATACGCAAAGTTAGGAAGCGATTTACCCAGAGAAGACATAACCTCGCCGCTATCGCAGCGACTACGTTGCAGATTTCGCCACGAACCGACGGAGATCCGCGACCTTACGCAGTCGTAACCTTTTTCGACCGATCTTGGTCAGGTCTCTTGGACACCTGCATCAGTCATTGGCGGAGCGGGAGTTGCTCATTTGAAAAGTCACCATATTTCGTGGAAACCCTTCACCTCAGCCGTAACCACTGCTGATGGTCGATCCCAAATCATCGTGGGAATCATTTCCGCCCAAGTACTCTTTAAAGACCGTACAGAAAACATCACACTGTACGTAGTTCCGTCCATTTCCCAAGAACCTATCCTAGGGATAGACTACTGGAAGAAGTTCGGTTTAGCACCTAACATCATCCCGTCCTCGACGTCGACCCCCTTCGATGTGAACAGTATCACGGTCGGCATCGATATGACCGGCGACTCTATTCCCCGAGCCGAAGTATTATCTCAGGCTCACAATCTTTCCCCCGACGAGAATCAGCGCCTCGACGAGACGCTCAAGAAGTTTCCGTCCTATGCAAATTTAGGCCTAGGGCGTACCCACCTCACGACACATGAAATCGATACCGGAGATGCCGCCCCGATAAAGAGGCGTCACTACCCAGTTTCCCCAGTAGTAGAAGAACATCTATATGCTCAACTAGATCGCATGCTAGCGATGGATGTGATTGAGATCAGCCCAAGCGCGTGGTGCTCTCCCGTCGTATTAGTACGGAGAGGCGACAAACACCGCATGTGCTTGGACGTACGCGATCTCAATCGCGTCACGAAGAAGGATGCGTACCCGCTACAGAATATTGAGGGACTACTCGCTCGATTGCCGGATACTTATTACATGTCCAGCGTCGACTTAAAGGATGCTTTCTGGTAGATTCCTTTAGACGAGAAAAGCAAGGAGAAGACAGCGTTCACCGTTCCCGGGAGACCGCTGTATCAGTTTAAGGTCATGCCCTTCGGGCTGTGCAATGCGCCGCAGCGCTTGTGCCGCTTAATGGACCAGGTCATACCCGCGGAATGGAGACACAAAGTCTTCCTATACCTTGACGATCTGCTAATCATCTCCAGCACCTTCGACTAGCATCTCTCAATGTTATCAGGCGAGGCGCGTAAGCTAGCTGAAGCAGGTCTTACTATTAACCTGGAGAAATCCAAGTTCTGCTATCAGGAGCTAAGGTATTTAGAATTCATTGTTGGCAGAGGGGTATTGAAAGTAGACCCATATAAAGTACAAGCCATCCGAGAATTTCCAATCCCACAGACGGCACGTCAAGTCCGCCGATTCCTGGGAATGGCCGGTTGGTACCGACGGTTTGTCCAGAACTTCTCCACCTTATCCGGAGATCTTTCAGATACCTTGAAGAAAGGCACTAAATTCGCCTTCGGCGAAAAAGCGATCGCCTCATTCCAGGAGATCAAAGAAAGGCTGTCTAGCGCACCCGTTCTGGCCAACCCTGAATCGGAGCCGTACTGAGCCAGATGGATGACGATGAGAACGAGCGACCAGTATATTACTACTCGCATAAACTGAATTCCGCCCAGCGTAACTATACGGTGACGGAAAGAGAGTGGCTAGAAGGCTACAGGTTCAAAGTTATCACGGACCACGCCAGTCTTTAATGGCTTATGACCAGGAAGGAACTCAAAGGTAGATTAGCGCGTTGGAGTTTGGAGCTACAAGGCTACACGTTCGATGTCGAGCACCGGAAGGGGAGCTTACACGTCGTACCAGATGCGTTATCCCGCGTTCACGAAGTGGAGGCCCTCCGAACCGGCGACTCGATACCGAGCGGGCTCACCGACGTACTGCACGTTGACCTGACGGACCCTAGTTTCCACTCGGAGCAATACCGTCAGATCGTCGACAGCGTCGACAGGTGGCAATGGTGCGATGGTAGTGTATTCACTAAAGTGATTGGCAGGTCGTGCGTTCGAATCCCGACCAGGGCCATGATTTTTATAAATTGAATACACACAACAAAAACTGATCTCCCTAAAACAATTTAGGCGCCACCTATGGAGAAATAAAAAATCCCATCGCACCAAACTTCTTTCCTATCCTTCTATTCTTTCAGTAAGTAGCACCCAAAAATAGGCAATGAATTGCTGGGAGCTACTTGCGCAACAAACTAAATGCTTGCGCTGTGGTTTTACCATTATAAGGGTACTGTGTCCCTACAGAAAAAAGAAATCCCTTTAGCGCACGCAAATTATAAAAAAAAAAAAAAAAAAAAAAAAGCGTCGGAGATAATAAACACCAGCTACCGGATCTTCGGGTCACAAACCATTTTGTGTAGAAGAAGATCCAAACTAGTACAAACAATCCACTCCACGACGAGAAACCTTGGAAGCTATGGATTCCAGCCGCGCTGACTGACCAACTGATTCGCATGGCTCATTCCCCACCGGAAGCCTCTCATGGAGGCGTTGCTAAGACCCTGTATAGGCTGCGGGCGCAAGTTTATTGGCCGAACATGGCCGCGCAAGTAAAAGAATACATCGACACCTGCGAAGTCTGTAAAACGACGAAATCACCCAACACCTCCTTACGAGCGGAGATGGGAAAAGGCTTTGTGGTAGACAGACCATTCCAACACGTCTACACTGACTTCCTGGGTCCGTACCCGCGATCGAAGCGAGGAAACGCTCATGTTATCATCGCGCTCGATCAATTTTCAAAATTTATCATCATTAAGGCCATTCGTATAGCGACCTCCGAAGCGGCCATACAATTTCTTCGTGACGAGGTATTGTCCATTTTCGGAGTCCCCGAAACTTTGCTCTCAGACAACGGACAGCAATACGCCAGCAAAGACTTCGGCAACTTCGCCCTCGCACTCGGTTTCAAACATTTGAGAACCGCGGAATTTTTTTTTTTTTTTTTTTTTAAATTCTGGCTCGCCAAGGCGATTTATAAAAGGGGGGGTACTTCGACCTAAAAGATCTTTTGTACCGTATGGGCCAGAAAAATTTTAAACTAGTAAAATTTCCACTTTCCGTGTAAAGCGGACAATTTTACCAGTAGAAGAATTCTTTATGTCCTCGGGGCTCAATTGTTCCCTGAGAAAGATCTTCTTTCTAATTCCATTAAGGGCTGGGCATTCACATAAAATGTGTTCAGCTGACTCGTCCTCTTCAAGACAGACTCGGCACTCAGGAGAATCTGCTATTCTCATTTTGTGTAGATGATATCTTAAACCGTGGTGACCAGTAACGTAACCTACTAGGTTTTTGATATCCTGCCTGCTTAGGTTTAGACATTTGCTGGCATTATGATTGAAGGGCCGAATGGCTCGTTTGGCCTGTCTTAGACCTGGGATGTTATCCCAATGATAGATACATTTTCTATGTTCCCAGCTTTTAATTGCTGCCGTTGCTGCTGATCTAGGAGTGCAGCAGAAAGGTTCGGGACCTATGAAAGGTGTTTCTGAACCTTTTCTGGCCAGTTCGTCGGCCTTTTCGTTACCTTCTACCCCGACATGACCCGGAACCCACCATAATTTGGTGTTGTTTCTTGCTCCGAGTATTTGTAGGGTATTGAAGCAGTACATGACTGATTTGGAGTCAATGGTATACGAGCTAAGGGCGTTTATAGCTGCTTGACTGTCCGTGAAAATATGAATGGTTGCACCTTTTATGCCAGATAAGATAATGTGGCTGGCGCATTCTTGAATGGCGTGGAGCTCCGCTTGAAATACGCTGGGACTTTTTCCCATGGGTATCGTAAAGCGTTTGTGTGGTCCGTATATTCCCGCTCCTACCCCCGTTTCCATTTTAGAACCATCCGTATACCACTTTATGCCGTTATGGCTGTTTGGTGGGTTATTGCTAACCCATGCTTCTCTTTTGGGTATCTCCGTGGAGAACCGTTTGTTGAAGCATAGTGTTTTTTGAATGCGGTCTGTGACCGCGCAGTTCATGTTAAGTTCTGGCAGTTCATCGAGAAGGGTCTTAAGTTCCGGATGATCATTAAGACTTATCTCGTTTAGCTGTATTAGACTTATTGCACTGCGGATCGCCACTTTTTGGACGTATATGTGGAGGGGTATAATTCCTGTTATTGCCTCTATGGCAGCTGTTGGACAGGTACGCATGGCTCCGGAGATACCAAGGCACGCAAGCCGTTGTACCTTTTTGAGCTGCTCTATTGCGACCTTTTGTGTGGATTTTGTCCACCATACTATGGAGGCGTATGTTATGATGGGTCTTATCATCACTGTGTAGATCCAGTGGACGATCTTTGGAGAGATTCCCCAGGTTCTACCAAATGTGCGACGACAGGCCCATAAAGCTCTATTAGCTTTACTGATTTTGTTGTTTATGTGAGAGTTCCAGTTAAGTCTCTTGTCCAGGATTACTCCAAGATACTTGACTTCGTCGGAATACTCTACGACCGTGTCGTTTATTGTGATTAGGCCTAGGTCTAATTTCCTCCTTTTAGTGAAAGGAACGATGACGGCTTTACTGGGATTTATGGAAAGATTTTCCTTAATGCACCAGTCTATGGCTGTCTTTAGAGCATTTTTCATTTTTGATGTGACTCCTATTGAGTCTTTGCCCCTAACTATGATGACAATATCATCGGCGTACCCAATTGTGGTGTAGCCCAAACTGCTCATCTTGTGTAGCAGGTCATCGATGACCAATGACCACAGAAGGGGTGAGAGTACTCCCCCTTGTGGGCAGCCCCTTACGGCTGTTACTGATACTGAGGTCGTTCCTGACGAGGAAGTTATTTTGCGACTTTCCAGCATCGCTTCGATCCATTTAATAGTTGGTTTATCTATATTTCTATGGTACAAAGCAT
Source organism: Portevinia maculata (assembly GCA_949715645.1). Classification (NCBI taxonomy): domain Eukaryota; kingdom Metazoa; phylum Arthropoda; class Insecta; order Diptera; family Syrphidae; genus Portevinia; species Portevinia maculata. Next base: position 142,767,640 of record OX454525.1, read on the forward strand.
TTGATATGGATTCATATCCAGTGTTGTCGAAAGCACCCTCTATGTCCAAAAAGGCACAAAGTGCGATCTCTTTGCAACGGTAGGCGTTTTTTATCTCTGTAGTTAGTCTTAACAGAGCGCCTTCCGTGGATTTGCCCTTTTGGTACGCATATTGGTGAGGGTGCAGAGGCATGCTTTTTGATATGCATTCTCTAATGTGAATATCAATAATCCTTTCCATTGTTTTCAGAAAAAACGATATCAGGCTTATCGGACGATATGATTTAGGTAATTCTCTGGGCGTGTTTACCGGTTTAGGTATAAATACAACGTTTACTTCCCTCCAGGTAACTGGTATATACCCCCAGTTGAAGCTGAACCTAAATAAGGCAATCATGGATGGTAGTAAAAATTCCATTTTGAATGAGGGCTGGGAGAACCGCGGCATACTCGCCCCAAGCGAACGCTAGCGAACGAGTAAACCGTTCCATCCTTACAGCCATTCGAGCGTACATCGGCCCGGAACACGCGTCCTGGGACGCCCAGATACACCCGATAGGCAGAGCTCTGAGGACCTCGATCCACTCGGCCACCGGAATGTCGCCCTACGAAGCACTTTTCGGCCAGCGGATGATAGAACACGGCAGCGACTACAAGTTGCTCAGGCAACTTGAAGGATTGAATCACTCGGAACTAGCATTCGTACCAAAGGCCTGTAAAATGAACATCCTCCACGCCCACGTCAAGAAAGCGTTGGAAAAGGCCCACGGCAAGTACGAGAAGCGGTACAACCTTCGTTGCAACCCAGTCAAGTACAAAGTCGGAGACAGTGTGTACAAGAGAAATCATGTACTGAGTAATTTCCCCAAGGGAATAAACGCTAAGTTCTGTCGAAAATTTATAAAAGCTAGAATCGTTAAGGTCATAGGAAACTTGTACCAACTGGAAGACGAACAAGGCCATGACCTGGGAATGGTGCACTCCAAGGACATTAGAAGATAAGAACCATCTTCATCTGCAGAGAGCGACATACAATCGCATACCCCTATCCTATCCTATATCCCCGGAAGAGACGAACAAATTTTATCCCACCATCCCACATAAGAAACCCAAAAACTACAATTTATAATCGCGGCCACTTATGGTAATTTAAAATAGGCAAAACCAACCAAAGAAGACAAGAACACCCATAATGGTAAAGATACATACAAGGAAGTAGAAGAACGTCATCGGAAAAGAAACTGCCCGAGTATGAGAACAGCAGGCCCGGATAGCTCAGCCTGTGCACGAGACTCGAGAATACACCGATTGAGTCCAAAGGCATTGGCAGGAATGCGTGTTCCTTGACAGTTTCTCTCGCAAGACTCGGAAAGCTTTAAGGTGGGTAACGAATTCCTGCCGTGCGTTAATCACAGTAGAATATCCACGGCACAGCAGCAAATCAGCAAGAGTTGCTGTCTTGCATAACGCAGCACGCACCCTTAAGCGAACACATCCCCGAATGAACGAAGAAGAAAGAAATTCGACGGCTGAACGCATTCACCCGGCCGGCGGCTAAATGTCAACGAAAGAATCCATTTGCCGAGTGTTTAAATGGAGGTTGAAGACAGCAGGCGGTCCTTTTTTTGAATTGGACGACCAACGAATAAGTTTCGTTCCCCAAGAAATCACGAACCATCCTTAGCACTAGTGAGGACGATCGGAAATCCTCCTCTAGCTGAGCCATCAGCCAAGGAATCGTCTCCGACGCGTGGAAGTTCATCGTTCACCACTGCGCCGACGAACAACCAGGTATATCGACGAAGCAATTCCTAGGAATCGCGACCGAAGAAATCCCGGTCAGCGCTAAGCGCTAGGACGTACAATAAGACACCAGAAGAGCTGGGAACAGCTCCAGAGTTGTTTTGTCCCCTCTTGCGAACGCGGATGGGGTAAGTAAAAGAATGAAATACAAAGAAGGACGGCGGATTAATTCCTTTCGGTTTTTTATACCCTATTCTAAGGGTACCTATATTAATTTTGACGCATAGTTTGTAACATACCTTAATATTGCCCGTAGACCCCTAAAAGTTACTATATTTATGATCAGCATCGATAGTAATGTCGATCTAGCCATGTCCGTCCGTCCGTCTGTCGGCAAAAATTAGGCCTTTAAACTGGACCTAGAGAGCTGAAATTTTAACCATATACTCTCTAGGGTCCCGAAATAATCAAGTTTACGAATTTTTGAAATCCGCCCACAGACACGCCACAGACACGCCCACAAACTCAAAAAAACAACATTTTGGAAAAAATCGAATTTTGAGCTAGAAAGCTGAAATTTTTTATATATGATCTATGACTCCTAAAACTGCTCGGGATAAAAAAATTTCAAAATCCGCCCACTGACACGCCCACAAATAAATAAAATAATTTTTTTTATACCCTATTCTAAGGGTAGGTATATTAATTTTTGAAAATCCAAAGTTTGAGCTAGGGAGCTGAAATTTATAATATATACTCTCTATGGATCCTTTATGCTCATGTGTAAATATTTTCAAAATCCGCCTACTGACACGCCCACAATTAATTTTTTCTCTAGGGGCCCTTTATTCTCATGTGTTGGCTGACACGCCCACAATTTATTGAAACACCCAAGTTTGAGATAGGGAGCGTTTTTTTTTATAAAATCCTTTAAATGTTATATAACAAAATATGTAGAGCGTTCTTAACAATTCAACCATACTTAGACTTTTGTCACGCCCACTTATGAGGGATAGGAATAAGAATAGGGTATCCAACAGTTCGCCCAAGCGGACTGTAGCCCGTCCCTATGTTTTTCGCCTTGTTGCACACCAACAGCCTTGCTGCAGTACATCGCAAGCAATTGCTGACAGAACCGCATGTCCCCCGATACAACGAGTAGCCTCATCAAAGGAGAAAAAATCCGGAGCAGATTAACTCGGATTAATTCAACGACGGAGCCCGACTCCCATACATTCAAGTGGACACCAATACCACCAGGTAAAATACACGGTTTCGAGTATCAGCACGAGGAAGTCCTCGTGGTGGTACCACATCCGAAGGCGAAAATTTAACATCCTTTTTTTTCACCAGGTTAGGCAGTCACGTGTCGTACCACGACAGCGCAGTCCGTCAGGCACACTCACCTCGTAAGCGAGAGGGGGCAGGCGGCACCGTCCAAACATACTACGCGGGCACTGCATAAACCCACGCTACAAACATATATTTTCGGCCCCTTCATAAAATCGCTACGCGATTAGGCAAGATTCTAAACATACTCCGCGGGCCCTTCACAATCACTCGCAGCAATAATACATATATTCGGCCCCTGCTCAAGCAACGCTTTGCGTCGAGGCACATCGTGCCAGAACGGCCCCTTTACAGCCGTTCGTCCCGGCCCCTCTACAGCCAAAAACAGCACCAGCAGTAGTCACAAGCGACTCAAGCCGATGCAGCAGTAGTCAGAAGCGAGTCAAGTAGAGCAGCAGCAGGTCACAAGCCACCCAACGCACCAGCACCAGCGCGCATCAGCATATACTTTCTGTGTAGTTTAGATGCATACGCATAGATTTCATTCAGTAGAGTAAATCCTTGTAGAATATATATAGATAATGTTCTTAACATACCGGGACTAGGTTTTCTATTTCCCCTTCTGGGACACTAGCTCCTTTTGCATAGTCGTGCTTTTCCAATTCGGGTTTATTCCTTTTTCTATGGCATTCGAGCATAGTGCTCCCCGCTTCACTAACATCTGAGATTTGGCGCGTTCAATTTGCAAGTGAACTGCAAGTTCACTACTAATTAAATGTCTATCACTTGCCAAACGATGGTCACGTGAGTTATTTGATCAATGAGAAAAGGTAAAATAGTAGTCACTAGTAGTTGACTTGTAAATTGAACGCGCCCATTGAATCCCTTAAGGAAATACCGTCCAAAGGAAGACAAGTGGAAAGAAAAGAAAAAAAAACCATAACATCGCGATACTCGCTGAGGTCATTCACCCCTGCAGATACCTCTGTAAGAGGTCAAAATTGAATCTTCCAATTCGATCCGCGATAGTGATTGAGCGAAAGCGTTTACTTCGACTCAAGATAACATCGAGTAACTCCTCCGCGAATACTTTCGAGGAGTAATTGCGTAATTATCACATCGGGTTTTAGAACTTTTTTTTTTTTTTGAAATATATATATATTGAATTAATAACCTTCTACAGGAACGTCGGCAGTGTGCGCACATCAGCTGGAGTTTCGATGTAAGTACTCTTTTTGAATTGTCTCTTTAACTAAATACATTATATTATTTCAATATATATCCATATATAAACATATATTTCAAATTTACGTTATCGGGATAGTCAATCGCGGTAGTAGCATTTTGATGTGGCAGATTCAAGTATAGTTATTCGGTATTGTGTATAAGTGCATTCGGAGGTATCAGTGCTTCAACTCAAAGAATCATTCCTCGTTTTCTTTTTCCTTTCTTTTGTGCGATAATTCGGTTCAAGGCTAACCAACGTTAGCGCTTCTAATCTTGAGAGGCCTGAGGGTCATCGACATCCTACACGGAGTGTCAATTTTTAATTTCACTCAGGTGATGCGCCTAAAGTTCGAATCGTTGAAGAGATAGATCCTACGACTTTCTTAGCCCTAAGGGGACAGCATGAGTCGATCGTGTAGTTTCCATGTCCGTTTTTTTTATTGTTCACGACGATCGCTAATTCTTTTTTTTTTGAAGAACATGCGATTAGGTGATTGATTTTTGGATTTAAGTTTTTCTTTATAATCTCGGTTGAGTAAATATACGAGACGGCCCATCAGTAACGGGTCGAATTTAGTATTAATATATGAACGAAAGCACAAAATAGTTCGAAAACTTAGAGTTAACGTAATCTTTAAGTAACATTAAAGTAAGTTTAAGAAACACTTGATCCATTGTATTTTTTTTTTGATTTAATGAATATATTTATCTACGCTCATGGCGTATACATGACGTTAGCTTGTAATCTTCTGTCTTCGACGTTGTCTGCCCGCCAAGGTATGGCGGTTTAATTTCCATCTCTAGGAGGGGATCGTCTCTTCATTGAGGGGAAGTGAGCAGGAGAGGTTCGTCCAATGGGGATAAGCATCAACAGAGGCTGAAGAGGCTTATCTCCCATTCCAAGTTAGGGTTCATCGCCAATGGTGCGGCGCGGTGACCATGGAGTCCATGTGGAAACGTGGCGGGGTGGGCCAGCACAGGAGAGATTCTTCACCTTCTCCTCCCCTCTCTCTCTCTCTCTCCCTCTTCCGGCGTACCTACTTCTCCCACCCGCTTCATCCAGCTTGCTTGCTCTCCCTTCTCAAGGTCATCCAGGCCTCCTGACCCTTCGGGCCACCCAAAGCGACCGTGGTAGCAATACCACTCTCGCACTCTCTCTCTCTCTCCGTGAACGGTTAGCAATGGAGGTACATCGGTCCATTGGGTATGGAGGAAGAGAGCTCCTTTTCTGGTTTTTGGTTTTCCAGGAAGGAGTATCGTATCTTTGAAGGCATGTAAAACTAGAGGTAACCCCAGTTTGAGCTCACAGAGCTAGCGCGGGGCGGTACCCATGCCTGGCTGTGAGTGGCCAAACACCCCTCTTCCCCAGTCGTTAAGGTCGGCTGTGTCCTAGTCGTCTGTAAGCGGGGACCAGTCGACCCAAAGGTAGTATCCCAGTTCTCCGGTGCAGCGAAGCTGTAGGGGACATGGTACAGTTTTTTCTTCTTTTTTTTTGAATGAAAGGACAAGGTATGGTAAAAAGGGAAGCTTGTAGCACTACCACTACCGGCCCTTCTGCAAGGTGGGGCTTGAGTGTAACAGGTGGCGCTGCAGTAGGGGGCATTACGTTACAGGTGGCGGCGAACGTGGGGCACGACGGAACTCAAGAAGGAGGCAAGAACCCCAAGGCAACAGGAGCGTAGCTTTGTTGGAAGAATTTACCACGTTCGGTCGCTCGGTGTAACTAACGATGCGTGTGCGTTACAATGTTAAGATTTGGTACATTGGTAATCTTAATCTTTTCTTCAATGACATGGACTAATAATAATGTTTATTAGTTTCTTGAACTTTTTTTTTAACGAGCATTACTCCAAAACTAAATGAACCATAACCCTTCACTGGTCCACCTATAGGGTTCGCTGGTTTGACTTCAAAAAGTATGGGCAGGCAGACCGATTTAAGATCACTTCGTCGCTGAGGCTAATCATATGCTGGTGTTGTTGCATTTGTGTGATCCACGAGTTTTTTGGCCTACTTCCCTTTCGCGATTGTTTAGGGTTGTTGGTTTGTATTGGGTTATTGATGGAACTCGTAGGAATTCTCCCTCAAACATGACAGTTTGTTTGCACATAAGATATATAATATTCAAATAAAAGTTAAAATGTAGCTTTTATGCGCTTTCTTCTAAGAGAGAACATACATAGAGTGCATAGTACATGTGGTAATTTGACACAAAACATTCAAAGCTTCATATTATATGAAAGTAATCCACATATTGAATAACATTAAATATTGCATGCAACTTTGATATAAACTGAGAATCTTTTACGTATGACTTAGACAGCACATTCTTTTTTTTTCAAATTTGAGAACAAAAAAAAAGTCGTTTCACCGAATTCGTCATTCCCGGGGCGCTTTGTTCACGTAAGTTTTTTGTATGCAAAGGCGAGAATTAAATTATTTCAAATTCATTGAAATGTTAATTTTATAAATAAAAGAAAAAAAATGTACCGTGCTTTTTATGAGAAATCTCAACAGCAAACTTTTTTTTGAAGGTAATTGAAGTTGGAAAAAACTCTAGATGTTACTCTAGAAAACCACACTTTGGCGCATGCGTTGCTTTTGTTACTTCCAAATGCTTGACGTGCGCTTTGACATTTGCCTCAAACCAAGAAAAACCTTGACAGTCCATACTTTTCCGACCTTCGTTTTGACAAGCGGCGCTTCACAGTAACGTTACGAAACATTAAGTTATGTTTTTACTTATTTTATTTTGCAACGCAGCATTGTGATAGGTTTCATTGATTTAATATGGTTCAGCTGGATGTGTTTGTGAAGACGAAGCTCCAAAATATGATTGTGTTTCAAGTAGATCTCGAAAATATCTCAACCTTTATTTTCATTTGGTTTCTCACGGAGAGATATTCCATTCGGCTTGACATTTAGGATATATTTATATATACTCACCTTTTCCCTCTTCGCTTGAGATATATTTTTTTAATTTTAATTATCACTTTTAATGGCATTTTTTTTATAAAAAAATAATGGGAAATAATCAACCCAAGCCTTTTTCGTCAAAAATAAATCAAAAGTCTTTACCTTCTTAAAGTAGTTCAATGACGCCCCCACAACTCCAAATCACAAACATTGCACTTCGATTTTACTGTGGTCGCACATAATATGTTGAAAAAAGTTTCAAACTGTATTATCGATCGTTTGCCCATAGTCCCTTTCATTTGCACTTACTTCCACAGAATCTTGTTTGTTATACCAATGAGTAATAGCCAATAAACTCACTAATCTGCAATTCCGCACTTGTCGACAATAGTTAGTGAAACTGCCAAGATGAGATTTATTTTTTTCTCTCAGAAATAAAATTTTGGTTTCTCTCTGACCAAGATCGAAAAAATGTAAGGTGATAAAAATCGGTTATTAAGTGATCCTATTTCAAAATCTCAACTATTGAGAGTAGGTAATTTAAAAAAATTTCAAAAGGTTGAGTTGACAACATGTTGACTGTCGTTTTACTTTTATGAAATCGAGTGTTGCTGAACTCATGCAACGATAATGCTGTTCTCCTGCAATTATGAACGGGAATTTTGCATGAGAGCAGTTTTTTTTTTAATTTATAAACATCAAACTGAAATAATATGTTTTTGTTTGTTCCATTCGCATCCCAGATCGGAAAGTTCTGCCGGATTACCAATGGAAAACAACATTACATTTTGCGTTGCACCCTGTGTATACTATTGTACTGTTTACAACTCTGATCGAAATGACAGAGTTTACTTTCCTTTTGCAATCAAGTGGTTTATAAATAAGTTTCTTCGCATGCTTTCAGATTAAAATTTGTGATAATTTCATTACTAGTTGTAGTTGATTGATATTGCCCTACTAGGTGCGCACCAATTATTAGTTTTTATAAATTCTGAGCAACTTTTCCCAAATGACAACGGCTGCAGAATTTGATAAGAAATACGATATCGTTGATGAGAAACCACCGCGGCATAGCCTTCTCTGTGGGCGCTATAAAAAGTTGAGTACTTTAATGCCCATCGTTTTCGTAATGTTCAAATCCGTTTTATATTATACCATTTATAGAAGTTTCGCATATTATACATTACGTGAACGTTTGCCAGTGATTCTGACCCAAGTGCTGGATAATTTGTCGCGGGATAAGGATGATATTGCCCAGCAATACGGAGATGTAAGCACTGTTTACATGTTTGAAATTCAATTTTAACGTATTTTTTTTTGGAGGAGGTACGTGAGGAACTCAAAGAGGTTGTAGGAAATCTATCCAAACTGAAGTATCAGTTACAAACTGACAAAGCCCTAGAACAATTCACTGGCAATGGCAAGTGATTGTTTTTGGCAAGAGGAACCCTTTATATTTAAATATTGTTTCAGAGCCTGACAAGGAAATGTGGAATACATTCATCAACGGACTAACGCCAAGTAATGAGACATTTTTCAAAATCTGTTGGCTATATGCCGAATGCTACTTGTATCGTCGCATCAGTTCTTACTTTGAGGGTATGGACAAATTGAAAGGCTTTGATCATTTTCAGAAGCAGAAGGAGAACGCATTGACATGCTGCACAGATGCTTTGGAGGGTGTAGTTCTGAGTACACGTGACAGTACTCTAAGCGAGGAGTTTTTCATTCGATTAGTGAAGGTATGTAGTCTTGTTATCTATTGTTATCGTAAAGAAAACTGATTTATTATTCTCAAATAGAAAATAGTTTTATTGCTCTGCACATAATGTATAAATAAACATTTCCGGGAAGCCATAACCACATTTTATCGCCTACTGTAATCTACGTTTTATTGCCGTCAGTTTTTGGCAAGCTTATCAATTTAGGCTTATTGGCGCCTAACATTTGCTCTTATGATCCGAATAACGGTATGCAAGACTTGCATAGAATCTGTTACCTTCATAAAGGCAGTATACTCTATCTTGCTTAGATATGTATGACTTTTGTACCACCTCTAACTTATCTGCAGTAATTTGGATTTTTCTTTAGAGCCCATGCGTTGGAACTACGAAACGCGAAAATTGAAGTTTCAAATATATATGTAGAAAATCTTCCCTCGTTTATTTTTAATTTTCACAGCAGCAAATCTTAAAACGCAAAACAGATAAACGGGTATAAAATTTATTGAATAGATTTAATATTACATTGAAAGAAATTGATTTTTACTACGTATCAGGGGATACTTGGGACACCGAACCGTACCACTCAAAACAATTAATTAAAAGTTACTTGAGACCCACTGAGTGTTGTTTTGGTTCGGTGACCCAAAATCAATCTAAAAAGAAAACAATTAATAGAAGAAACAAAACAAAGAGATACTTAGTGGCCGAGTACTTTGTGTGTAATGGAATTCCTACATATATACATAAATACACGCAATGTAATTCTGCTTCGTCGGTATCTCTAAATATACTGGCCGAAATCATTGCTCTTCTCCTCCACTTCTTAACAGTCTGGTGTTGTCATGCTCCTCCGTAACAATATTGAGACTTTTAACAGAACGCATCGATAAAGAATCAAATCATTTGATTGAAGTTCGAAGCAACTTTTATCAAAAGTGCTCAAATTATGTATCCAGTTCATCCGCAAGACCAGCTATGTCAGGGATGCACGTCAGAAATACAAAAGATGAATTTCTTAGCCATACAACTCGAACGTGGATGATGGTTTCATTACTTTGTACCGGGTGTTTCACTAAATAAACTCAACTCAGTAGTTGTTATCAGCCAGAGTTTATACATCAATTCTCCCTAATCACACTTAAAACTAGATATACAAGGTGGCGCAAAAATAACCTTCCGATGTTTTTTGGTCACCGACCGATTACTGCTCAAATAAATAGTCACCAATATTCCGCGTTCTGGAGCAGTGTAGCGTAACATTGTTTATTAACGTGTATTTCGCATGTGTTTACTACACAAATGTCAAAACAGAACTGACATTAGGGGCCAAATATATAGCATTTTCTGATAGGAGGATTACTTTTGCGCCACCTTGTACATACTTACATTTTTTTTCAGCTGAATCTTTGGGGCAATCGTTGCGATCTATCCATATCTGAGGGAAAGGAAATCAAACAAACTGGCAATCTGTTTGATTCAATCGACGCCCTAAACTCGAATATTCTGGCTGACGACACTAAAGCAATCTGGACTTGCATCGCAAAGCCATTCAATGGTGATTCTCGGATAATCGACTTTGTCCAAGACAACTCTGGGTTCGAACTCTTCACAGATCTACTACTGGCTGAATACCTTATCGATAAGAAGCTGGCGACAAAAATACGTTTCCATGTCAAAGCGATTCCTTGGTTTATATCCGATGTTACGCCAAAGGACTTCGACTGGACACTGGACTACTTGCGAACACATCCATCATCGTCTCTCCTACGGGAAGTAGGTACAAAGTGGCATAACTTTGTACAAGATGGAAAATTTCAGGTAGAGCCAGTGGAATGGTTCTGGACCGGTCCGTACGAGTATCATAGGTGATAGGGGCGTTTGTTAGCCCGAGCTTGGCCTTAATTTCTTAATTTCCTCTTTGTTTTGCCCTCAGAATGAAGGAAATCAACGAGAATCTGTATAACAAGTTAGCTGAATCGCATATAGCAATATTTAAGGGCGATCTCAACTATAGGAAATTAATTGGCGACTTTACTTGGGACTACACTCAGGATTTTAAAACGTGTCTAAGAGGTTTGTATTTGCCTCTTGTCGATTTGCTTGTGCTTAATAGGTTGCATTTGCGTTTAGGATTTGAACCAACAAACATATGCACTCTACGCACTGTCAAAGCAGACTTGATATGCGGCTTAAACGAAGGTGTTGCATCGACTTTGGACAAAACAAAACCCGATTGGATGTTAACTGGCGAGTTTGGTGTCCTACAGTTCTCCGGGACAAATTAAGTGTGCTGTCAAATTGTAGTTAAATTTTAATTAAATTGTTAAATGAATTTTGCATTTGGCGTTTGTCTTGCTGCAAAATTGTCGCATTTAACGAAGGAACAATGTTAGTAAATAGAATAAAGAAGCGTAAATAGAGAATTATTTGACATGTGTATTGTTAGCTGCCATACTACCACCTACCTCTACCATCATGATATACAATCTTCAATTTTATTTTTATTCAATGTTGTTCTACTGTTTCTTTGTTTTGTGAAATTGATGCCAGCAAAGCATCAACGACCTTATTACAATCCTGAACCTCACCATTTGGCAGCAATATCATCTCATCGGGTGTAGGCTCGTCTGATGCCTGCATTGCTTCATAGCACTTGTGTTGAATCAGCTCCTCTAACGTTTTCCAATTGCCAAAGCAAGTACCACATTCATGGCTCAGAGTGTGACTAAGTTTTTCATGAGTTATGAGATCCAAACGAGAAAGCAATTGTGCAGAGCACTCCTTGCACTGAAAGTATTCTAATGGTTCCTTAGCTTGTGGGCCTTGTTGATCATTCGATGTGATTTGGCTACTATGCCACAACAAATGATCAGTAAGCGAAGTCGCTGTGGCCAATACTTCATTACATTGATTGCAAAGAAAGCGCTCCGTAACATCATGAGAACGCTGATGTGCTCGAAGACTCCACGATTGTTTGTATGACTTCTTGCATTTGTCGCAGCGAAATGGCCGGTCACCGGTATGTGTTCGCATGTGGGTAATTAAAGTAGAACGATGCCTGAAGCTTTACCTAAAGTTAGTTGTATGTATCATTTTAGGCGATCGCCTTACTTACCTCTTTTTGCACAGATGACATGTATGCGGCTTGTCATCCACATGTAGATTCTTGTGAGAGTTCAAGAGACGGAAATCAGCGAATCGCTTGTCGCAGCTTGTACACTTCCAAGGTCGTTCACCGGTGTGATTGCGGATGTGAACTTTTAGAGTATACTGGTTGGGGAAATGTTTGCCACAAACTGAGCACAAGTAAATTGATTTTGGTTTCCTTCTCGAGTGTTTCTGGTAGTGACGAGTAAGCGATGCCATTTCAACAAAGCTCATGTCACACTTGTTACACTTGAAAGGTTTGTCTATGAAGTGTTGTGGAATATGACGTTTAAGTTTTGCTTGGCCTGAAATTTATCAATGAGCGAGCGGTCTTTACTAACTTCAAAATAAACTTACTTTCAAAGTCTTTGTCACAGAAGTTACACTTTGCTACATCATCATGCAGGGAATTATGAATGAGGAGATCTTGCTCCACGGCGAAGATATCCTTGCATATTTGACACGTGAATATAGGTTTTGATGATGTATTCCATTTAGCATGACAGATCTTGTGGTCTTCAAAGATAAGCTTGTTCGTGAATCTTTTCCCACATTCATTACACCGAAATACGTTGTCTTTGAGGATGTGAAGCTTTGTGTGACGATTATATGCACATTTACCTAAACAGTGGAAGTGCAAGGTAAAGCGTGGTAGGTTTTTTTACACGATGCCATTAGTTTGTACTTACTTGCATAAGATCTTTCACAATGTTTGCATGTATAGTCCAATACCTCGCCCGAAACTGCAAGTACCTCTGAATGATTGGGACTCGAATGCTCTTGGTTATACCTAAAAATTTGCCGTCATCCCTTTATCGCAATAAATTCTCCTACTTATGGGCTCTACTCACAAACTAGTATCCTCATCTTCGATTATGATTTTCTGTGCTAGATCTTCTAATGACTTTCGCAGGAATACAGCAGATTCTTCTACTTGCCGCTTAAACTCGATACACATGTCCAGCTGTTGGAGGCAATCAATGCAAATATTTGCAGGAAGTCCATCATCTTTCGCGAACTATGTATGATACGTTTTCGGAAACTGGATATGTTTACTAAACCACGTACCTCAACAGCGGTAGACAAGAAAATCTTCTCAGGAATAGACCCGACGGGATTAAAAATCGGTTTCAGCGTGGTTTGGTCTGTTAGGCAGCATCGACATACGCAATCGAAAAAAACGGCAGTCCCTCCTTCCATTGTAGACGACATCGTTTGATTTGCGTCCATATCGAGGGAGTTGTCGAAGTAAAAAAAAAAAAAATCGAGTCTAGTTCACCTACTCATCCTGACCATACAAACAAAACTAATTTTCATTTTGTTAACAGCTGTCATATGAATACTCTGGGCAAGTTTCAAAACAGCACAGGTAGCATGCGAGTTAACTAATGACTAGAAAGGAATTTGAACGCGTTGACTATTATCAATTATTAATTAGATGACAGTTCTTGGACAGTTACATGCATTTCTTTAACTAGGTCCGTTCGCGTACTTTATGTGTAGAAAAATGAAAACTGCCAAATCTCCAAAATCGGAGAGAATCCTCTCATTTCAAAGAAAAGTATGCGAACGCTTTTGTGTAAAAACAATGAAAAACGTCTAAGTTTTTCTTGAAAAGAAGCAACCGCTGTTTTTTTTTGCTGGCAAACTCATAGGATTTCATCATTTGACAGTTTTCATTTTTTTACCAGCCGAAATTCTGTGTGAAGAAAAATGAACGAAAGTACATTTTTCTTTCGTTCATTTTTACCATTTTCTCAGTACGCGAACTCGTTTGTGTAGTTGCACAAAAGTTTATAGATAGATAGATAGATAGATAGATTCTTTATTTTTTCATCATAAAGTTTACAAATTGGTATACTTAAGAATAAGGACATGGCAATACTGCCGTCTGCCACAAAAGTTTATATAAATTTACGTGTGCATATTAGTTCGCGAACGGACCTATTTTTACTAAAGGGTTTTTCAACAGGGACGCTACAAAAGTAGAGCGACAGGGAGAGCAAACGACGCCGAATATCTTGCCGCTCTTTTGACATTTCTCTTCAGTAAGGTTTGCCATTTCATGATGGAGAGATATATGAGCCAACAATGAGTCCAAATTATTAAAATTTACTACCGAAATTCGGAATCAGTGGCCTCAACGTTAAGAGTGATTTTCATCGAAAAATCATCTTCAGCGATGAGGCTCATTTCTGGCTGAATGGCTTCGTCAATAAACACAATATGCGGTATTGGTCAGGCAGCAATCCACACGTACTCCATGAGTCATCATTGCATCCCGACAAAATTATGGTTTGGTGTGGTTTTTGGGCCGGCGGCGTCATTGGGCCGTACTTCTTCCGTGATGATCAAGACCGGCACGTTACTGTGAATGGGAATCGCTACCGTTCAATGATAACCGAATATTTTTGGCCCCAATTGGATGATATGGACTTGGAGGACATGTGGTTCCAACAGGACGGCGCCACAAGCCACACAGCGAATGCCACAATCAATTTATTGGAAACCGTGTTATCTCACGAAATGGTCCAGTCGCTTGGCCGTCTCGGTCGTGCGATTTGACGCCGTTAGACTATTTCCTGTGGGGCTACGTCAAGTCTATGGTCTACGCCAACAAGCCAGCGACGATAGATGAACTTCGTACGACTATCGAACGTGAAATTGCAGCAGTATCGGTCGATTTATGCTTGAAAACCGTCGAAAATTGGGTTCAGCGTCTGGACTTCTGCAAGCGTGCCCGTGGTGGCCATGCAAAAGAAATCGAGTTCCATACATAATGGCATCGAACGTTCTTTCACAGGAATAAAGAATTTCATTGATATCCAAAATCGTTTTTTTTTTATTTAAAAAAACTTTTGTAGCGCTCTTATTGAAAACCCCTTTATATACGTTACGTGTGTCTGCCATGTTAAACAAAACAAATAAGGATTAATAACTATTTAGGCGTAGGTAACAATAATTGCTCTTTGTTGTCGGGAAAACAACAGACAAATCGTATGGAAACAGGTCAGAGTTGCATAAAAGTTAGGCTAACTAATAATTTAAAGGCTGCAACGAAATTAGTTGTAGTTTCTTTGAACGTACATAACTAAACCATAATTGTAGGTAGTTGTTTGAAACTAAATTAGGCCCCTATTGCGAGTGGCGATTACTGATAGATGAGCGACATTTATCTATTGTCAATCGTCGATTGTAGATTTTGCTATTGTGAATGGTAATTGTGATTGACATTTGTCGATTGGCAATCGCTTGTTGTCGTTTAAATTTTTCTGATCGACTGTCTGTGAAAAAGAAAACAAAAGGTTGCGAAGCTTTAAGCGGTCCCTAGACGCTCAATATTATTGTGCAAAATATTGCGCAATATAATTGGCTAGGCCCCAGATGGTTCAATATTTTATACAATAATTTAGTTGGCAGCTGATATTTGTGTAGACAACACTTCGATACACTCTAAAATAAATTTTTTCTCATCCTCTTTTGCTTGTGACATTTTCACTGAAATCACTCTCGGAGTTGTTTACTCTTCGACACTTGAAAATTAAATAAACAAATATTGTGTAATTGTATCATTTTATATTGTGCAATAAATATCAAAAGGGTTTTGATTTTCCTCAATATATTGCCCAACCTTGCAATATTATCCATAGACGGACAATAATATTGAGCGTCTAGGGACCGCTTAACTAAGCGTGTTTAGTTCTGAAGAAATAGTTGCCAGAGTTTAACTAACAATAATTAGTTTTAGCTTTTCAGCTATCGAATAAACACAACTAATAACTATTTGCCAACAATTTCACCCAAAAAGGCTTACAGGAATAGTTCTTTAATTTCGTTATATTTTAATTTTGGAGATTATTATGTCCTTAGAAAATAAGGGGGAAATTGTGTGGAAGTAGATTTGTCTTCGATAAGTTTTAAATATTTGATGTTATATAGTTTGAAGTTTGTTGTACATCCGTTGAAGGTTGCAGGAAAAATATTGATTTTTACTGTGGTAACCGATGGCCGATTTAAGAATGTCGCTTTTAGTTGTCATTAGGTTATTTTACCAAGAGGCCCTTGGAGGACCAAATAAGAAAAAAAGCTTATTTTTGCAAAAACTCATAGAAAACCGTGCATTATATCTGTGTTCAATGTTATTTGACTGAAAGGTCTTTGGAACAACAAAAAAAGGTCCTTAAAAGTAAAAAAAAGGATATTTTTCCAAAATGTCATTAGAATCCGCACGCTATATCTGTGTTCAGTGTTATTTGACCAAGAGAAAAATTCGCTCAAAATAAATCACTTCAAAGTCGTAGTTTTCGTATTTTATTGCGAACTTAGGTTAGGTTAGGTTTAGGTGGCTGTCGGCAGAAGCCGACACACTTAGACCAATTTAGGTCCATTGTGATACCACGTATGTATTATCTACCTCAACTCTGTAGATGGGACTGGCCAACGACACGCGGTTGTTTTCAAACGGTCCCCCATCTACGTACTAACCGCGCCCAATTTCGTTTAATTGCGGTGATCTGACGAGAACCGATTAACTCGACGTGGTATGGTAACACAGCGTAAATGGTTGCTTGGTTATGACTGATGTTTTCGACATTACTCGATTGCCTTTAAATGCAGGCAGAATTTCTTGTCTTAACTTCCTACCGCGATTGTCAAAAATCGCCCTTAATATTAGCCATTTCAACCAATCAGCGGTCGAGCCTATCAGCATGTGGCATACTGAATGCCATCCTGAATGCGCCAATGACATTTGCAAACGTGTGTGGTTTGTTTTTGTTAAGAATCCATTTTTTTTCTAGTTTATTTTAAAACAATTATTAATATAGTTGTTGCAAATTTTCTTTATAATAATTAAGTGAAAAGTAAAGCTGAAAAATTATGGCCCCGAAAGCGATACCCGACAGGTATAGTGAATACGAATGGAAATGCTTTTATTTCTTTATTATGGAAGTCGACGGAGACAAGGTTGCTTGCAAATAATTGAAGTGAAAGTTCTAATATCTCCACAGAGTTGGTTCAACCCTCGTGAAATATATTATTGTTATCATTCTTGTGAAGTCATCGGGTCGTCCAAATTCCATACAGTTTACTCTTAGTGGTTTACTGGTTTAGTGGTTTTGCCACTAATTTAATGTAGGGTACAGTGACGTATAAGTTGGGTTTTTGCGATCGTTATAAGATGTCCCGCTAATGTGCTGTGTACCAAAATTACAAGCATCCAGCGATTAACTCGAAGCATGCTGTGCTACATAGCACGCTCAATATCGCTCCTGGAGACTAGCACATTGTTGACGATAGATGTAGGATGCTTTATCGAATACTATGCCATTGTACTTCCTTTTTATATGTGATTGTCTTATGTACACAAATGTATAAATATGCCTTTGTTTTATGTACGTGTTTCATATCGTATCTAAAAAAGCAAGCTATGAAATGCCAAACAAAAAAATGATTTTGTTCTACTATTTCTATATGCTATGAGTGTTTCATGCTAGTGGAGCAGGTAGGGAAAAGTTCTCATATCCTGTTAACTTTTGATTAATTTACACTGAACATACAGCTTTGTAGACTCAATTTTCGCTATGGATTGCCAAATTTGAGCACAAACTTGGCAAAACTGTCGATGTAGAATTGTTTATTATAATTTAAGAATATGTTCTGCATTATTTTTTACCTAAGGACATTAACATTTGCAAATTTAAGGTTTTTCCATACAAATTTATTTAATTAATCACTGATAAATATCAAAAAGGCTGAATGGGTGGGTGTATATTATGATATGTGAAATTGCTAACGAATTATTTGAGTGGAAGCGCCCACACTTGAACATGAAAATGTTGCTTTGTTCACTATATATTTTATATAATGTATTCATATATATGATGACAAATATACATACATACCCTAAATCTAATCTAGGGGTTCTACCTAAAAAAAAATCCGTTAGAACTGCCCGCTCCAATTTGGCAAATCGCTCAATTTTTTGCAACTAATTATTTGATGGTTTTTTGTAAATGCATTTTATTTTATTTTAGATGGTTGAAGTATACCCCCGTTGGAAAGCGAATTATTGGAACAAGATTTATTGCTTTCAAGGTTCCCCTGAGGGAGGTAAGTTAATTTTCATTCATTTATAGGCGGATTTTATTGGGAACTAGTCTCAACCTCAGCAATGGAAGTCCCAATAAAATACTGTGTTTACTTTTGTATTAACCTTAAGCTTAAATGTCAAATTTGGATTACGATTGTCATTGGGCGCATTCAATTTGCAAGGCAACTACTAGTCCCTACCCTCCTCATTGATCAAACAACCGACCATCGTTTGGGAAGTGATAGAAATTTAATTATACTGTTTCCAACAAAAATTGTCAGTACAGGGAAGATAGGATGTTTGTCTCTCAGTCTGGTTGCAATGACTTACATAAGTCGGTCCCTCTTTAAAGCTCTCACACGGTTGACGTAGTGTGTATGATAATTCGCCATAACTCAGAGAGCAATTCTATTAGGGTTACCATCTTCCAATAATAAAATAAAATAAAAATATTGCGGAACGAAATTCCGTTTATCTTTTTCCTTTTCTGTTAAGATAATAATAGGCGCGTTTTTTAAAGGTATCTCCAATAGATCAACAAAATTTAAAAATTTTGTAACACAAAAAAAAAAATCAAAGCGAAAAATATATCACAGTAATCCAATTTATTCATTATAAATATTGTAAAACATAAAATACTAATTTCTCATATCACTACTCAACTAATCCGATGAGTTACTGCAACTGCTCTCGTTATTTAGGTCTATTATTAACCTTTCAACTGCTTCCTCGGTAAAAACGTAAATTTCCCACATATTTGGCTCAACAACCTGTTCAACGTATTGGACACATCGATGCCATTTTTCCTTGTCAACCCTTGTAAGTGCTGTCGTTAGTAAGTCTCTTATTTCATCCATTTTAAATGACTTGTTTTGGCTTGCTATAAACCCTTTCAGTTGAGCTCAAACCAATTCTATTGGATTAAGGTCACAGTGATAAGGCGGCAAGCGAAGCACTTTATGTCCCGCATTTTGAGCCATTTCATCCACGACGTATGTTTCATACTTGGCTTTGTAACGTTTAACGATTTGAAGCAACCCATTGTATGATTGCATCGCTACCTAACTTGAGATCTTCCTTTTGGGAATTCCCGTATTGGCAAAACAGGCGTCATTCATCGGAAAAACAAAGACATCATACAAACAGGTAGGTACATAATGAGATGAAAGGATGTATTTATGTTTTTTTTTTTATTTAAACAGTTTGCGACATAAACTCAATCAGGAAGATTTTCTAAAAACATTTCCCAGTCCTTTCCGCTATATGTATATTGTGAAAGGTAAACACAATCAGGCAATTAGAATACAAAACTATATAACCCCGACACAATGTCATATACCTAAACAGATGGTAAAAAAACTGCACTTGTGCAGCTGTACAATACAAATACAATCAAATTAAGATCGAATGGCAACACCCCACGTAATAATTCGTTCTCAAAAGCACCAAAACCGAAAGTTCTTTGACAAAATCTATAGAAAAACCCTTAATGATATGCTTCATTGTAGAGATGGTAATACTCTTGTGATGTGCTTTAGTCACACACACTGCTTATTTTGGTGGATGATAATAGCAAGCGAACACAAGACGATCATGCTCATTCCCATTCGGCTGTGTGGGAGACTGGTTGTGGTGGGTTGTATGCGAATTTTAGGAAAATTACAACAACAATTTCTTGGTATGACAGTGGTTTGGTTCTTATTTCAGTGGCAATTCTTGCGTTTGAGTGCCTTAAGAGTATCTACAGGCACCACTGATAAAAAAAAGCTCCTCCATAAGGCCTGTACTGGCAATTTTTGTTGGATAAAGTATAGTAGGGTACTCGCAGTTGCCTTGCAAATTGAACGCACCAATTGTTTCTACTCTTTTGTGAAACAGTTGTCGATTACCAATCGAAGCGACATTCGTCCATTGTATTGATTGGCTGCAACCTGCAATGTTTGGTATAGGGATCCACACTATTTTGACAGATGTCAAATCGATGCCAAATCGAAAAACAACAACAGTGTGGAGGGTAAACAAACAAAATAATTATCAGCGATAGGCGGGAAAATAATAGGAATCAGCAAACAAAAGTAAGTTTTTTTTATTAATAATCAATAGTTTCTCGATATATTTTTAGGAAAATGGATTCATTAAAATATGCAAAGAAGTTGGAAGCAGTAAAGAGAAAGAACTGATCTGCAAAGTTGTCTTTATTTGCCAACTTTCAGGTGATGGCGAAGACGGAGCTGTGGTTTCGTGTGAATAAAGTGTTAAATGTAGTCTTCTTGAAGATAAATTTAATCCAAATACCAAAACAGAGAGAAAATTCTCATCATTTTTCAAACGGCTGGTCAATGAACTCGACAAAGACCTATATGGACCCGATAATCATCTCGTAGATTGACATCGAACGTATTTTACTCAAGAAACTGATGCCGTCCAAGTAAAACAACCTGGTGATATAAACGTTCATTGTATAATTCGCTTTCGGTATGCCATTGCATTTCAATGTGGACCCAAGTTCGGCGCGTTTGCTGGGAGTGCATACTCAGACTCTTCCAGTAATCACATTAGGCCTTTGGCAATTTATTAAGACACATAAATTATAAGATGCATACGGGGTTGTAAACAACACTTGTTGCCAATGACTTTTTTACAAGAGAAAAGTGCTACTGTAGCTTTCTTGACTCTTTCTTGTATATTGGGTTTCCAGCTTAACTTCCTATCGAAGATTAGACCCAAAAATTTTGCTTCGTCAGAGAAAGTTAAGCTTGTACCGCTAATAGAGGGAGGGTCAATATATGGGATTTTATATTTCCTGGAAATGAGGACAAGCTCGGTTTTGTGGGGGTTAACGCCCAGTCCGCACCGATTAGCCCATCTCGTTAGCTTGTTAAGAGCGTTTTGCAGGAGTTCCTTTATGGTGTTGAGGTGTTTCCCAGAGACGGCAATAGCAACATCATCCGCATAGGCAATCACTCTGCAGCCCTCCCCTTCCAGGTTTATCAGTAGTTTGTTCACCACCAAGTTCCAGAGAAGGGGAGAAAGAACACCGCCTTGCGGCGTCCCTCGACTGACAGACCTCCTAGCAGATGTAACGCAGTTTTGAATTGATAATCCGACTATTTAGCAGTAGATTGATCAATTCACCAAGCGAGCTATCCACATTCAGTTCTGCCAGTGCGTTTGCGATTGCAGATGTGTTAACGTTGTTAAAGGCGCCTTCTATGTCAAGGAAAGCAACCATGGTATACTCCTTGTGATAGAGGGAGTATTCGATTGTGCGTACTAAGGAATGAAGAGCGGTTTCCACCGACTTTCCCATACGGTACATGCTGAGCTGTAGACAGCAATTGCGAGTTTATGTGCATACGGAGGTGGATATCAATCAATCGCTCCAGCGTTTTGAGGAGGAATGAAGATAGACTAATAGGTCTGAGGTCCTTTGGACTGACATGGGCATATTTGCCAGCCTTGGGTATAAAAAACACTTTTACTTCTCTCCAAGCCCGGGGGATATGTACCAGATTTAGACAGCTTATCATGATCATCTCCAGCACAGGCAGGATGATATCCGCTGACATTTGTAGTTCGGCAGGTATTATGCCGTCTGGTCCTGCAGACTTGAAGGGTTTGAAGCTTTGTAGCGCCCAAGTCAGCTTGTCCCTACTTATCAGACCGTGAGGGTAAGTTACCTGTGCATGTGACCTGTTAAGGCTATAATTGCCGGTAATATTGGAGCTACCTGGAAAGTGAGTATCAAGTAGCAGATTGAGCGATTCTTCGCTAGATGTCGTCCAAGAGCCGTCTGCCTTCTTAAGGCAGCTAGGCATAGTAGGATTTGAAGCAAGGATTTTTCTTAGCCTAGATGCCTCAGAGGATTCTTCTATTTTTCCACAGAAGAGTCTCCATGACGTTCTTTTGGCTTTCCTTAATTCTTTTTTGTATAATTTGAGGGATTCCTTGTAGGAGTCCCAATCGTTTATAGCGTTTGAGGTTTTAGCAAGATTGAAGAGACTCCTGCACTCCTTTCTAAGTGGTCCCAGCTCAGTGGACCACCACTGAGGCTTCTTTTTCCCCCTAGGTTGTACGAGGGGACACGATGCAGACATTGCTTCGTTAAGGGCCAGAGTAAGCTCATCGACTTTATTGTCGAGCTCGTTGGAGTTACAGGGGGACTTAAGAGTTCAGAGTTAACACGTTTGTATAGAGTTTCTCTGTATAATGGCCAGTTGGTTTTCCGAGGATTGCGGAAGGAAGGTTGGCATGGAGGATCAACGTTAAGGTTGAATAAAAGATATCGATGATCAGAGAACGAATGATCAGCCGATACTTTCCACCCCGTTATCATGTCGTTGATGGTATCGGAGACAAGAGTAATATCAAGGACTTCTTGTCGGTTTTTGGTAATGAATGTGGGTTCATTACCTAGGTTACAGACAATGAGGATAGTACTTAAAAGATATTCAAAAAGTGACTCACCTCTGTTGTTAATATCTGAGCTGCCCCATACGGTGTGATGAGCGTTAGCATCACAACCGATTATGAGTTCAGCTTTCTGCCTCCTTGCTTCATCGACCAGCCTCTCTAGGTTATCACCAGGGAGAGGCCCCACGTGATCGTGGGCGAGATAAGCTGATGCCAACCAGAATGATCTGCCTGCAGTCTCCAGTCTTGCCACAGTCATATCTCGATCGCTGAAATTAGGGAGTAAATAAGCATTAATATTACTTTTCACTAGTATGCACGATCTGGGTTTACCTTTATCAGTCACATACAGTGGGTAGTATCCGGGAGTCCTGAGTCCTCGAATCTGGTTGTGTATAATCCAGGGTTCTTGGATCAAGACGATGTCTTCCGCGCCTTTGGCTAGACGAAGAATGAGTGCGGCCGAAGCCTTAATGGAGTGTTGGAGGTTAATCTGTACTAACTGCAGCATTTTCGCTACAATCAAGCAGAGATACCTCCACCACGGTGTTGTTCAGGCCTTCCAATTCCGAGGATGAGCTGAGAAGCTCGTCTTCACTCAGAAGAACCTTGTCTAGATAATCAGTCTCCATATCTGACAGGACGTCGGAAGTGGATGGTGATTTTTTGGGCAAAGAGGGTTCATCCTCCTCCAGCGAGGGGAAGGAGATTGAAGCTCCAGGATCTGAGACTGCGATCATAGAGTCAGAGGGAGGAGGAGGAGGAGGGGGTAGTTTACCCGCATCCATTTCGTCCTTTTTATAGACCCGCATTTTGACATCGTCCCATGCGAATCTAATCATGTAGTCGTTCTTGGCCAGAGGAGCCAAGGTTTCTTGGTTGATTACAACCACGACACATCTGTAATCGCCCTTCAGCTCTTCCAGTTTGGCAACCTTCCAGTTGTGGGTCGGAAGTGAAGGGTTGCTCAATTACAGGACTTCCAGGATGCCCTCAGGGGTGGATGGATCCGCAGTGATCCAGATGCGAGATCTTGGTCGGCAGGGGATGTCTTCCCTCGCAACAACCTCGAGCTTTGCGCCAGGCCACACCTCTCCAAGACTGCTTATTGCAAGCTTGTAGAGATCGGCCGATCTTTGGTCATCACACGCGACCAGTTTGGTGTGACCTTGATGCCACCCGCCTTCATGCGTAAGCGGAAGAGGTCCGGGATGATTCCTTATGAAGGTGGAGAAGGAGCGCGAAAGTGCTCTCTTAATCATATCCCACTTCTCCTGGTTGATGGACCCGTCAATGTCGTTGCGATCGATGACTGCGACCACAATCTTGTCATTAAGATGTCGCTGAAAGACCTGAGAGGTGTGATGGTGGGAGAGATGTCGGTGTTGTGCACTCTCTGCCTCTTGGGAACCGAGCTGGTTCCTTCCACTGACCTCTGGCGTTTTATCGACGGGTCGCAGGACTTAAGGATCTGCTGCGCCCAATCTAGTTTGGCTATTTGTGCAGGCGTCCTATCCTTCTCCGCGATGGTGCCACACATCTGCTGGATCCGGATGGCATTGCGTCGTTGCTTGTAAGAAGCCTTGGATCTGTTGATACGGGGACGCTTGGTGTTGGAAGGGAGGGGACCATGATTCACAGTCCCATCACCATCAAGTTTTTTATTGTCAACGCTTTTGCCGACTTTTGCAGGAGGACCATGAGTAGCCACAGTCCATCCTACAGTCAGCTTAGAAGCGTTGACAGCAGACGTTGTTGTCATGTTAGGGCCGGCAGAGGGGGGACCATGAGTCACAGTCCTCTCCCTGTCGGAGAGGGATTTATTAAGCTCGCAACCACTAGTGGAGGGACCATGTGTATCCACAGTCCCGGCACTAATTGGTGCCAGGTGAGCTTTGCCGGTAGACAGCAAGGTCGCCGTGCTACCGTCCGGTATAGAAGGAGAACCGGCCGTAAATTTTTTTGTTTTTGTTTGTTTTGTTTTGTTTTTATTCATGATAGATCCCACGAGTAGCGGAGAAAAGAGGTCCATCTGCACAGAGATCCGCATTGGGCAGATAAGGCTAGTTAATCCGGAGGGCGCCAGGTATCCGGATACTCCGTGGGCGACTGAACTATTTGATGACTGGGCCCGCAGCCAGGTTGACTCTCGGCACGGGTCGTATTACACCTTAGTCCAGCTCAGGTGGTAAAGGAGGGGAAAGGGGAAGGACGTTTTGTCCTGTGGAGGTCACATAGTAGCACGTACACGTTCTTAACTTGCGCCTTGAAAAGAAAAAGAGGAGAGGGGATGTAGAGTCCGGGTCTTGACGCTTGTCAGCAGCCTGTCTGTCATGGGTGGCCCTTAGACAGCATAGCCTGTTGAACCTGCGCCGTAAGCCTTCGCACCGGTACCATCGAATGCAATGATGGTACACACGTCAAGGTGACTGACCCCCGCGAAGGTAAAAGTTGGCAAATAAAGACAACTTTGCAGATCAGTTCTTTCTCTTTACTGCTTCCAACTTCTTTGCATATTTTAATGAACCCATTTTCCTAAAAATATATCGAGAAACTATTGATTATTAATAAAAAAACTTACTTTTGTTTGCTGATTCCTAGTATTTTCCCGCCTATTACTGCTAAATGATTTGGTTTGTTTACCCTCCATTGGTTTTCTGACATTTGTCAGGGGAAAAAAAAAAAAAAAAAAAAACAAAAAATTTGACAGTCAAATGAGAATCCCTATTGAGTAGTCAATCGAATGTGCAATGCTCTATTGTGAAAGGCTCGCTTTGAATTAACATCTAAAAGTAAGCAACACTAAAGAATTAAAACTGAAACATTTTGTTTTAAAAGATAAGAAAAGTGTATGCTGTTGTGGCAAAGTGAGTTGTAATGTAATTGTAAAGTTGTAGTTGTTAAAAGTGCTTCCTACTTTTAAATGTTAATCATGTTAAATCATCAGAATATTATGAATATTTATATGAATAACGCGTCGATCAGAAAATTACAATCGACAGGAAACGTTTGTGAAATAGAAAAATGTCGACCACAATGTTGTACAATAGACAATCACAATACGAAATAAAGAAATCGACGATCGTTGATCAAAAAAAAAGTCATTCATCGATCAAGAAATCCATAATATGTCGATTTTATTGATTGATTGGTATATTGGTGTTGTGTAAGGCCATCGAAGTAAGGCCCCTATTTTAAATAGCGAAGGGACACACGCAGTATTGATTACGTTCAGAATGCCTTTTGCTTGACTAAGATGGTAGGTATTGGCATAGAATTTCATAGCACTAAACTTCAAGCCGGAAAAGTTGTACCAAATTGTGCTGTTCAACTACAATCGGTGAATCAATATTAGAAATAAAGACAACTTGCATCATGAGAATATAATAAGCCATAAGAATTAACATTAAAATACAACTGAAAAAGGTTGTCTTATATGATATTATGAAATGAGTTATGTCAAAGTGAGTTGTATGTATGAGTTACAAAGTGTTACCTACTTTTATATGTTTATCACGTTTAAACACCAGATTATTGTACTCGTAAATATTTCAAATTTGGCTGTTCATTACTGTTTCTGCATTTTAAATCAAACATTTTATTTTTTTGTTGTGCAATTTATTACACAAATTACTTTATTTACTATTATTATTATTTATTAAAACACAGATAAATTTACATTTTAATGTTTTTTGAACAGCGCTAGCTACCAAGGCTTTCGGCTGGTTATTGACTATTATTTGTTAACATTTTGAAATTAGTCGAATCCAGATATGGTTTAGTGATAGTCTTGGCACTAAGAACATCTATATTGTGCAAGATGTCCTTAGTGCTAAAAGTTTTCCCTGTGCTGAAACGCATATTTGCTATAAATGGATTAAGTATGAATTTTTATGGAAAAAGTGGGATACCAGGTAAAAAATGAAGTTCACTCAAAAAATAAAATTGCGGCAGTCTTTATCGATTTGAGACGAGCATTTGAGACAATTGACAGGGACATCCTAATAGATAAGCTCAATAAATATGGAATTAAAGAGAATGAATTAAGGTGGTTCGAGTCATATTTGCAAGGACGCACACAGAGGACAAGGGTAGATGATGCAGTCTCGGAGGCAATAAATGTAGTCTTGGGTGTGCCACAGGGATCGGTTCTGAGGGCTTTTTTTAATGTATATTAATGAAATGCCAAAAGTTGTCAAGTGCTCACGACTACAACTTTTCGCTGACGATGGGCTCTTATATGTTTCGTGTAATAATTTAGAAGAATGTATTGAACTGCATAAATGGTTCCAGATGAACAAATTAAGCTTAAATATAAGCAAGACAAAGTGCATGTTTATCATGTTGTCTAATAGTAGGATAGTGATCAATGACGAATCAGTTGAAATTGTTAGTGAAATAAAATATCTGGGTATTATTATTGATGAGAATTTAAATTTTAATGGTCATATTGCATACATAGCAAAGAAAATTGGTAAAAAACTTGTTTTTTGGCAGAATACGAAAAAGAATGTCAATAATCAAGCCACATTTTGAATACTGTTCTACAATTATATATTTAGCGAACAATGCTATGTTGGATAGACTGCAAAGGTTTCAAAATAGAGCGATGCGCATCATTTTAAAATGCCACTGGCTGACTCCAATTGCGAACATGTTGAATGTGCTGAAATGGTTGAGAGTGCTACAAAGGACGATTATGAATGTGTTGTTGTTTGTGTTTAAAATGAAAAATGATTTGTTACCCAGATGCCTCTGTGATAAAATAATATATGTCGGTAGTGTACATAACTATAATGTCCGTAACAGAAATAACTTCCGTCTTCCATACTTTACAACAGTAAAAGCACTTTTATGTTTTATAAAGGCTTTAAAATGTTCAACGAGCTACCTAATGAATTGAAGTTAGAGAATCGAGTTTTAAGTTTTAAGCAAAATGTTGTAAATTATGTTAAGACCAACTATGATTAGATTCCCTTAGTGTTTTATACTACTGGTTTAAACCTTCTTGTATTACAATAGCTAAATATTGCTAGGTAAACTAAAACTACTACTAACCACTACAAATTGAACACCAGAGCCTAGTCCCTTCTAGGGCAGGTGAAAGTATCCTACTTATGTAGAGATAGTGCGTAGTAAATCTATATCTAAGAAAACAAATTAATCTTCACACTTAAGCAAATCCTGAAAAAGACCAATGAATTTTAAATCAAAACGCACCAACTTTTATGTATAGAAATAGCTCTTCCGAACTATTACAAATCTGCACCAGATTCGGCGAGGATATGTGCCATCTTGTAGCTTCTTCAATGTTGTTTTGGATCAGATAGTGCATAGGACAGGTGTTAACGCGAAAAACACTATCTTCAACAGATCCGTGCCATTACTGGAATACGCGGAAGACATCGATCGATCTCAGCATGCCGTGGTAGAGGCTTTCATGGCAATTAAAGAACAAACAAAATTGGTTAGCGTTTGAACAAACAAACAAACAAACATCTGTCCATCGCCTAGGACAAAACGTCACTGCTGATAGCAGCAACTATCAGGGAGTAAGGGTCACCTACCTCGGAGTAAACGTCAACTTCACGAAGTCCTTAGTGCAGATTTGACAAAGAATTACCTAAGGAAAACGTTGCTACTGGTTTGTCAAAACGAATGTATTGAAAACTCCTTACCCGGAAGGCCAAGTGTAATTTCTACAAAACAATGATATTGGAAAGCAGAAATAATATACGGTTCTCGAAAGAAAAATACTCAGTAGGGTATTTGGTTTTGTGATCAAGGAGACGACATGGAAGACTGAACGGCCCCAAAACCTAGCTTCTTCAACCATTTGCTTGTGCGAAGTGGAGTGGACCTACAATTTTATATGTGTCAGACGTTCGCAAGATTTGTTTGCTTAAAGAAATAGTTGTACATTGTCCGAAGCTTTGCCGACTGATACATTTCTAAATCTTTGTCGAAGTCCAATGCCGCCAGCATAAGGTGTAGAGGACCAGTCACGAATGGCTTACTTCAGAATTCCTACGTTTGCTTGAGATATTTTTGAGGTATAGAGAAGGGAAGAACAGCGGCATCTTAAAGAAAAACACAAAAGGCGAGCGATAGATATTTGAAAAGGTCACATTACTATTCTGACGTTAACAGTAAAAGCCAAGCTTCTCCAGACATTTTTTTTTAATCTAAGCTGATATTTCAATTTTTTTATTTAACAGTTAAACTATATTTTTATTTTTTTTTTATTTTTTATTTTTTTTTATTTAGTGATTTACCTATACACAGTAAGATACAATATCTTATAAACTAGTGAAAGGCATACAATAGTTGAAGCGAGTATAAAAAGAAATAATGAAAAGCATAAGCAATTTTTACACGAAAATATACAAAAAATCAATACAAAATTTTAAGAATTCAAGGAGAGATACGATTTTAATTAATTTTTAAGTTTAGTTGTGCTATTTAAACTTCGGATAGAGTAGGGTAAGGAGTTCCACAACCGTGTGTAGTGAATAAAAAACTGACGCTCAGAAGTTAAGCAAGAGTACCGAGGAGGGATCAATTGAGCAGATCTGCTTATTTTTTGTATATATAAGTCGGTTGATGTGTTAAAAGTAAGGCTTTAACAGAGTTTTTAGATTTTAATACGGAAAATAAATAAAGAAATTGAATAACAAATAAAAAAGAGGTGAATGGCGTGGATGAAGAATGTCTGCTCAGATTGTGAACAGCTGGGCCAAATCATAAATAGTTGTTCTGGGTGAGCCGGCAGAATTGAATTGCGACATCTATTTATATCTCTTAGTGACACCTTTCGAAATTTCCAGATTTGTTGAGTTTAGAAGGTTCGAGAACAACATAATTATGTATGTACTAGTTATTTCACAGCTACTGTGCTGTACAACGGGCTGTTGGATTTGCATAAAAACACAAACACAAACACAAAAAACATTAGATGTTTAAGCCTAACAGCTGATAATCTACCGGGCCGAATTTCTGCGTCATTTAAATTACTTGCTCCATCAGCGACTGGCAAAATTCTTTTAAATCCGAACTTTTGGCCAAGGGACATACTTGTCAAGGAGTTTACAAACAGGAATAATAAGAATAATGCTAAATCCTCTTCTTCAAAAAACTTAAGGAAGTTGCCTTCTTCTACCAAAACGTAAGAGGGCTACGGAC
This sequence comes from Portevinia maculata, assembly GCA_949715645.1. Taxonomy (NCBI): domain Eukaryota; kingdom Metazoa; phylum Arthropoda; class Insecta; order Diptera; family Syrphidae; genus Portevinia; species Portevinia maculata. The sequence goes on from OX454525.1 coordinate 142,797,352, forward strand.
TAAGTGCACTAAATTTCTGATAAGTGTTTATAGCTGTTCATATGACATAATTGTTCTTACGGAGACTGGCTTAGATGATAATTTTAGCGATTCTGTTCTTTTCCCCACCTACTTTGATGTTAATCGATGTGATCGATCAACGGATAACAGCGTTTACAAGCGTCTTGGTGGTGCGCTTATAGCCATTCGAAAAAATTTTAAAGCGATAGATGTTGACCTTAGTTACTATAAAGACATCGAAATATGCTGCAGCCATTTTAATTTAACATCCGCCGCTAAATTATACATCGTTTGTATTTACATCCCACCTAGTGCCCGAGTAGATACTGTAACGAGGTACACAGATGCTATTCGTTTCATTGTGAGCCTTCTATCTTCCTCGGATTTAATTTACACTTTTGGTGATTTTAATCAACCGAATATACACTGGGCATCGGGGGACTCTGATTGTACATATCTCAGTCCCGTCAACCCCCTATCAGCAATTGGTGCGTTGATTGTTGATACGCTCCACTCACTTGGTCTACTCCAGGTGAATCATGTTATAAATACCATGGATCGTACTTTGGATCTCATCTTTACCAATAACAGCGACGAAACTCTTGTATCGAGGAGCCTCACTCCTCTCGTCCCGGAAGATTCTTATCATCCTTCTTTAAACCTTTTTTGCAACTTAAATTTTAATGAAACATTTATTTGTGAATCCTTCAGATTTGATTTCTTAAATGCTAATTATAGTTATATATGTGAAGAGCTTAATAATTATGACTGGAGCCCTTATCTATCATCCAAAATTAACGACATTTGCTCCAAATTCTATTCGGTTATTAATTATGCTATCTTTAAATATGTTCCTGTAGTTCGCGTTAAAAATAAGGCTGAGTCATGTCCTTGGGACAACGAAATTACACGCTATATAAAAACTCAAAAAAACCGAGCCTACAAGAAATGGCGTTGTAGTTTGGCTATTGAAGACTACGTTTTGTTTAGAAGGCTGAAGTCTGAGTTGAAAACATCTCTCTACCATGCATACCTTGTGTATTTAAACGATATACAGAACACACTTGCTTCCAGGCCAGATAAATTTTGGAAATTTATTAATTCTAAAAACAAAAGTGATGGTTTTCCAGCCTCACTATCTTTTAACGGATGTTTCGCGGATTCTCCCGATACTATTTGTAATAATTTTGCAAGCTTTTTTCAATCAGTTTATTCGAAAAATGACTTGATCATTGATGAGAATTTTTTTGATTACATTAATGATTCTCCTAATCCTCTTTTTAATAGTATGATATTTTCTGAAAATGATGTTTTGAAGAATTTAGCTGCTTCGGAGTCCAGCCTTAATCCTGGTCCTGATGGTCTTCCTTCTATTTTCCTTAGAAACTGTGCGTTTCCTTTACATAAAATCGTATGTCATATTTTTAATTTATCTTTAAAAACTGGAATATTTCCATCTGTTTGGAAAACTTCTTTTATAGTTCCCATTTTCAAGTCTGGCAGGAGAAATAAAATTGAAAACTATAGAGGTATATGTAAGCAATCTTCTCTTCCGAAATTGTTTGATTCTCTTGTTACAGAGAGATTACATTTCTATTGTAAATCCCTCATATGCAGTAATCAGCATGGCTTTATAAGAAGGAGGTCAACTGTAACCAATCTATTGTTATTTACTAACTCTGTGATCTCTGAAATCAGTAAGGGTAACCAGGTTGATGCGATCTATACAGATTTCAGCAAAGCTTTTGATCGTGTTGACCATAAAATGTTACTTTTTAAGCTTACAAAATTGGGATTTCCAATTTTCTTTTTAAAATGGCTTTCTTCCTTCCTTACTGATAGATTACAAAATGTAAAGTTTCGTAATAATATTTCGAAAAATATATCAGTAACCTCTGGTGTTCCCCAAGGAAGTCACATTGGGCCTCTACTTTTTATTCTGTTTGTGAATGATATTGTCGATTTTATTCCTGAATGTTCTTTGTTAATGTTTGCGGATGACTTTAAAATATATTTGCCGGGAAATGATTATCACTCATTTCATCTCCTAAATTCATATCTTCAGAAACTTCATCTGTGGTGCTCTAAAAGCTACCTTTCATTAAATGTCTCTAAATGTTCAGTCATAACATTTTCCCGCTGTAAATCACCTGTCATGTATACGTATACTTTTGGTGGCGTAGTCATTCCCCGTGTTTCTGTAATCAAAGATTTGGGAGTGTTTTTAGACAGTAAGCTATCGTTTAATTACCATGTTGAGTCTATCACAAACAAGGCAAATAGAACATGGGGAATGTTAAGTCGCTATGCTTGTGAGTTTTCAAACGTTTATGTTATTAAAACTTTGTATGTAGCTTTTGTTAGATCTGTTTTAGAATATGCGTCTATTGTTTGGTATCCCTACTATAGAATTCATATTAATAGAATAGAATCAATTCAAAAAAGATTCCTAAGGTTCGCTCTTAGAGGACTCCCTTGGTTCGACTTAAGCAACTTACCACCTTATATATCTAGGTTAAAATTGATAAGCTTAGAGTCATTAGAAGTTAGGAGAACGGTGGCAAGAGTTGTCTTTGTTCATAGGACCCTAATAGGAGAGATTGATTCAACAGACATTCTAAGCCTTCTCAACATAAATGTTCCATCATTTAACCTGCGCTGCACTCGATTTTTTAGAGTAGACCACTCTCGTACAAACTACGGTCGTTCGTCTTCGGTCAACGGTTTAATGATATCGTATAACGCTTATGTCAATTTAATCGATTTTAGCTTATCAATTTCCGCCATAAAAAGAAAATTACTTGATAGTGTTCAGTCATAATCTGTTTGCTCTATGTCTTTTTAATTTGTAATGTATGACCTTACGTCTATGAAAGATTTTGTTCTTTGGTGACAAGAAATAAATAAATAAATAAATAAATAAATAATACTGGGCAATAGAATTAGTGTTATGAATAAGTTCGACGTTAAATTCTAATTAGATCCATACAAAAACGCGAACGAAAAATAACATTTTGCTTTCTTGGGGCATTGAACTTAATAGTCTAACCAAATCTTGATCGTAAAATGTAGCTTACAAATTATAAAACTAATTTATTTGAAAAAAATGTATTAAGTAAAAAAGCAATTTATTAATTTTTCCACACGGAAAACTTTCTGTTCAACTTCTTAGTCCATTCACAGAAATGATATTGATATTTATTGAGATCAAACCGCGAACCCTAGAAGCGATCCAGTAGGAAAATAGTAAAGTGGGAGAGTTATGGTCCATTTAGTCCTGATCATTACTTTGCTGTTAAGGAAGAAGAAGTCTGTTCTTTAATACGCTGGAAGCTTCTTTTTCATATATCTAACCGTGCCTTGCAAGAATTCAGAAGCAAAAACGCAATCCGAATTATTCCTTAGGGCACATTCTCAGAAGTCTTTCTCTTTGCATTCTATGAGACGATTATCTGTTGTAGAACATTGCCGAGCTTCCTGTTGTATAGTCTTCTTTTAGAATTTCTAATCAGTTTGTGAGTGTGCAGCGACGAGAGGGATTCATGCCTCCTTACTAATCTAACGCCCGATTTAAAATTATTTAATCATATATAAGAACGCTAAATGCATTCTGAAAGGACTTCAGCAGGATCTGTTCAGATAAGGAGGAGTAAGGAAGTATTATTATTTCTCTGTTTTCCTGTTTTTTTTTATCATTTAAATAAGGGTGACTGCCCACCCCAAGACTGAGCTTGGGACAGACACAAAGAAAAATCATGTAACGGATACGGCTTGATGAGAGTAGCAAGATGGTTGGTATACGTAGATGTTTCGCCCTCACAAAAATATCCTCGGCTTGTACCACCAGCCCATTGAACCCGTTGAAGAGGCTAGCACTAGTATTAAAGAGCTTAACAAACGCATAGGAGCTGTAACACATGCCCTTGCATTTCTATCACACTGTCCGCAATCTCGCTCTGCACATTCCAATCCAGCATCTTGTCGAATACACCAGCACATTTCTGACGAAATATACCGCACAAGCATGTCGTGTAGGTGTCACAAACCATGCTGTTTGTACATTTTAATTGGTCCATCCAAATACCATAGAGTCCAGCCTCGGCACAAAGTCACACCAACAACACTGATGATATCTTTCCACGCAAATCGATTAATACAACAGCAACACGAAATGCTATTAGGACCAACGAATTAAATGTTCATCTCCTCCGTGACAAAAACAACCAACAGCCAAAAGCAAACAACACAATAATTATCATCACTTTGAATCCAATATACCACACTTTATCAAGGACTTCGTTCAGTGCACTAGGCACGATTATGCGATTAACTAAGCAATGGCGCCACCCGTATACCTTTCACTCCTACGCTGTGGCCGTCTGAAATTAGATTGTGGGTTAAGTTGAAAAATGCATTTGCTCAATGCATTGTTCCTCCTTGCACTTTTCAAAGAAATCAATCGTCTCTGTACTAATTTTGGCAACTAATTGCCAGACCACTGCCTCTTAACACTATATAGACACATCCTTCGCCTCTGATAGAGTAATTTTCTTATAAGGAATTCCATTCTTTTTTTGTGTTTAAAATAATGTTACAAGTATTTGGTCACCTTTGGTGGTCTCGAAGACCACACTGCGCGTAATTACTTTGCAATTTATTAAAAATTCTTCATTTTGCATAAATTTAGTTAATTGCTCTTGCTGAAATGCAAGAGAGATAGAGACAGCGATATTAAATTGATTCAGACTTTTAAAGGCATGTCTGCCATCACCCTAAAAAAATAAAATTTTGACAACAACCATTGGGCAACAAAAGTTGATTGATGAGACTGGGAAAATGTTGCCGATGTTTGCCTTTTCATCATCGCCAGGACCACCCTTGATACAGAAATTGAATTATTTAATTTAATTGAAATATTGCTCCCCAATACCTTGATAAAGAAAATATTTCAATTAATTTGTTGTGTTACCCCAACACGCCCCAAGCGGGACTGCAAAAAAGCTCAACAAATTTAAATTAATATTAAAAAAAATATAATTTATGGTGTTTTTGTTCGGTTTCCTTGTGCATTTCGAACAAGATTCCTGGCGCCTACCACAATCAGTTTTGCTACTTTTGGTGCATCGGTTAATAGGAGCATCTGAATTTGCATTTATTTTTTAGAAACTTTTGTCAGGAAAGGCGAATTGGGAACGATAGAAAAGCGCTAATACTTTTACTGTTCGTATAATAAAAGAATTAGTAATTATTAATATATAATAATAATAATTATTATTATTGCCCCCCATTTGGGGGCAGTGAAAATCACCACCACAGTGGAGTTGGGGGCGTTACTAAGTCTGAAAATCCGTGATCTTTTTGTAGTCTGCCGCAAACAGCTCTACTCGATAGTTACGTTAGGTTGAAGTGGCTGTCAGCAAGAGCCGACAAACTTAGACCAATACAGTCGAACCGGTCTAACTGGGACCTGGTTAAGCGGAATACCTCTATAAGTGGGCCTAAATCTGTCGCACCTTAATTTTTCTCCAAGAAAACCCTATAAGTGGAATTTTTTGAACCTCTATAAGTGAAACAAATATTTTATAAGTTTTCCTCTGTAAGTGGAACATGCTTGAAAATTTATTTATTTTAACCTCTGTAAGTGAGACAGACTTCAAAGAAAAATCTTATTTTTTCGCAAAAAAATGTGTCGTATGTTTGTTCAGGCACGTTTTATCTTGACATCAAATTTGTATCGTCCAGCTGCAGCTCAGTTCGTTCTTCGTTTGTTGTGCTTACGCGTCGAATAAAAATTAAAAATGTCTAAGCGAAAGTTGCATTATATCTATGTGTCTATTAGTGCAAAATTAAAACTTTTGAACGAGTTCAATGATGGAATATCGCGAGACGAAATATGCAAGGAATTTGGATAAAACAGTGCTTAAATAAAAATCTTCCATTAAACGGACCTCTCATTAAAGAAAAGGCTCAACAGTTCGCGAAGAGGCTAAAAATATCTCAATTCCGGGCAAGTAATGGCTGGTTCGAGGGCTTCAAAAAAAGAAATGATTTAGTTTTTAAAAAAATGTGTGGAGAAAGCAGTGCAGTTGATTTGGGTTTATGCAACAGATGGATTGAAGATCTTCCATCCATTATAAGTGTTTATGCCGCTGAGGACATTTTTAATGCAGATGAGACTGCTTTATTTTTTAAGTGCCTCCCAGATAAAAATTTTATGTTTAAAGGACAGGAATGTCATGGTGGGAAATGCAGCAAAGAACGCGTTACAGTGCATTTATGTGCCAATATGTCTGGCACTGAAAAATTTTCTATTCTTCTTATCGGCCGATCGAAGCAACCAAGATGTTTCAGAGGTGTAAAAACTCTTCCGTTGGATTACAAAAGTAATAAAAAAGCATGAATGAACGAAATTTTTACATAATGGCTTAAAAAAATTGATAAACAAATGAAAAATAAGAAAAGAAAGGTTTTGCTATTTGTTGACAACTGTGCAGCCCACATGAACTTACCAGAACTGGAAGCCATAAAGGTTTTTACCTGCTAACACTACGAGTAAACTTCAGCCCTTAGATCAAGGCGTTATAAACAATGTTAAGATCTATTACCGAAAAGAAGTCGTCTATTACATACTTAAGTCCATAGAACAAAATGAAAGCCCTGAAATCAGTATCCTCCAGGCGATGAGATTTGCCAGGAAAGCTTGGTATTGCGTTAATGAAACCACAATAAAGAACTGCTTTAAAAAATCTGGGTTTAAAACAACTGAAATACACGAAGCAACGGAGGAGCAGGAGCTAGAAGACAGTGCTCAATCGGAGGTAACGGCGGATGAATGGAATAAACTTTTCAACAATGAACAGGTAGATCGGCCTAGTTTTAATGACTACGTTGCTGTAGACAGTGAAGTTTTAATATCTGGAGACAAAACAGAGGAAGACATTATTGAAGCATACGGTCCATCTTCTTCTGTGCAAGCTGACGCCGATGATAATGACGAAGCTGAATTGTGTCTCGAAGTAAAAGAACAGGTAACAAAAAGGGATAAATAAACTACACAAATATTTTGAGTCTGTTGATTCTGACCAAAATGTTTTTGACAAAATCTATGAACTGGAAAAAGAACTAATAAAAAAAAGCACTAAAAAGCACTGACCGATTTTTTTTAAGTCTTTACATCGTAAATATTTTTTTGGTTCCTTGATATTATTCAGACTTAAAGGATGGATTTATTTTTTTAAATTAAGTACGATACGTATAATACATATATGAAATTTGTATTTTTTTTCTTTTCACATGGATTAAAGTTTGCTTTGTTTTTATTAAATAAAACTGTTTCTGTAGCTTAATAGCTAAAACATGCATTTTGTATTTTAATTTATTTCGAAGACCTCTCTAAGTGAACAAAATATTTGCTCTACCTGGATAAGTGAGAAACTGGGTAACTGGAATACCTCTATAAGTGAGACTAAAAGAAATGTCCCATAAGATTCCACTTAACCAGGTTCGACTGTATAAGGTCTTTTGTCACTTGGATCTAGAAATATTTTGGTGTGTACTCATTAAACCACTTAAGCGTTACTGGGTGGTAGCTCCGGATGAAGTGTAAGAGGCTTTGTAAGGGCTAATTAAAGCAATTAGATCGCTGTGAAAGAAAGCTACCAAATTGAGTTTGATTTCATCGGAAAGATCTGGGGACATTTAAAAAAAAATATTCTTCCCACGATAGGGTAATCTATCAGGCCTATTCTGCTATTCACGTGAATCGTAGATTCGATTCACCCATTCGATTCCCTTTCACTCTGACTTTCCATTCTGCTATCCATCGGGTGAAATACATTATCCAACCCAATTTGACATTCAAGTTAACAGATTTTCATGTGAAAATAATACGAGGTTCGTTGTTTGCAAATTGAAATCGATTTGATCTCTGTTTACGAAAATCTTTGGAAAGTTGGATTTATGTTGTTTTGATTAATTATTTTCAATAAAATTAAAAATATAAACAAACAGGTATGAATGGTATTGGACTTTTTTTCCACTTCCAAACAGTGGAATAAGAGAATCATCAAATAGACAACTTCGCAGAACCAAATGTGGTGTGCCTGGGATTGTTATGTGTGTTGACGGTACGCACATTCCTCTTAAGACACCTAATCAAAATCCACATCTGTTCTACAACAGAAAAGGCTACCACAGCCTAACCACAACGCTGGTAAGTGCAATAAATGTGTTTTAAATTTTACTTTGAAAAAATGGAAGCAGTGGATTACCTACGTTGACGAAAGTTATCCCGGAAGTAGTCACGACCGTGGTTACTGACTCCTTTTCGAAATGTAGAAGCAGGTTCCCAACAATCCAAATTTAATACACAACACTGCAAAGGACGAAATATTATAGAGCGAACTATTGGTGCATTGAAAAGTAGATTTCGATGTTTGGATTTGTCCAAAGTATTACAGTATTCACCTCAAAAAGCGGCACAAATTATAAACGTGTGCTGTGCTCTACACAATATATGTACATAGACATTTTCAAGTATCTCTTATCAAAAAATAAGAAATTATTGTTTTAAATTGGTCTCGGTTTATTGTTCTGCTTCTAAAAATGTTAATAATCTTTATTTATACAAATAATCAAGCAATAAACTTACATGTTATTGACCACCAACCAGACAGAAGATCCATTAAATGAAAAACCCGCAACATTTTATATGCGGATTTGAATTGTATAGAACGAATGCGTTCACGTGAATAAGAGAATACCGCGCAGTATTATCGATGTTACCGACATGAACGAGGTGAATCCAGATTCAATTCGAATGAATAGTAGAATAGTGTTCAGTGAAAATTGAAGAAAAATCCCCTCCGATGAATAGCAGAATAGGGGTGTATAACTCTAAGTAAGCGCAAAGGTTCCAATATGCTTTCAGAGAGGTGTTGCTTCTATTCTTTAATTGTTTTCGTCAGGAAAGATACTCGTATATCGGCAGCGAGTTCCAAAGTTTGCTTGTTCTATGTAAAAATGTTTTTTCGTATAGAGGGGTCCTGACAACTGACAAGTGTACCGTCAGATGGTGAGCACTAGTAGTTGTCCTGCCTAGTAGGGCAAACAAATAAATCGTTTCCAGGAATTATTTCGTTTAATTCCTCCAAGAATCGCCCATGGTAGTACGAGTATCTATAAAAAAGACAAAGGTCAACGACCAGTCTTCGTTTGGCCAGTGGTTGGAGATGTGTGGGTCATCAATAAGGCGAGCTGTCTAGTATGTTAAAGAATGTTAGGAAGCCGTACTTCATATGTGCGAGTTATACTCAATCCCTGGCCTAGCTTGAATTTATAAAAGAGGAGGAGTACTTCGGAGCAATTTCCCAACTTGCACTGAAAGAGTTTGTCAATTTTATGGAAGCAGACTGAAAAATTAGATAACTGATTATGTATGACTGTAACGCCAAAAAGATGCTTGGTATCATTCGAAAAATAAGACTGGCCATCCATTTGAATCTGAGGAACAGTCACAGTATTCTTTCGAGCAAAAATCGTCAATGGCGTTTTATTTGTACTGGATGCAACCATATTGACACTAGGTACCCCACATGCGTATCCCCCTTCGGGATAGGGGTCAGAATTTACCCGAGGTAGGCATACCGGTCGTAAGAGGCGACTAAAATCCACCCTTCGGGATAGGGATCAGAATCTACCCGAGGTAGGCATGCCGGTCGTAAGAGGCGACCAAAATCCACCCTCAGTATACCGAGTGCATAGAGTATACAAAAAATGCAATGATTAAAACAAAAAGATATAATACCCCAGGTGGCAGCCCAGTTCTACTGGAAAATCCACACTCTTCGGAGGCAGGCTCTACGGATTCTGGGGAGAGCCATTTATTGCAATCATCCGACCCTTTTAAAAATAGTAAAAGGGTAACTAGATCACCACCAACGGGATCTGTGCCAGAAGCAAAAACTAATCGAAGTCCTACGACGCCAAAAGATTTTGGACGGCTTTCGAGGGACTCAACGAAATGCAAAAGCTTCGAGGACGAAAACAAGGAACTCCGCACTAAGCTTAACCAAATTGAACAGCTTTACCAAGAGCTAAAAAAAGAGCTAGATCAGCTGAAAGCTGAGAACAAAGCACTTGTTGAATCTCAACCTAAAAAACAGCCAGAAGCCAAATCATACCGCTCAGCTAGCCGCGATTATCATACAGACGAAGAAGAGCTAGGGCGCGAAACGGATTGGATCACTAAGAGGAGACCGAACAAAAAACGGAAAGCCGGCTCCTCACCAGAAGTCGTTGTGCTAAAAGATAGACAACCCAAAAAGGCAAATGCCAACGAAATAGAAACGCTAAGGAAAAAACCTCAAAATAAGGTATACCTTCCACCTCCAATTAACGTTGTCGGAGTTTCAGACTACAGCAAGCTAAGTAGCCTTCTTAAGGAAATAGCAAAGTCCACATTCAAAGTAACATCTCTGAATAATAATGTGTGGAAAATAAATGTAAGCGATCCTGAGAGCTATCGCGCAGTTTCTCAAAAACTGAATACTGAGAAGGTACAATGGTACACTTCTGAAAACAAGTCTGAAAGGCCACACCGAGTTGTAGCCAGAGGGCTCCACTCTTCGTGCCGCAAAGAAGATGTTTTGCAAGATCTTAAAACTAAAGGTTTCAAAATTATCGACGCGGTTAATATACTTAAAAAAGAAAAGCAAAAAACGGAACAAGACGAGGAAATTGTTGTCAAACGCGGACTTCCGCTATTCATGCTTAGTTTCGAAAAGTCTGAAAACATGGAAAAAATATACAACATTAAAACTATCCTAAACATAGTGGTTAAAATTGAACCGATGCGCCAAAGAACTCGTCAGATTCCTCAGTGTAAGCGTTGCCAAGGCTACAATCACACGCACACGTATTGCCAAAAAGAGCCGCGTTGCGTAAAATGTGCCGGTAAACATTTATCGAAGGAATGCGCTCTAAGTAGACAAGACCTACCAACATGCATAAATTGCAATGGAAAACATCCGGCAAATTATCGCGGATGCGAAGTGGCTAAGGAACTTCAAAATAGGCGCGACAAAATAAAGAAAACTACGCTACCAATCGCAAATAAAACCAATAACAAACCTGAAAGGGGCAACAATAAAACCAATGAAGGACGAAAAAAGGCTAAAGAAATGGTCAAAACACAACACCCAAGAGAAGGAAAATTGTTTAGAAAAAAGTCACCGAAAGCTGTTCCACAAACATACGCTGAAGCTGCGTTGCAAGGACGCGAACAAACAAATAAAACATCTGATCCAGTCTCCCAAGTTTTCTCTGCAATTCTTGCCAGGCTAGAAGAACAGAGCCAAATTAATAAACGTATGTTTGAAAAACTCGACAAGCTCGAAAATCAATTTCGAAGTACACGTGCAATAATATAAATATGACGGATTTAGTTAAATTAGTGACATGGAATGCGAACGGCTTTGACTTTTAAATTCATTTTTATTAATTATTAGCTTATATCAACTTATATACTAGACAAAAATGAGTAAATCTAACTTAAAATTAACAGGATACTTATTCTAGATTATTGATCCTTATGCGGACGCCCTAAACTTAACTCTATCTTATAATTATTGCCTTTCGGCCTAAAAACTATTTTACGAACTAATCTTACATATTATGTTTTCATCGAGAAAATTTTTAAGAAAACTCGGCATCTTTATCAAATTTTATATTTTTATATAAAAAAACAAATTACAAACTACCTACTCTACTTACTTAAACTACTTAACATATTCTAACTATAATTAGGATTCTGAGCACTCGTTGCATTACGAAACAAGTGGTCAAATTCCCAATTGCTTTCCGAGCGCCTGGCAGTCGTCAACGTGCACACGCGCCGCCGTGAGCTGACTGATGCCTTACAGAATCAATCACCTCCCGGAAGCATCACCACAAGTTGGCGAGCCCGGCCCCTCCCAGAAACGCCCTAGCTAACTTAATCTATCTTACAAACTAAGAGGATGTTACCTAGAGTAACGCACCGTCTTGGGAGGGCATGTTGAACCCTCCACCCTCAAAAAGCCACCAAAATTCGGCAAATTGCTTTTCTGTATCGAATTTATCCCTCTCCGCTATTGCGGTACTAAAACGGAGGAGCTCATGAGCATTGGCGACGTCCTCGCCGCGGATGAGCCGCTTATCTCTCGCACTGCGGTAGCGGTGGTATAATACCGGGATACCATCCCTCGTCTGTACCAGCCCTTTTGCATCAATATGGATAAATGCCTCTGGCGGGATAAAGCCAGACCGGGGTGTACTCTCAATGTACATTTCATTGGGGTAGTAAGCCCTAAAGATCAGACTATTGTCGCTGGCCATCGCCCTTGCAACGTGCCTTCGAGTCACCTTAATGAGGAAATTGTCAATCCTATTCAACTGAGCCCCATCGTATAGGACCTTGTTGGGATAGTATTTTATATAGTTGGATTCAGGCGTTCGGAACAACCGGAGACAGGTCCTAAGACATTGTCTCTCCAACACCCGAATCTTTTCCATATAGCTAGGCGCTATATTAAACCATAATGGACAACCATAAGCGATGATCGGCCTTATAAGGGCCACGTAGCAAATGACCTTCACTCTGGAGTCAAGTTGACTGCTATGAAACAGTCTCCTTGTCAGAGCATAAGCCTTCTTGGCCCCAGCAAGACAAGCAACTATATGTCTATCGAAATATAGATACTGGTCAAGCCAGATACCTAGATATCTAACTGCGCTTCTCACCGCCAATGGCTGCCCATTTTGTCCAATAATGGCCAATTTTTTCCAGTTTTTTCTGGTATCCCTAGAGGCCCCAGCCAATGGAGTTCTGAACAAGATTGTTTCCGTCTTCTGAAAGTTGATTTTCAACTTCCAGTCGTCGCAATATCGCTTAATTTGATCAAAGTCACGCTGCAAAAGGATATTAATGACCTCGATTTTAGGACCTGAGGAATGCGAACGGCCTTCTGCATAAGATGGACGAGCTCGAGATATTCATTCATAAATATGAAATTGATATTTGTTTGATTTCGGAAACTCATCTGACGAAAGAAACCAGCACAAACATTCGAGGATACATTGCCTATCACGCATATCACCCTTCGGAAAGGGCGAGAGGCGGGGCATCCTTGTTGATCAAAAATACCATTGAACACTCAGTCAGTGGAACAATCGAGCTTGACAAACTGCAATTATGCACGGTGAGCGTAAAAATTAAACACATAAAATATGATTTTGCAGCTATCTATTGCCCCCCACGTGCAACGATGGAAAGAAGCGATTTTATAAGTATCTTTGACTCACTTGGACGAAATTTCGTCATCGGAGGTGACTTTAACGCAAAACATACCTTCTGGGGATCGAGATGCATTTCAGTAAAAGGTAGAGTTCTTTACGAAGCCGGTATGGAATTGGGGGTAGACTTTCATTCCTCAGGTAAACCGACGTACTGGCCCTCGGATACGGCAAAAACACCAGACCTCATCGATTTCTTCATCACGAAAGGTTTGTCGAGAAACTCTATTGTAGTTGAGGAATGCTTCGATCTTTCTTCTGATCATTCACCGGTCATTTTGACAATTAACGGCTGTCTACGAAAAAAAGAAGGTCCGCCCAGACTAACTAACATGAAAACAAACTAGGAATCCTTTAAAAAATACTGTGAAAGTAAAATCGATCTCAAAGTGTCTCTTCGAACACCCCACGAACTTGAAGACGAAGTCGATCAATTTATTAACGTCATACAATGCTCAGCCTGGAAAAATACTCCCCATAAACGGAAAATAACCACAAATTGCGAAATAACATATCCCTTGGAAATCACGCAATTGTTAAAGAAGAAAAGGGGAGCGCGCAAAAGATGGCAACAATCTCGCGCTCCACAGGATAAAACCACTCTTAACTACCTTTGTAGTAAACTTAAGAGAGAAATTCGAGACTTTAAAAATCGTCAAATTTCTACATATCTTGGAAGCCTAACTGCGGATAAAAGTACAAATTACTCGCTCTGGAAAGCCATGAAAGGCATTAAAAAACCAAAAACGCAAGCGCCACCCATCAGGAAAATCAATGGAGAATGGGCGAAGAGTGACAAGGAAAAAGCCGAAATATTTGCAGAACATTTGGAAGAAACATTTAAGCCATTTGATGGTCAAGCGTTGCTCGAATTTCCTGTCCTAACCGTGGCACCTGACAATTATAGAATAAAAAGTGTATCGCTAGCCGAACTACGCTTCGAAATAGAGAAACTAAAATTAAACAAAGCTCCTGGATATGACTTAATCACAGGACAGGTCCTTAAAGAGTTACCTAGGAAAGCTTTAATAAAGTTTGCATATCTTATAAATGCATCGTTCAGGTTATTGTACGTTCCACGACAATGGAAGGTAGCTGAAGTTATAATGGTTCCAAAGCCCGGTAAACCACTGAATGACAAAAAATCATATAGGCCAATATCTCTCTTACCGATAATGTCGAAGGTATTCGAAAAACTTTTGTTAAAGCGCCTACATCCGATTATCGAAGAACGTCGATTAATACCTGACCACCAATTCGGATTCAGGATTAAGCACTCTACAATCGACCAGGTTTACAGAATAACCAATGTAATTGAAAAAGCCCTAGAGGAGAAAAAAATATGTTCTAGTGTTTTTCTCGACGTCTCTCAGGCCTTTGATAAAGTATGGCATACAGGGTTGAAACATAAGCTAAGACAAGCTTTTCCGAAACAGTTATCTGATATCCTTAGTTGTTACTTATCAGACAGACTCTTTCGTGTAAAACACGGAAATGATTACTCTGAATTTAAAGAAATCGCGGCAGGAGTTCCCCAAGGAAGCGTTCTTGGACCGATCCTATTTCTAATATACACTAGTGATATTCCTCAAGAAGAAGGCACAACAGTAGCCACATTTGCAGACGATACAGCTATATTAGCGGTCAGTAATACCGTTGAATCAGCAACTAATAAACTCCAACGTTCTATTGACAAAATTTGTGATTGGACAAAGACTTGGCGTATTGCTCTCAACGAGGCCAAATCAACGCACGTGAATTTTACTTATAAAAAGGTAGACAACTTACCCATTTTCATTGATTCGGTACGAATTCCGTACGCAAACGAGGCAAAATATTTGGGTATGACACTCGATGCGAAATTAAAATGGAAACCGCACGTCAAGAAGAAACGCGAAGAGCTCGCCATTCGATGTAAACAAATGCACTGGCTGCTTGGTAGATTTTCCCAACTCAGCATGCAGAACAAGCTGCTTTTATACAAGCAAGTACTAAAACCGGTTTGGACATACGGTATACAATTATATTATATATTATACGGTATATAATATATAATATTACTATGGCTTGGGAGTAATATTAGAAACTCTATAAAAAAAAAAAAAAAAAAAAAAAAAAAACATGCGTATTTTTCCATATCTTGTTCGCATCTTTGAAGATGCAGGCTCGCGATTCAAGAACGTAAATATAAGAGCGTTATCATCTGCATCTATAATAGTTGCCTCCTCCTTCTCTTCGTTTAGAGACAAAAGCTGCATAACAAGTTGCAATGATGGCAGCATTACCACTCGCTTATATGGGGTGTTTTTTTTATGGAGGCATACAACTTTTTTATTTAAATAAAACAACAAATTTAATGGAATGACCAAATTTTGGCTTTACCTCACAAATTGCACGGCATTTAATGTTTAAAAATAATTTCTGGCATATGGCCTCCGCGACTGCGCCTTATAAACGCCATCCTGTCGATCCAATTTTGGCCCACTTTTATTTCGTCAATAGTGCTTCGAATGTTGGCTTCTAAGTGATCAATCGTTGCTGGTTTATTAGTATAGACCAGAGATTTGACGTTCCCCCACAAAAAGTAGTCCAAAGGTGTCAAATCACACGAACGAGGTGGCCAACTCACAGGTCCATTTCTTGAGATGATTCGGTCACCAAACGTTTGGCTCAACAAAGTCATGTTTGCAAGCGCTGTTTGTTAAATTTGTCGAACAGAGCGTGAATTTTGGAAATAAATTTCCACGATTAGTAAACGTTGTTCTGGTGTAAGTCTTTCCATGGTGATTTGCCAAAGTATACTCAAACACACTTTATTAGTATGACAGCTAGTTTGACAGTTATCCCCATCAGAAGTTATATACCTCCATAAAAAACACCCTATATAACTTTTTTCATAACCTGCCAAGCTGCAAAAAAGAAGAGTTTCTGCCATAGAAATAAACTTGAACCTAATTGACTGCTGTCGCAAAGAGTTATGGGTAGTTTGCGCGCAGCACAATTTCGTACTCTACTGGAATAAAATCAGACAGAAACCACCCATTGGCGTCGCGTGAATTATTTAGATGGATGTGCAATTCTTGAAAATTATATAGTTTTAAAAAGTATCAATTAATTGCAATAGGGGATGCAGCAGCGGTTGCTACAGTCACATCAATAACTTGCCGCCTCAGCCGAGTGACAAAGGTTGACTCATTACCAGTGTTCAGTATATCGAGCTGGCTGGCAGCAAAGAAGTTTAGTAGGGATTCACCCCTGCTATTTGAGTCAGTACTACCCCAAACGCGATGATGCGCGTTCGCGTCCATACCAACGATCAAATGCTTGTTGCCTCGTCGGGCATGCTCGACAAGCCTTACCAGTTCCACCGTTGGAGGTGGGGCCAGTGAGTCGAATGGGAGGTATACTGAGGCTAAAATAATCTCAGTAACCAACCCTCCTCGCTTAAGACACATTTTAATAGCTGTACAGTCTCGAGAACTGAACTCAGGCATAAGACTAGCATCTAAGCCCTTTGCTACAAAGATGCACGTGCGAGTATTAACAATCCCAGGCTTTGCAAAAATTGCTCCTGGTACACCCGAGATGCCACTTACCGCCCCCTTATACAGATAAGGTTCCTGTATGAGGCACACCTCTGTATGCAGTTTTCCAAGACGACGACACAATGCAGGTGAAGCCGCCTTGGAATGTTGCAAGTTAATTTGAAGGACCTCCAGTGATGAGCTAGCCATAGAGCTACTTACCACTGGAAGTTCCAGCCTTCTCTCCCCTCTTTTCTGGCCTGAAGAACAGGTGAGGAAAAAAGGCCGGTAAGAGCACTTCCCAAGCATCTTCGCCGAATCGTCATCAACACCAAAAGTATACAGACGGCCATCCTTCATTTTATTGAAGTGATAGACCCTCCACTTATCGGTGGATAGACCCGGGTTTTGACCCTTGAGAAAATCGATGATTTCCTTAGTCTCCAGATCAGTTTCCGGGACAAAGACCTTCATCTTGGTATATCCCACTAGCTCTGACGGGTGAAGACAGACAAGGTCACTCCCGTCAAGCTTAGGGAAAATCCGAGCAAGATCAGCTCTGACCCACGCATTCGTGGCTTCATCACTACAGCAGAGGACAAAGCCTCCATTAGTCTTGATGATGCGCTCAAACGCCGGGCTATTGCCTTCCTTGACTCGCCTCCTCACAGCGTCCTTCAAGGCCTTGTCCAGAACGCAGATGTTTTCCGCAGTATACTTCCTCAGGTGATCACCCGGGAAAACAACCGCCAATCGCAAACCAGACAGGGCCGAGTCCGTGTAGCTCTTCTTTGGTAGGGGGGGTCCTGCATCATTGCTAGTGCAAGACCTCTTTGTGCCTTTGGATGCTGTACCAGCTACCTTGGGTGACTCCTTAACCACTCTTGTGTCCGTCACCTTCACAGACTTCTCTGTTTCCGTGACCGTCACTGAGAGATTGTGGGAGCAGTCAGATCAGAGGCAGTAGGTACGGGGCCAACAGGTTTGGGGTCGGCATTTACTGCAACCCTACTCTCCGAGTCCACCATTCCTCCTTGCTTCTTCCTCTTACCACGCTTCCGTTCCTTTCGCTTCCTACAGCCTGATTCCTTGGTGGTTTCAACGCTAACCGATTCGCAGAGCTCATCAGTCGCGGAATCCTCCGAGGAGCAGCCGGAAGGAGCCTTCTCGCATTCCTCAAGAGAGAGCTTCTTCAGCTTTTTCCTGAGGGCCGCCTGCTTCCTGGAAGGGCTGCAGAGGGGAGCATCACTGGACGTGCTGGACAGGAAATCCCGTGCTCGCTTCGTCAGGTTCTCCGTCCCCGCGTCATTTACAGGAGTAGTAGCAGCGTGAAATTTTTGCAGGGAAGCCCGCTCAGAGGGACTCAAGGACACATTTGTAGCGTCCGAGCTCCTCTTAGCAGACACCCCACATAGTTCGCTCTTACCAGCAGTAGCATCCTTGTGCCGGCCAGGATCGGCCAGTACGCTGGGTGCATCCGCCAGCTTGAGCTCCGAGCTTGGTCTCGTATCAGCGCTTAGCGCCGGAGTGGTATTCGTCTCGTCCTGTCGTGTGGCCTGTTGCGTCAGTTTGTTCAGTTCTCGTTGCTTGTTCCGTTTCTTGTTCCGTTTCGTTCGTGATGTCGTGTTTGTCGTGTTTGTCATGTTGCTTGTGTGCGCCGCTGGCGACTTATCGCCCCCGGTAACATGTTGGTCCCCCCCTCTAACTTCTAAAATAAGGGAATGATAAAACTAAAAAAAATATATGATGTACATTACCATGCAAACTTCCACCGAAAATTGGGTTGAACGAGATCTATTAAGTAGTTTTTTTTTAATACGTCATAAATCGTAAACCACAATTTACCTTTCATTCAATCAACTCAAATAATAAAAAAATAACATTTAATTTCATAAAGATAAACCTTATGCGTAAACCGTGAACAATTATTTTCTAATAATAAATCTGTAATAGGTGCCTAAGTAAATAATAATTATAATTCGCGCGGAACCCTTCATGGGCGAGTCCGACTCGCACTTGGCCGCTTTTTTTATTTTTTTTATTATAAAAAGAATCTACTAAGAACGTAATAAAAACTTAATTGACTCTATACTCCATCAAAAAAAACTTAATGCAAAACATAATAAATTATAATTGTTTATAAATTAAATCGATTCTTCGATTTTTTTTGGTAAATTCTTCAATCACCTTCTTAACAAAATCAAAACTTTGGCAACTCCGTTTGGCAAGAACGTCAGGAATTTTTTTTCGATTGTAATGGAAGACAACGTCTTCTCCCATAGTGCTTCTATTCGATGTTTTTATTCGCTTTAGAGTTATAAAGCTCCTTTCTGTTGTTGCTGTTGTTGACGGAATTGTCATGATTAAATGGCATAGTTTTAGGCATTCAGAAAATGTTTGCTTTAAGTTAGCAGATGTAATTATATTTGCGATTTCCGTAACATTTTTTTGCTTATAGCATTCAGAACGATATAGCATTTTTAATTCATTTTCCAACTTTAAATAATTTATTTTTAAAAAAAATTGCATAGATTTCCTTAAGGGAAAGTAAGAGTTGGTTAGGGAACTTAGCATCGTAGGCTGAAAATTTGTCACTATCTAATAACTGTACAATCTTTATGTTACTTATTTCAAACAAAACTTTCTCGAATATATTACGAGTACTATAGATTTGCTGGAAAAAGTCCTTGCTTTCAGAACGTTTGACTGGCAAACTTCCGAAAAAATCGATAGCTTTCTGAAAATTAATTTCGAAGTCCTCATTTTCACCGATTTTTTTTATGAATTGGGTACAATTGGCAATTTATTTTATACACTTTTCAATATCCAAATATTTCTGTTGAAGCAAATTAGTCACACGTCAGTTTGTGCGGATACAGATGAAAATAAATTTAAAAAAAAGTTTTAAACTCGCTTAAGAACTGTAAGTAACCGCGAGCAGTAACAGATTTATTTTCTCCCCAACTTTGTACTGGTTCATCAATTATATATTCGAATACAGCAATTAAGTTCAATCTTTCTTTTTCAACTAAATTAACTAACCGCGAGTTGAAGGACCACTTCACATTACAAACTGATGGATTTTTTGTGTTTAGCGTTTCTTTTAATAAAGTATCTCTCTTTGCTGATGTTGAAAAAAATGATGCTAAACTACTTAAAGTTGCAAAAAACTGCTTTGTTTCTTTAACACTTTGAACTGATATAGAAAGCACTAGATTTAACACATGGGCATTGTAGTGGATAAATAGAGCATGACTATATACTTTTTTTATTTGAGCCTGCACTCCATTGATTGGACCAGACATTACAGTGGCACCATCATAGGTCTGAGCAACAAGTTTTGCACCAATATCAAGTTCGTCAATTACATGTAAAACCAATTTTGCAATTGCATCAGCACTTTGGTCATTAGTTATATCAAAAAATTTATAAAAACGTTCTTCACACTCTCCATTTTCCTTAACGTAACGAACTATTGACGAAAGTTGTGCTTTTCGAGAGATGTCTGTAGTTTCGTCAAATTGCACTGCGACGAACTCGGTTTCCTGAATCTCTCTTTGTATCTCTCTTATCAGTACATTACTTACTGCTTCAATTTAATCGTTTCGAATTGTTGCAGAAGTTCCCTTAAAAACTGTGGAAGTTCCCAGGAATTGTTTAAATTCTTGATTGTACTCGTATTTAGCTGTATATTCACACAAGTCTTTAAAATTGCCTTTATTTAAGGATAGTGTAACGTTGCCTAGTCCTGGCGGCAACGTACGGTATGAACCCCTAACTTCCCTGTTAGGTCGATTACCCTCGCTTCGGCTAAAAAGCCAGTCAGCTCAAACCTCTGATGCACGTATGCTTCCTTGAGGTGGATAATCGACGAGAAGGAGTTCCTCAGCTGAAAAGCTAGTCAGAACAATTTATGGTTGTATGGCTCAGTCTCTCGTCTGGAGAAAGAGTGTTTTTATACCCTATTCTAAGGGTATATTAATTTTGACGCATAGTTTGTAACATACCTTAATATTGCCCGTAGACCCCTAAAAGTTACTATATTTATGATCAGCATCGATAGTAATGTCGATCTAGCCATGTCCGTCCGTCCGTCCGTCCGTCCGTCTGTAGCCAAAAATTAGGCCTTTAAACTGGACCTAGAGAGCTGAAATTTTAACCATATACTCTGTAGGGTCCCGAAATAATCAAGTTTACGAATTTTTGAAATCCGCCCACAGACACGCCCACAAAATCAAAAAAAAAATTTGTCACTATCTAATAACTGTACAATCTTTATGTTACTTATTTCAAACAAAACTTTCTCGAATATATTACGAGTACTATAGATTTGCTGGAAAAAGTCCTTGCTTTCAGAACGTTTGACTGGCAAACTTCCGAAAAAATCGATAGCTTTCTGAAAATTAATTTCGAAGTCCTCATTTTCACCGATTTTTTTTATGAATTGGGTACAATTGGCAATTTATTTTATACACTTTTCAATATCCAAATATTTCTGTTGAAGCAAATTAGTCACACGTCAGTTTGTGCGGATACAGATGAAAATAAATTTAAAAAAAAGTTTTAAACTCGCTTAAGAACTGTAAGTAACCGCGAGCAGTAACAGATTTATTTTCTCCCCAACTTTGTACTGGTTCATCAATTATATATTCGAATACAGCAATTAAGTTCAATCTTTCTTTTTCAACTAAATTAACTAACCGCGAGTTGAAGGACCACTTCACATTACAAACTGATGGATTTTTTGTGTTTAGCGTTTCTTTTAATAAAGTATCTCTCTTTGCTGATGTTGAAAAAAATGATGCTAAACTACTTAAAGTTGCAAAAAACTGCTTTGTTTCTTTAACACTTTGAACTGATATAGAAAGCACTAGATTTAACACATGGGCATTGTAGTGGATAAATAGAGCATGACTATATACTTTTTTTATTTGAGCCTGCACTCCATTGATTGGACCAGACATTACAGTGGCACCATCATAGGTCTGAGCAACAAGTTTTGCACCAATATCAAGTTCGTCAATTACATGTAAAACCAATTTTGCAATTGCATCAGCACTTTGGTCATTAGTTATATCAAAAAATTTATAAAAACGTTCTTCACACTCTCCATTTTCCTTAACGTAACGAACTATTGACGAAAGTTGTGCTTTTCGAGAGATGTCTGTAGTTTCGTCAAATTGCACTGCGACGAACTCGGTTTCCTGAATCTCTCTTTGTATCTCTCTTATCAGTACATTACTTACTGCTTCAATTTAATCGTTTCGAATTGTTGCAGAAGTTCCCTTAAAAACTGTGGAAGTTCCCAGGAATTGTTTAAATTCTTGATTGTACTCGTATTTAGCTGTATATTCACACAAGTCTTTAAAATTGCCTTTATTTAAGGATAGTGTAACGTTGCCTAGTCCTGGCGGCAACGTACGGTATGAACCCCTAACTTCCCTGTTAGGTCGATTACCCTCGCTTCGGCTAAAAAGCCAGTCAGCTCAAACCTCTGATGCACGTATGCTTCCTTGAGGTGGATAATCGACGAGTTGTCACTATCTAATAACTGTACAATCTTTATGTTACTTATTTCAAACAAAACTTTCTCGAATATATTACGAGTACTATAGATTTGCTGGAAAAAGTCCTTGCTTTCAGAACGTTTGACTGGCAAACTTCCGAAAAAATCGATAGCTTTCTGAAAATTAATTTCGAAGTCCTCATTTTCACCGATTTTTTTTATGAATTGGGTACAATTGGCAATTTATTTTTTACACTTTTCAATATCCAAATATTTCTGTTGAAGCAAATTAGTCACACGTCAGTTTGTGCGGATACAGATGAAAATAAATTTAAAAAAAAGTTTTAAACTCGCTTAAGAACTGTAAGTAACCGCGAGCAGTAACAGATTTATTTTCTCCCCAACTTTGTACTGGTTCATCAATTATATATTCGAATACAGCAATTAAGTTCAATCTTTCTTTTTCAACTAAATTAACTAACCGCGAGTTGAAGGACCACTTCACATTACAAACTGATGGATTTTTTGTGTTTAGCGTTTCTTTTAATAAAGTATCTCTCTTTGCTGATGTTGAAAAAAATGATGCTAAACTACTTAAAGTTGCAAAAAACTGCTTTGTTTCTTTAACACTTTGAACTGATATAGAAAGCACTAGATTTAACACATGGGCATTGTAGTGGATAAATAGAGCATGACTATATACTTTTTTTATTTGAGCCTGCACTCCATTGATTGGACCAGACATTACAGTGGCACCATCATAGGTCTGAGCAACAAGTTTTGCACCAATATCAAGTTCGTCAATTACATGTAAAACCAATTTTGCAATTGCATCAGCACTTTGGTCATTAGTTATATCAAAAAATTTATAAAAACGTTCTTCACACTCTCCATTTTCCTTAACGTAACGAACTATTGACGAAAGTTGTGCTTTTCGAGAGATGTCTGTAGTTTCGTCAAATTGCACTGCGACGAACTCGGTTTCCTGAATCTCTCTTTGTATCTCTCTTATCAGTACATTACTTACTGCTTCAATTTAATCGTTTCGAATTGTTGCAGAAGTTCCCTTAAAAACTGTGGAAGTTCCCAGGAATTGTTTAAATTCTTGATTGTACTCGTATTTAGCTGTATATTCACACAAGTCTTTAAAATTGCCTTTATTTAAGGATAGTGTAACGTTGCCTAGTCCTGGCGGCAACGTACGGTATGAACCCCTAACTTCCCTGTTAGGTCGATTACCCTCGCTTCGGCTAAAAAGCCAGTCAGCTCAAACCTCTGATGCACGTATGCTTCCTTGAGGTGGATAATCGACGAGAAGGAGTTCCTCAGCTGAAAAGCTAGTCAGAACAATTTATGGTTGTATGGCTCAGTCTCTCGTCTGGAGAAAGAGTGTTTTTATACCCTATTCTAAGGGTATATTAATTTTGACGCATAGTTTGTAACATACCTTAATATTGCCCGTAGACCCCTAAAAGTTACTATATTTATGATCAGCATCGATAGTAATGTCGATCTAGCCATGTCCGTCCGTCCGTCCGTCCGTCCGTCTGTAGCCAAAAATTAGGCCTTTAAACTGGACCTAGAGAGCTGAAATTTTAACCATATACTCTGTAGGGTCCCGAAATAATCAAGTTTACGAATTTTTGAAATCCGCCCACAGACACGCCCACAAAATCAAAAAAAACAAATTTTGAGCTAGAAAGCTGAAATTTTTTATATATGATCTATGACTCCTAAAACTACTCGGGATAAACAAATTTCAAAATCCGCCCACTGACACGCCCACAAATAAATAAAATAATTTTTGTATACCCTATTCTAAGGGTATATTAATTTTTGAAAATCCAAAGTTTCAGCTAGGGAGCTGAAATTTATAGTATATACTCTCTATGGGCCCTTTATGCTCATGTGTAAATATTTTCAAAATCCGCCCACTGACACGCCCACAATTAATTTTTTTTTTTTTTTTTTAAAGTTCAAAGTTTGAGCTAGGGAGCTGAAATTTATAATATATACTCTCTAGAGGCCCTTTATTCTCATGTGTTAGTTTTTTTTAAATCCGCCTACTGACACGCCCACAATTAAATAAAACATTTTTATTGAAACACCTAAGTTTGAGCTAGGGAGCGTTTTTTTTTATAAAATCCTTTAAATGTTATATAACAAAATATGTAGAGCGTTCTTAACAATTCAACCATACTTAGACTTTTGTCACGCCCACTTATGAGGGATAGGAATAAGAATAGGGTATCCAACAGTTCGCCCAAGCGGACAGTAGCCCGTCCCTATGTTTTATTAACAAATTAGCTTGCTTTTATATCCTAACTTAATTGCTAAGTAAGCTTAAATATTAATGTCTTAATTGCTACGTCTGCTAAATATGTCGCTCACCTCACAAATATCGAATCGACATATTGGTATTTATTTTATTATTTATTTGTTATCTTCTTTTCTTTTGTTTTTGCCAGTCACAAATACCGAACCCATAATGAACAATATAAATGTATTTGCCCAATCGGCATATTCGTTAATAGTCTCATGCTCGTTTCACAACCTCTTGTGGAAATGCGCACTCAGCATATCAACTACTTCCAAGCGCTTGACAGTATTTGGTATACCCAGTGCGTTAACCCTGCAGTGGATATGAAACTGCAATATGAGCGCTATTTGCCAACGCCGGCTATTTGCCGGCCACCCGTAGTGCCTCTTGGCGAATACATATTTAAATAAATTGTTTTCAGGTGTTTGGTTACTTGATACACTACGGTGGGCTTTAAGGTAGTTGACACATGTCGTGTGTCTTCCGGGTTCCGTATTTGTAACTGGATGAACTCAATGAAGTGGCCGCTAGTGTGGCCCCTTCACAATAGATTGGATTCGTCGTGACCCCTGAATGGCAACTCAGTAACAGCCAAACAAATAATTGCATCAATTAAAACTTCAAAAGCCCTTCTATATTTTGACACATTTTCATTAAAACATTGTGCAAATTTTTTTTTTTGATCATCAAATAAATACTCTATCCTAGTTTTTCAATGATAGAGCATTTGTTATGTGAGAAATGGAAAGTTCGTGCTTTGTGATCTTCTCATGCAATTGGTTCAGATTACTATAACTAATATTGGTCCACACTTTTTCTTTTTCATTAGTTTGAAAAATTAAACACGGCCAACAAAATAGTTTATTTATCTTAACCGACCCCGTCAACCAAACATGTTGTTTATATAAATCGAAATTAAATTTTCGCGTATACTCCTTTCCACTTCTTTTGAACGTTGATGTTAAGTTTTCTAAATTCGGTGTAGGCATTAATGATTGTTTTTTTTTCGTCATACGTATGAGAACTAAACGCTTTTTGTAATAACTTATTCACACGATCTTCGACTTCACTTTCACTCATTGTTCTAATGTTATTGCTATCTTATTTTCTTCAAAATTATTTTTTGAAAAACAAACAAAATCAAAAGCACCGCACGAAACTGCAACCAATAATACCTAACGAAAAGCAAAGTACATTCATTCATAATTTACATTTTTCTTATTCAACTTTTTTTTTTATTTTTTGTCGGGGTGTGAGACTCTGCACTGGAGCACTCACACTCAATACTGGTCCATTGTCCTACCAGGCAGACACACCACATTTTACTGTGGGAATTTACTCGTTTTTCTAAGAAAAACGAGAAGGCGCTTCAATGATAAGGAGCTTAGGTTTACAGCACTCACCATATCCGCACCAAATACCTGCCACCTGATAGGAGCAAAAGCAGGACAATCACAGAGGAAATGTTCCGCAGTGTCGTCACTTTCTCCACAGGCTTCGCAGTTGGTGGTATCGCTTAGGCCTAGCACCTTAAGGTGCTTGGCAAAAACGTAGTGTCCCGTAAGAACGCCAGTGGTCTGTCTGCAGTATTTTCTGTTGAGAGACAACAAGAATGCCGCGGATTTCCCACAGACGTCGGGGAGCATTTGCTTAGTCTGTCTGCACCCTGGAGAGTCATGCCAACGGCGATTGTGTTCATAGGAAGAAACCCAACCGTCAATGGAAGCCCTGACCGAGGACGCAGGCAGACAAATCGCTGGTTCAGGTCCTGAGAAGCCCCCCTCTGAGCCTTGTCTAGCAAGTTCATCGGAGATCTCATTTCCCGTGATCCCGTTATGACCCGGGACCCAGGCAAGTTTAAGTGAATTCAGCCTTCCGATCGAATTTAGATATATCTTGCATTCACGTACTATTTTGGAGGTAGTTAAGGGTTTGAGTAAGGCCTTAAGCGCAGCCTGACTGTCGCTACAGACGCAGATACTTCGCCCCTTCCACCTGTTCCTCGTAACATAGTCCATGGCTATTAGGATAGAATAAGTCTCTGTTTGGAAGACTGACGCATATTTGCCTAACGAAAAGAAAAGTTTAACGTTATCGCTCTCCACGAAGACACCAGCACCAGATCCTTGATCGGTTTTGGAGCCATCCGTGAAGATTCGACTGCATTTCCTTCCAGGTCCAGAGTCCGGCCAGAGGCAGTCCTGAACGCGAGGAAAGTCGACCTCATAGTTGCGCTTTAGCCGAAGTTCCGGTGTCATCGCATCAGACGGCATTTCCATAAGACAGGAGTCGAAGGACAACCGTTACGCAAGTTCATCAAAACTCCAGCGCGAATTATACCAGAAGCCACCTCTTCTTAGACGTCAGATAGCTTTGATTGTACATCCCATGATGTAAACATCAAGTGGCGGGAGGTTCAATAGTGCATCTAGGCTGGAGCCAGGCGTGCTGGGGAAGGCCCCGTGCAGCCGAGACATACCTGCCTTTTGAGTTTGGCAAAAGCAGCAGTAACGTATTTACGTGAAAGCTTATTCCACCAAACAACCGATGCGTATGCTATAAATGGTCTTATCATAGCCGTATAAATCCATAGGACTCTTTTCGGTGATAAGCCCCAATGCCTTTGCACTGCCAGAAAACAGACAGCGCCTTGGCAGTCTTCAGCTCAACATGTTTGGACCAAAGAAGTTTGCTGTCCAGGATGACTCCCAGATACTTTGCATCATTGGAGAGTTGGATTGTGACGCCTTTTAGCACTGGCTGAGTCAACCCGACCAGCTTCCTCCTTCTCGTAAAGAGAACAACCTCAGTTTTAAGAGGATTGACCGAGAGCCCATTCCTAGTGCCCCATTTGTCGATCACGTCAAGAGCCGCCTGCGCCTTGGCGCATACAGTCGCTAGGCATGATCCAACAGAAAGCACGGCAACATCATCCGCGTACGCCTGAGCGTATACATTAGAACTGTTGAGTACGTTCAACAGAGAGTCGATCAGCATACACCACAGCAGTGGAGACAGAACGCCCGCCGCCTTGCGGGCAGCCTTTGTTTACCCCTGCATAACATAGCAGCCACAATCCGCATCCGCAACCAACGTTCTATTCAATAGCATTGCTTTAATCCACAACACCAATGGTTCGTCTACGCCGTATTGTCTGGCGGAGCTGGACATGCTATCAAAAGTCGCATTGTCAAAAGCACCCTCAATATCGATGAAAATGCCCATCGCGTATTCTTTTCTGTCAAGCACGCCCTCAATTCTACCAACTAGATTCTGGAGCGCAGTCTCGCAGGATTTTCCGCGTTGATAGGCATGTTGCATCTGAGATAGTGGGTGCAATCGCAAAGCAGTTTTGCGCACGTGAAGCTCGACCAGCCTTTCCATGCTTTTCAGCAAGAAGGAAGTCTGAATTGGTCTGAAGCTCTTGGCGAGTGAGTAGTCACTTCTGCCAATTTTAGGTATAAATGCCACTCTAACTGTACGCCAGGGTGTTGGAATGTATGCCAGTGCTAGGACAGCGATGAAGATTTTCTTCATAGTCGGTAGCAACTGGTTTGTACATTGCTGCAATATGGCTGGGTATATTCCTTCCGTACCAGGTGACTTGAAGCCGTCAAAAGACGCAAAAGCATATTTAATGGCCTCGTCCGTCACCACGGCCTTCTTGGCTCACTCATAGTCTCGGTAATCGGGATTGGTTGTGAACCAATTGTAATCTGGTTACCCGGAAAGCGAGACTCCAGCAGATAACTAAGAGTTTCCGCTTTCGTCTCAGTGAAGGTGCCATCAAGTTTTCTAAGTGAGTCCAGTTTGGCTGGTTTGCCCTTTTTCAGAACTTTTACCAACCTACTAGTTTCACCCAGCGTTTCAATCTTATCGCAGAAATTCTTATAAGAACCACTTTTCGATACCCGAATAAGCCTCTTATATTCCTTCTGCTTCGATCGGTAGAGATTCCAGTCTGTCTCCAAATCAGTCTTGAGTGACCTATTTAGAAGCTTTCTAGCTTCTCTACGAATTCTGTGCAGTTCCGAGCTCCACCAGGGAACCGGCGTTCTGCCAGGGGGTTTGCTTACTGGGCACGTCAGTTCAAAACAGCTAGTAATGGCACTATTCAGGTCTTGAACAGCTTCCTCTACCTTTTGTCTCGTCCTGAGTTTGGTTGGAGTTTTGAGAGTTTTCCCTAATTCCTCCCTGAAGCGTATCCAGTTGGTTTTTCTCGGATTTCTCCTCTCCTGCAAAGTTATGGCTTCGCAACCGATTTGGAATTCGATATATCTATGGTCTGAGAGGGACACCTCCGTAGAGACCCTACAGTTAGTAACCGCCTTAAAGTATCTATTTGATAAAGTTAGGTCGATCACTTCCTGTCTTCTTGACGTCACAAAAGTTGGTTCTTAGTCAACTTGGTGTTGGTGTATTGTACCTACACTACAACAGAAATCGAAATAACATCGCAGCACAGACTGTCGTGCACTCCTTTATTTTTGCACGAGCGTCGATGTAATGCATCGTATATTTGACCTCTATGACGCTTTACGGAAACAGAAGAGAACAGATACAAAAGAAAAGAAAATAAGAGTACTGCTCGTGCACAGAAAATCTTCGCACGCACTTAAGTTCATCAAAGTAAAGCGATTTTATGTATCTCGTGCGGGTGACGAATGACCATGGGGATGAATACTGGGGAAATCTTGTAAGTTAGTATAAGTTTGGAGTTGGATGAATTTATTTTATGAAATCAACAGAACATGTGCACAGCGAGACACCCTGACGAGACGCCACTGATCCCACCATATTATCTTAGACAAGCGATCTACATTGCTCTAAGTGTGAAGGGTGTACGACTATATTATCCCCGTCAACCTATTAACCTGACCTAACATAACATTCAAGACGTTTTAAAGAAGCTTACTTAGGCGACTACAATTCCCTCATATCTGAGCGCTCAAAGTACACAGAACTGGTTTTTCTGTTTTTCAAGGCTGTTGTGGACGTCACGCTGCTGGACGCCTTACGTGGTATCGTGCTTGCCACGGTACCGCTGACATTTCATCCACCAGAAGAACGCCCGATGTGTAGTTCTGATTTCATAGCCAGCAGTGACTGGCCAAATCAATGTGGTTACAAAATATACTTCACTTCACTGAGTTCTTGTTAAGAGTCCGAACATTTACTACTTAAAGACAACCGAATTGCAAAAGTTCTCTGACGTCAGCATGTCATCCGGATGACAAGTTTGGATGAACGTCTGATCGTACCTTTACAGTGATCGTTAATAGTGCGCCATAGAAGTCTTGGACGCCTGGATCAACTACAAATTCGCGCCAGGGAGCTCCAATTCCAGTGCGTGCAAACGTTGTTTTAAATGAGTGCAATTCGAAAACATATTTTGGCGTAGTCAAGTTTTACTAACAGCGATTTGGAAAAGTAAGAAAACAAACAGTGGAAAAGACTATAATTCTATTTCAAAACTTTGAGTGGTATCTCATAAACTTATAAAGCAATGACTTTTTCTTTTAGACGTTTCACAGCCTACTGCACTACTTACGCACTGTTATACGATCCAGTCACACCTGTTTCATTTAAGAGCATAATTCAAATTGATTGCCCTTACAATCGTTATACCTAACGAGGTCAATAACAAGTGCACATCAGTTAGATACACAAACTGGGTTATCCAGTGCATTCAATAAAACTCGTTTTCAAAGTCATCCAAAACCGGCTAACCACATCAGAATCCCTTCCTGTGTCCAATCCAAACTATCCACAGTGGCATGACAGTCGACATACATGAATGGCTGTCATAATTTCAAATCAATTCAAATCAAATTAAAAGCGAAAATTGTAGCTGTATGCGTTTTATTGCCAATTCTCTATAATCAAATTATCCATCGATGAAAAAATGCCGGCCCAACGGTACAACGTGTATACGAGTGTCCTCTTCCTCGCCTCTCTATCTCTCTCTATGCGTGTGAAACGGCACACACGCTAGTAAAACTGCGAACTTTGTATTAATTAGAAGGAATGGGACATTTCACACATCCATTCGAATGGAATACAAGCGGGGAACTTAATTAGCTTGCCTGTCTGCCGATTTAATTAGGTGTGTCGAAACAGAATGGAAACAAAAAGTACCCCGGTCGGAGACGGCTGCTTCTGAGCATCTCTGCACGCTTCCACAGGTGGAGCAAGGAAATTTTGTGTAATGTCATCAACTCGTGTAAATGTTGGATTGGCGTCAATTTCTCATAAATTACCAAATTTTATGTGCTTCTGGTTGTCACTTAACAGTGTATGCTTGTTTCGCTGACGTTGTACCCCGACGATACAAACAGCAGTGGACATCTATGAATGCGCTTGGTAGGCGATTTGGCATCGATTTTATTATTCCTGGTTGAGGAATTCAAGAATTGTGAATAACCACCATCGCATGTCATTGAACTTTTAGCGGTGATGGTTTGTTTTATGTTAGTTGCCTTGTCTTGGTTTGGTCATTTCCTCTTGACAACAATGGATATGATGCATACCGGTGAGGACCTCGGACTTATTTATTTAGATGTATATATTTATTGTCACATAAACGCCATTGTTATTCGTATTTACATTGATTTGGTTATAGGTTTGGAATCCGTTTTTGCTGGGTTGACGTTCCCACAGTTTTTAGTCATTTGCCGAAAGTTTTTAAGACAAGTTTTATAATTTGGGTGCAGGGGCTCATTGGACTACAAATCTAAAGCTTTTTGTCATATCTAGTTTTTTTCCACTGCTACACTTCTTGCAACTGTCTGACAAACATCCAAGAGTATCAATGTCATGAGAAGCTTTTCAAATTTGCCGCTTGATTTCGGCCTAAAGAGACCTGCCCACTTCGCGCAAGCAAATGGTTGAAGAAGCTAGGTTTTAGGGCCGTTAATGCCTAATATATTTCATAATTCTATGTGTCGAGCCCGCGCCTTGAGATTAGATTCATATTCTGGTGAGTTAGACCAAGATTTGACAACGTGGCAGACCTCATTTCAGAACGAAGCGATGGGGGAATTTTTGAAATTTGTGATCTTTGAGTGCCCTTGCAACTGTTCTAGTACGAAAGTCGATTTGTCCCATTGAAATTTCTACTCCCTCAAGTACGGGGTAGGTGAAGGGTAATCTGTCCAAAGAGCTTAGAACTGGAATCCGATTGGGAACAAAAGCAGGGGTGATAATGCGGTAGAATTTCGTACCTTCTTGACGAAGGACCAAATTGCAAATTTTCAAAAATAACTTCGCTGTGAGACCTTTGCTTGTTCTACAGCTACTAAAGAGTTTTCCAACTAGAGATTTCATATTGAATAGCCAACAATTTTGATAAGTAAGTGGCAAGGAAAATCCAAGAAAACTATGCAAACAATTTGCATTTTTTTAATACAAAAGTTTTGAAAATTTCGCTGAAACAGCTCGAAAAGTTAAAAGTTTTCTCAATCGACGTGAAGCACCTTCTCGCCCAGAAATTGTTAACTTGGCTCAGACAAGTATTGCGTCGCGCAAAAACAACTGAAAATATTACTTCTGTAGCACAAAGTGTGGCCGATAACTCAGGTTTGTCAATTCCACGTCGGTCTTTGGAATCGGTCATATCACAAACTACAATACAAAATTCGCATAAAATATTGAGTCATAAAGCCTTCAACATTGAGTTGACCCAATAATTTAAGCCCTCTGACCATCAGCAGCGTCGCATCTTTGCCAATTAGGTATTAATTTGAAAAGCGTGAAATTGATCTATTCTTTTACCGAAAAGGCATTCTGAGCGATGAGGCACATTTTCACCTGTAAGGCCGTGTTTATTAGCAAAATTGTCACATTTTGGACTCAGAAAATCCAAAAGAGGTGGTGTCGAGAAGCCTCTATGCCTAACCTGTTACAATACAGGTGGCGTCATTTGGTCTTATTTCTTCAAAAATGCAGCGGGTGTGACTGTTTCCATTAATGGAGTACGTTATTGAACTATGATCAATGCTACGTGCCATGCAAGTGCCGAAACCAAAGGTTACGCCATTGTTCTCCAGTCTAAATTAAAGCAACTGAGCCGCGAATTTGCGAAAATATTATGGAAAATTGCATCAGAAGCGCCTGGATGTGCAACAGATGTCATTTGTTTGATATTGATTTTCATTGTACAAAAGTCTTGTGCAACTCATCTCCTATCGATTGAAATATCAATCAAATCACATTTCATTAAAAATATGTGTTTTTTGACTCCGTACTACGGACGATGTTCTCAAGGAATTAAATGATATTATTACTAGAAACGCACAACTTAAGCTCGTTTGCAGTAATTCAAAAGCAAAAGCAACGTCTATGTATCTGCGAGCATTTTTGAGGCGCTTACAGTTTCCAGAGAATAAATAATTTGTTCGCAGCTCTATGAATGTACGCATCCATTGCTCCGCGTAATTAAGACAGCATTAGATAAAGCTATAGGATAAAAAAGAAACGGAATTATGAACTGCTTGTCTATGAGCATATGCTTTGAAATTATTGATAAATCTGACTAGGCCTTTCATAGCCGCGGCATTAAAAAAGCTTATGATGTCTCTCCTTTTTACCATTGAATGGTTTACTTAGATGTCTACAATGTAACACATGTAATTCCTTTTGAACAAAGTCGTAAATAAAGAGCTTTAAAAGTGTACTAGACTCTGTTTGACAGTCAATTATAAGATCAAGTAGCTCCTTCGAATGAATCGTGACAAAACACACCACCAACCAGGTCAATGCTGTCATTTACACCAAAAGATAAAATGGAAAACATGTTTTTCTCTTTCGAGACCACAAAATTGAATTGTTTCCGCCCGCACAAAATCGTGTATCATCAACACATTAATTTATTGCCAGAGGCCAAATAGCATCCATGCAAGTTCGTATTAAAAATCTTCAAACAGGTGAAGCGCAGGAGTCTTCTATTTCTTTAAAATTGCGTACCGCAAAAAATCGTAAACATTTTACAAAGTCTACGATGACAAATAACAATATTTGTCTGTCTGCCGTCAATAGTAGATGCGGCAGCATCAACTGAGCACCCACGCACTAGTTTCATCGTAAGTCGTGGAAGTAAATTGATTGACTGACCGTGGTTGCGTTGTGGTAAGCGCGCACAGAGTCAATATTAGACAACTGTGTAATTTGCATGGTTGTAATAGACTGCAATGTCTTTTAAACTATAAAATTGTTATTCATTGCTGTTTTTTTTTTCATTTATGTATAAAAACTTTCCTATGCCTGAAGAGTGTTAAAAAGAAGTTTGATTAAATGAATTTTAGTGAAAAAATTAGCAGTTGAACTTAGAACTTTAGAAGAATTTATTCAACTGGTTTCTTTTGTGATAACACACTTGCAGTTAGGCTGCCGAGGTTTCATCAATTCACGTTGGCATAGCTTCCGTCAATTTACTTTGAATGGTGTTATCACACAAAAAACCAGTGGAATTGTAATTAATATTCACGACCCGCGTCAAATCGTTCACCCTCTTCCCATTCTCATTCTCATTCTCATGGAATCTACTTGTCATACTCAACTATATTCACTCGTTTTAAGTCTAAAAAATCAGGCATTGCATCAATCCACCGATTTTATCGCGGAAGCTTATAACTCCTTAACGTAGGAAGATAGACCCCCTCCCACATAGTAAAAGATGCTTGTAGCTTACACCTCAATAAGAATTCGCTATTGTTTTACGGCGCCTATGTTCCCATCCAACTACTGAGATACGAGGATGATATCGACATCATCGGCCGATCTCAGACGAGAGTCACGAATAACGGTTTTGCCGTAACGATACCTATGACTTATAAGAACAACGACATGAAAAAGTTGTCATACTAAATGCAAAGTGAAATGATCAAAGATTTCTTACAAATTTGTTTTAAAATGAAGTAACAACGATTATTGTTAAAATAGTGACGGAGAAATTGATAATCGTTTTCTGAAATGCAAATTAGACATGCGTCTATTCCAAAAAGCCCTTCAAACGCCGCGTACGAGTATATAATGACATAAACAGTGCAATATCAATAAACATTTTGATTTTGATATTTTTAAATTCAAAAAAACTGAATATGTTTCCATTTTGTACCCTATTCTCTTGACGACGTCTGACTAACATCCAAGAGAATAAATTGTCATGAGAAGCTCAAATTTGGCATTCGGATTCGGCTCTAAATTGTAGGTTCCTTCCACTTTGCACAAGCAAATGATAGAGAAGCTAAGTTTAAAGTCATGTATTTATTTTTTATTTTTATTTTGTTCTAAAAGCAAATTAAATTTGACTCATAGCTTAAAACATACCTTATTGCCCGTAGACCTCTAAAAGTTACTATATTCGTGATCAGCATCGATAGTAATAGCGATCTAGCCATGTCCGTCCGTCCGTCCGTCGGCAAAAATCAGGCCTTAAAACTCGAGCTGGAAAGCTGAAACTTGAACCATATACTTTCTAGGGGCCCGAAATAATCAAATGTAAGAATTTTTAAAATCCGCTTACTGAAAAAATCGAAATTCGAGCTAGAAAGCTGATAATTGGAATATATTGTCTTTCGGAGCCGAAAATGCTGGTGTGTTAAGATTTTTAAAATCCGCCCACATTTTAAAAAAACAAAACATCGAAAGTCAAGTTTGAGCTAGGAAGTCAAAAATTAGAATTTATGCTCTCAATATTTTTTAAATCCACCAACTGGCACGCCCACTATTTAAAACAAACGGTTTTATTAAAGAAATTATTCGTAAAGTATGAAGTTAAAGTTGTTTTGAACAGTTCCTTTATATAAAGTTGTCTTTTACTTTGTTTATACCCTATTCTAAGGGTATATTAATTTTGACGCATAGTTTGTAACATACCTTAGTATTGCCTGTAGACCCCTAAAAGTTACTATATTTATGATCAGCATCGATAGTAATGTCGATCTAGCCATGTCCGTCCGTCCGTCCGTCCGTCCGTCTGTAGCCAAAAATTAGGCCTTTAAACTGGGCCTAGAGAGCTGAAATTTTAACCATATACTCTCTAGGGTCCCGAAATAATCAAGTTTACGAATTTTTGAAATCCGCTCACAGACTCAAAAAAACAAAATTTTGGAAAAAATCGAATTTTGAGCTGGAAAGCTGAATTTTTTTTTATATGATCTATGACTCCTAAAACTGCTCGGGATATAAAATTTTCAAAATCCGCCAACTGACACGCCCACAAATAAATAAAACAATTTTATTGAAAAACCAAAATTTGAGCTAGGGAGCTGAAATTTATAATATATACTCTCTAGGGGCCCTTTAAGCTCATGTGTAAATATTTTCAAAATCCGCCTATTGACACGCCCACAATTTAAAAAAAAAACTTTTTTTGAAAATTCAATGTTTGAGCTAGGGAGCGGAAATTTATAATATATACTCTCTAGGGGCCCTTTATGCTCATGTGTTAATTTTTTTTTAAATCCGCCTACTGACACGCCCACAATTAAATAAAACAGCGTTCTTAACAATTCAACCATACTTAGACTTTTGTCACGCCCACTTATGAGGGATAGGAATAAGAATAGGGTATCCAACAGTTCGCCCAAGCGGACTGTAGCCCGTCCCTATGTATTTTCGATAAATATGAAGCGTGGTGTCCTGGTTATGGGTGGTGGTCGGTGAAAAGTGGGTTACCGTCGAGCGGCGCAAGTGTCCCGTAACTCCCCTAGGCGAAGATGTCCAGAGCCACTCGACCAATGGCTTGTTCAGCCTGTCTACACAAATCCAACAGATTGTTTTAAATAAAAAGAGAAAGTTGGAGCCAACTTTCTGGTTGTGTGCTCACAAACTTTATTAACAGACTGCAATAATTTTGAATTCACACTGCCCTCTTATATCCAGAATTGCAACGGTTGATCATAAAAATCAACATTAATTCTTTATTTCTCCGTTCGTTTAATTCTGTGTATGCGAAGACTTACAGTTGCGTGTTTTTGATGACATTTTTAAAGTTAACATTTGAAATGTGCTTTTAAAGTTTAAAAAAGTGCTTAAGTAAAAATATGCCCTGTAATGAAGTAAATTTGATGTAATTCACATATGTAGTGAGAAAAAATGTGTTATTGAAATTGGAATTACTAACAATAATAATTGCTCAGCGATTATTAAGAATAAGTGAAAAAAGTAAATAGTTAGTTTAGAAAAGCGATTATGTACTCGTATGAACGATGGCTGCTACAAATGCCTTTAAATGTTGTAAGACAAAATATGAAGTTCCTTCTTAACATTTCACAAATACTAAGATTTTTGTCACGCCCACTTAATGAGTGTATGGAATAGGAATAGGGTATCCAACAGTTCGTCAAAGTGAACGGTAGCCTTTCCTAATGTTTATTTTAACAAACTGTTTCTACTTCCAAATATTTGAAAATAAAAGCATTTAGTTGAAAATCGAAGTAAGTAAAAGTATGTATTCAATGTATGTGTTGTCGATTAAAGCAATGCTAATGAATAGAACGTTGGTTGCGGATGCGGATTGTGGCTGCTATGTTATGGCGGGGGTAAACGCCGCCTTGCGGGCACGTTCTGTCTCCACTGCTGTGGTGTATGCTGGTCGACTCTCTGTTGAACGCACTCAACAGTTCTAATGTATACGCTCAGGCGTACGCGGATGATGTTGCCGTGCTTTCTGTTGGATCATGCCTAGCGACTGTATGCGCCAAGGCGCAGGCGGCCCTTGACGTGATCGACGAATGGGGCGCTAGGAATGGGCCTCGGTCAATCCTCTTAAAACTGAGGTTGTTCTCTTTACGAGAAGGAGGAAGCTGATCGGGTTGACTCAGCCAGTGCTAAAAGGCGTCACAATCCAACTCTCCAATGAAGCAAAGTATCTGGGAGTCATCCTGGACAGCAAACTTCTTTGGTCCAAACATGTTGAGCTGAAGACTGCCAAGGCGCTGTCTGTTTTCTGGCAGTGCAAAGGCGTTTTCGGCAAGACATGGGGCTTATCACCGAAAAGAGTCCTATGGATTTATATGGCTATGATAAGACCATTTATAGCATACGCATCGGTTGTTTGGTGGAATAAGCTTTCACGTAAATACGTTACTGCTGCTTTTGCCAAACTCCAAAGGCAGGTATGTCTCGGCTGCACGGGGCCTTCCCCAGCACGCCTGGCTCCAGCCTAGATGCACTATTGAACCTCCGATTTGAACACTTGATGTTTACATCATGGGATGTACAACAAAGCTATCTGACGTCTAAGAAGAGGTGGCTTCTGGTATAATTCGCGCTGGAGTTTTGATGAACTTGCGTAACGGTTGTCCTTCGACTCCTGTCTTATGGAAATGCCGTTTGATGCGATGACACCAGAACTTCGGCTAAAGCGCAACTACGAGGTCGACTTTCCTCGCGTTCAGGACTGGCTCCGGTCGGACTCTGGACCTGGAAGGAAATGCAGTCGAATCTTCACGGATGCCTCCAAAACCGATCAAGGATCTGGTGCTGGTGTCTTCGTGGAGAGCGAAAACGTTAGACTTTTTTTTCCGTTAGGCAAATATGCGTCAGTCTTCCACACAGAGACTTATGCTATCCTAATGGCCTTGGATTATGTTACGAGGAACAGGTGGAGGGGGCGAAGTATCTGCGTCTGTAGCGACAGTCAGGCTGCGCTTAAGGCCTTACTCAAACCCTTAACTACCTCCAAAATAGTACGTGAATGCAAGATATATCTAAATTCGATCGGAAGGCTGAATTCACTTAAACTTGCCTGGGTCCCGGGTCATAACGGGATCACGGGAAATGAGATCTCCGATGAACTTGCTAGACAAGGCTCAGAGGGGGGCTTCTCAGGACCTGAACCAGCGATTTGTCTGCCTGCGTCCTCGGTCAGGGCTTCCATTGACGGTTGGGTTTCTTCCTATGAACACAATCGCCGTTGGCATGACTCTCCAGGGTGCAGACAGACTAAGCTAATTCTCCCCGACGTCTGTGGGAAATCCGCGGCATTCTTGTTGTCTCTCAACAGAAAAGACTGCAGACAGACCACTGGCGTTCTTACGGGACACTACGTTTTTGCCAAGCACCTTAATGTGCTAGGCCTAAGTGATACCACTAACTGCGAAGCCTGTGGAGAAAGCGACGACACTGCGGAACATTTCCTCTGTGATTGTCCTGCTTTTGCTCGTATCAGGTGGCAGGTATTTGGTGCGGATATGGTGAATGCTGTAAACCTAAGCTCCTTATCATTGAAGCGCCTTCTCGTTTTTCTTAGAAAAACGAGTAAATTCCCACAGTAAAATGTGGTGTGTCTGCCTGGTAGTACAATGGACCAGTATTGAGTCTGAGTGCTCCAGTGCAGAAAGTCTCACACACACCGACAAAAAAAAAATGTATTCAACAAAAATGTTTAGTGCACCGTCGCAGCCGTCGCGTCGCCCTCCATTTTTAAATAACAACAGCTGAAATGGTCTGGCTAGGCTAACAATACCTGCGACCAATCTCGTAACTTGTAATTGCTTTTTGGCATGCAACGAGAATCGTTATTTGTAATTAGAGCACAGGCAAAATTGGTGGGCTTTGAAGTCAACGAGTATAAAACCAAGTACATGCTTTCAACAAACAAACAAAGATCTGCCCACCGACTAGGGCAAAAGTTCACAATTGATAGCAGCAACTTCGAGGTTGTTGGACGAGTTCATCAACCACGGAGTTAAGATTTATTCCACGAATGACACCTAAGTGGAGATCCAAAGAAGGATTACCCTGGGAAACCGTTGCTACTTTGTTTTGCCAAAACAAATGGGTTCAAAACCCATAACGCGGAAGATCAAGTGTAAGGTCTACAGCAGAAAAGAGGAGATAATACTGGGTTCTTTCGAAATCAAAATATTCCGTCTTATATTTGGTCCTGTGTGCGAGGAACACAAATAGAGGAGAATATGACCGTGAACTCTATGAAATGGATCAAGATAAAGATACCCAACCTCCGTTTTAAAGACCAAGCTATTGCGTATGCCAGATCGCTTGGTTTGTACAACTGGGAGCAGCATGCCCGGGTCGTGGAGGAATAAAGGATGTAATATTCGGCAGATACTCTACTCGGGTCGGGCTTAAGTAAAGTAGTATAACTGTGCACTAAGATCAAATGCCAGTGTTTCCCCATAAATATTTCTAGCAATTGTTTTTATCAGAATTTCTCTGTTAGGTTGTTGATTGGTCCATTGTTTCTCCATATAAACTTCTCTGAAAATTAATTGTTCTTTTACTGCCTTTTCCATGCAGGAGCAGGCTAAGAATATCACTGCAGTACCCTTATAAACAGGGATTGTCATACAAGATTACTAAGCGGCGAAACCATATCTAGGAAATTTTAACATTTTTTGTGAGCGTAGCGACACATTTAACCATGGTAGAGGAGTCCCACAAGAGTGCATTCAAATTCGTAAGTTGACACTTGATTAAAGGAGTCGTAAAAGAAAGGGCAACCAACCAAGGAACATGCGCATGCACCGCATTTGGTTGGAATCACTGACAAAGTGATCCCGAACCGGGAGCGCCGCTGATATTTTTTGAGGTCGGGCCCGCGAACCCCACAGGCAAAGCAGTGCAGTGGGAAGATTATACTCCCTCTAATATTCTGTTTTAAGTGGAACAATTTTTAAGCAGCCATCTCAATATCTATTTATATCAAAGTCTACAGGAAGAAGCGAGGTCAGAAGTTGCCGGATATAAATTACATTTTTCACGTTTAGGTTGTTGAAAGCTATTTGCAGATGAGCTTGCGCTCTTTATCTCAATTCAACATTGGTCGTAACGCCTAAATAAATAAATTGATTCCGGTGGAACTCCTTTCTCCTTTTAGTTAATATAACGTGTTTTTTTTGTCAAAATGTAAATTTGGAGCGCTTAAACTTGATGGAACTCCTATTTAATTAATAAGTGATTGCAGTAGCTAAATGGTAATGCGTCGGACTCATGACCGAAGGGGCCCAGGTTTAAATCACCTTAGTAACACCTAACCAACGACCATACCACGTCGAGTTAATCGGTTCTCGTCAGATCACCGTAATTAAACGACGTTGGGCGCGGTTAGTACGTAGATGGGGGACCGTTCGGGAACAGCCGCGTGTCGTTGGTCAGTCCCATCTACAGAGTTGAGGTAGATAATACATACGTGGTATCACAATGGACCTAAATTGGTCTAAGTGTGTCGGCTTCTGCCGACAGCCACATAAACCTAACGTAAACCTAACCTAGTAACACCTAACGTTTTTTCAATGTCCCACCTCTTGCGAAAGTCAAACGAATATCCAAGAGTAACATTTGTCATGAGTAGCTTCTCAAATTTGCCGCTACATTCAATGTTTTTAAAAGTTTGACACTTTATTGAAGTCAGTAATCCTTCCGATTAATTATGAAAAATAATTTAATTGAAAAGGCTACCTCCTTTGGCATTGCATGGGTGCATCCTATAATCTTAATTTTGGTGTACAATTTCGACTACTGGGATATGCGGACGATATCGACATCATCGGCCGTTCCCAGTGTGCCGTGTTAGAGGCCTTTACGGCGATTGATAAACAGGCGAAATAGGTTGGTCTTGAAGTTGTTGAGGACAAAATTAAATACATGATGTCAACAAACAAACATCTGTCCAAGGATCGCAGAGGATGGAAGGCTGCAGTGACTGGCCGGGAGCCCATTAAGTAAATAAGTAAGCACATACAATTTGGATTGTTCCATGTGCTATTTCAGGGGTGTTTTGCCGGAACAGAAAGAGGTGGCTGCCAAAGTCGAGTTGGGCGCGTTAATCCTCAATTTAGTTAAACCATTTGGATTTAAGGCTGATATACTTATATGAATTTGGGGGAAATGTAAATCAGGTGTTAAGACACGCATCAAACTTAGAGAACCATGGAAGAGGGGCAGAGTGACATGACTGTTACAATCGAACCCCAATTCTGTTCCCATTTTGTCTGCTCAGCGGGAAGGTAGCAAAATCAGAGGGACTGTATCAACCTCGGGTTTCCTGTCTAGCCCTTTGAGTGGAGTGCTCGATAAAGCGACTGCTACAATCTAACCTCAGTCAGATCCCCTTTCTTTGGCAGGAGTACAGGTTGGGATGACTGAACTCAATCGAACCCCAACCCGTCCCTTAAATCCCTGGTGGGTATTAGTGTGGTTACAGTGGCTGCAATAATAAGCTTAGAGTGACTAGTACAGTCGAGCTCAGCCCGACTCCCGAAACCATGGGTTAAGATCAGGGTGACGTGATTGATGCAATCGAACCTTAGACTGATCCACGGAAAGGTCGGGGTGACTGATACAATCGAGCCTCGAACATATTTTGCATTTATGATTGTTTCCTTCTAATTTGAAACTCATAACGATAGTTATGTTTTTATTTCAGAAGTTTCTGTTCTTATTTCTTCACATACTAAAAAATATTGCAAACAGACATATTTAAAACACTTGGCCTTGCATGTTATGGCGTACATACCATATATCATTAGACCTGGGACTCCTTCAATGTTTGTTGGGAGTCCAGGTACCTATATCCAATTTGTTTAACCCCGATTAACGCGTACATCTTCAAACACTTCAGTAACATGCTTACTGACCGCAATATTGTATTAAATATTCAACATAAACTTTTGTAGCACATTGTTGCTTACCAGACAACATATTTAATTTGCAACTTTAATTTATTCATCCATTGCAGAACATAATAAACTCAGTAGAAGAAAATATGCGATTAAGTTGTGACTCGCTATTGAGAAAAATTCCTAACCTAGGAATGATTATTGACCTTACGAATACGAATCGTTATTATGATCCCAATGTAAGTATGAGTATCTTGAACAGATTTAATACTACATAAACACTTTTAATTACTTTACAGTTCTTCATCGGCCGTGGTATAAAGTATCATAAACTAATGATTCCCGGAAAATCAGTCCCACCAAAAAATCTCGTACAAGTGTAAGTGGATGCATTGAATTTATTTATTAATCCGATAAGGGCTTGTTCAATTGTGATTTCGAGGCAAGTTGAAGCATTTCCATTAAGCATTATCCTTCACCAGCCAATCACTGCCTGATAAACTCATGATATAGTTTTCTGTTTAAATTTCAGGTTCAATAGGATGGTGAGCGACTACCTCAGCGAAATCCCTGATAACAGTAAGTGCATACAATTTTTGTTTGTGGTCTACATTACCCATTCTCCACCAGAACAGCTTTGGTTTCGGTGCGTGAAAGGCGACGTTTTTATGTCCTACCACCCACAGTCGTAACGCACACCAATTCCTCCAGATTTGCCTCTTATTTTTAGTTCTGTTTCGGCGGGGCTGCTGTTGCGAACAAATAACCACAATCGCAACTGCGCGCGAACACACCAGAACCAGTAAAATAACAAGTCAACCAGTCATTTGAAAAGATGCGAGAACACAGGCAATAAATTAGCTAACTGCCAGTGCAAACCGAGAAATCCGTCATGTTGCGGGCAATCCTTCTAGTTTCTGGACCGCACAGAATCTATTTTTCCACAGTAAGGCACACACAACACACACAGGATTGGTCGGGGGCACTCTATAACCATCGGCAATGTCTGGGCTGCTGTTGTGCCTTCGGTCGTCGCGCCAGGCTCGCTGTTGTTTGATGTAAAAGTGGTGAGCGCGCGCGCGCACGCGTGCAATCAAAATTTATTGACTCAATAGTTTTAGTCCGCAAGAAAAAATTAACAGGCCAATAAAGAATAAAATGAAAACAACCGCTGGCTGCCACTTTGGCGGCAGAGAGATTCTTACAGACTTGCCAAATGTACCAGGGTGAGGCAAAGACATTACCGTCGGTAGGTATACATGAGACACTGCTCTAGACTAGTGGTACTAATCCGAATGGGAATTTATTGATCTGTATTTGCAATTTGTACATCATCGTATTTAGTATGCTTAAATGGAAAGGATCCCACGGACAGGACGCGCGAGGAAGATCTGTATGAGCGGGGATGTGTGGCTTGGATGATGCTGACAGTTGTACTTACTAGTTGGATAATTTATCTCGGAATGAATCGATTTTACTGTGCTAAACACAGTTGGATGTAGATTTGATGAGAATCAAAAAAGACATTAAATGATGGGTGGTGGATATTTATAGGGCATACCATAGACAGCTTTGAAATACAAGTTAACTGGTAGTAAATGAACGAAATGTTCAGCTTCATGCATATTTATTGTTTGGAAGTAGACGGGCTTAATTCCAAAACGTAAAAAAAGTTTCGATGCGGTAACAATACTTTTGATACGCATCTGCAGTGCATTTTTTTTGGAAATCTCAGAGCACTCAGACTCGGAAATGTTCCATTGTACTACTTTCCATGCAGAAATCCTCTTTTTCCTGTAGACTGTAGAGGTTAGAGAAACAAGGTGTCATTTGTTTCTCTCCATTAATGGGTGGTGAACCTGCACCGCACTGCTCACAAGCCAACACTAACCTCTTCACTGTCGCCACCATACAATACAAACTTAATGAAAATGTCAAATGAAAGAAATTATCGATGCGTAGATTGCTCAGTTGATGATGAAACTTGCGTTTTTCTAGTTT
The DNA here is from genome assembly GCA_949715645.1 of Portevinia maculata. Classification (NCBI taxonomy): domain Eukaryota; kingdom Metazoa; phylum Arthropoda; class Insecta; order Diptera; family Syrphidae; genus Portevinia; species Portevinia maculata. The sequence goes on from OX454525.1 coordinate 142,841,620, forward strand.
GAGTTTCGGAGCTCATGACCTTGCATCTTTAACGCATCTAATGCATTTCTAATCGATACAAAATCGTTTTCAAGACTGTGTCCTTGTACGACGACTATGGCAGTGCCTATTTGGTGGGATAAATTTTGCGCATGTGCAGTTTATTCTGCTGATTAAATTAAGATTTCAATTTTAACTATTGATAAAGGCAGTCTTGCCTGCATTGTTTGCCTGCCACACAGAACACTGCAATTTACACTCTACATAACCATTTGCTTCAGCCTGTCCTTATATATAAGTTTTGAGACTATATCGTTTTGGTCCACTTGACTCTTGACCCACAAAAAATATGAGTGAACAGTGCTGGTTTGAATGAGAAGTGGGGGTTCCCAGTCAGTCAGTGCCCCTTTCGTGCAACAATCACATTTAACATTCCATAGTTTCATCTCTTCGAAACGGTCCTCATTTTTTCTTATATCGGCTGTCTTTCATCTACCCCCAATCCAGACCTACGTTTTTTGCCATTCACAGTTCTCAGTCTCAGATCAGATGCGCGACGACCGAGTTAACAGCGCCATCATCCTTTTGTTCCACGTAAACTAAAACGAATCTGGATTTGCGTGTACGAATTCTCTTTACTCCTGCGCTACCTTCACACACAGTAACGACATCAATTCAATTAGCATGCTAAAGCATTCTCCCTTTTTTGTTGTCTTTTGTGTTCAGCTCGGCTGCAGTTAGTATCTGCAAAGATAGTCAGGGCATAACATACAGATAAGAATCTTGTTGCAGGTTAACAAATGCGCCACACGAATTCAACGCCAAATCATAACTATACCGAGCACCAGGCGCTAAGATTCTCCTCGCAGATAAGGTTTCTATAAACAGAATAGATGCAGATACTCCGAGGTCCCATATATACACTTCCTTGAAAAAGTACAGGGACGCGCAGAATTTGTCGAGCGGTAGTGTAGGAAGATGTGAGGTATGTTCCAGCACTTTGCCGCTTCATAAATATCGTGATGATGTTGTCGTCGTCCCCGTCATGGTATTCGTGTTTTACAGCGAGATGGCGGCATTTATAAAAGATGCATATCGTTTCGGGAAGGGAATGTGCACCCATTCACCAAAAGAAAGTTCGTTTTTCGGTCCTCAGATTGATCGAGATTTCATAAATCCTTTTCTTCTTTAAAATTGTAAACTTATCTTTGACTGACTATCGTTTTGTTTCTTATTTTCATTGCAGATAAACTTATTGGAGTCCATTGCACACACGGCGTTAATAGAACTGGATATCTGATTTGTAAATTTATGGCAACTGAGATGAATATTCAAGTAGGCGAGGCTATCACTTGTAAGTGAAAATACATTTTCTATTATTCAAGTAAAATAGAAAAAGAAATCTCCTTTAGATCGTTAAGATTGGTTATCTTAAGGAACATTATTTATACGTAGTTTGATGTGGAGTTCTGCCTTCGATGTTCATAAGCGCGATCTATTGGTCTTTTTTATAACATTCAAGTCTAGTTTAAGTGTTCATTTGAGTCCTGAAACTGAAAGAATTAAGATTTTTAACTTACCCATGGCTATTGGGAAATTAAATTACCAAAAGTCCTTATAAGCTTGGTGTATAAATCGAACTATGGTTACTCGTTTGATGTGATGCGATACTTATTTGTTGATTTTTCAAACGTTGTTTTAATAAGCCCTCATGGCATATCAGTTGCCTTTCAATACATTTCAATTTTTAATAATAAATATATTTAATATATATTAAATAAATATATATAAAATAAAGTTGATCTACCAAGCGTACTAACATTATGTTTTCCTTTTTAGCTTTTGAAACAGCTCGAGGTCACCTAATCGAACGACAAAACTATCGACAGGATCTGAAGGGATGTCATCCTTTAACCCTCCCACGCAGAAGATTTATCACCAACTGGCGTACCGACGACTTCAGGGCACAAAGAAATACAAGTTGGCGTGATAGTCATGGCCGTCCTTCATATGATTCCAATAATTCAAACATGAGGAAAAGCAATGGGAACAGACATTATCGAAATTTTTGGATACGGCCGCAGGAAAATCAATCGCGCGATGGTCAGATTTACGAAAATTACATCGATTTAAAGTATGGAACACGTAGACGAAATGGCAAATAAATAAATTACAATCAATTGCAATTTTGTGATTTTTCGGTGCGGTCGTTTTTTTAGAAGCTGAGCAAGAGTCACAAGCGAAGAGAGTAGCGGGTAGTTGAGTATAGGAAAATAATTTAAATTTTCAACAGCGTATTTTCAAGCCAAGTTTCAGTGTGAAATTTACAACTGAAAGGCAGCTATCATAAATTTTGAAGGTAGTCGTATTCAGTTAACACACATATATCTGTATTAACGGCTCATTGGACATAGTATTGAGTTCGATGAAACCTCAGATAACCCCCTTCCTTTAAATCTATTGAATGCTTTGGAAAATTGCATGTACGAGTACTGTCTTTAAACATACTTCCATTCATTCAAATTCAAACTAATAGTTTATAGTATTTCTGAAGCCATATAGATATAGACGAAACTATAACTTTTTTATACATACATACATATTAGTGATGCCTGAAACATAGCTTTTTCAAACATTTACGTGTGCGAAGTGGAAGGGCCCTACAATCTGACGCCGACTCCGAACCTTATTTAGGAAGGTTGGGTCATCGCAGGATCCATAAATACAACATTACAAATTTGGCAACACCACTCTTACAATGGTTATCGCTTCATTGAGTATGCCTCCAAGCGGCCCTTGGACTAACCCTTTGTCAAAACTTTCGCTTTACGATCTGCACTACTTGGTCCGTAACAGTGTGGCTTTCGGTGTGACAAATCGCTGATATAGAAATCTTTTACACTGAGACAAAACCTTGAAAGACCAGCGAATTCCAAACTCAACATACTTTCATCGACTTAAAAACCGCATATGATAGCATTCATCGTCAGGAGCTCTACACGGTTATGTCAATCCCGGCATAGCTGATCTAGCTGTGTCGCTTAACGCTGGAAGGAAAACACGCGATGTCATGTGCAATTTGAAAGTAACTCTTCCGAACTATTTTAAACCTGCACGGAACTCTGGGAAAGGAATGTTTTATCATGTGACTTCTTCAATCTTGCCCTGGAGCAAATGGTGCTAATGGCAGGTGTCAATACCTAAGGCACTATTTTCAATAGATACGTCCAACTATTGCGCTACGCGGACGATATCGACATCATCGGCCGATCTCAGCAAGCCGTTGTAAAGGCTTAATGGTAATTGAAGAACAGGCAGAATTTGTTCACCTACCTCGAAGTAGAAATCAACTCTACGAATGACACCTTCCTGAAGATGTAGCGAAGAATAATCATAGGAAAACGTTGTTACCTTGGTTTGGCAAAATGAATTCAAAACTTCCAACCCGAAAGAACAAGTGCAAGCTCTACAAAACACTGATCCTGTCAGTTCTGATTTAAGGCGCCGAGTACTGGACGCTATAGATAGGGAGAGGATCGTAGGATAACCTACCCCATCGAGTTAAAGAAAAATTCGCATTTCAATACAAAGTTAAGAGAATAACAATGATGAAACCACTGGTCGGACAGTGTGTTTTTGCGGGGTTTGGAAATAAGGGCTAGGTAGGGTGAATTCCAAAACGTCACGATAAACAGATGCTTTGCATTGAAGATTCAACATTTTTTTCTTGTGTCTTTTCCGAACGATTTCGGATGCATTTCATCTACTCTCTTATTTTCCGTTAATCTTCTTGATTTAAGAATTGGATGAACCTGATGGCTGCGAATAAAGTTGTGTGTGTGACGTCTCATATTTATAGGCAGGGAGATCAAAAATATAATTGATGAAATTTCAATATGATATATATTTCGGAAAAATATCCTTTGTTTGGGTTTCAATGACTTTTTTTGATGTGCCAAAAACCTCTTGGTAAAAAACTTTGAACGCAGAAATAGTGCACCGTTTCTAGGGATATTTTCCGAGTTGAAAGACCTTTTGTGGTGTTCCAAGGACCTCTTGGTAAAATAACTTAATGCGAAAGTACTGCGCGGTTTCTAAGAATATTTGGGCAAAAAAAAATTTTTTCAGGCTTCAAGGTTTTTTTTTGGTGCTCCAAGGACCTCTTGGTAAAATAACTTTTAACACAAAAATACTGTGCGGTTCCTAAGAATATTTTGGAAAAATACCCCTTTTTCAGGGAGCTCCCACGTTATTAGTAATGCAAACCGAAAGAGGTCAATTCCGCGAACGGGTCTGATTACTAGGGACAAACTGCTGTGGACAATACACAGCTTCAAACAGATGGCATAATACCAGTAGAGCTTCAAAACACCTCGGATATCATCCTGCCTCTGCTTGAGATCATTCTAATAAGCTGCATGGAGCTGGTCTACATTCCGCTGTTACGGAGAGAAGTTCAAGTGGTTTTTACACGCAACGCTGGTAAATGCTAACATGTAAATCCTAAGGATCATTCCTCCTAAAAACATTAGAAATGATATCCATATACGTACTAACATTGATATAAGATTACTGTCTACGGCTCAACATGCATATTGCAAAGGCAAATCTGTTGAAACAGCCTTACATACTGTAGTACGTTCAATCGAATATTTCCTTCACCATAACGACTACAGTTGCGTTTGAAGACGCTTTTAACAACGTCAAGACATCCGCGATGGAAAGTGCACTGCCAGTTCTGAAAGTAGATGACTCACTTGGTTTGGTGAGCTAATTAATCTACTACTCACAAGCTGGATTATAAACTCAAAACTGGGTGTGACATCTGCCAGAAGATCTGTCAGTAGAGGAACCCCACAAGGCGGAGTCCTCTCCTTCCTTCCATGGAACTTAGTGGTGAACGAGCTGCTAATGTGCCTGGAAAGGGAAGGCTGCAGGTTGATTGCCAATGCAGATGACATTGCAATTGCCGTCTCAGAGAAGTACCTAAACACCCTGAAAGAACTTCTCCAAAATACTCTCAACAAGCTAACGACATGGGCAGGACGTTGTGGGTTAGGTGTCAACCCCCACAAAACTGAACTTTTTCTATTCACTAGGAAATTCCACACATTGACCCTCGCACAATCAGTGGCACAAGCTTAGTCTTTTCTGATAAAGCTAAATACTTGGGTCTCATCTTGGATAAAAAGCTTAGCTGGAAACGTTACATACAAAAGAGTTCGGAACGTTACGGTAGAACTCTTCTCTTGCAAAAAGCCATCGATAATAAATGGGGTCTTCAACCCCGAATTACCAAGTGGCTATACATCCATATAATAAGTCCCATGCTTTTGTACGGGGTGGTTGGTTGGTGTTTAAGGCCTAATATTTATGTATGTGTGGTTGTTTAGTGGAATGCCTTAGACAAAGCGATACATTGCGATAAGCAAGCAAACTCCAACGATCAGCGTGTCTCTGCATGAGTGTTGCAGTGCGCACTCCCTCTGCTGCCAGTGGACATTATGTTTCACCTGACACATCTTGACATCTTTAGTAAGCAAGCGGCTGCTAGTGCGACTGTGCGCCTTAAAACAACATTCCAGTGGTCCGAGAATGAAATCGGCCACTCCTCTATTCTAAACAAATTTAGAATCCCCCCTAGCAACATAAAATACACCACCCCTCAGCACAGTTTTGTCAAAAACTTCAAAGCCAACATTAGGCGTTTTTCTTTTTTAGCTCCGAGCGGGGCACTGAGTTGTCAAAAAAAGAACTGTGTTACTTTTTTTTTTAGCTCGGAGCGCTCTAAGCACAAAATTTAACAAAATTCAAAAATCAAAACAACGAAAATGCTTTTCCATAGTTTATTTAGTAGAAATTATAATTTAAATGGTACAATTCTTGACAAACACCAATTTCAGAAGTAAACCTGACTATTTTGACAATTAATAAAAAAAAAATTATCTAATGACAGTTCAGTGCTCAATTCTGTTTCTTAATTAGCTCGGAGCGCTCAGGTTACGTTCAGCTCGGAGCGAGCTCTGTTCGCTCGGGCCCCGCTCTGTTCCCCGCTCGGGGCTACAAAAGAAAAACGCCTATTGTGTTAACATACTTGATTGTGCTTGAGTCAGTGCATCAGCACAAGTATTTTTGCGCCTTTACTTAAGGTAAGATTAGACTGTATGCCATGTTGGCATTTAATGACCATTTTTGACAGTTCATCATGCAGTGTAATCGGCATTTCTCAAATAACCTAATGTAATGACCTAATGACCACAAATGACCATGCTGATTTTGACAGATAAAAATGACAAAATTGCATGCAGTGTAATCGGACAATAAGCACGAATGCCAGTATAATGACCTAATGACCATATGCAATTTATTGAAATTTGGTTATGGCATTGCTGTCGTTTTTGTCATTTGAAAATTGTCATCTTTTCCAAGCGTGCAGTTATTTAATACTTCAATAATAACATTTCTGCATGATAATAATAATATTTTTGGATAACATTTGCCGTAAATTGTTTTAATAATTACATTTTTATTGTACTTTTGTTCAGTGTTAATTAGTGGTTTTCTTGTTATTTTTATGTGCATGGTTTAGTATTTGTTGTGTAATACCTAGGTATTACTTTAATGTTTCCGATTATCTGTTTTATTCATTTTGTTGAAAAATTAAGTTTCACTTTAACATGTAAGCCGTTACCACAACTCACTCTGAAAATATAACAACAAATGCCTTTAATGACCAGCAGGGCAAAAATGACTAAAATGGCCATTGTGGTCACGTAGTCTAATATACTACCTTGACAGCGTGGAACTTTTGGTCATTTGACAGATAATCTTGTCATTTGGCTGTGGTCATTTGAATGCCAACTCGGCATACAGTCTAATCTTATCTTTACTCATGTATTGTATTGGCCTGAGTATTTCTGTGAAGTTTGGTTAAAACGGTCCACCAAGTTTGCCTTGCAATTTTGTTTGTTTCTAAAAAAACATGTACCTATGTATTTCTTTTTGTTAGGCGCAGCAAGGCACACCGGGTGCCCGCTTTGGACAATAATTCTGTAGTCTACTCGAACATATTGACCAATACAATGAGCCTTATTGCGAAGATCAATCGACAGTTGATAATTGACTATTTTCAATGTGTGCTATTGTGAACGAACGATACTAAAGGATTTTGTCAATCGCAGCCAATTAAAAAAATGCGATTGACAAAAATACCAAATGAATCGTTCGTTCACAATAGCACACATTGAAAATAGTCAATTATCAACTGTCGATTGATCTTCGCAATAAGGCTCAATTATTGGGCACGGGCAAAGCCGAACGGGCGCCGCCAGTTAATAACAATCAACAATATAAGAATAACATAAAAATAAGAATCTAGCATCTATTTTCAAACATGACATGACAAGATATGCATATCAACCTATAAAAACAAAGTTTTTTATTTATTTATTTATTTCCGTCTATAAGTTACAAACTTTCTTAGACTACCAAAAATACCTAAATATATCCCTATAATATAATATACGTGCTTAATTTATAGCTTCCAGAATAATACATTTAAATTTATTTCTGTTTACATCAAGATTACATTTGCGTAACTGTTAAAATTTGAGCAGGCATTAGTGATTGGTTCATTACGACCATAGTTTGTCGCGTGCCAAGGAATGTGGAAAAAACCATCAATTCGAGGCGTAAGAGTTCTAGAAGGGGCATAAATACCAAATAAAGCTAAAAGAGGTGTACAGTCGATATGTCCCGTTATGACATCCCTAGCACACATAATAAAAAAGTATGTTCTTCTGCACGATAGAGGCTTTAAGCCAATCAATGCACATCGACTATTATAAGATGGTAAGGGAATGGACCAATTCAATTTTAGGATCGCATACCTATCTCGTAAATCGTTTTTGAATTTTTTTAATGCGTTGTAGATCTTTATTGAAAAGGGGAGACCATACTACGCAGCAATATTCAAGCAATGGGCGAACTAACTCGATGAATAGTGATTTTAATGTATAGGGGTCACGAAAATCAGCAGAATTCCTAAATAAAAATCCCCACATTGGGTTAGCCCTTGAAATTATATAATCAAATTGCAAATTAAAAGATAAATGAGAATCAAAAATAACACCTAAGTCCTTTTGACTGATTACCCTATTAAGTTTTTGATTTTGTAGCTTATAATCAAAGACAATAGGCATTACAGATCTGGAAAAAGTAATTACGGCGCATTTATTACTATTCCATTGTAAGCAGTTTGAACAGCACCAAGCATTCAATTTATCGATATCTGCTTGCAAATCGCAGCACTCTGCCACAGTACTGATTGCCTTAAATACCTTGACGTCATCAGCAAACATTAGACAATTTGATGCCTTGACCATTGAGGGGAGATCATTTATGAGAAGCAGGAATAGGGGACCTAGATGGCTGTCCTGTGGTACCTACCCAAGAATGGTTTTGTATTTCAAACGATTTTTCAAACCCAATTTTTATAAGTTTTGCAAACATGTTCTCAAATACCTTACCTAACCTAAGATCTTTAGGGAAGGCTACATGATCATAGTTGGATGTATCATCGTAGGTTTATATGCTCACGTTATCAGTTATCAAAATTGTACGGTATTCTTCGTGCGTTTTGGACTATGCAATTTCTCACGCCATTGACTAGAAATATTCGCGAAAACTCTGATTATACCCGTTTTAACTTGTGGTTGTGAAACTTATTTAAAATGTAACTTTACATGTAAACAGAAGCTTATACCCGTATTGCGGTTAGCGAATCGGACGTTAATCGAATTAACATCTTAAAGTAGGCAACACTTAACAATTACAATTCATATAACTCAATACATTTTTCATACCATATAAGGTTGAAAACACACCGTGTCAGTCAAATTGTTTTTTGTCTCATAGACAAGAAAAACAGACACCAACCGAAACACAAAAAAACATTTTACTTTTCTATTTCATTTGGTGTGTGTTGAGAAGAAACAATACTGAGCTCTTCTACTCACAATTATTTTTTTATTTGTACGAATTTTGGCATTTTAATTATGTAAAGCACTTCTTGCCTCAATCAGAAATAATAATTTCCCTGCAGCGTCGTCCATTTCTTGCAAAATAATCTCAAATTACTAAACGCCTGTTCAAAATAAACAACAACAATGAAATTTAGTTTCTTTAAGACAGCAATCAGACATGTGTTTTTGTCTTGTCTTTGTTTTTTTTGTTTCGCCTGATGTTGTGTGTGTCGCGCCAAAAATAATCGAAACGACGCTGGCTTAAAAACTTTTTGTTTTATTCGGTGTGTGTTGAACGTATCCAAAGTCATGTATTATCTGCCACCACACCAGACATAATGTTTTTTGTTTCGCCTGACTCAGTGTGTGTTGGGTGTTGGCTCATAACAGACAATGAATTGATGTCTGATCAGTCAAGATTAAACGTTTTGTCTAATCTGGCGTGTTTTCACACTAAGACAACCTTTTTCAATTGTAATTGGTAAAAGTGTTGCCACGTTTAGATGTTAATTCGATTCGAATCGATCGTCTTTAACTGTATAATTCGCTATATTTTTGGTTTGTAGGGTATGACAGGGTTTCCGACTCTTTATCTCGTTTGTATAATGTGTCATTTGAAAGTCTTCCTTAGCTTCTTACTTTATCTCTTTTTTGATGTTTAACTTACCAAAAATTTAAAAAAGAACTTAAAAGATACGCTACACGCTAATCTCAAAAACCATGTATCATTGAAATTGTTTCATTGTTATCATTACAAATTGGCTTTCATTATTACTTTCTAAACTAGCTTAGTAATAACTTACATCTTACTTTGTTTAAGCTTTCAATGAAATAAATATGAAATATAAAATGTCATCAACGAAGTGGTCTTGGGTCTACAAAAATTGTACTAGCTTTTCATTTAATATAACCCAGCCAAATTTGTCTGCTTTATATTTCCAACAATAAGAATCGGTTGCATTTAGCAGCTACATTGAGCTTATAATAAATTGTTTTTTTTTTGTTGAAAAGATTTCAAGCATGGAATCAACATTTATCATGATTTTGAAAAAAATTCCCTACAGCATTTTTTAACATATAAATATTGAACCCTAGCAGAATTTAACTAGTTACAGAGCAAATTCTACAAAGTATAAAGTACTTTTGACATAAATGTGCTCGGACGTATTGTCTCGGTAAGTTGAAGCCTGGGCCCTATTTCATAAACATTGACAGGTGCGACAGGTGACAGGTGACAATTTGTAAATGACAACTTGAAAATTGTCTAAATTCTGTAACATAACAAAATTGACAATTTTGTAGAATTGTCGGAGAATTTGCGACAATTGTCAAGATTTCGGATCATAAAAAAATTGTCAGGGATTTTTTGAAAATTGTCACAAATTTCACGACAAATTTGTAGTGACAATTTTTTTATGGAACAGATAAAAAAGTACAAATTACAATTTTGTCAGTATGTAATTGACAATTGTGACAGGCAATTGAGTCTCGGTAGTGAAGTGACAAATTCGGTAAAAAATTTCTAATATTATGTTTCAAGGGAAAGTGATAATGAATTTAATGTGCAATTTCGCGAAGTACGCCATCCTCGAATTTTTAAAGAAAGAATTAAAAATGATTTTGCTGCATTAAGTGATTTTCAATTAAATGAAAAATTTCGCGCCTGCAAAAGTACAGCGGAATATATTTTGTTAAAAATCGGTCGACACCTCCAGCATCCCACAAAAATAAATCATGCCCTTGATGCTAAGACCCAAGTTTTATGTGCGTTACACTGGCTTGGAAGTGGAGCTCAGTATCATGTAGTTGGTGATGGACAGGGTGTTTCAAAAAGTTCAATTCAGCGTTGCGTCAAAAGATTTTGCAATCTGATGGTAGATACTCGTATGCTGGCCTTCACAAAATATAACATCCATACCTCAACGTTTAAGATATTTTCCGAATTTTGCTTGTGTTGCTGGCATTGGTGATGGCTCTTTAATAAGAATTGATGCACCGACTGAAAATGAGTCAGCATTTGTTGAAAGAAATGGTGACCACTCAATTAATGCCCTGTTTGTGTAACAAAAAATTTGTCAAAATATGGCAATGACAAAATTGTCACGACAAATTTGTCATACTCTGACAGTGACAAAATTGTCACGACAAAATTGTCGTTGTATTCAACTGACAATTATGTTGAAGGGTGACATACGTTATGCAATGCAAACATGTCAGATAAAAGCGACAAATTTGTAGAATTGTCACTTGTCAATGTGAAATAGGGCCCTGGCCAACTGATTTATTTTTGAAGAAGACGTTGTAAGCTTTCGTTTGATACCATATTCATGTGTTTAGTGAATAAGATTACTTTTTCAAATAGTTCCAAACTATACAAGACAAGCATTGTCTTTTCCTATAAAATAGGAGGACGTATTGTATTGGCAGGTCAAAGTCTGTCTGACTGTTATATTTTTAAAGTTAATGTTGTAAGCTTTCGTTTGATATCAGTTTCATTTTTTACTCGATAAGGTAAGGTTTTAAATTTTTGTTTTGGTTTGTAATAGGCTGTTCACTATAAACAATAAACGCGGTTTTTCGGCAAAATAGTTAACAAAAACTCTTAAATCGTTCACAGCGAACTTTTTAAAGGTTTTTGTTGACATTTATAATCATAATGATCAGCAAAGTTTGTTAGTAGTTGCAAATCTTTTCCTAAGCCTAACCCAGATTTGTTCATTAGAATAACAAACACTCACTCCTTGCAAAAAAACACAAGTCTACAAAGATCATTTCTCATAATTTCTCTAAAGAGCGCTAAACGTTGCGAGAGTTGTTGTGTCATCAATTCGTTTTTGATTGGTTTTATCAAAAATTAAGTTTACAAGGAAATTGTGGTTGGGCAAAAATGTATCGCAAAACTTATTTTTTGATGTAGGTTTTGAGTTTTTTCCTCGAAAACCGCGTTTATGGTTGGCGTAAATACCCTAAGATACATAGAGACAAAGGTAGCATTCGCTTTTGTAAAAAAACGCTCCCTAGCTCAAACTTTGGTTTTTCAATAAAATTATTTTATTTTATATTAAGCGGATTTAAAAAAAAAATTAACACATGAGCATAAAGGGCCCCTAGAGAGTATATATTATAAATTTCACTATTTCACCTTTAAATAGTGGGCGTGTTAGTAGGCGGATTTTGAAAATATTTACACATGAGCATAAAGGGAGTATATATTATAAATTTCAGCTCCCTAGCTCAAACTTTGGAGTTTGAATTTTTTTTTTTTTAAATTGTGGGCGTGTCAGTAGGCGGTTTTTGAAAATATTTACACATGAGCTTAAAGGGCCCCTAGAGAGTATACATATATTATACATTTCAACTCCCTAGCTTAAATTTTGGTTTTTCAATAAAATTGTTTTATTTAATTGTGGGCGTGTCAGTGGGCGGATTTTTAAAACTTTATCTCCCGAGCAGTTTTAGGAGTCATAGATCACATATAAAAAATTTCAGCTTTCTAGCTCAAAATTCGAAAAATTTGTTTTTTTGAGTTTGTGGGCGTGTCTGTGGGCGGATTTTAAAAGTTCGTAAACTTGATTATTTCGGGACCCTATAGAGTATATGGTTAAAATTTCAGCTCTCTAGGCCCAGTTTAAAGGCCTAATTTTTGCCGACAGATGATGCCGATTATAAATATAGTAACTTTTAGGGGTCTACGGGCAATAATAAGGTATGTTACAAACTATGCGTCAAAATTAATATACCCTTAGAATGGGGTATAAAAAGTAAAGTTGTTGCCGCAAGACTCCTTTTGGAAAATAACCACAATCCAAATATCCAATAGTTTTTTTTTTGTTTTGTGTTGGGAATTCGCTGGAAGTAAAAAATCATCGAAAGACATTGCAGAGCTAGTACGCGAGGGATGCTTCTGCTATAGTGATGGACTTTAACTCATCTAAAAAAACTCCCGGGGGACTGACATTTGCCATCCCGAATGAGATTGCACCTAGTCGACGACTAATCGGCAATTTGTTTTTGAACTATTTGTTGAATTTAAGAGATAAATCCGCCGTTTGTCGGATTTCTACACTTCTTTTTGTTTGAAATAAATATCTGATTTCTTAGCCCTAGCTAACTCTTATAGATCAAGAGGTTTTACCCGTCTCAATCTCCTGATTGCATTGTCATTATTTAAAAGTTCTGTTATTTCTGTGTTTACGTGGTTGAGAAGCCTACTTCTATGCCTTTGAGCAACTTTCTTAACTTCATCTTCAACCATTTCAAAATTTAGATCTTTAAGCAGATCGGCATTGCGTATGTACCAAGGTGCATTAACTATGTTCCTTAGTGCTTTATTTTGGAAAACCTGAATTGTTTTTAAATTTGTTTGGCATGTGCATGCCCACAACTGGAGCCCGTAGGTCCATACTGGTTTCAGAACTTGCGTGTATAGCAATAACTTATTGTAGTTAGACAGGGATAAGTATCTCCTAATAAGCCAATACATTTTACTGTATCGCATGTTCAATTCATCTTTTTTTTTCTTTACGTGCGCTTTCCAACGCAGTTTAGCGTCTAGAGTCATGCCTAGATATTTGGCTGTGTTTGAATATTCCTTTACATTGTTGTTTATGTAGACTGGAATGTGTGGTACGTTTTTATACGTAAATTTAATATGGATTGACTTAAGGTCATTTAATCTAATCTGCCATTTCTTTGTCCATTCTAAAATATTGTTTATTGCTGTTTGAAGCTTTTTTGTTGCTATTTCGACAGTTGCTCCCACAGCAAGGACCGCTGTGTCATCTGCAAAAGTAGCTATGGTGGTTTCTCCACTTTCAGGCAGATCCCTAGTGAAAAGTAGGTATAGAACTGGTCATAGGACACTGCCTTGCGGTACACCAGCTTTAATCTCTATTAATGTTGAGTACTCTGCATCTTGTTTAATTCTGAAGGATCTATCTGATATATAAGACTCCAGAATGGTCGCATACTGCTTCGGCAGTTGCTTTTGTAATTTGTGTATCAGTCCTTTTTGCCAGACTTTATCGAAAGCTTGTGCTATATCGAGAAATACTGTAGAGCACACATTTGTCTCTTCAAATGCTTTTTCGATTCTATCTGTGATTCTATGCACCTGATCAGTGGTAGGGTGCTTATAAATAAATCCAAATTTGTGAATTGGGACTAGCGATTTTTCATCTATTATTTTTTGTAGACGTTTTACCAGCACTTTTTCGAATAACTTGGAGAACATTGGTAGAATAGATATTGGGCGATATGAGGTAACTTCGTTAGGTGGTTTGTCTGGTTTAGGTATCATTATTACCTCAGCGAGTTTCCACATGCTTGGCACATATCTTAATTTAAATGCACCATTTATGATCTGCGCTAGTTTTTTTTTTAACATTTTCGTGGAAATTGCTTTAAAATTTCTCCTGTAATCAAATCAAACCCTGGGGCCTTTTTTATATTTATGCTTTCTTTAATTTCTTTGGCAAGTTCTTTAGCTGTTACCGGCCGAATAGGTGTACCTTCTTCGCACCTTATTTCGAGTCCTTGATCTTTATAAGGTTTGAATACGTCTTCAAGATACTCAGCGAAAGTGTTTGCTTTCTTTTGGCTGCTTTTCGCTCAGTTAGTTTAGTTTTAGTTGGTTCTCTAGTTTTTACTGGCGGAATGCGAGCTATTGGCCTGTTAATTTTCTTGTTGCCTTCCAGAGCGAGTAGATAGTCGGTACAAGCATCATTTGTAAGACTTGTGAGTTAAGTTTTCAAAGACTCATTATTGAATTCTCTTACAGATTTTGTGAGCTTATAATTTAAGTTGTTAAGTGTGGTCTTGTCGCTTGGCGCCCTTGTCTGTTGCCAGCGTTTTCTAGCTTTCCTCTTTTCTATAATAATTTCACATAATTCGGGAGGATAAGAGTTTTGTTTGATCTTTTTTGCTGTTTTGGGAGTGGCAGCCCACGCAGATTCTAATTGATCTTCTGTTTGAATAGCTGGTGATAGTTGGATACTTTCTTCCAACTTCTGTCTGAAGGAGTTCCAATCAGTCAGTCGATTTACTAGTTTTGGGCTATTGTCTTTTATTATTATTTTATCGGTAAGTGTTAGGAGTATAGAGGAATGATCTGATTGAAGATCAGGTCTTTCCTCTATGCTTATTTTATTTGAAGATATATTTTTGGATAGAAAGAAGTCGACAAGATCTGGGGTTTTATTCCTATCTGTTGGCCAATAGGTAGGTTTTCCCGTTGAGTGATGTTTGGCGCCATCTTATTTAATTGCTTCATATAGTTCTCTTCTTCTAGTATTAGTTAATCTAGATCCCCAATACTTATTTTTGCCGTTAAAATCCCCTCCCGCGATTAATTTTATATGAAATATGCGGAAAAGACTTGAAAATTTCCAATAGTAAATATCGAATACCCAAAATACAACCGAAAAACCACCAAATGCCAATAAACAAAAACACTAGCACTCGTTTTCGTATGTATTATTTCGATTTTATTTCCTTAAATAACAACAACATTGCTTTAACTCGATTTCATAAATAGTGTAGTTACTTACAAATTGGTATTTGAATAAATAAGGGGAATTTATAAATCCCGGAGGTCTAGAGCAACCAAAAACAATCTAAATCTAAACAATTTGAATTAAAATACATAAAATTCTAGATTTCAACATTAACCTCGCAAATCCAAACTAGAACGACTGTCTTATAACTTTTCAAATTAGTTTGAAGGTCAAAAGTACGTGGGTGAAATAGGACAATTGATCTCACTCTCATTCGTTTTAGTACATGTTAAAAGGAGACGAAAGATCGTATGTAAATTAACACTTTTTTTTTTTTTTTTAAAATTTTTAAACACACTATCAGCTCTGTGTCGTGGAGTGCTTAAAGCAAGCAACTATCACGAGCAGAAATTGCCGGCACAAAAAGTGCTCTCACAGGCTCATCATTTAGTGCAGGTGTTAGTAAGGACAAAACAATTAAAAATACAATAATTATGTACCTACAAAATACTAACACAGACACAAAATAATGCAAACAATTTAAGACATTAAAGCATTATTACGCAAAATATTTTTTAGCTTAATTTTACTAACATGCAAGTCAATCACATGATCATTTAGATTATAGATTCTACTCATGCGACTAATAGGCTCATGCTTCCCATAATTCGTTCTATGATGGGGGCTAAACAATAATTCAGCACTGCGCAAATTATGGGCACCACCACGAAAATTAAAGCCAATAGACGACAGCAAGTCAGGTGCATCTATTTGACCGGATATAAGCTGCTGTAAAAAAATGATATCGCTATTAAGCCTTCGTTGAGAAAGGGGTAACATTTGGAGAAGCTTAATACGCTGACTGTAAGGAGGAAGGTTAAAAGGATCATCCCATGGAAGTCCTCTAAGTGCAAATCGAATAAATTTACGTTGAATGGCCTCTATTCGATTTGAATGAATGTTGTAGAACGGCGTCCAAACTTGTGAAGCATACTCTAGAATCGGACGGACAAAACAATTGTACAATGACATAGTAACGTATGGGTCATTAAATTCTTTCGCCCACCTTTTTACGAAGCCCAGCATAGAATTAGATTTATTAACAATAAAATTGATATGCTTGGCAAAAACCAGTTTGGGATCGAAATAAACCCCAAGATCCTTAAAATTATCAACATTACAAAGAATATGTTGAGACAAAGAATATTGAAAGGTGGAAGGTATATTCTTTCTAGAGAATGTCATATGTTGACATTTAGTAGGGTTCAGGGATAAACCGTTTTTATCACACCAATTGGCGAAGCTATTAATGTCAGATTGAAGAAAAATTCTATCTTGCTGACTAGTGATAGATTGAAATATTTTCATATCATCAGCGTAGATCAGGATATTACTGTTATTTATACATGCTTTAACATCATTAATGGCTAGTATAAATAGAATTGGTCCGAGGTGACTACCTTGGGGAACTCCAGACTCAGCTGTAAAAGATACAGATACCGATCCTCTAAATTTGACTTGATAAACCCTTGATCTAATGTATGAATTAACCCATTTTATGAAACTTCGTGGGAAACCAAAAGCCCTGAGCTTAGACTCGATTATTTCATGGGACAGCTGTTCGAAAGCTTTAGAGAAGTCAGTGTATATGCAATCCATTTCGTCCTTATTATCTAAGGCATTAGAACAATCATGCAAGAAACTTAACAGATTAGTGACAGTGGATCTTTTTCTTACAAATCCATGCTGTTCATTACAAATTAAATTGCGACAAAGAAATATTAACTTTTCGTAAACAATTTGTTCAAAAAGCTTAGGGATAGACGAACGCTTTGAAATGGGCCTATAATTAGTGATATCACCACGTTCGCCTTTTTTAAATACAGGTGTGATAAAAGCACTTTTCCATAGATTAGGGAATTTGCCTGTACTAATGGACAATTCAAATAGATACTTAAGATATGGAGCAATTGCATGACTGCATTTTTTAAGAACGATCGGTGCAATGCCATCAGGACCTGATGAATAATCATTCTTCAGAGAAGAAATAAATTTTAAAATTGTTTCCAAGTCAAATGAGAAGCTACTAAAACTTATTTGGGAACAGCTAGTTAGATAACTAAAATATTGCTCATCTATGTGAAGAGGGGTCACCCTAAACGACTTACTGAAATAATCTGCAAACATATTGCTTGCATCTAGCGAATCAGCAGTTGTAGAGCTATTGTAAGTAAGTTTCGATGGATAACCATCGGTTTTTTTCTTAGAATTAACAAATCACAAAAAAAGTTGTTTGGTCCAATTTTAGAGAGCATTCCATTTTACTTATATAGTCAATATATAAGTTGCAGAATAAAGATTTGAATTCGTTGAATAGTGTAAGATAGAGCTCAAGATCTGAATGGCGGAGACTTTTTAAATAGTTCTTCCAAGCCCTATTACGTCTGTTTCGTATTGATTTGAGCTCTTTAGTGTACCAAGGATGGGACGTTTTCAGATTCCTAGAGGATTTCACAGGAATCACTTTTTTCATGCAGTTATCCATCTAAGAATAAAAGGAAACTACTGCATCTTCAATATTAGAAAACGCAGTAAGATTAAAATTAAAGCTGGAAATTTCATCAGAAAGCCTTTGGAAATTTGCTTTCCGAAAGTCAAAAGATTGCGAACGATCATACGAATTACTATTTTCGTACAAATGTGCGCCTAATTCAATAAATACATCCAATGGTGGATGATTATTATCTATATTAGTTATACTGAAGTGGGATTCCAGAACCACAGTACTAACAGAGTCAGAAGAAAAAACAAGATCGAGAGTTCGATTTTTGAAATTTTTTATACAGCTAGTTTGCTGTAAGTCAAAAGACAAGATGTTGTCCAGTAAAGCGAGCTCTTGTTGGGCAGAGTCAAAGGATGGGATGAGATGAGAATCATCCTCAGAAGGTACCCATCCAATATGTGGCAGATTAAAGTCGCCTATAAGTAAAACAGTGCTGTCACAACAAGATATGTCAAAAATATGGTCTAGTGCCATAGAAAGTTCCGAATACAAAGAACATAGACGAGACGATGGAATGTACGCATTAACAACATATAAATGTTTGTTCTTAAGTGTAATTTTTACACAGATAATTTCGACGGTTAGTGGAAATGGAAAGTCAATCTTTCGTGACTCAAGGTTGGAACGAACAGCAATCAGGACACCTCCTCCAAGCGCTTTCAGGTCATTTTGATGACGATCGTTTCTGAATACGGAGAACTCATGATTGGAGAGTTCCGTGTCTAAGATTCCGGCATTAAGCCATGTTTCCGTCAAGGAGAAGATATCATGAGAGAGGGCTTGGGAGTTTAAATATACTTCAGCGGTTTTTGTGCGGAGTCCCCTTACATTTTGATAGTAGAGGGACAGCCTACTGGGTTTTTTAACACTGACGGACAAACTTTCCTGCGACTTTTTGTCGACCGGGGAGTAAATTCTTTTACTAACGTATTTTGAGGCCATGTAGTACTATTGCACAGTATTTCGAAATATATTGGAGGGGCGACAATTTTGAAAGACGCAACAAACCCATCAGCCTTACTGATTTTGGTGCATTTGATTGAGTCATCATTTGGAATCAAATTTCTCGAGACCAAATGGTTCAAGACATCGTCTGAAGAAGTGTTTGGTTTTAGTCGAGAAATGAAAATGGATTTTGGTCTGGGAATCGATTCAATAGATGCAGATTCCGTACCTATGGAATGATTGATGCATGTGGGACTAACATTAGGAATGGGGGCATCGTTACAGTTTTTTCGTTGACTCCTAAGATTAAACCTTTTTGCCTTTGGGTTTAGCGCAGAGGAAGGCACATCACGTTTCCTTTTTCCTGCGAGTAGAGTTGATGAAGACGATGCCAAATTAAGAATGGGCTCAGGGGTCGCTTCAACAGTAAGGGAACCTATTGTGTCAAATAGAGTCAATGTATCCATGGCACGTTGGGTACACTGATTTTCTTCATTAGTCGGCAGCTCAAGGTCAGTAGACGTTGAGGCGTCTGCCGAACTATGAGGATCAGAGAACGTTAACACTTACTAAAATAAGTAACTACAATTAACAGTGTTGCCAACTTTGGAAACACGATACCTACTTAATATAATTAAAATTCACTTCTTAAAGTCATTTTCAAAATCAGCATAAACATTTTGTTTTTCTTCTTTTCATAAATTTAATATAAAGACGTATTAAAGGGCTCTGTGACAAAAGTAGATTTTGAAAACAGAATTTTGGTGATTTTTATAAAGCGAAACTTGTTTTTGTTGTCTACAGAGAGCGGATGAGCGAGCGACTCTCCTCAGTGCACTCACCACGCACAAGCGCCAACAATATGTGGAACCGATATTGCGACATCATCAAGGAGCTAGCCGCGACCACCGTAGCCGTAGGTTACCAGCCACTGCAGAAAAAAAGCCCGTGGTGTGATGATGTATGCGTTTTACCGGAAGATAGTGCCAGAAGATGCACATTAAAAAATGCTGCAGCGCAAAACATGGGCAGCGACTGAAGAGTATCGAGTCAAGAGAGGGAAGAAGAAGAAAATCATGCTTAGAAAGAAGATTAGCGTAAACAATCTCCCAGCTCAAGGAAATCTAGGAGTCTTGCGATCGAAACAACATCCGGAGATTAACAATAAAGCGAAGCAACTGGCTGCTGACAGAAACCTAGTCACACGAATCGCAGGGAATAGTAGATGTATTTAAGCATCATTTCCAACAGTTAGCAGCTGTTGGTATAAAGGCGAGAGAGTGATAGGGCATGCCGAAAACCCACGGCCTGTCAATGAAGGAGAGATTTCACCACCCAGTAAAGAAGTGGTTGATTTAGCTATTCAAATACGGTGGTGATATTTTGGTAGGGCGCATGTACACCAAATCATCAACCAAGTATGGGTGGAGGAAAGCAGGCCCGATGACTGGACTATCAGCTCCCAGCCCCATCTTCAAGAAAGGTGATCCTATGTCTTGCAAGAACTATCGAGGCATAAATCTGCTAAATGTCGCATATAAGATCCTATCTATCGTACTGTGCGAACGTCTCAAGTCGTTCTGCAACACATTAATCTGCACGTACCAGTGTGGCTTCCGGCCCAGCAAATCGAAAATACACCAAATCTTCACACAAAGACAAATCCTGGAAAAGGCCAATGAATTTCAAGTCGAGACCCACCACCTTTTCATCGATTTTAAAGCCGCGTATGATAGCATTCATGGTCAGGGGCTCTCCGTAACGAGGACTCAATTCGCGATCCTGGCAAAACTGATCCAGTTGTGTTGCGTGACGCTTGAAAACCCGCGGTGTAATGTGCAGTTTGGAAGCAGCTCTTCCGAATTATTCCAAACTTGTACCGGATTTCGGCAAGTCCTGCTTTATGGTGCCGAGTGCTGGTCGATAAGTAGAAGAGGGGAGCTAATATTGGGTTCTTTTGAAAGACAAATACTCCGTCGGATATTTGGTCCTGGTGTGCGAGGAGGGCGAATGGAGCAGAAGATACAATTGCGAACTATATGAGCTGTACCAAGATGTGGATGTAGTGCAAAAAGCTAAATAACATTGACTACATTGGCTCGGCCACATTGAGCGGACAATAATGCTCAAGCCAAGCCTCCTGGTTCGAGATGGCAAGGAAGACCAAACCTTCGTTTTCGAGACCAAGCCATCGCGGATGACAGAGCGCTTGGTCTGGAGAACTGGAAGCAGCGTGTCCGGGATCGCAGAGGATGGATGATTGCAGTGTCTCAGGCAGAGATTATTTACGGGTGGGAGCCCGATAGGTAAAAGTATGAAATTAGTTTTTAATAAAAGTTTCATGTTTTTTACCACACATTGCTATACTTAAATAACTTATTTTTGTTTGGAGCTACTTGACAGAATACAAAAACGATCGAGATATCGCGAAATCGCTTGACTCTCTTAGTCATCGTCGCAATGTATCTTGCCTACCGCTCAGTTAACGATAGATATTTCCACCACACCTGCTCAAACGAAATAGTCAGCTGGACTCCACCCTTATTCCTAAAACACATGTGCAGCATGGACGCACGCAGTAATGCATGCAGTAATACGAGCGTCTTGTCGTCGTTCATATGCATTGGATGCAATGTACGGAAGACAAACGCTTGTATTAAAAAAATTCAGTAGATATGTATGTACGATGTAGGACTTATCTTGTATGCGTCTGATGAGCAGCTCCGTGTGCAGAAGGCATACGTTTTCACTACATCTGTGAGCTCGACAGCAATAACAGATGTTGGGTAACGCGTTCAACTAACTAGTCGTAAGTTAATTTACAGGCGACTTATGTTGTCTTGAAACTTGAACTTGCCCATTGTCATCATTCAGTATGCTCTTTGTCTGACCTAAATATCACTGATCAAACAAACAGACTAACTGCTAGTCCTCGCTGCACATCTGTTTCAGGCATAAGGGTGAACTTATTTCTTGAAGCAAACGTGGTATCACTGAGTACAACCAATGAGGGCCACTAGGAATTCAGTGAAGTGGGGGGATATGTTAATGGATCATAAGCATAAACAGAATAAAACCCTTCTTCTCGTAATCCAATAATATAATAAGATACACGGGTAACCGTGTATTTAACTATCCGTACATTTAAAAATATGGGTGAAATTAAATTTGCAGGTGGCAATAGTGGGATGGTAGTGTATTCGCAAAGTCATTGGCAGGTCGTGTGTTCGAATCCCGACCAGAGCCATGCTTTGTAAAATTGAATACACACAAAAATACAAAATCTCCCTTAAGCATTTAAGGCGCCACCTGTGGAGAAAAAAACCCTATGGCACAAAAAAAAAATCTTTCCTATCCTCCTATTCTTTCAGTAGTAAGCAGCAACCAAAAACAGGCAATGAATCATTTGCTAGGTGCTGCTTGCAGCAACGAAAACGCATGCGCTGCGGCAACATTATAAGGGTACTGTATCAATTACAGAAAAAATAAAAAAATCCCGCTAATTATAAAAAAAAAAAAAAATTACAGGGACATAAAACCCGATCCATTTATTTCACGTAGATATATCCGTATATTTGATTATCCGTGTAACAGAGAGCTCCACCATAACTACTAGTTTTAAAACTTATAATCTCTTCAACTTATTTTGATAGTATAAAACCATTGACATAATAAGATTTCCTATTGCCAATATTGTATTTTTCTCTTAGTGTGCTTACGAAAAAGGAACATCTTGACCAAACACATAACCTACGCGAATACAGCCCCAGTAATATTAATAGTTTAGGGAATGCGGCTGGAAAAATATACATCTGAAGTACACATCAGCACGCCCGCTGAATGACCGGCACCACGTCTGACGCCATCTAATGCAACCCATTCACAAAGTTAGCTGAAGGATAAACCTTCTGGGTTCTCCTGTAGTTAAAACATACAACACTTGCTGCACACGAATGATTTCTAAGGTCTGGCAAAGATCCGCATTTGAAGATGTCTCCAAATAAAATTGAAAACGCCTCTCTTCGACCCTTTCTTGTCTGCCTTTCCATGGCGGAGTTCTAATTTTAAAAACGGGAGAACACTGTTTAGTATGCATAGCAAATCGTCGATTTTAATTTGGTAAAGGTCGCTGTTTCGTCTGCCTCTCGGGATCAATTGGCCACACGGCGGCGATCACCATGTCCGTAGCCGTCTTTAGTGATGTAATTCCTTCGAATTTCACCCGAAGATCCGTGGCGGTAATTTTCATCTCTTGAACGCATGTCCGTCCATTAAAGCCAAACAGATCGACAACGATAAATTATAATAATTACAATGCGATTTTGAGATTTTTATGAGATAAGATCGCTGATCTTGCATGGAGCACGACCGGTGCGGGTAAATCTTTGTTGTTATTTTATTATTTTTTTTGGCTGAGCAAGCATCATTGCTTCTGCTGAATGTGCGAGAGCAGGATGATGGTTATTTTCGTTTTTGTGGTAATTGTTTGGAGGTTGTTGTTTGGCATGGTTGACCGATGGGGCAATACATTAGCAATGGAGTTTGGAGCAAGTGTTTGATACAATAAGCAGGAATCAATTGGGAACATTGTTTTTTTTTAAAGCATTTTTTTTTGCATGCGAAAGGCAGTGAGTGATTAGTCAAGCCCTCTTATCAGAAAGTGTATTCCGGTATAGTAAGTCCAATGTGATACAATGTGAGGGCGCTTTTCTTTGGAAATGTACCTCATTATTGGAGTTGATAACATCAACAAAGCTTTCACTTACGGCAGAAGGCATTCCATTGGATAAGTAAATTATAGCAATGCAATTGGGATGAATTGCACAGAGCAAACGTATTGTGAAGCCGTAGTAGAGCGAATTAAATGTAAATAACATTCATGATATAGGCCCGGTTTATAGACATGGCCATATTATTGACACGCTTACTTCGGAAAGTGCGGCACGGTCGCTGTGGACCACTGATTGCATATCTTACTTTGGTCTTTTGCCGCAGGTTATCAAAGTTTATTCGCGTTCCACGTACCGACAAATTAAGAAAACTTTCGAGTGCAGGTGGCTATTACGTTACGACCACTTGTGGTGGAAATACCGATAAAACAGGGATAGCCAGGAGACATTCCCAACTTACAAACTCTCGAGAGCTTAATTCTAAAAACTTTGAAAAAGCACTCATAAGACTCTTCAACACTCTCTCAACGTAAATAATATCTCGTAGTATTCTTATTATAAGAGTATAGCGCCACAAGGGTTCGCAATACCTTTACTCTCCAAATAAAAATATTTTTGGACACTTGCGGCGAACCTTCAATTCTCAAAGGGTATAATCGCATCAGTAGCCTTTTATAAGTATACAAGTGTTAACAGAATCTTTAAAAATGCGGTTTTAAGGCTAAATTCAAAGATTTATTTGTTATGAGATTACCACTCCTTAAAAAAGAAGTAAACGTCACTGCAAAATTCATAATATCTTTGTGGTCGGCTTAAATTGGTAGCGTGTATTTTAAAATAATAAAATAGATATGTACCTACATTGAAATGTAATACGTATAAAAAGTCCTCTAATTTTAAAAGGGAAATTAAGAAAATATTTGTCAATAATAAAATGACTTATTCGGGGCTGTGTAGAATAAAAGCAATTTGTATAGTTTTTTGTATGGGAAAACACAGACAGTCGCTCCTTTTCACATACTTTTATCATGGGCTAAGTAAGTAATTGATATATCGCAAGGGAACTTTTCGTTCAAATATGACAAGCTTCAGTGAAATAAAATAGAACTGTAAAAAAAAGTGAAATGTGATGATTTAAACCTCTATCAAGCCTTACATTCTTATAATACTTTCATAAAATGAGTTTTAGTGTTATGTTATGTTAACACAGTACTACATCGTAGCAGGCTTTTTTTTATAATTTTCTGTAATGACACAGTACCCTTATAATGGTAATACCACACCGCAGGCATTTTGTTTGTTGCTTCAAGTAGCTCCCAGCAAATGATCCATTGCCTGTTTTTGGGTGCTACTTACTGTATGAAAGAATAGAAGGATATGAAAAAAGTTTGTTGCGATGGGATTTTTTTCTCCACAGGGAGATCTGTTTTTGTTGTGTGTATTCAATTTATAAAAATCATGGCCCTGGTCGGAATTCCATCCCACCATTGCCACGTGCTTACTTTAGAAATTGATATTGTGGTATGATTTTAGTACCAATAGAAATGCTGCTCATTCAGGCGGTGTAGATATCCTAAGATATTAGCAGATACTCTAAAACTGTTTTGTTATATGTAATATGTTTGAAAATATGTTTTCGTAAGAAAACACCTCTACAAAAAGAGCATGGCAAAAAACGTTGTATGGAGGAATAGTTAAAAACGATTTTATCTACATACTTTGCGAAGAATATGACTTTCATTTTCAATGATTTCTTCAATAAAATGTTTTTTTTTGTTTTTTTTTTTTAAATTGGGTGTTCCACTGGGCGGTTTTTTTTTAATGTTGAATGTTAGTTTCTAGCCCAAATTTTGATTTTTCGATAGGTAACGATTTTTTTAGCTGTGGGCGTGTCAGTAGACGGATTTTATTAATCTTTACACGGCCCTTTTAAGGCCCTTTTAGACGATCAGTTATCAGTTCAGTTTTCAGTTCAGTTGTCAGTCCAGTTAAAAAAGACAGTGGATTTAGACGTCAGTCCGGTGTTCAGTTGAGCTTTCATTTTTCTTGTGAGCAATCGAAAGTCAGTAGAAATACATTGCGTAATGGACAATGAATGCCAATAAATTTTAATAAAATCGACCATATTATTACTCCGTTTCGACATATTGATAAAAACAGGAACTCTAAAATGCTGATTAACCGCCAACTGCAATTGAAATGACGATTGAACGGACAACTGCACTGAAACGTATTTA
The DNA here is from genome assembly GCA_949715645.1 of Portevinia maculata. Taxonomy (NCBI): domain Eukaryota; kingdom Metazoa; phylum Arthropoda; class Insecta; order Diptera; family Syrphidae; genus Portevinia; species Portevinia maculata. Next base: position 142,867,531 of record OX454525.1, read on the forward strand.
CACATCAGTTTAACTGATAACTGAACTGACAACTTATGGGAATTCCATCAGTTTCAGTTTCAGTTTCAGTTAAACGCTACAATTTTTGCATTTAGACATCAGTTTAACTGAAATCTTAACTGATAGCTCAACTGAAACTGAAACTGAAACGATCGTCTAAATGGGGCTTTAGTTTTTTGAAACCAACGGACGGCAGGACATAGCTAGATCGACATAACTATCGATGCTGACCACAAATATAGTAATTTTTAGTGCCCTAAGAGCAATTTTAAGGGGTATGTTTACAAATCATTTATGAGTCAAAATTATATAATACCCTTTGAATAGGTGGGCGCAAGGGTTAGTGGGTTGGACTACTAATCTTAAGGTCTCTGGTAAAAAATCAGTATAAAAACTTTTTCCACTGCCACACATCTTGTGAATGTCTAACAAACATCAAAGAATTTCTCTTGTCATCGCTTCTCAAATTTGCCGTTCGGTCCCTTCCACTTCGCACAAGCGAAATGGTTGGAGAAGCTAGGCCTGTATGTGCCGTTAATGCCTAATATTAGCATAGGGTTCAAATGGCGAAGGTGTAGAGGTTAGTGTGTTGGCTTGTGACTGCACTGCAGCGCCTATCTCACCACACCTCAAAAGAGAAAAACCACACCGCAAAAGAGAAAGGATGCAAATTCGATTGTCTGTTTTCCTTTGTTTTTCTACTCTTGACCCTTGCATTTGTTTTATTTTTTTCTTTAAAATGAGGAGAGTTTTTTATCTTTCTTCTGTGCACTCCTGTATTCTGGCACAACAAAAAATTCTGTACATGCCTTTTACATGCTGTGAGGCATATAGAACTTCTGCGCATGTTTTTGGACATAAGGCTCTCTACAGACACTTCAAGCACTATTGGAGAGTGAAATAACGAATGGTAAGCTCATTGGCTTTATTATCATTAGAGTCTTGAAAAGCCTTATGAGAACAAAATTGTTAGTTGCGGGCTGCGACGATGACTAAGAGAGTCAAGTGATTGCGCGATATCTCAATCTCCTACAAGTTTTATGGCGCGGTTTTGAATTCTGTCTAGAAGCTCTAAATAGGTTATTGGTGCACCAGACCAAATGTGAGCATTGTACTCAAGTTTCTGGCGAATAAATGCCTTATAAATTGTAGTCAGATCAGAAGGGGTGCCGAATGTCTCACATCGGAGCCCTAGACATTTCGCAGGATTCTTGGTGACATTGAATATGTGGTCATTTTAACGAAGGTTGTTGTTAACACACCTACCGAGAAGTCTACAAGTCTTTGGGTTTCAGCGATGCAAGTGCCATTGGATAATGGCAGACTATTAAAGTTTCGCTTTATCGACAGAAGACAGCATTGTGTTTTGAAAGAATTAGTTTGAACACTGAACTATGCTGTCAAGATTGGAATTTTATGAGCTTAACATAAGTTGCCGTTACAGTTCTACACCCGAAGATGAGGGGAGTGAACCAGGAAACTATTATGTAAGCTTTAAACGCAAAAGGTGGTACTGTCATCAGCGAAGGAATGAATTGGATTAGAAGTTACAGAAGGGAGATCATTTATAAAAATCAGAAAGAGGGTCGGAGACAAAATGGAGCCTTAGGGAACACCAGCACGTAATTAGTGAGTTGCAGACTTGAAACCGTCCAAAACAACTTGAATTGAACGGACCTAAAGGTAATTTCTAATCCATTGAAGAAGAGTATCATCAATTCCAAATTCACATATTTTCGACAAGAGATTTTGATGCCAAACTCTGTTAAATGCCCTTGAAATATCAGGCGCAACGATCTTACTTTCACCAACATGCTGAAGAGATTGGTTATATTTTTGGTTAAATATGTCATCAAACCACCAGTGAACCTGTTGCTGTGAAAACCGTACTGCCGGTCATTATGAAGTTTTTGGGATTCAAGGTATTTCATAAGGTGGCGGTTAATCAGCATTTCCTTGATGTTGGAAACAACTAGGCAAGAACAACAGAATTTCCTTCTGTTATAGGACCTGAACCGTTCTGCGTGATAGGAGAACACACTCTACGCGAAGAGTTCAGGAGATTGGAGAAATAAACAAGGACCAAAACCTTTCTCAACCTCCAACGTCTGCGGCAAGCAAAGAAACTCTTAGGGAAACTATAACCAACAGAGATTCAAAGCTTGTATCAGCCTTAATAAAAACAACCTACGAATCCTAACAGGCCTCCTCACGGGGCACTGCAGACTCAAGGAGCACCTGAGGAAAATCGGTATATCAGAGGACGGGCTCTGCAGATTCTGCATTGAAACCGCCGAAACTCCAGACTACAAAAGGACAAGATATTTGGGCAGGCACCAAATAACAGACAAGGACATACAAACCATGGACTCACAGCTCATTCTCAGATTCATCCAGGAAACTGGACTGGACGCTGTGCTGTAAGGAGTGTGACCTGACAAGGAAAAATCAGAGCAATACCTCGATATGCTTCACAAAAGAAGTACATACAGAGGGCTCTGAAAGAGGGCATGAACCTCTTCGAGGTACAAGCAGGGGACACAATAGACCAATAGGTCGCAGTGTAATATACCCTAATTAATATTATTATTATTATTATTATTATGACCTTGGAAAGAGGCGACGTAAGTGCAATTGGTCGGTATGAGGAGGGAGAAGATTTCGCCGTTTTTTTGAGACAAATGCTGTTTTCTATCCTCTCGGAAAGAGCCCTGATTGAAAAGTTTACGCAGTGGTTTTGCTAGCTTAGAAGAATACCTCTTCTGAACGATAGGGTAAATATCATCCGAACCAGCGGATATTTATATATCAAGATTTCGAAGTACTCTAGGTCCCATTGAGTATTCTACGCGTTCGAGATAAAGCAGAATCTGGGCGCTTGAAGCTTTTTTTTTTTTTTTTTTATAATTTGCGTGCGCTAAAGGGATTTCTTTTTTCTGTGACACAATACCCTTATAGTGGAAACCACAGCGCAGGCATTTTGTTTGTTGCTGTAAGTAGCTCCAAGCAAATGATTCATTGCCTATTTTTGGGTGCTACTTACTGTATGAAAGAATAGAAGGATAGGAAAGAAGTTTGGTGGGATGGGATTTTTTCTCCACGGGTGGCGCCTAAATTGCTTTAGGGAGATCTGTTTTTGTTGTGTGTATTCAATTTATAAAAATCATGGCCCTGGTCGGGATTCGAACGCACGACCTGCCAATCACTTAGTGAATACACTGCCATCGCACCATTGCCACCTGCTAGCTTCAAAATGATCAGCAAGCTTTATCGAGAGAGCTAACAGCTGTAATGTTATTGTAAATGAGTGTCGGGATGGATGACGATGCCAAATTCTTTCTTTCGAAGCTTTCTACGGTTTTGCGTAAAATTTCATTTTCTTCTCGGCGAGGCCACGGTCAGAACTAAAGAGATCGTAACCCTCCTGTTTATAGATAGTATCCCTTCTGGTCGGCCCGTTCGACCTCAATGAACATCGACAGGCTTCCCGATTTCGGATCACCTCTTTACTGAGGCCAATCATAGTGCTGGTGTTATTGCATTTGTATGATCCCGGCCTGCCTCTTTTTTACGATTTCGACGCTTGCAACCACCTGTTTTTGCTTTTTGTTTGATCGTCCTTTTACACCAACGGTGACCTCCAGAGGGAGAATTTTAGGATGTGAAATGCGTCGTTGGCTCCCCAGGATGTTGAAATTGCTTAGATATTATTTGTTCCCTTCGTCGCTTTCTACGACAAGCGCTGTGTTTTGAGTATCGCTGCAGTGATATTCTGAGTCCGTGCTTGCACTGGAATTTAGTAAGAATTAATCAATGGAAATAGGAAGAATTTCTCAAAAGGTGCAGCTTGGCTCGTCCCTCAGTGTGATGAAATCGGTGTGATAGGTTTGTTTGTGAAGAATGAAGTCTAGGTCATACCATTTAACAAATTTCATTTTTCGAGAAAAAAAAAACATTATCGTGACGCTCCACCTAGTGAATGTTGGGAGTTGAGTCACGTCATAAGAGGTCAAAACTTCAAACTATATATTATGTATTTTGTTATATTTGAGTCTAAATAAAATATTCATTAAAACGAAGCTTAGGTTGCGACCGAAATCAAAACAACTAAATTCCACTTTCTCCATGTGAATCGAGCAATTCCATTAACACAGTTTCTATGATCAAATCCCTATTACATATAACCTTCTCTTTCTGAGATGCATTAAATCGTTCTTGCAAGCACTTTCAAATAATCCCATTTCGACTGTCCTTTATCGCACAAAGTGCCGATAAAAGCACATCATTAACTCATAAATTGTCAATTTGTTAGGTTGCATTAATATCAACAACAAAATTATAGTCATTATCAGTCCACATGCAGAATGGCTGCCCCCAAGACACCATTGCCAAAAGGCTCTGAAAGCAACTTAATACGCCTAAAAACTCGGTCATGTTCATGCCATTCTTCACTCATTCTGCTGCAACCAAAAGAGGGGGAAAATACAGATTTTGCAGAGAAGGAATGCGCATAGGGCTTAGCATTTACTTCAGCAACGCCACGCCATCATGCGGTGAGATAATTGCGTTGTCTCAGCAACGCAATTATTCATGGTCAATAAATTTGTTTGTCCGTGCGCGCGAGAGAGAGCCTACATTCAGTCTTAGGATAGTGTGCGAATGCACGGCAACGAAAAACAAAACTGGATAACATGGACATTGATTTAAATAACAGCTATTAAGGATAATCGCGCGACCAGTAACCGATGAGATTTATAATATTCGACTTTGTGGATGAGAACGGAATTTGAAAGTGACCATTGACCAACAATGTACGAGTACAATGAATGCAATGCCTTCTAAATACGGAAAAGCAACCAGTTAGGTTGTGTAATAAATTTTGGTGGATCTAATGCGCGCCGTGTCATACAAATATAATTGTGCGGAAAGTGTTGGCAATCCCGCCCATCCCTAATCCAATCTGTCCAAAACGCAGATCTCTTTAAAACTCGAAGATATACGGCCTAATCTCGGATAAGTACTTCTATACCTCATCCAACAAAAATTGTCAGTACAGACCTTATGGAGGAGCTTTTTTTCTAGGAGTGGTGCCTGTAGATACTCTCACGGCACTCAAACGGAAGAATTGCCACTGAAATAAAAACCAAACCACTGTCATACCAAGGAATTGTTTTTGTAATTTTCCTAAAATTCGTATGGAACCCACCACAACCAGTCTCCCACACAGCCGAATGGGGAATGAGCATGATCGTCTTGTGTTCGCTTGCTATTATCATCCACCAAAACAAGCAGTGTGTGTGACTGAAGCACGTCAGAACAGTATTACCATCTCTACAATGAAGCATATCATTAAGAGGTTTTCTATGGATTTTGTCAAAGAACTTTCGGGTTTGGAGCTTTTGAGAACGAATTATTATGTGGGGTGTTGCCATTCGGTTTTAATTTGATTGTATTTGTATTGTACAGCTGCACAAGTGCAGTTTTTTTTAAGATCTGTTTAGGTATATGACATTGCGTCGTGGTTATATAATTTTGTATTCTAATCGCCTGATTGTGTTTATAAGGCGGAAACAATGGTTGTTATCTACATCGCTGACAGTGCATCTATGTAAGCAATTGGTTTACTTTATTGTTTATATGAATAAAGAGAAACATGGCTACAAAGTCTTCAAAGGATCTAAGTGTAGAAAAGAAACAACAAATTGTTGATGCAACTGCAAAATGCTATGGCCTTTTTAAAAGTAAATCGGAAGCCGTAGGAAATGCAACTAATATTTTTTCTGTTACGGAACGAACTGTGTACAGGCTTTTAAGGAAAAAACAATCAAAGGCCACAATTCACCACCAAAGAAGAAAGATAAATCCGGTATCAAAAGCAAGGTCGATGATTTTGCCAAATGTGTCATTAGCAAGATACTCGTAGTTTATCAGTTTTTTTTTATGGATAATGACCTTCCAACGCTAGACAAGATTTTATTGGAAGTACAAAAAAATGCAAATATAACAAAAATAAACAGATCAACTTTGCATACAATATTACAAAAAGATCTCGGTCAAACGTCAGCGAAAGAATCTGTTGTTGGAAAGAAGTGACATTATTTCTTGGAGACGAAGATATTTACGCGAAGTAAACAAAATTAGAGAAAAGAAAAGAAACATTTTCTTTTACTGATGAGACCTGGCTCAACAGGTTTCGTTGATGGAGGACTTTTATGCTTCATTTCGGGAAAAACCGGAGACTACCACGAGGACATGAACGCTGATGTGTACGAGAAATGGTTTAAAGATATTTTAATACGGCTGGAACCCAACTCCGTCATAGTTTTGGACGATGCTTCCTATCATTGCAGAAAGCACCATCCACTTCCAAAAGAAAATATGAAATAAAAAAGTGGTTGAGGTCTAATGCGATAAGTTTCGAGGATGATATGGTTAAAGCAGAGTTGCTTGAAATCGTTAAACGTTACAAAGTCAAGTATGAAACATACGTCGTGGATTAAATGACTCAAAATGCGGGACATAAAGTGCTTCGCTTGCCGCCTTATCAGTGTGACCTTAATCCAATAGAATTGGTTTGTGCTCAAGTGAAAGGGGTTGCAGCAAGCCAAAACAAGTCATTTAAAATGGCTGAAATAAGAGACTTACTAAATACTTAATTACTCATCGGATTAGTTGAGTAGTGATATTAGAAATTAGTATTTTATGTTTTACAATATTTATAATGAATAAATTGGATTACAGTGATATATTTTTCGTTTTGATTTTTTTTTGTGTTACGAAGTTTATATATTTGTTGGTCTACTGGAGATACCCTTAAAAAAACGCGCCTATTATTATCTTACCACAAAAGGAAAAAGATAAACGGAATTTATTTCGTTCCGCAATATTTTTATTTTAAATTGGAAGATGGTAACCCTAATAGAATTGCTCTGAGTTATGGCGAATTATCATACACACTACGTCAACCCTGTGAGAGCTTTAAAGAATGACCGATTTATTTAAGTCATTGCAACCAGACTGAGAGACAAACATCCTATCTTCTCTGTACTGACAAATTTTCTTGGACAAAGTATAGAAACCCAAACGTACACCTCCGGTTGTTCGCTCGCAAGATGAAAACTTGTTGTTACGGTTGGAGATAACAGGTGAAGACCTGATTGGAATAGGGGAACTCACAGTGGTAGAAGTCAGCTTGTTGCAGTATTGGCATATACAAAGTTCTGTCTGATGATGGCGGTGGAATGAAATGTGAACGAGTTCGACTGGGAACTTTACTTAAACAGTGAGAAAGATATCTCGATGAAGTCCTCCTTATTCTTCTTCCTAAATTTCGATGAAGTCCTCCATTTGGTAGAAACATGTCAATTCTAAGGTCACCAAAGCAAAGCTTATTTGCATGCTGTTGTACTTGCTACAATTATATTACATATAACTGTGAATAGAATTATTGTCCATTAATGAAACAGAGAGATTCGTTTGATTAAATATGCATATACATACCTACAGTATATTAATAAAGCTTTTAAGAGGAAATGGAACAACATTTCAAATTTCGTCAGGAAAAATGGTATTTACCTCAAAAACGTGTAACCGATAGGAAATCGAATGAGAATGAGCAGACACTGTCAGTGAAACATCCCATACGGTCACAAACTCGTAAGACTACGTTGAAATACCGGAAACGTATGACACAGAACCTTCTTATGTTTATTCTTTATCTGATCTAGATTAGGCAAAATGATGACCCTCCAATTTTGCTACATCTCTACTAGTCCACCTAACAGCCAGTGGATTGTAGTCCTTATTTCGATGTGGCCCCATTCGTTGCCTGACATTTTCCAAACAGCAACCTCAACCAAAAAAATACATACTGACACAGACTTGTATTTCTTGGCCATTCACCAAGTATTCCTCAATGTCATTGCACATCATGCTTTCTGATTTATAATTGTGTTTACATGTAGTTCATTGTCCCTTTTCTGTTCCACTATAATTCAAGGCGAAATAATATTAATAAATCCTTTCAATCCTGAGTCCTTTGCCACTAATTTGTTCTGACATTTAACTAATAGGAACAATCTAACCCCTGTCACCAGTGGCCAACTCATCACTGGAGCTAAGCTATCCGGTCTATACAATGTCCTACTTGACCGCACTTCAAAATGTCTGTTAGTCCTGCAACATCTACACATTCAAGTAGGTAATTGAAACTACGAGTATTAATCGCACAGAGCTTCCCCTAAATATAGTCCGCAGCACATGGGGATTGTGAATACTCTTCTCAGTCGCCTTAAGGATTAAAGAATTTTCCTCACGGGACCCAAGGAGAAATCGATTTAGGTACTATAAAGTTATAAATCCAGTTACATTTATACAGAAATACATTTTCAGGGAATGTATGACTATCTTATGGATTTGATTTGCTATTTATTAACCATCCTTTTTCGGTTCGGTTACTTTATCAGGAATTAATTGGATTTGTATGTAGATAGGGGGATGGGATAATAGAAATTTAGACGAGAGTATTAAGGGTGTGGTTTTCTATTGGCCATGTGAATTGGGCCGAAATAAATAACGCAAAGGATCGAATCAATAAGTCGAATGAGAAAAAAAAAACGAAAGTAATTTATTGGTTAGCCCTACTTGCGGGGTAATGATGAATTTCCAATAACTGTGAACTCAGTTGGAAGTACACGATGGAAAGGGAAGAGTGTAGCGTGATATTGTCTTTTTTTGGCCCTGTGGCGCCACAAGGATAGTTTCACACATTCGTACAAATAGAAAATAGATAAGGCTTCAGAAAGGCAGTTGAAAATCGCAACCAAAACATGAGTTTTGGTATCCCGTCGAGAAAACAAAGAAATCTTCGAATGTCAACATTAAAACATTAAAACTCTTTCTGTTGCATTGATCTGAGGCAAGTGCGGACAATAGACCCATTGTGAATTGCGAATTGAGATATTACCTTGTGTTAGATTGAATTAAAAATCATAAATCCTTTCCGAAGAACTGAAAAATTGACAGCTAAGAGAACATTATTTTATATTTTCTCTCGTATCCTTTTAATTTTTCAAATCTCTTACACGCATGATCAACCTATACCTAATCATTCCCGACGAATAGGTAACCAGATAAAAGAAAACTGTCAAATCTTCAAAATCGAGAGAGAATCCTCTCATTTCAAAGAAAAGTACGCGAACGCTTTTTTGTAAAAAGATGAAAAACGTCTAAGTTTGGCTTGAAAAGAAGCAACCGCTGTTTTTTTTTGCTGCAAACTCATAGAATTTCATTATTTGACAGTTTTAATTTTTTTACCAGCTGAAATTCTGTGTGAAGAAAAATTAACGAAAGTACATTTTTCTTTTGTTCATCTTTTTACCATTTTCTCAGTATGCGAACGCGTTTGTGTAGTTTTGCACGAAAGTTTATATAAATTTACTTTTGGATATTAGTTCGCGAACAGACCTTCACAAGATATGCATTTTATATTTGAAAGAACGTCCTTGTCATAATCATATCGTAACAATAAAATTAATTAGATTTGAGACATTTGGTGGAGCATTTTCGTAGAAATTATCTTTAACATAGTCCGGAAGAAGTCTCCATTTCCAGAAGCGATAGAGTTATTCAGCCCTATTGTGAGTTTCGCGTGAACAAGATTCCACCCGAAAAAAATCCCTTTTTTCTTTTCGCCTATTGCGAAAAAAATTTCATGTTCGAAAGATTCCCCTTATTGGCAGCTCTTAATTCGGGCGGAATTAAACGTCATTCAGAGCTAAAATGTTCACTTATTTTTTGGAGGCGAACAGGAGAACACCGAATTACAATGTAAGTCATTTATTTTAATAACGGTTGCATAATAAAAATATTATAAATTAATTTTATCTTTATTTAAGGAGCAAATCTATAAATTGGAGGCAAAGCGACCTGCTGCTTAGCAAAATACAGGAAAACCCTGAAATTGCAAGGAGTTTCGTTAAAGAGACTAAAGAAAAAACAATTGCATTTTGGAAGCAGATTACTTTCGAGCTCAATAGCGCAGGGCCTCCAGTAAAGTCTGAGTTCGAATGGAAAAAGATGAAGATTAAATTTTATTCTCTGTGCTAACGACTGAAAAAAAAAAAAAAATATATTTTAATTAATAGGTTTGGACCGACCAAAAACGGTACGTGAGAAAAAAGACGGCTACAAACAAAATAAATGAAAGAGGAACAGGAGGTGGGCCAAACAGAACACAAAAATTCTCTCCTGCCGAAGAGGCTATTTTCCAACTCGTTGGGATGAAGGAAGCAGTTGAAGGTGTCGCAACTTCGCAATCGTTTGGATTGAATCTACCACAAAAAAGAAGACTCGCCGATGTGGAAAATGAAATTCCGATTGATGATTTGTTGGACACAATTGGAAATGATGGAGAACAGCACCAACAGAGTGCTAAAGTTATGACGTTGCCACCTTCTGACCCTCAAGTTGTACCTGAAAATAATAGCGATCAAGCAACCACTCCTGCTTCGACAAGTCGGAATGCCAAGAGACAAAGGATTGGAAAAATGAGTACCCAAGAAGTCTTCATGGAGGAGCTTCAAACTCATAAAGACCTTTGTGCGAAAGTGGGTGAAGCGATATCTGTCATGAAGGACCACAACAAAGAAATAAAAGATTGTGTCAAAAAGCTTTATCGATCCTTGGATAACCTCAACGATAAAAAAAAAACAAATTAAAGAGGAGAAGCGGCACCATCACGAAAAATGTATATTTTAATAATTTAAATATCATGACATAAATAATACTTACAAGCAAAACGTTTAAACTGCATGATCCCTTTCTGTTATAGAAATTTATTTATTTACTGCCGGTGAAATGATGTTTACATGGGTGCCATCAATACATCCAATAACACCTGGTAAGTTGTATTTTATATAAAAATGTTGAGCAATTTCACGTTCTTCATCTGGCGTGGGCCAAGCTATCCACTGAGAGCAAATCGTCTCTTCAAATATGGCGAGAACTTCTGACAGTACCAGGCTGAAAGTGCTTTGCGCTAACCCAATTTCGTAGTCCTTACCCACTCCTTTCTGATACCCACCCTCTGCAAAAAATCGCAAACACGCGGCGAGCTTAACAATGGGGAATACCAAATTTCTGTTTCGTTGGAGGGAGTGTATTTATAAGGATATCCAGCAGAAGCTTAAAAGCTGGTTTGTTGAGCCTATAATGCTGTTGAAAACTAAAAATCACGCGCGTTTAACAAACAAAATAGAAAAGTTTAAATTTATTTTATACTTACAATGGTTCACGCAACTCCAAAGGATTAGAATGATCCCTTAAATACCTCCGAACAGCTCTTTCCTCAGTTCTTTCTTCTTCCTCCACCAACATTTGAAGTGCAATGCTTATCATAGTTTAATTTTTCTTTTTATAATTCCTTTTAATTAAAAAATACTTAAATGACTTGTTCTAATCAATCCGTGTCAAAACAAAAATACAAAAAATACGTTTTTATATTCAACAGGAAACGTAGAATCAGATTTCATTCGCAGTTTTTATCAGAGATGAGGAACATGTCAATTTTTCGAACTGTCAGTCCTAATTCGAAGTGAAATTCTTTTTGGGGCGAAACTCACAATAGCTTTTAAAATTCCGGGCGAACAGAATTTCGCCAGGCGAAATATTTTTCGGGCGAAACTCACAATAAGGCTGATTGTTTCACCAGCTGTGGCTGCTGAAAATAAACGTCATTTACGTCGATATCGTTAATTTCAGGCAAAAAAAAGTCAACATCGTTCGTTTACGCAGTCCATTCACTAAACCAAGCGGTCTCACTGGAATTATTTTCGAAAAATAAAATGGCCCACAGACACTCGTTGTGGATGATGAGGTTGTTCCGCCATTTCTCTTGGGTTTTCCGAGCCTCAGATAATCAGATGCTATAGTTGAAGTACCCAGACAATTGACAATGAGTCCCATCACTCAGAATAAATTTGTGTAAAAAATATAAATAATAAAAACAACGTTGCCGCGATTTTTTCACTGTGCTTGTAGTGAATTTTTACTATTTCAACACGTTGTGTGTGTCTATCGAACCAGATTTCATAACCGCTTACTTTTAAACTATCAAAAATCATCACAATGATAGGTAGTTGAATATTGACGAGGGATAGTATCCCGCTATTATACCACCGCTACAGCAGCGCGAGAGATAAGCGGCTCATCCGCGGCGGGGCCATCGCCAATGCTCATGAGCTCCTCCGTTTTAGTACCGCAATAGCGGAGAGTTATAAATTCAATACGGTAAAGCAATTTGCCGAATTTTGTTGGCTTTTTGAGGGGGGAGGGGTCAACATGCAATCCCACGGTGACGACTGCCAGGCGCTCGGAAAGCAATTGGGATTTTGACCACTTCTTGCGTAAGGTAACGAGTGCTCAGAATCTCAATTACCTATAGTTAGAATACGTTAAGTAGTTTAAGTAAGTAGAATAGGCAGTTTTAAATTTTTAATTTGTTTTATACCTATAATATACAAAATTTAAATAATGATGCCGAGTTTTAAAAAATTTCTTAAAGAATATATATGTAAGATTAGTTCGTAAAATAGTTGTTAGGCCGAAACGCAATAAATTTAAGATATAGTTAAATTTAGGACGTCCGTATAAGGAACAATAATCTAGAATAAGTAGGTATCCTGTTAATTTTAACTTAGATTTTTTGTCTAGTATGTAAGTTGATATTCAATACCCATTAAACAATGAATTTAAAAGTAAAAGTAACAGTGGACTAATGACGGTTCAACAATGGAGGAACATTTCAAAGGCCACCGCTTGCTAGATCACCCTATATACATTTTTCAGTCTTTTAAGCAGATACATAATAGGTCTGTTCGCGAACTAATATGCTATAATACTATAATATTACACACTTGCACCTAACAATAATGATTGTAGTCATTTTTTGTGTGAGAACACACGTGCTGCCAACTTTTCGTCACTTCAGTTTGGCCTAACTTCCGTTCATTTAATTTGAATAGTTGAATGAACAACAGTAACTTGTTATTGGTACCAATAATAAGTGTGAACTAGAGTAACAGCGCTGTCACCGCTTGCCACAACTGAGCATCAGACTCATCTTTCTGTGGTGCTGATATATTTCCCATTCATTATTCTCGAAAAACCTTTTCTCCACTGGAACTCGAACGTAGACCATCGTCTTTTCAAACAACTACAGTACGCACTCCGCCTTTGAAACTACAAGTTTAGCTTAGTTTGATTATTTATCGGTTTTAATGAAGAGATCAATAGAGCCCTGAGTTATATTGCAATTTATTAGGTCTTTCTTTTTCCCCATATGTTTCATTAGCCAACAATTGGTTGGACTGACAGATCTGTAGCAAGCCGTGAAATAGCGGTGTAACTTCTTCCCCCACTAAAGGTGATAGTAATCACAAGTTACTGTTGTTCATTTAACAATTCAAAATAATAATTGAAATTGTAATACCATGGATATACCAACAATTTATAATTTTATGTTATTAATGTTTAACTTTTTTATTCCAAATACATACTTGAATTAACGTCTAATGGCTAAAACACATTTACAGCAAGAGCCGTTCACCAAGATGATTTTGTATGTAAAATGGCACATTGCTTACTGCATGCCAATTCTTGATGCAAGTTGTCTCTATTTCTAATCTTGATGCAGCGATTGTACTAGAACAGTTTGGTACAACTTTTAAGGCTTGACGTATAGTGCCGTGAAATTTTATGAAAATACCTAACATTATAAAGGGTTTTTCTACAAGAGCACTACAGAAGTTTTTTTTAAATAAAACAAAAACGGTTTTGGATATCAATGAAATTCTTTATTCCTCTGAAAGTACGTTCGATGCCATTATGTATGGAACTCGATTTCTTTTGCATGGCCACCACGGGCACGCTTGCAGAAGTCCAGACGCTGAACCCAATTTTCGACGGTTTTCAAGCATAAATCGGCCGATTCTGCTGCAATTTCACGTGCGATATCATCGCTGGCTTGTTGGCATACACCATAGACTTGACGTAGCCCCACAGGAAATAGTCTAACGGCGTCAAATCGCACGACCGAGGCGGCCAAGCGACTGGACCATTTCGTGAGATAACACTGTTTCCAAACTTGGTTTCCAATAAATTGATTGTGGCATTCGCTGTGTGGCTTGTGGCGCCGTACTGTTGGAACCACATGTCCTCCAAGTCCATATCATCCAATTGGGGCCAAAAATATTCGGTTATCATTGAACGGTAGAGATTCCCATTCACAGTAACGTGCCGGTCTTGATCATCACGGACGAAGTACGGCCCAATGACGCCGCCGGACCATAAACCACACCAAACCGTAATTTTGTCGGAATGCAATGATGACTCATAGAGTACGTGTGGATTGCTGCCTGACCAATACCGCATATTGTGTTTATTGACGAAGCCATTCAGCCAGAAATGAGCCTCATCGCTGAAGATGATTTTTCGATGAAAATCCGAATCATTTTCAAGTTGTTACTCAGCCCAATTCACGAACATACGACGCTTCTGGTGGTCAAGCGGCTTCAGTTCTTGCGCCAATTTAATCTTGTAAGGATGTAGGCCAAAATCTTTTCGCAAAGTTCGCCACAACGACGTCACAGAGATGCCCAACGCTTGAGAACGACGTGTGAGAGACACATTTGGGCTTTCTTCAACTGAAGCCTCAGCGGCAGCAATATTCTCGACACTACGGGCACTTCTTTCTCTCACTGGCACGGGAACATTTTGTACTGTGCTTGTTGATTCAAATTTTTCCACTAGACGCTCAATTGTTGATCTGCTAGGACGATTATGACGACCATAAATAGGACGTAGCGCTTTTAACGTTGAGGCCACTGACTCCGAATTTCGGTAGTCAATATTGACTCGTATATCTTTTATGAAATGGCAAACCTTACTGAAGAGAAATGTCAAAAGAGCGGCAAGAAATTCGGCGTCGTTTGCTGTCCCTGTCGCTTTACTTTTGTAGCGTTCCTGTTGAAAAACCCTTTAGTATGTTTGGTCGTTCAGTGTTATTTAGGTCAGGCAAGCATACTGAATGGAGGCAATTTCTTAGGGTGGCGACAGTCTAGAGCTTAGTGTGTTGGCCTGTGACCCGTGCGGTGCAGGTCCAATCCCCATGCGGAAGAGTAACATACGTCGCCCATTCTCCACCATCTACACCAAAAGGAGGATTTCTGCTGAGTAGTACAATGAACCATTACCGAGTCTGAGTGCTCTGGGATTTTGATTTCCTTCGCATGTGTTTCATGTGCGTTGATGCAAGCATTACTGCGTGCGTCCCTACTGCAAATGTGTTTCAGTCAAAAAAGGTATGACTTTTAGGTCATGTCATTCGTATTGGTGAAGTTTTCAACAGGCCTTGCAAAAGAGAATACCTTTTAGTGTATTGATTGTTTACTTAAATTTTTTTCTAGTACCTACCTATTGTTGAGAAAAAATCTTTTCGACAACGGTTCCGAAAAGTTAATACCTCAAAACCGAATTTTATTGAGAAATGCTTGTTGTTGATAAGAATTTAATAAATTGTTGCAATGCAATCCAAATGCAACAGAGCGACGTACTTAAACAACTGTCAAACACTTTTAGGTTATGTTTTTTTGTGCTTCAGTCATTAGACCTATGCTCTAATTTTAATTTAAAGTTCTATAAAACTTCACGCAGAACTTAAAAGCAAAGTAAAATGTAGACGTACTGTTACCACAACGAACTCGTTTTTGACATTAGGGTCTTTCATTCAGAGTGATCGAATTTTAGTTTTAAATAAACCAACGGATGACCCGTCAAATTTAGTTTTTGCTATATTTTGAAACTTGGACAATGCAGTAATGTTCGGAACAAGATATCGTTAAAATGACACCACAGACCTTTTTGCAATTATGCACACGATCGCTCCAATTTTTGATCACCATGTCCATAATTTAAGGCCAAAGTTTGTGCGTTTTCGGCAAAGACTTGTGCGTTGACGTACATAATAATCGAATATCCATCCTTCAGCAAATCAAGCGTAGCATTAGCTGTATTGCATTTAGAGTCGTCTTGCTGAAATTACATCTTCTCTATATCGATCTTCTCAAGTTCTGTAGATTGTTCGCTGTTGAATAAAGCTATCACTGTTTTTTTTTGGAACGTAAAGATGGATCAGTTATGCCAGGATCCCGGATTTGGTCATCACCATATTGAACTCGATGAAAACGTGAGTCTCGACTGGAAATTTGTTTTAACTCATCTTAGCTAAAGACTATGATCACATTCGCCAAAGTGCATCACTGACACTTCTTAAATGAGAATGCATGAGTCCTTCTTGCTGATTGGCAGTGTAAGCAAATAAAAATTACATTCAATCGTCCTTTTATCGGTAAATCGGAGACCACCGTAAAAACCCATGGCCTTGCAATAATCGATTACTGATATTTCTCACTGCCAAAGGTAAACATTCGGACCCAAAAACAATCAGGATCTCAATGCACAAGAGCAACAGATCCAGACCGCAGCTCTGGAGATCGATATATGGAAAGTGTTACGTTTAGCACCGTTGTGGCACGACAACGCGCGGCACATCGATTTCTTGCGATGCGCTGCCATGCTGCCGCCGCCGGCTTACAGATTTGTATCTTATTAGTGGGCGGGCTGATCGAAAACCACCATCACTTCCACTACCAAATTCCTATTTGATTTTCCCATGACCGCGATCGATCGGAGACTCCAAAGTGAAGAAGGAAGATGGAATCAAAGAGCGGTGTTTAAATCATTTACCCAGAAGCAGAGGCATACGCTGCACGGAATCGTTTTCGAATGCGAATCAGAGATAATGTGGAGGTGGCAAAAGTCAAAGGATAACCATTTTGGGAAGATTTGTTTGTTTATGTGTAATGCGGGACGCTGGTCGACTCCCCGAAGGGATATTTGTTTCTTGGAGTTCACCTGATTGCTTTTTCCCCTATACGAAGGTAATTAATTTCACTGCAGGCCTTTGTCTTGAATCAGTAAAGAAATGGAGTTAACTTCCTTTGGTGGGATTTATGGTTTTAATGACATCCTGAGATGCTTGCGAGATAATGACATGACGTTATGTTTTTGCAATTTGACTGAACCTCTGTTCCAAGAAGTATCGTTTTTCCGAACTAAAAACACATCCTTGTTGAAAGTTATTTAATTTCCATAAATCTACTCAACTGGAGTGCGTCCTTGAATCCACCCTCCACCCTCAACTGGCGCCACGAAAAGAACAGGTCACCCAGCGAATAAGGACATTGAACTTTTCAGTTATTTTTTGCGCTAAAAAAATCGATGTACACCCGGGAAAAACAAAAACACATCCATCCAATCTAATGGCATTAAGAACATGAATAACCTCTCCCAAGGATCTAGTACTTGGTACACAAGTCCTCCTAGAAAAAGCGAGTATCATCTATTAAAAAGCAATTACGTTCATCTTATTTCACTAACAGATCAACAATGGCCGATGCAACCGACGAGCTGACAGAGATGTAGGTATAGAGAAATGTCAGGACTTGGTTGGGTCCTCATCGATAAAACCTATGGCGCCAACGTCGCGTCGGGTCGTCGATGTCATCCTGTGCAACGAAACTTTTCACTGCATTTTTTCTACTGATGTTTGTGGATGTGTCGCCTTGCTGTTTTTGGCCAACAAATAATCACATTCCGCCGAAGAAATTAAATTATTTTTTTCTTATTCATGCGGCAGATACGAGTATGGTATTTTTAGCTCACACAGGACATTGTCGTTCGTCGTAGACCCATCAATAACTTGCAAGCCACCCAGACTAGCTGATGCCAATGGCTCGCTCAAGCATTCCCCTATGCGATGGTCTTTTATGTATGAATCTGGATAGTGTTCGAGAATGGAGACATTTTTATTCCCTCTGTGTGTAGTGTATTGTGCAAGGATGCGACGGTTTCTAGGAAAAGATTAAGAGATATTGCGCTCATTCTCATGTGGCAATCTTTCTCATCATCTGCAATTACAATATGACAAATTGTATCACACGAGAGAGGGAGGTACGCTTGAGAGCCGGTTACATTTCACGACAGAAAATTATGTGCATTCTATGTAGGATGTCCCTGTGGCGATGTTTGCGGTGTAAAGTAGCAGCTCCAAGATGACGTCGACTAATAAGGTGATCATTTCACTAGTAGTGCCCACGAGTGGCACATGTCTTTACTTGGTTTAGCCAAGCAGATGAATCAGGTTTCGTATGGTGTAGGAATGTGACTTTTGGTTGGATTAGTTGACGGAACTCAGATACATTCCAGTTAATTGTATTGGCAATTTTGATAAAAAGAATGCACATTAATGTGTATACGGTAGGTAGTAGAATACTGAAAGCAGGCCCAATTTCTTTTGCACTATCAAACACTTTTCCCCAGTCAAGACTTGACTTTGTAAACAGTTAAGAATCAGTGGGCGCAGTGACTTAGTGGACGTAGGGCGCAGGCCGTTGGTGCGAAGAGTAAATGAGCAGGGATTTCATCGTTTGACCCCAACCCAGGAAAATTACTACTTCAGCTCTTGCTGTATAATTGTATAAATAGTATAATTGTCATAACAAAAGTTCGCAATCGGCAATAGCTTTAGGTTCCTATTATTCATTTCGAATGTTTGGATTAGCTATATACCCTAAAGCCAAGGGATGCTGATTTGTACAAAGGAAAAAGCAATACGCGATACTGTGAAAATGACCGTTCTATAAAGCTGATGTCACACACCATTAATATCGTTGAGCAGGTATTAGATAGCCGACTGTGGACAATAATACGGACATCTGATCACCACTGCGGTTTTGTCTCAGGTATGTTACTACATTATAAACAAACAAAATAACGTTTCCATTAGTTCGTTCGCTGGCACCAAATACTTTCGGTGATGTCACAGTCCAATTGCACTCAACTGTCAAAAATACCCCGTATTCTTTTACAATGCTTAGGCTTCATCGTGACGATTTAAATTCAAAACGGAATGTCCGGCATTGACCTTACCACCCGAAACAATATTTACTCAATTTGGCACTTGATTAGAAGCGGCTCAGTTGTTGACTCATTCTATGCAGACGACGCACGCTGCGTCAATCGAAATAGCGCAAAAGTTATTTGCGTCGCGTGAAATAGAATCGCAATTCGCCTACATCAAAAGCGATTTCGCTGTAATCGCCCGTTCAATAACAAAACTGGAAACGCAAAGCCTGGAATCAAACGAGAGTGTTGAAGTAAATGAAGGTGTTTTGTCGAAAATGAACATGCTTCAGCGGAATTCGTAGGCAAGCTGAGGCCGTACACGCACGCAATGCCGGCTACGAAACCGTCAGATAAACACCAGATATGTTGTACGATGGCGAAATCATCCAATATTCCCAAAAACTCTCCACGGCAAGTATTTGCCAACGACTTCTATCGAGTCTTTGGTGAACTAAAACCTTAAAAAAAGAAATGTTTTTTTTTTTATAAAAATGAAACATATTTTGCTATTTTTTGGAGCATATTTCCAAGCTGGGCTAAGATCATGCAGCGCCCCCCGACAAAAGTTGTTTGTCGTAAAAGAAGACTTCTTCTTCCTTATCAAGAGGAAATTACACCTTCCACTTCACTGGATTTCTACTTGTCCGCACGTCCCGCAAGGGCACTTTGTTGATGTAGTACATTCCAGCTACTGAGGCATCGTGTAAACTAGATTGCTAAATAAAATGCATCATTGTATACGTGCTATGTTTGTCTGAGGCCCATTGTGGGGTTAAGCCGTTAAGGCAGGTATCCACACTAAGCCATTACTTTTATTTCTGTCCGCACGTGGGCTTAACCGGATTCCTCCAATAAGTATTAGTATAGTAGGCCTCTCGATGTTGCTGCAATTGTGTAATCAAAGAGGAGGCCTGTCTCTCTTTTGTGATTAAATGATTTCATAGGGTCTTTTCATAGGGACAACAATACAGCGCTCCGTTTTCGACTAAGAGGAGAAATTACATCTAGGCAAATTTAGCATTCAGGTGAGTCTAGGTTAGGTTAGGTTAGGTTAGGTTTATGTGGCTGTCGGCAGAAGCCGACACACTTAGGCCAATTTAGGCCCATTGTGATACCACGTATGTATTATCTACCCCAACTCTGTAGATGGGACTGGCCAACGACACGCGGTTGTTCTCAAACGGTCCCCCATCTACGTACTAACCGCGCCCAACGTCGTTTAATTACGGTGATCTGACGAGAACCGATTAACTCGACGTGGTATGGTCGTTGGATCAGGTGAGTCTAGTGACGTTTACATCTTGAAACTCTCCCGCAAGTCTACATAAAAATTCGTGGGTTGAATCGGCTGGAGATCAACGGTGTTGTTAAAGGGCGATCAAACAAAAATCGAGAACAGGAGCATACACGTTTCGAAGTCGGTAAAAGGCAGGCCTTAAAACTTCGGGATCAATGAAATAACCAGCATTTGATAGGCTTTAGTTATGAAGTGATCCGAAACCAGGAGGCCTACCGAAGCTCATTAAGGTCGAACAAAATTAGCACTAGGGTGCTGTAGTAACCTTACGTTGGCAAGACAAATTGCTGAAGCCGATTCCATGAGGTTAAAAGCGTCTACAACATTAGAGATCATATTTTATACGCCTCAGTCTTTCAGTATTTTGAAATCAGTAACATTTGATGCTTCATTGACGCAAGGAATAGGTACCAATCATAAAAAGGGGAGGTAGTTTCAAATCCCGCGGGCTTCTGTATTTGTATACTCTATTCTAAGCGTATATTAGCTTTGACTCATAGATTGTAATATACCTGCCTAAAAGCTACTATATTCATGACAATACCAACTTTTACCTACGAAACCCTTCTCCCTTCGTCCTTGCGGCACGGCCGTCTTGACATTTCATCGCGGTGAGGGGAGGAGCCAGCCTTCCAATAATTGCACCTTGTCGATAGACCAATCAGTGATTTGTCTTTCATATCTTATATGTTTTGTAATAATAACTACGACCTGGTTCACGAAATAAAATCGTTTTGCAGGTACCTTTCTATTAGAAGTTCCTGCTAACTCCGCATTTTAGACCAGGTTATTTAAATCGCTATTTCTAAAGATTTCGTTCTTTGTATACGGCGTAAATTTCTTTTATCCAAAACTTTGAGGGCTGTAATATTAAAATACCAAGGCGCGTCCAGAGCTTCTTGCAGTTTTTCCGCAGTCTCTTCGACCGTTTTACCTACTGCCAGGATAGCAGTGTCGTCAGCAGATGTAGCTAGCGCAGTGCCTTCTACGTGTAGTATATCACGAGTGTATAATAAGTATAAAACTGGACCAAGGACTCTTCCTTGCGGCACACCAGCCATTATTTCCTAAAAATCTGAATATTCGTTTCCACATTTGACGTGGAATAATCTATCAGTTAGGTAACTCTTTAAAATATTATATAGATGCTCCGGCAGAACTTGTTGTAAGTTAAACTTTAAACCTTCATGCCAGACCTTGTCAAAGGCTTGAGAGACGTCAAGGAATACGCTTGAACAAATCCTTTTCTCTCCAAGAGATTTTTCGATTATATGTGTTATTCTATGCACTAGTTCAACTGTAGAATGCTTGCTTCTTATACCGAATTGATGATCCGGAATGAGATGAATTTCTTCTGTTACCGGCTGTATTCGCCTAATAAATATTCTCTCGAACACTTCGGTAATAATTGGAAGAAGAGAGTTTTTTTAAAATTCGCCCAATGTCACGCCAACAATTTAACAAAAAATGTTTTATCGAAAAATCAAAGTTATATACTCTCTTAAGACCCAAAATGCTTTTTTGTAAAGATTTTTAAAATCCGCCCACTATTGAAAAAACCGCTATATTGAGGAAATTATTAAAAATGAAATGAAATGTTCTTTGCAATATATGTAGATCAAGTTGTTTTGAACGATTCCTTCATATGAAGTTTTCTGCCATTCCCCACTTTTTAGGATTGTTTTTTTTTTTAAAGAAGTTTTTTCGATAACATCTATCAAAGTACGTTTTTTGATAGATGTTATCGAAAAACGGTTATGTATAACAAAATATTCCACGCCCAGTTTTTGAAGAACAGGAATAGGAATAGGGTATCCAACAGCTCACCCAAACGGACTGTAGCCTTTCCATTGTTTAACTTGAATATTGTATACATTTTAAATTCTGTTAAAAAGCCTTATCTAATGAAGACAAAGTATCCCTAAGCGGGAATAACATATTGATCCTGAAACGCAACAAAAAAAAATATTTATCATTGTTATATTCACGACCTATCCATGAGCAAGATGAGGTGTGTCTTTGCTATGAAGCATTGCTTGCCTTGCACGGCGTCTGCTCGTTGGTTGGGTGTGATCTTGCTGCTTTTCCCTTGCGTACAGATGGAGATTTCTTTTACGCGAGAGAGGGTAGGATATGTACAAAGAAGGTGAGGTGTAGTCACCTCCTCCTCCTCGTCCAAGCAGCTTCTGCAGAAGTCGTTTGAATAAACGCCAAGCCTCGATGAGTGCCTGCATTTCAGACAGTGCCCTGTAATGGCACCTACCTATAGTGGAGCAAATATGCAAATATGGACTCTTAGAGCGTCGCAGGTCCAGCTTTGGCCAGGTACGCTTAGTCGCTAGACATGTATTACTACTTGTCCACCTAAGGTGTTTACTCTCGATTGCGAATAGCTTGAATAAATATTTGCATGTAGCGATTGGTATACCCAGAGAACCCTTTTTAGGTAACAGAGGTACTGTTGTTCCTTCTTTGGCGAGTTCATCTGCCCTACAGTTTCCTGGAATGTCTCTATGCCCGGCATCCAACAGAGGTGAATGTTAAATTGCTCCGCCATCTCCCTATGAACGGCAGTCAAGGGCTGCGATGGAATTTAAAGACACTGAATCCACGGACTTAATCGCGGCTTGACTGTCTGTGAAGATACGGATGTCCTGTCATTCACCGCGATGTTGGAAGTAGTTATTAGTATATTATATAAAAAAACATTAATCTAGTTAGCAAGTTTAAATTAAATAAGCAAAGATAGCCTATGTAAATATGTAGGTATATAGATGAGCAATGAACAAACAAAGAAGCCAATAAAAAGAAACATCGGGTATGTACACTCCGTTCCACGTTCTTGAAATAATTTTACGAAATTTTTTAAATCCTTCGATAATATAAGAAAAACCAAATACGTCATAAAATTAGTCATTTTTTTTCGTTCCGCCTTATTACGAACAGTAACTAAATCTACCTGACAGATGCTTAAAAGGTGATAAAACAAAACATTTTTTTTTTAGAATAAATTAATTTGTGTTTTGTTAAGATTATAACTATATTTTTTAATAATGTTTACTACCTCCCGATCGCTGTATCACCAATTATTGAGGCCTATAACTTGATTCGTGCGGTTTGCTAAGAGATGGCGTAACTTGTATTATTCCATTGTTATTATTCCATTGGAACCTGCGTTGGAAAGCTACTGTCATTGTACGTCATTTCAGTATATGTCATTCATTTGAAGCGCAAACAACAATATTTTTTTTTTCACTCAAATACTCGTATGTCGAACTTTGTGCCTGAAAAAGTGTTTTTGCGGGGAGTTCTTCTTCATTACTTTAATATGAAGAAAACTGCTGCCGAAAGTCATCGTATTTTGGTGGAGGTTTATGGTGAACATGCTCTAGGTGAGCGAACGTGCCAAAAGTGGTTTGCACGGTTTAATAGTGGTGATTTTGGCTTGGAAGACGATGAACGTCCTGGGCAGCCAAAAAAGTTTGAAGATGAAGAACTGGAAGCATTACTCTATGAAGATTGTTGCCAAACACAAGAAGAGCTCGCAGAATCTTTGGGTGTCACTTAAGCAGCCATTTCAAAATGTTTAAAAGCAGCTGGATATATTCAAAAGCAAGGAAATTGGGTTCCACATGAACTCAAGCCGAGAGACGTCGAAAGGCGGTTTTGCATGTCCGAAATGCTGCTGGAACGCCACAAAAGGAAGTCGTTTTTGCATCGGATTGTTACTGGTGATGAAAACTGGATCCATTACGACAACCCCAAGCGCAAAAAATCATATGTGAAACCCGGCCAACCAGCCAAATCAACGGCAAAGCCGAATATCCATGGCACGAAATTAATGTTCTGTATTTGGTGGGATCAGAAGGGTGTGCTGTATTAAGAGCTGCTAAAACCGGATGAAACCATCAATGGACAACGCTACCGAACACAATTAATCCGTTTGAAGAGAGCAGCAACCGAAAAACGCCCGGAATATGCGACCAGACACGAGGCAATAATTTTCCATCATGACAACGCTCGGCCCCACGTTGCTATTCCGGTTAAGAACTATTTGGAAAACACTGGATGGGAGGTTTTACCCCACCCGCCTTATAGCCCAGACCTTGCCCCTTCTGACTACCATTTGTTCCGGTCGCTGCAGAACGTACTCACTGAAATACGGTTCACATCAGGGCAGAATATCAAAAATTGGCTTGATTCATTCTTGGCTGCCAAGCCGGCGCAGTTCTTTTGGGATGGGATCCACAAATTGCCAGAATGATGGGAAAAGTCATAGCTTCAAATGGGAAATACTTTGAATAATACTATTATACATGTTATTATATATATTATATTTATTATATAAAAGTTATATCCCCAATTATTTAGTGGAATTTCGGAAAAGGCTTCATTTATTTCTTCCGGGTTGGAGTATAGCTTTCCTCCTTCGTACACCTTTTTTGAAATCCATCCCCACATGTTTTCCATGATGTTCAAGTCCGGTGAATATGGCGGCCATGCCAGTAGGTCTACATTTTGACTCTGAATCCAAGGTTTGGTTATTCTTGCGGTATTTATCGGTACATTGTCCTGTTGGAAAATCCATCGTTATTCACCAAACAATTTCGGAAAAATGAGGGAAAGCTCATTCCAGTATAGATTTGTAGGTGATTGCGGTCATTCTTGAGCTTTGAAACTCCACCTCCTTCGCTGTCCAATCCAATTTCATTATATCCGTCCTCAAATCATGGAAATTATAATTATATCCATCAGGTCCATCCAAATTAAACTTTTTCCCATCTGAAAAGACAACGGTAAGCCACTCTCGACTCCACTTGATGTGGCTTATTGCGTCAAGTCGCTGACTTTTGCGTGCTGCGTTCAACGGTGGTTTGTTTTTCATTTTGTTTGTGTCATGTTAATATGGTTGGACTGCTGTATCATGCGATAAACAATTGATCTACTAGCTTCAACTCCAGTTTCTGCCTTGATTTTGCTTGCATTTTAAGCAGCTCTCAGTATCGCCCGTCGATCCTGACTTTGTTCCTGCTCTAATTATTCCTCCTTTCCGGTTCTTAAGATAGCTGTGAACAACAGTTTGTCCTCTTCCAATCTTACCGGCTATCAAACGGATGTATTTGCCTTGCTCCTTGTAAGCTCGAATTTGGCCTATTTCCTCCTTGGTTAATGAATTCATTTTACCCATAGTTGCTGTTTCTATGAAATTATGTTTTGAACTAATGTTCCTTGTACTCTAAATGCCTTTATATTTGGTTTAAAATATGATAACAGGTAGATTAAGTTGCTGTTTGTAAACAGGTGGAATGAAAAAAGGACTAATTTTATGACCTTATTTGGAAAAGCGTCATAAAAATTGAATTTATCTGCCTAATCCTATTTTTTTATAACATAAACATAATAAAGCCTTCTTTCATATTTTATTTGGGATTATCGAAGGATTTTAAAAAAATCGTAAAATAAGATCAAGAGACTACCGTTCGTAAGCACGTGAAAGGAGTAGGTATACTTTATTATCCGCTGCTTTTGATGTCCTATCTGCTATTGATAATCCTGTGATAACATCATCCAAGAAGTTAATCATATAACATACAGACAAATGCCAGTCAGACAAACGCCCACATACACAAGCAACTGACAGAAACAGATATACAAGAACATACACATTCGTGGATCCTGCATATACTCACCCAAACACAGACAGAAAGAGGCAGCTACGGCTGTTGTCCCGCCCCGGTTTGGGCGGGGGCACTAGCGACAAAAGAAACAAGTAGAAAACTATCATCCGCACACAGGCTTAGCCCATTAAGGACGATCTGCAGTTTTCGAACCATCTCGGACAAAGCGTCCTTCGTCATAGCTAGAAGGATACCCATAGACATTCCAGCGGGCGAGATGTTGAGGATCTACAACAGAAAATCTCCGGGCGGATAAGATGCAAGGGAATGGCAAGAATAAAAGAAGGAGAAAGATCAGTTTCAATAGCTATGTATCAAACCAGGTGGGATAACACTACAAAAGGCAGACGAACAAGGCAGATACAAGCTGATCCCGAAAACCGAGACCTGGACAAAGCGAGCACATGGAAAGAGCAACTGCCACCTTACGCAGTGTTCCTGACTGGCGACGGCAGCTATAGTAAATACTAACATCGATTTAAACACGATAGTTATCCAGTTTGTCTAGATTTTCCAGACCAGGAGGAAGACACGGGGCACGCAGTTTTTCATTGCAGGCAATTCCTTGAATGGAGAACGAATCTGCCCAAGCCACCGTTCCTAATAGACCATATGTTGCAATCGGAGGGCAATTGGATGTCAGTTTGTAACCTGGTAACAATTTTTCAAAATTAGCTGCGGATAGTAGAAAAGCTAATGAGAGCATCAGAAGCAACTGGCACAAGACAAGCTGGTAGGACCGCGTTGCGAGTGGGTGAAGTGTGCTATGTGTTGATTAGTACATAGGCGCATTCCTGACATCGAATATTCGGGTTTGCGTTCATGTCATCTTTTGAAGACACATCCATTGGCACGGCCAAGAAAAAAAAATCTATGGCTGAACCCCCCCCCCCCCCCCAAAACAAAGTCGACTGTTATACATATTAATCTGAAAATTAAATTTTTCGACATTGCATTCTCTGATTTCACATGATATAAAATTTGTCCGGCATTTTCAAGTAACTTCAAGTATTTTCAAGTAACTTCAAGCATTTTCAAGTAACTTCAAGCATTTCCAAGTAACTTCAAGTACGTTCAAGCATTATCAAGTAACTTCAAGTTTTCAAGCATTTTCAAGTAAGTTAAAGTAACTTCAAGCATTTTCAGGTAACTTCAAGTAACTTCAAGCATTTTCAAGTAACGTCAAGTATTTTCAAGCATTTTCAAGTTACTTCAAGCATTTTCAAGTACCTTTAACCATTTTCAAGTAACTTCAAGCATGTCCAAGTAACTTCAAGTATGTTCAAGCATTTTCAAGTAACTTCAAGCATTTCAAGTAACTTCATGATATAAAATTTTGTCCGTTCCGATTTGCAGATTATTGCCTCACACAGCAATGTTGCTGTTGTTGTAATTTTATCCAATTCGCTTCATTATATAGTTATATATGTGCATAATTTTTGTATTGTGCACTTCTATGTATTGTCCCCTACCCAAATATATATAGTGTTGGCATATCTATGTGACTTATAACAGCAAAAAAGGGGGGAAACACGTTATAGGCAACTCCGTATTAATATATAGATGAACCAGCTTGAGTTAAGCGAAGCCAAGAAAAAGGCCTATTAGTCACTAGTATAAATAATAACCAATTGCCTATGTATTAGAATTTTTTTTTTTTTTTTTTTATAATTTGCTTACGCTTAAGGGATTTTTTTCTGTTGTTACAGTACCCTTATAATGCTAAGAACATAGTGTAAGCTACTTGGTATTAGAAAGAATAGAGAGATAGGAAAGAAGTGTTTGGGTGCAGTTGTAGGGTTTTTCTCCACGGGTGGTGTCTAAGTTACTTAGGGAGATTACGATTTATGTATTCGGTATAAAGTAATGGACTTGGCCGGGATTCGAACGCACGACCTTCCATTCCGTAAGCGAATACACTACTACTGCACCATTGCCACCCGCCATATTGCATAGAATTGCCATAGATCGTGTGTTTGCAAAAAAAGCATTGTTCATCGGAAAGATCCGGTTTATGTATCGAGACATACTGTCGGCAGTTATTTTTGAAATGGGTTGTTATTTATTTGCTATAATGATTTATTTCTTGGTGAGTACGCCACAATTTTTTCTCCAGAAGAATCGAAGATAATTTCATGGTCAGAAACTTTTCATTAAATACGAATGGCATCTACGAATTACCTACTGCAATCCATCAAGAAAAATGCCAAAGAAAAAATTAAAACCTACGATACGTTTAAGTCCAAATGCATATCATTACTCCAAATTTCCGAAATTTTGCAAATCTTCGCCTTCCTAAAGTCCATAAATTTAAATCTTTATCTTACAAAACTTCTTCCTTCTGCGACCGCAATTCCATTAATTAATTTTCACTCGTCCCATATTCCGATAAAAGTCATACATCTCTTTGCGGCCAATATCTGAAGTCCACAAATAGGACAAACGATGATACCATTTGGCTTTGGTGGCTATGCCATTTCCAGTGTAGCTTCTCCTGAGCAATAAACGAAGAAACCACAACCTGGTCAAAACTATAAATTACATCTGCAATAAAAGTGACGATTATCATCTCCAAGTTAACTGTGCCCGCCGACCATGCTCGAAGAGGAGCATACGCTCCGCACTCGTCGCTAGAGCTTTACACTGTTGCATACAATTTGCATAAAAAAAGATACGAGTACACGAGCTGCAATCGATATGTAGATACAGGTATCCCGGCGTATGCGAGGAGCATGACAATTATTTTACTGGTGATGCCCTTTTGGTCCTGCAGGCGATACTGGAGGATGATAGCATCATCTGTGGAATTAAGTTATTTGTAAGCGTGCGCGACAATGACATGTAGAACAACACAAAGACCATAGAGAGGATAGAGAAAGTGTGAGAGATACATTACATATGTACGTCGAGCTGGTAGTCGTAGCGCCCGTTGCCGACGGGCCCCAATGTTTCTACGGCCTTTGGAGGTTATCACGACGACGACGATGTTGGGATACACCGTACACAAATTGACTCGTTAACAAATGACTGTCGACTGCAATTCGATATATTGTGTTTGGAGAAGCAGTGTTTAGCTTTGGCCCTTTTGTCATGGGCGAGCAGTGTGAGGTTGCAAATGGATTATTGTCCTGCACAGGAGTTTTGTAATTAAAATTACATTCCATCTGCGAACATTACACTCTTGGCAGCAGGGATTTGAGCTTGTTTTAATGTAGTCAGAGAGACATGTGTCGCTGTCGATGGTAATAAAGTCAGGAATTTGCTGTGTATTTCCCAATAAATTGATGCAGTTAATCTTATATCTGAGATTTTAATTAACTACTGGGGTAGGATTAATGACTCGCATACAGGGGCGTAGATAGGATTTGTTTAAATTTGAAATTTTTTCAAAAGGTCAAAAAACCTTCTGATAAAAGAATAGCTGGGAAAAAGTTAATGAAACACATGGTTTATTTCTAATTTTATAAAATAAGTCTCAATTTTACAAAAATTAGAAACACTATATTGCTCTTTTAATACTATGTCAACGAGGTGAGTCGTTATTAGAATTTTTATATAGCAACAACCTCGTCTTTCTAAACAAGGGAAATAGTCCCACTTTTAGAAATTCCATAAGAGAAGAGGTCCTAGACCTTACTATCTCGTCTCCTTTTATGAAAGATATCATAGAGGTGTGGCATGTGTCTGGCGACGCATCTCTATCGGATCATATGCACATCCGATTCGAGATAAGATGCAATGCCGAACACGCGTCAGTCCGTTATAACAACAGACTGACTAATTGGAGAACTTACCGCGAAAATCTAGCGGTCAGATCTGACATGCTGCCAGAAGCACCATCAACAACAAATGATGCAGATGCTGCGCAATGTCAAATAAATGATATTATTCTTGCCTCACTCAAAAGTAGTTGCAAGGTTAAAAGAACCGTGGTTAAAAGGTGCGTACCATGGTGGAACGATAACCTTGAGTCTATTCGAAAGAGAGTGAGAAAGTTTTTTAACAAAGCCAAACGCACCGGCACATGGAAACAATATAAATCCATGCTGACCATATACAACTTAGAGTTGCGCAGATCCAAAAGAGCCTCATGGCGTGCAAGCTGTGAGAAGATCGAAAAACTTCCAGAGGTGGCACGCCTCCAAAGGGCTCTGTCAAAGGATCAAGCAAAAAGCATGGGATTGTTAATCAAATCAGATGGTTCAATCATACGCGACCGGGAAGAAACGCTGAAAACTTTGCTTCAGGCTCACTTCCCAGGGTCTCACACGATGGTCATTACAGATGATCATATAGCGGAGGTCTCAATTCCAAGAAACCTCAGCAGAATTAATAGTTTATCCGGAACACTGTTTACTCCGGATAAGGTTAAATGGGCAATTAACTCATTTAAACCATTCAAGGCATCAGGAACAGACGGTATTTTTCCAGCCCTCATTCAAATTGGAATAGAATTTTTATTACCATCCATGATTGCCTTATTTAGGTGCAGCTTCAACTGGGGGTATATACCAGTTACCTGGAGGGAGGTAAACGTAGTATTTATACCTAAACCGGGAAACAAGCCGAGCGAATTACCTAAATCATATCGTCCGATAAGCTTGACATCGTTTTTTCTGAAAACAATGGAAAGGATTATTGACATCCACATTAGAGAATGCATATTAAAAAGCATGCCTCTGCACCCTCACCAATATTTTTTTTTTTTTTTTTTTTTTTTTTTTTTTATAATTAGCGCGCACTAAAGGGATTTGTTGGGACCCTTATAATGTATTAGCTACACAGCGCGGGCGTTAAGGAAATTAGGGTGAGAATATGTGTACCAAAAGGGCAAATCCACGGAAGGCGCTCTGTTGAGACTAACTACAGAGATAAAAAAAACGCCTATCGTTGGAAAGAGATCGCACTTTGTGCCTTTCTGGACATAGAGGGTGCTTTTGAAAACACTGGATATGAATCCATATCAAATGCTTTGTACCATAGAAACATAGACAAACCAACTATTAAATGGATCAGAGCGATGCTGGAAAGTATCAGTAACAGCCGTAAGGGGCTGCCCACAAGGGGGAGTACTTTCACCCCTTTTGTGGTCATTGGTCTTCGATGACCTGCTACACAAGTTGAGCAATTTGGGCTACACTACAATTGGGTACGCCGATGATATTGTCATCATAGTCAGGGGTAAAGACTCAATTGGAGTCACATCAAAAATTAAAAATGCTCACAGCCATAGACTGGTGCATCAAGGAAAATCTTTAAATAAATCCCAGTAAAGCCGTCATCGTTCCTTTCACTAAAAGGAGGAAATTAGACCTAGGCCTAATCACAATAAACGACACGGTCTTAGAGTATTCCGACGAAGTCAAGTATCTTGGAGTAATCCTAGACAAGAGACTTAACTGTAACTCCCACATAAATAACAAAATCACTAAAGCTAATACAGCTTTATGGGCCTGTCGTCGCACATATGGCAGAACCTGGGGAATCTCTCCAAAGATCGTCCACTAGATCTACACAGTGATGATAAGACCCATTATAACATACGCCTCCATAGTATGGTGGACAAAATCCACACAAAAGTTCGCAATAGAGAAGCTCAAAAAGGTACAACGGCTTGCGTGCCTTGGTATCTCCGGAGCCATGCGAACCTGTCCAACAGCTGCCATAGAGGCAATAACAGGAATTACACCTCTCCACATATACATTCAAAAAGTGGCGATCCGCAGTGCAATAAGTCTAATACAGTTAAACGAGATAAGTCTTAATGATCATCCGGAACTAAAGACCCTTCTCGATGAACTGCCAGAACTTAACATGAACTGCGCGGTCACAGACCGCATTCAAAAATCACTATGCTTCAACAAACGGTTCTCCACGGAGATCCCCAAGAGAGAAGCATAGGTTAGTAATAACCCACCAAACAGCCACAACGGCATAAAGTGGTATAAAGATGGTTCGAAAATGTAAACGGGGGTAGGAGCAGGAGTATACGGACCACACAAACGCTTTACGATACACATGGGCAAAAGTCCCAGCGTATTTCAAGCAGAGCTCCACGCCATTCAAGAATGCGCCAGCCACATTAATTTATCTGGCATAAAAGGTGCAACCATCCATATATTCACGGATAGTCAAGCAGCTATAAACGCCCTTAGCTCTTAAACCATTGACTCCAAATCAGTCATATACTGCTTCAATACCCTACAAACACTCGGAATAAGAAACAAGACCAAATTATGGGGGGTTCCGTGTCATGTCGGGGTAGAAGGTAACGAAAAGGCCGACGAACTGGCCAGAAAAGGTTGAGAAACACCTTTCATAGGTCCCGAAACTTTCTGCTGCACTCCTAGATCAGCAGCAATGGCAGCAATAAAAAGCTGGGAACATAAAAAATGTATCCATCTTTGGGAAAGCATCCCAGGTCTAAGACAGGTCAAACGAGCCATTCGGCACTTCAATCAAAATGCCAGCAAATGTCTAAACCTAAGCAGGCATGATATCAAAAACTTAGTAGGTTACCTTACTGGTCACCATGGTTTAAGATATCATCTACACAAAATGAGAATAGCAGACTCTCCTGAGTGCCGACTCTGTCTTGAAGAGGACGAGTCAGCTGAATACATTTTATGTGAATGTCCAGCCCATAATGGAATTAGAAAGAAGATCTTTTTCAGGGAAAAAATGAGCCCCGAGGACATAAAG
This sequence comes from Portevinia maculata, assembly GCA_949715645.1. Taxonomy (NCBI): domain Eukaryota; kingdom Metazoa; phylum Arthropoda; class Insecta; order Diptera; family Syrphidae; genus Portevinia; species Portevinia maculata. The sequence continues at coordinate 142,900,231 of OX454525.1, forward strand.
AAGTCATCTACTGGTAAAATTGTCCGCTTTATACGGAAAGTGGAAATTCTACTAGATTAAATTTTTCTGGCCCATACGGTATAAAAGATCTTTTTAGGTCGAAGTGGCCCCCCTTATAAATCGCCTTGGCGAGCCAGAATTTATAAAAAAAAAAAAATGTCAACGTCCACTTTTACAACACGGTGTTTATTTAGGGAAACAAGCCCAGTTAGACAATTCTTCTTTATCGTTGACGACACACAAGGTGGAAAATGACCTTTCCTTTGCTGCTGTAGTGACGGATTTTGGTATTTGATAGATGATTAGCTACAAATACAAAGAACTTCCAGCGAATTCTTGATATTCTCGAATGCAGAACTTCACTTATTAATACTTCAGGGAAAGAGTTATTTAAAATAGTCTATATCTGGAACATTTATAAATTCTGATTCGAGCAAGTCTTGCTTTATGTGAATCTATACCGTACTCTTCACAAATGGAGGCAACCGAGTGGAAGATTTTGCTGAAGTTCTCCAACGCCTTTTTTTTCCTGCATGAATGCATTCTATGCTGCGTCGCCAAATACATGTTCTGCTTCTGCTAGTCTTGATTTTCAATTTGTTTAACTATACTCAATGATACAGTCAGGGGTTACTCAATGCTTGAGATGAAGCGCTTCCTAAATTAAAATGCAGTTTAAGATTTTTAAGTGTACTACAAACTATAGTATTGTTTTTGCATCATCTGAAAATTCAGTGTTTTGATAGCTGAAAGTATTTGAAAAGCGTAAGATGATGCTAATGTATCCGTTCATGCTCTTGAAATATCCTCATGTCGATGACTGCTGAATCCATATTGCTGCACATAAGCTCTTAATTTTTTTTTTCTGATCTTCCTTTAACTGTTCATTGTCATTCATTGCATTTTAAAGAGCAAGCTGCCTTTTCGGATAATGAAAAATAAAGGAAAATCTTTCAAAAGTACCTACACTGTTTTTGATTTTTGTTACCTCAAAGACGTCATTAACTGCAAAGTTGAAGCTGTGCAAAGGGACATTTTTCTTTAAAATAAGCTTGAGCACTATGAAATTCGACGCTTGTTGATCATGCGCCATCAAAACCTTGACCAAAAACCAAGCCGAAAGATTTATAGAAATCGAGTAACACACAGCATTTACAAACAGCATCGTCTTCCTTGGATAAATAAGCTAAACATGTATATTTTTGTAGCCATGCTCTTTAAAATTTCAAATTTATTTAACTTCCCAAAGGTTTCCTAGCTTTATCTTGAAGTCCAAAAATTGAATTAATGCCGTCGGCAGATGACTTGTTTACAAACAATCTTGTATTAAATGGATGTTCTTACTGTGCCGTAAAAGCTATTTGCTCCTCGTCCCTTAAAAAAAATATTATGCGTTAACGGCCCATACAGGGCCTGAAACCTATCTTCTTCAACCACTTTCTTTGCGAAGTGGAAGGAACCTACAATTTTAAGCCGAATCCGAACGGCAAATTTGAGAAGCTTTTCATGACAATGCTTAGTTAGCGTCGGAGTTGTGTTTTCTTTTATGTTTGTATTTTCTAATGTGTAGGAATTTCGTTGTGGATGTCAGCAACATACGTGGGTTGTGGAAATTTTTTTTTTCATTATACGCCCATGTTTTTCATAACAAACCAGCCGTTTTGGCACTTAGTGAAACCCAGGTTAGCGTTGGCTCTGATTTAACAGAGTTTAGTCTACCTGGGTACAACTTAGTGCCATTATTCTTTCCCCATCGCGGTATCGCCGTTTATATACGTAGTGACGTAGCCTACCAACTTCAGCCCCAGTATGGTCAGTGTTCCAATCCGGAATTTAATTTCATTTGGTTCAAATTTCATGTCCGTAGGCAATTAATCCACTACTGTTTAATTTACAGAAGCCCCAACTTGGACAGACATTCAACTTATAATGAGTTTGATGCCCTGTCCGATTCCATTACAAGAATTGTGACCCTTCATCCTCGTTCTGAAATCGTTATTGCGGGTGATTTCAATATACACAATTCAGGCTGGCTTCGACATTCTGGTCAGACAACACCCGAAGGAAGGTACGTCGAGATCTTTGCTGAGGTAAATAACCTGACTCAGCTTGTAAATGAGCCGACACGAATACCGGACATTAGCAGCCAAACTGCCAACACTTTGGACTTGTTTCTTACCTCTCACCCCGATAAATACGCTTTGAACGTATTATCGCCTCTAGGTTCGTCAGACCATTGTATCATATCAGCGAATTTCTCGTACTCCAACCACATAGTTAAAGAACAAACTCCAAAAAGAACCGTATGGCAATACGAGAAAGCCAATTGGGAAAAACTAAACGGTTTCTTTAAGAGTTTTAACTGGTCACTGTGCTTCCTCGACAGCGACGTGGATGCTGCTGCTGATGTGACTCGAGCTGCAAAGAGGCTACCAGGTTAAAAGAGGTAAGTTTTCGGCAACTCAAAGCCAATCCATCTGAGGAAAGTCGTAAAAAGTTTAAACGAGCCAGAAATGACTGCAATGCCCACATTAATCGTGTCAAATTCTTCTATGACCAAAAGTTGAGGCAAAAAATACTACAAAGTCCCACGGGTAGTAAAAACTTTTGGTCATTTGTTAAAAACATCAAGAATTCGACCTCGTCATCTGTCCCGACACTTGGCATTCCAGCTGTCAGCTCTATAGATAAGGCCAATCTGCTTGCTGCTCACTTTGCAGTCAGCTCAACGCTCCCAGATTGTACTTTGTCTCCCCCTGTACTCGAGCGCGTAGAATTCTCCATGGGACCGATCCACTTTCGCACTCGTACAGTGGCTAGAGTACTTAAAGATCTTGACTTTCACAAATACGCTGGTCCAGATGGTATTTCCCCTATCGTTCTGAAGAGGTGTTCTTCTTCGGTGGCAAAACCATTGTGTAAGCTTTTCCATCTGTCCTATTCTTCAGGACTCTTTCCGGGAAGACGGAAAACAGCATTTGTCCAGCCTGTACCAAAAAAATGCGAATCTTCTTCTCCCTCCTCCTACCGACCAATTGCACTTACGTCCCTTCTTTCTAAGGTCATGGAAACGCTGATAAACCGTCAGCTAATGAAATATCTTGAATCGCGAAAACTTCTTAATGACCGGCAGTATGGTTTTCGTAGCAACAGGTCCACTGGTGATTTGATGACATATCTAACCGAAAAGTGGAACCAATCTCTTCATCAAGGTAGTGAAAGTAAGATTGTTGCGCTTGATACTTCAAAGGCATTTGACAGAGTTTGGCATCAAGCTCTCTTGTCGAAAATGCGTGCATTTGGAATCGATGATACTCTTCTTCAATGGATTAGAAATTACCTTTCGGACCGTTCAATTCAAGTTGTTTTGGACGGTTTCAAGTCTGCAACTCACCAAATAAATGCCTGCGTCCCCCAAGGCTCTGTTCTGTCCCCGACTCTCTTTCTCATTTTTATAAATGATCTCCTGTCTGTTACTTCTAATCCAATCCATTCCTTTGCTGATGACAGTACCCTCAGCTTCTCATATTCGTTTCTTGGGTCATGTCCCTCATCTTCGGGTATGGAACTGGAACGGCAACGTATGTTAAGCTCATTAAATTCCGATCTTAACAGCATAACTCAGTGGGGTAAAACCAATAGAGTGGAATTTAATGCTTCCAAAATTCAATGCTGTCTCCTGTCATTAAAGCAAAACCCACACACACTGCCATTATCTATGAATGGCACTTACATCGCTGAAACCGAAAGACTTTCCATTTTCGGTATGTGTGTTAATGACAACCTTCGTCGGAATGACCACATATTCGATGTCGCCAAGAACGCCGCGAAATGTCTAGGCTTCCTTAAGCGTTGTAAGAAATATTTCACCCCTTCTGATCTGGCAACAATTTATAAGGCCCGAAACTCGAGTACAACGCTCATATCTGGTCCGGTGCACCCATAACTTATTTGGAGCTACTTGGCAGGATCCAAAAACGTTATTTATTATCGTTATTTCCACCATAAGTGCTCAAACGAAATAGCCAGTTGCATTCCTCCCCTTGAACATTTCAACCGCAATACCCGCCATGCAAGGAATGCTCATCAGTTCACCCTCAAGCCTGTGTTCGGACGTACAGTGAACTTTTAAGAATCTTTCCTCAGCCGTACAACACGAATGTGGAATGCTCTTCCCCGCTCCCTTTTTCCTACACATTATAACCTACAGACATTCAAAACCAACGTGCATCGGCATCTCTCCTTTTCCTCTCACCCTAATTTCCTTAACGCCCGCGCTGTGTAGCTAATACATTATAAGGGTCCCAACAAATCCCTTTAGTGCGCGCTTATTATAACAAAAAAAAAAATTAATATCTTGGATGTTTGTCAGACGTTCGCAAGAGGTGGGGCAGAGGAAAAAAATGTTACTTGGCCCCGGCGGGAATTGAACAGGGGCCTTTCCATTAGTAACCATTGAGCCACTGCGCCCGACACCATTACACCTCCTCCCTTGCTGTGCCTTTTATCCAAGGTTATTTGATCCTGTCACACTTTGAAATCGTGAGCAACACTACTGCTTAAACGTATGTAAAAGACGCAAAAATATTGCGGTCAACACCGCCAAATCGAAATTTAACCGAACTTTCAAAAACCAAAGTACAACTCCAGCAAAAAAAAAATGCTGAATTCCCGTTCGCTCAGTTAGGGGTGGGTTCGATAACCTCAGCGCTCACTGATGAACGAGCTGGAGGCCTTTAGCGAACCTGGAAAAATGACGTGAAAGGTACTCGTACTTACTGACTTACTGTTGTCGAGGAAAATTTATTTCCCCGAGGGCAATAAGCGAAATGGGCGCCACACAATTTTTTATTGATTGGGCAGGTGGAAAATTGTGAAACCGTGCTAAACCAAAAAAAGAAACAAACAAAAATTTCAGAAAATTTCGACCAATGGAAACCGTTTCCAGCAAAGACGAACCGTTTTTTTTCCACAACATTATAAATGCCCCGGTGGAGCACGGCAGATTTTAATAACCGCTTTTTGGACTGCACTTATACAAAATGGAAACGTAAAGCCGTTTAGAGATGGCGCAAGACCGCGATATCCCGAAAGTTGGAAATAGTCCAAAAGAAAATGCTCGCGCGTCCCGTGATTTTCAGGGATTTTGACGGAGCCCGACCCGACCGAAATTTATATTTCGTCCGCACAATTCCCTAACTACCCTCACACAAAATCACTCTACTTAACTTTTTTTTCCTGTTTCCTCTCCTCTTCCTGAACCCTTGTGAATCCAGACCAGTCCCTTGGATATTGGTCCCTCCTATACCATGAACTTCGTTCCTGATGTGCTCTTTCTTTCTTATACGTTCCTTAATTCCTCTACGCTGCCCTTCTCGACTGTTCCATTTTGGTTTCTTTGTTTTTTTCTTCACTGTCGCAACCAATTACTTAAAAACTAAAACTAGTAACAGATTGTCTCTTACGATCGCTGGTCAACCAAGAAGTGATTGCCAAAACTTTTGTCCAGGCAGTCGTCCGCTGTCCTCACTCATACATTCGCACAAACCTGAGGAAGCAGAGCCAACGACAGCTCTCACTAGACAATTCAGCTGTATTGCTGAGGTTGTCAACTGTTTCATACTTGCCCATAACCACGCATACTTGGCCAGTGGAGTTAACGGCTCCCACTCGGTAATTCAGCTGTCGCTCTGAGATTACCAACCGCTGTTCCTTCCCCCCTCCATTAACGCGCATTTAGCTGGACCTTGCCGTTTTCGCTGCACTATGTATTTGTTACATAAGTGCGCTGACTTGGTCCCGCTAATGCTCTCACACACTCAGACTTTAGAATTCGCCCTTGTTGGAGGCCTTCAATGACAAGCGAATTCGCCGGCCGATCCTGGACAATGTACATACATATAAACAATTGAAACTTTGACATTTCGCGATTGTAAACGAAAAGAATCTTTCGAGAAGGACATTAATTTAACTAATCTTTTGCAAAAAGGCCCAAAGTGCATTTTTATTTTGTTGTTTAAGTAAAGTTACACGTTTTTAAAACATGTTCCCTCCCTCTTACAATCCGAAAGAAGGACACACCTAGAACGGTAGGATCCTGAAATCCCTAGGACCAGGCAAAAATGAACTATTTGGAAGGACAATCGCCCAGGAAGTCTGTGAGTGAAACAATTTTCTTGAAAGTAAAATAAAAGTGTATTAGAACCTAGCTATCTCGGTCGAATCGCGCGCAGGTTTGCGGAATAGGGAAGTGTTATTATTGCGCCAGCTCTTGCATGTGGTTGGTGTTTATTTTGTTGCTGTGTATGCCCTTTGCATGTATCCCTGGACACTAGTTAATCGCACAGTTTTTTTTTTTTTCTTTTTAGTTGCGGTCGTTTGTCTGGCCACTTTCCTTTTCGTCGTCGTAACTCTCATGGCTTCTAATTGTTGGTGCTATATGACCAAGTGTTTTACAGTGCGCAGTGTATTTGACATGGTGGTTTGGGGTGCTGCTTCTCCTTCGTTGCTCCATCGACGGGATTGGATCAAAAGGGAGCGTCATCCCTTCCCCCATCGATCGTGATACCCTACTGTGACTTTGGTAGTTCGGCGCAATTGTTACCAGAAGGGGCCGTCCGCTCGCTCTCCTCAATTGCATCACAGCCCATTTGCCTGTGTTTGAAGCAGTTGGTTCTGTGTCTGCTTCGTATTCAGACTGTCCGTCTGTTCGGGAGTGTGGTAGCTGGTAGTTTATGTTTACACAACTCCGCTGTTGCAGACCGTCCGTCTGTTGGGATGTTCCCATTCGTTGGGGTGTCCTGAACAATGGACCGTCCGTCTGTTCGTGGGGAGCCTTCTGCGCCGCGCGCTGCCCTTGACCTAGTTGGTTCCTCTGCTTTGGACCGCCCGTCCATGCCCAAGTGTACCTGTGGTGGTTTTGTCCCCAGGCTCGAGAGAAGTGGGCCAATGGCTGATGGCACCACGGCTGTCCCTCCAATCATCTGTATCTGTATCTGTCTGTATCTGTATCTGTATCTGTACCCTTTAAGCTAATCACAATCAAAAGATTGCATTCTTAATGTGAAACAACTAATTAATTAATTAAATAAATATACAAATAAATAAATAAATATACAATCAGTGGCGGATTTATTAGCAGGCTAAGTAGGCTTGAGCCTAGAGCGGCAGATTTTAGGGTCGGCAAATTTGAAAACCGATTTTTTTTTAGCTGGTTTCTGATGTGTAGATATCTCTGTAGAAATCCGCAAGACACCTTTCCGATGACTTTTCCCTCTTCTCTTTCATTGTACATTCAACGGTACCGCAGACTTCTATATTCTACGGTAAAAAACCCAGTTCACGGCCCCAACCAGAAATCGGCCGTTGCCAACACTTTCTATATTCTATGAGTGAAATGAGAGCGAAATTGCGGAAAATATATTTCACGCTCTTCCCACTCCCACTACGTACTCATACAAGTCCGACTACTGGTTGGGTTGGGGCTGTGAACTGAGCGGATTGTGTACGTATTGGTAACTGCGGTATTGGTGTGGTGGATCTAAAAAAAAATTGTTGCAAAGAAAAATGTTTCGTTGGAGATATTCTTCGTTTTCAAAACCATAATTGAATTTTAATTTTTTTGGTTTAAAATAAGTCTAAGTAATTTTAAATTACATACGATTAAATTGAATTCAAGTATGGCACACGTCACACACGCCCCAAACCGAATGCGGTTTACTGTTAAAAGGATATAACATTTTTTCCTCCCGCCATACGTCTCGCAGACGTAGATTATCTTTCTAGGGTTAAATAACTAAATAAGAGTATGTAGTGAACAACCGTTTTTAATTTATACTTTTTTGTGCAAATATTTTTTATTTTTTATAACTAAAATTTTATGAGAAAAATGTGAAGATTTGCTGGCTGTGGGGGCGGCAAAATTTAAGCATCCTAGGGCGGTACTGAACCTTAATTCGCCACTGCCTCCACTTCTTTAGATCCCAGGTACGCCAACCAATGTAAAGAGGGAATTGGTAGGGTGGGTAAGGAAACGAAGAGTATGGTCCTTGTTGCGGAAAATTATACCTCAACAAACCTTCCTCAAATCAGGCAAATAATAATTGTTTATATCGACTTCGTTCAAATTAAACTTTTTTTTTTGTCGGAAAAGACGAATAATCGGCACTCTCGACTCCACATGAGTGTTGCATTCCGTGGTTGCTTCATCTTCATTTTTTCGTACTAAATACGGGTGGCTTTCTGTATCGCACCCCAAACATAAATCTTAGCTATGATTTCTCCGGAAGAGCCTTGCATTGGAGCAGAGAATATTATCTCTATATATTATATATATATTGAGATATTGTTGCCTTAAAACGTCCTTTGCGATTTTTTTTCAAAGTTACAAAGTTTTTTTTAAGATAGTTATGTACAGTGGTATGGCCAGTTCCAACCGTTTGCGCTATGAAGCTGATACTCTGCCCCTGTTCCTTGTGAGCTCAAATTTTGCCTTTTTTTCCTTCACTTAAAGTCTTTCATTTTCCAATAGTTGATGATTCAATAAATAACTAATGTCCTTTGAACTCTAAATACGCCACATGATTCCGAATGTAATACCAGGTAGATTTTGCATGTCGCCTTTAACAACTGATACAAAAGAGGTACATTTTATGATCTTATTGAAAAAAAAATGCATACAATTAAAAATGTTCAACCTTACAGTGAATTTCTGTTTACAATATGATCGCTATATATCCTTCTTACCTTTTCCAAAAGGGTTTTCCCAGATTAAGGCTTCGCCACACATAACGTTTTTATTTATTTTACGCGGCGCGGTGAGGCTGTTTCGACGAGGCGTTCTAATCGCCGCGTTGGAAGATGTCACACTGGGGACTGGGAGCGTGTGCACTGCGCATAAATATACCGTAATCTTTATCCTTCAGCACGGATGACAAATTTGTATTATTATTTACCGGGCCACGATCCCGGAAAAGTAAAATTAATATTCAATTAATTTTTCTAATACATATCAAACTTAGAAGACAATTGAAATTACATTTAACACGCAGGTCTCAGGAACTAATCTGTAATTTGTTGCAATATCGCATTTCATCGCCGCTTTTGAAGTAGCGTTAAAAACGCTATCTGTTTAACCGTAGCTTTAATCACCACCAAGCGGTGTAACAGGCAGCCACAGCGTGAAAGCCCGACGATCTTGAGGCCGGGAGTTCGAACCTTCCTGGAGCTTAATGTTAATTAATTTGTTTGACTTCCCCCCTTCCATCTCCCCCCTTTATCAACGGCACTTCTCGAATGAACGGGTTCGTTGCGAGTATCTCCTCCTTTAGTTATATTTTTGAACGCAATGCAGAGGAGCACACATTTTGCTGCCTTCATCGACCGGACTATCTCACTGCAAACTTTCGTCATTTAATTTATAACCATTCAACCAACACCTCATTTGCCAGACTATCTCTTTACACAGTAACCCACATACCAGCGAACCCCTAAGGTCATGACAAATTGAGCAAATTAAAATACCGCCTTCGACCCAATGCTCATGTTTTCTCCAATTTATAACCAACCATCGTCTCATTAACCTTAGCAATTAAGCAAAATGTTGTTGGTTATGTGTATTCCACTTTTACAGATGCGCGTATTCCCAGAGCAGGAGGCACATCTCTCCTCCTAAAGGGAATAAACATTTTAATTAAAAACCTAAACGAGATTCCCTCCCATATGGGCTTTCTTACCCTTTGTGCAAGGCACTGGCACCATTACATTTAATGTACACGCAGTTCCGATACAATGCTTTAAAAAAGGATTTAAATTCGAAATAGCAGTTACTAGAGCGGCGTGCAACTAAAGTGAATAACTTAAAAGATGGGCCAATCAACGGAATTATTGACTTGGATAATGGAAAGAGCCGCAACTGTTGCGCCCTGCTTGTTGGTGGAGTCGAGCTTCACGGCTGGCACGCGGTGCGTGAAAAGTGGCTATTTTTGGAAATGCGGACATTCGGACAATGGTAATTAATTGGATTTCTGAGCGTGGCATAGGTACGAAGACGGATACAAGGAAGATACCGAAGGATTCCAAAGGTGGAGGACGGCAATGTTTTATACAATTCTGTTATAGACACGGAAAACGAAAAAGCGAAAGTGATTACTCTTCTTGCAAGGATGGTGAGGAAGCCTTAAAGTTGATGTTGAAGAAAATGTCTTCGGCGTATATTCATAGGAAAAGAAGAAAAACTTTTAGAGGGGCAGCACGAACGCCAATGTAGTTCCTAAACGGTGAGATAACTTCTTAAAAAAAAGAACTCACTACGTAAGACCTTCAATTCGGCCCATCATAGCAACTAACTCAAGAAGATTCTCATGTTGCAAACTTTTAGTTTTTATTTCAGAGATAGAAAGCTCAGATATTATGACACGGGCACCGATTTTGGCACCTGCCTTGTGGAATATTTTGTACAATCGAATACTATCGAAACAAATCTCAAATCTAGAAGAGCAAAATATTTGAGACAATTGTTGGGTGTTTTTTTTTAGAGGTACATATACAAATTCAATATGAAATAAAAAACTTGAAGCTTATATTAATATCTATGTCGGGCATATGCGCGCCACGTCTAGCTGGAATGAAGGACGTCAATGCCATTCCACTGAGGAATGAAGAAGTCAGAAATCGTGTTTCTAAAGCGCTCTCAATTGACGGTAACATTCTGGCCGGCATCGTCCTTAAAGAAATATTAGCGGATGAATCTACCAGCCCATAAAGCACACCATAGTGAGTTTTAATGGATGTAAGGGCTTCTCGACTAAGGCTTCTGGGTTCTCTCCTACCCAAATTAGGCATTTTTGTTTATTTAGATATCCATTTAATCAAAAGTGGGCCTCATCGGAGAACAAAAAGTTTGCGTTGAAAATGAGGATCAAGCTGAATCATGTGTTCGGCTCATTCACCGAACCTACGAGGGGTATAATGGTCATGCGTTTTCAACTCATGCACAAGCTGGATCTTAGCTTTTCAGCCAAGATCTTTCCGTAAAATCTTCCACAAAGTGAATGGGCATAGCTCCAATTGCTGTGCACGATGGCAAGTAACTTCTTCTGTTCTGCGTATTATCCAGTAGAGTATACGTGGTGCGAAAACGATACATCGCGTTCCGGATAAGTTGCTCAGATGGACGATTATGTCGACCATAAAATGGACGTAGCACACGATAAGTTTGGCGAACCGAGCCATGGTTTTCAAAATAAGTTTTGCACAATTTGCACGCGTTGTTTTGTCGTTAATCTATTCATCGTAAAATCGCAAAACGTACTAACCACAAATGTACTTTCAACTGTCAAATTGACAATCTGTAGAAACAGTGTTGCCAGTTTAAAATCCAAACCTATAAAAAAAAACACCATTTACTTTTTGAGATCGGTCAACAATGATGGTGCAAAGAAATGAAAGAGAATTATAACTCACTATACCTATCATATGACTGTGAGATTGATTTCTCTTTAAGAGGCGACAAATTAATATTGACTGAATGCTGGAACCAATTTGAGATTCAGGACTGAATTTTTCCTCCATTTCATCCACCCTACGCATAATTGATGATAAATGTCAGCATCACAGGTTGCTTCACTATTGATCATATATCACACATATTTGAACTGTTCGCACTTGGGAATCATTCTTCCATTCATATAAATGTTTGGAATTGCTCGGAGTGGGTCAGACAACGGGCAGTATATGTATTTTGTTACTCATTGCCCTTCAAAACATTCTCCCATACATCAAGTGCTCGTTGCAGGGACTTTTGATTCCAGCTCATGATCGCTCCATCGTCAGCAAAAAAATATCTTTTTTTTTTTTTTTTTTTTTTTATAATTTGCTTACGCTAAAGGGATTTTTTTCTGTTGTTACAGTATCCTTATAATGCTAAGAACACAGTGTAAGCTACTTGGTATTAGAAAGAATAGAGAGATAGGAAAGAAGTGTTTTGGGTGCAGTTGTAGGGTTTTTCTCCACGGGGGGTGTCTAAGTTACTTAGGGAGATTACGATTTCATGTATTCGGTATAAAGTAATGGACTTGGCCGGGATTCGAACGCACGACCTTCCATTCCGTAAGCGAATACACTACTACTGCACCATTGCCACCCGCACTTGATGCACTTTGGAGTCCGTCTCTTTCCTTTAAGCAGATAATGGTGAGATTTCCTATATGTAATTTACTCCCTGAAACGCCTGTCGCCTCTTCCAATAATCGCCGTGATATTCTTAGCCTGTGCCTGCATACGGGATAACAGGCTGCAAGTACTTTGTCTCCTCTGAAAAGAATTGCAATTAGGTGTGTTTAATGAACCTGAGCTGCACAGAAAAGTACAGCAAAGATCAGAAAAGTACAGGATTTGGTGTTCCATGAGAAAAATCTTGCCCCAAAGATGTGCAGATCAGTTTAGCATAAGATTTTCTGCACTTAGTTTTGAGGAAGGGCAAGTGAGTGGGGGCAGTAGCGCAGAGGTTAGTGTAGTGGAGTACTAATCTTAAGGTCTCAGGTTATTTTATTTTTTTATTTATTTATTTTCATTATTTTTGATTACAACTATGAATTTAACAAATTAAAATAAGAGGAGCGGACAAAAAAGTAAAAAGAATTGAAAATTTATAAATAAAAAGAGTTGTATCAAAGTTATAAGGGTACAGTGAGTTGGCAAAAGTTTGAATAGTTAATAATGACAAGGGAACAGAGAAAATAAATACATTTATACATACCTACTAGGGGTCGCCTCATGTTCGAAATTCGACCAATTTATTCTATAAGTTGAAAAAAAAACAAAGTCGACTGTTATACATATTAATCGGAGAATGAAATCTTTCGACATTGCATTCTCTGATTTTACATGATATAAAATTTTCCCGGCATTTTCAAGTAGCTTCAAGTAACTTCAAGCATTTTCAAGTAACTTAAAGTAACTTCAAGCATTTTCAGGTAACTTCAAATAACTTCAAGCATTTTCAAGTAACTTCAAGTATTTTCAAGCATTTTCAAGTAACTTCAAGTAATATATAGTTCAAGTAACTTCAAGCATTTTCAAGTACCTTCAAGCATTTTCAAGTAACTTCAAGCATTTTCAAGTAACTTCATGATATACAAATTTTCCGTTCCGATTGGCAGATTATTGCCTTACACAGCAATTTTGCTGTTGTTGTAATTTCATCCAATTCGCTTCATTTTACCTGCTGTAATTCATAATGTGTGTTATAATAATTATAAATGGATGATTTTATAATTGTGCACTTCTATGTATTGCCCCTACCTAATTGTATGTAGTGTTGGCATATATTATAGCAAAAAAGGGGGGAAACACGTTATAGGCAACTCCGTATTAATATATAGATAAAGCAAGTAACTCTAGGACTTCCTAAATATAAATAAAAAATTAAGCAAAACTAAACAATATAGCGCAGTAAAACTTCAACTTCATTGTGATCGAAACCAAGGAGCCAAGATTTTACTTTACTTAAGAAGGAGAAAAGAGTTCTTATGATTCGTATATCTGCAGGGAGTCTGTTAAACAACTTCCTGGATATAATTGAGTACGAGCTCCTAAAATTTGTTGTTCGAAAGGCCGGGATGGCAACCCGAGTTTGGTAATTGCTGCGTAAGTTGTATGTGTCAAATATATAACCACCTCTAACAAAGAAAACCTTTAGTACCCTATATTAAAATAAATGTCTAATAGGAAGAATGTTTGTAATTCTGAAAAGTTCCACAGTATGAGCTAAAAGGACAGCGTTACTAATCTTTCGTATAGCTGATTTTTGCAACACAGCTATCTTATATCTCTAGCGCCCCCCAAACAGCTTATACCATACTGCAACTTAGAATGAAATATTCCGTAATAAATTGTTTTTAAGGTGTTAGATCAAAATATTCTTAGTTGATAAAAACTGCGAATGACAGAGAGCAGATATCGCTTAAGATTTGAGATATGCACAGACCAACTCAGACTTCTGTCGATTGTAACACCTAATATTTAAATTGGGTTACGGTTTCAATCTTAAAGCAATTTGCGTTACAGTTAACATTAGCGTTAAATGAATTATTAGGGCCTGAGTCGAAACAATTACAAATAAACAATTTGAACTTTACGCAATTTGAGGCATGAAATACATCGATGTCTGGAATCACATCATTATTGAGACTAAAAAACAAAAGTTTGGTTTTGTTACTGACTACTAGCTTATGTTGAGCAAACCATATTCTTAAAAGGCTTACGTCAAGATTTAAGTCAGCCACTAAATTGAGGCTGTTGACTGACTCATACGCTATACCCAAATCATCAGCAATAGCCTTAACTTTACACACCAAAGGCAGTTCAAATATAGAGTTGATGTAGATCTAAAATGAAATTGGCCCAAGAACAGAGCCTTGGGGAACACCAAGCAGATTCCCTTTGCGCCATTTAGACTATTCCCAATTTTAACTTTTTGCTTTCTATCCCTTAGGTAAGACCCGAACCAATCATAGAAAAAACCACGGAAACCCACATTATACAATTTTCCTAAGAGAATATTGTGATCAACCATATCAAAGCCCTTGGTTACATCAACAAAGAGCCCAGCACAACATTTTTTTTCGTCCAATCCTTTCTGTACCAGTCGGCAGAAATCTATCAGAGCATCTTCAGTAGATCGACCAGTCCTAAAGCCGAACTGCTTCGAACTGAAGAATTTATTTTATTTAGGTATTTTAAGACCCTATTCTTAACTGCTTTTATACCTTTTTATACCTTTGAAATAGAAGGCAATAACGAAATTGGCCTATAAATATTTTTTTATTTTTTGCTTTCCTTTTTAAAAAGAGGTTTTACGTTTGCACATTTAAACTCTTCTGGGGAAATTCCAGACATGACACTCAGATTTAAAAGATGTGACAAAACATCAACTCTATAGAGAGCAATTCTTTTAAGAATAAGGTTTGAAATACCGTCGATACCGCATGAGTTATTCAACGAGTTTATAATTTTTAATATTTCAGGCCCCGAGATGGTTTCAAAGTAGAAACTATTTCTGTTAACAGTAGAATCTCTCACGCCCATTCAAACCCGGTCCAACAACTACAATTATTGGAGAAGGCTTCGTTTGGGTAGGAGACTTGCCCAATAGAGGCTAAGTAATCATTAAATTCGTTTGCAACTGCAATCGGATCGGATATAGTGACATTACCATCTGTTATTGTAATACAGTTATTGTGGTTACTAACATTGGGGTTGACAATGCTATTGATTAGTTTCCACCCTTTTTTCAGGTTCCCTTGTGCCATTCTCATTTGGTTATGATAATAACAGACCCTAAAGTCCGGATATCCTTCCTTATCTTTTTACACAGATGACTAAAACGCTTTTTTAAACTACAGTTTTGCGGATGTTTCTTGCATTTCTTCCCCAGTTTGTTTTTCAGTTTTATTTGTTTAAGAAGAGGGCGACTCATCCAAGGTTTAGGCCTTTCTACTTTTTTCCTTTTCACACAGCTGCTAGTCTGTGTTACAATTTTTTAAAATTTGCAAAAATAGACCAAAAGCTTTACTTGCATTTTCTTCAGCATAAACCTCTTTCCAATTGATATAACGCAAATCTAGATTCAGTTGGGCAATGTTAATTGTGTTTACACGCAAAAAACTGTCCGTTTCGGTATTCACATTTTTCAGAGTATTAATTAGAATACCAGTCATACAGTGGTCAGTAGTTTGTAGGTTAACATTGATTCCAGCACATTGATTAGAAGGAATTTTTTTCAAACGGCAGAAAAAATGATCTAGGAATACCTCCAATTGCCCTTATTATATCATTTACGTATGAACTTAAACCTTGCTCGGCCATAAGTATAAGGTATAAATCTAAAGAAGAACATGGGCTCAACAAATCTACATTTAAATCACCTAAAATGACAAGATTAACAGCTTTCTCTCTACCCAAGTAATAAGAAAACTCCTCAAGAAACACATCGTGCCGAGGCAAAGTAATATCTATAAGCTTTTTCCACTGCCCGACCTTTTGCGAACGTCTGACAATTATCCATTTTGTTGTTCTTGTCTCCGGTTGTGTTTTATATGTTAAATGTGATAATTAAAACAAATATTTCATTATATTTAATATCCCTTTTTTTATTTTTCAATATCTAACTGTCACAACTTTTTATATTATTTTTAACTAACGCGACGCGTTTCGAAGCAATAGCTTCATCTTCGGGCGTAGACTGAATCAATTCAATCAATTCAGTCAATTGATTCAGTCTACGCCCGAAGATGAAGCTATTGCTTCGAAACGCGTCGCGTTAGTTAAAAATAATATAAAAAGTTGTGACAGTTAGATATTGAAAAATAAAAAAAGGGATATTAAATATAATGAAATATTTGTTTTAATTATCACATTTGACGTCTGACAATTGCCGTTCAGATTCGGATAAAATTGAAGGTCCCTTCAACTTCGCACAAGCAATGATTGCAGAAGCTAAGTCTTAGGCCCTATATGGGCCGTTAATGCCTAGTATTTATTTTATTTATTTTAAAGTGAATGAAATGTGTCAAATTGGAAAATTCAAATTGTACTGGTATCAACTGATTTATTTGCTTGGCCTGAGATATCGTATTTCTTAGTTTAATGTTACAAATAATCACATATTTATAAAAAAAATTAAGAAAAAAGCATGGAACAAAGTCAAGTTGTAATTAAATGGACATCAGGCCAAATATTGACAGTAAAATGTTCACTTTAAAGACGAAGTTCAAAAGAAAACACTAAAGATCATCCATTTGAAATTTCACAGCTGAGAGGAAAACACAGCTGTACTTTACTGTTCTTATTTTATCTGACAGCTTTCCTCACTTGTGCTCTTCTGTTCTGTTCTGATCTTGTTTTTCGTTCATTAATTACAGCCATCGTAATCGCAATGGAATTCCTTTCACCCGAATTTGAGGAACCTTTTGCAATATAAAATTCTTACTTTCATCTTCAAAATCGAACCTGCCTCGAGAGTCTTCAGTGAATGTATTGAATGTTAATTTGGAAGAATTGTAATTTATATTTACGTGGGATCCCATCACGTAACTTATCAGATGATCATCGTCCAAGCGATAAAAGCCGTGTTTTATTATTCGGCGTTTTTCTTGTAAAGCTGTGAGCAGAGCACTGAGTAGAGTTTGAGCACATCGAGTATGCTCTGAGCAAAGTATGCTCAGAGCGCCCCGATTTATTTATGAAATACAGTTGAGCACCTCACTGTCATATGATTAGCAATCATGTTTATTTTTCAAAAAAAAATTGTATTACATTTTACGTCAGATAAACAACTCCAAACTGTCATTTTAATTGTTTCCCTTCATTATCCTTTTTTTAGTCTGTCTCTGGCCGCGTTCATATTGAAAGCTTCTTACTTCAACTACCAGGCCATGTTATTCATAGTCACGGAGCACGCTCAAAACGGGCTCTGAGCGAAAAAAGAAACACAAGTAGAACGCTCAGAGCGCTCTGAGCCAAAAAAAGAAATATGGTAAATGGTAGTAACATATCAACACTTCAACTTCGACTTCAACTTTGACATTCACGCCACTTGTTTTAAAACCAATGCTTTTAATGGAATGGAACACATTAGCACCTTAACCTCAACTTCGAGTTCAACGTTAGACCATAATCCTAAATTCAAAGTTGAAGTGCAAATCCCAACAGCCTTCAGTTTTCCCAAAATGCAAATTCTTATATTTTGAGCGAATTTTCTCTCTTGCTTGTATTTTGACAAAATTTTCTCTTTTGTTTACAACCATTTTTTGTTTCGGTCTCGAAGTTGAATTTTTTAATGTTTTTGACTCGACTTCAAACGCTGAATTTCTCGCTCCATTAAAAGTCGAAACTGGAGTTGAAGTGTTGATCTGTTTCTACCATTAGATAACGCACCTGGGTTGCAAAAGTCGATACGATTGTACTTTTTTCGATACAGTTGTCTTTGCTCAAGTACACAAATACACTTTTATACAATTCGATACAATTTTGCGCTGCCAATAAAGATAACAGGATAATGTTCTTTATAAAATATTATTTTCTAGCAAAAATCAAATGCAATGGATTCCATCCTAATTAAATTTCGCTGAGCACATCCATTTTCTATAATTCAATGCAAAAACCTATTTTTCGTTTAAGGTGGCACTTTGAAATGTCACATTTCTTTTTATCAACGTAATTGAGCGGTGAGCTGAGTCGGCTGCCATATTTGTTATTTGTTTTATTTTTTTGATTCCGTTGGTTTGGTTGTGGAGTTTATCCATAACGTCTCCACGAGCAATATTTACCATCTGTCAATTTTTATAGAAAGACAGAACCATAGTATGCAATAAAATGTAGGGTGGGCATTTCATAGCTTACTATTTCATTCGTTCAAATGTCGTTGAGCAGTGCATGTCGTTGCGTTCTCGCATTAGAGGCATTAAAAGAATTAAAAGAGTTGCAAAAACGAACTCAAAAAAGGAAACACAGGTTTTGGGTAAATCCTTTTTTGAAAAAAAAGGGAATTACATAATTTAGAGGAACATTTATTGAAAGATGTTTTGTGGGAAGATCACAATGAGTTCCGCAACTTTTGTAGGATGAATACCAACAAGTTTGAGGAGGTTCTCGCACTTGTAAGATGTCAATCTTAGTTTGGTTACCTATATTAGGTTAATTTTCATTTCTAATTCGCACACAGGTGGATTCTGAAATTAAAAAAAGACACAGTAATGCGTTATGCGATTACGTCGAGAGTTCGGCTTGCTATAACTCTGAGGTACATTGCTACTGGGGACTCATATAGATCCCTTGAGTTTTTGTCGCATATTTCAAGAAATACAATTTCAAAACTTGTACCAGAAGTACTGAATGCAATTACCAACGCAATGGAATCCCAATATTTAAAAGTGCATATTTTTCTGTTTTTTTTTTTTACCTGCATTCATTGTTTTAATTGGTTCTTTTAGACATGTACCACGCAAGACCAATGGTCTTCAATTGCGGAAGATTTCAATACTTTTTCGGCCTTCCCGCACACTTTAGGTGCGGTTGACGGCAAACACATACGGATAAAAGCTCCGCAAAAATCGGGATTGGATTATTATAATTACAAAGGGTATTTTAGTATCGTTTTGTTTGCTGTTGTTGATGCACACAGTCGATTTTTATATATCGATATGGGCGGTAACGGAAGAGCGTCAGATGTAGTTTTACTTCAAAACTGCAGTTTGTATCGCAGACTTATAACCGGAAAGCTGAACATCCCACCTTCGAGGCCTTTAAAGGGACAATGCCGAAAAACACCATTTTATTTTATTGGTAATGACATTTTTGGCTTGGATAGCAACTTCATGAAAGCCTTTAATAGAAATGGAATTTTAAACACGTCTCAAGAAGTCTTCAACTATCGCCTTAGTCTTGCGCGGCTAACAGTCGAGGTGGCTTTTGGAAGGCTCGCATCTCGATTTCGAATTTTTCATCGTCCCATAGAAGTTCACGTGGATAGTTGCATCGACCTGGTGAGGGCATGTTGTGTGCCAAACTTCACAAAAATGACAGCCCATAGAATACTATCAATAGAATGCTATGAGCTGAGCAATATATAGAATACCATTTGTGGTCTCCACGAGCAATTTTCATAGTATGCTATATGGCATTCTATGAAATATTGCTCGTGGAGACGCTGTGTAATGAGTAGGGACACTCTCTCTACATATGCATTTACTACTACTACAAAGCAAAATGCAGAAAAAACCCTACAATATGTGGATGCAGGTAAAAAGTATGAGTTTTAACCCTTATGGAACGACCGCTGTAGAAAAAAGGGTACACAATATATTTGCCTTTTACATGTGGGGTGCTTCGTAATACGAATGATTGTGACAGGTCATACGATATTTTTAATTCGTCTAAGTTTAAGGACCCCAAAAAATCCAGAAGGAAATTTTTTGGAAATGTTAATTTCTTAAATGAAATGAATATATTTTTCCAAAATATTACTTTTTTTATCAGTCTGCCAATGTTACTAAAAAGATCTGATTATTAAAAGGATGGCAGCAGAATATAAATGCTCTTACTGGCATTTCAAGTGATTTAAGGGCAGATGGTATTCAGTTCCTTTTAACGAGAAACCTCAATCAAGATTGTTTGGAAAATACCTTCGCGGTTTTACGCAGCCCAGGAGAAAATAACACGTTACTGACTCCATTTCAATTCATTTGATTATTTAACAGATGATTTTCAGCAAAGTACATGGATAATATAACCCATGGAAACTGTGAGCCAACTGTGAATTTAGAGCTTCCCGACGTTGAAATGCAGTTACAATCACCCAAAAAGAAGGACAATCTGAAAAACATTTTCAAAACTGAATTTGACTATAAAACTGCGTTTTATTATTTTACAGGCTAGATTTAAAAAAAAACAGACAAAAACACAAGTGTGAGCTGAAATTAAGTCCGAAACCTAGTGTTTCCTCCATATTAACAGATTTCAAAGAATAATAGGGTGCGCATTTAACACGCCGTGTAATTTTTTCTTATTTTTAAACATGCTATTTTTGAATTATTTTTTGCATAAAAATTAATATACTGAAAAAAAATAAAAAAAAGTACAATTCAATACAGCTTTGCCGTAGTCTCGGTTAGCTTTGAGCTTTACTACCCAAACTCGATTTCGGAGTTTTCCATCTATTAGATTGGTTACAAGACTAACGCTTACGATGCTGGGATACTAAAACTCGTTGTAGCTTGGAAAATCAATATTCACCTATTTAAATGAAATCTGCCACTGCTTCCATCAGAAATTCAGACGATAATTAAAATAAATGGCAAACGCATGTCCTAACATACAATTCTCAATAAAAATACAAATATCATCAAACAGTCAACACTTAATTTCAGTTCTAGCTAAAGAAATCATTTAATTTGCTTAACTGAATTGAAGTGCAGCACGTACTGTCATTTACTGATTCAAGTCGTCGCTATTCGATTAAAAAGTCATTCCCAGTGGGATAATCCATGGCTTAATCCAATCTAAGTGCGGACAATCACTGAACATGCAATTTGATTAATAATGGCATTTGCACGAATGTGCATTTAAGTGCGCAAGTTAAAGTTCAGGACTGGTACAAGGATGCGCTGCGTGAAGATTATGTTCCCTAAGCGACGCGACGTGTTTAGTCATAAAAAATATTCAACCACATGGATAGATGTTATTTAGTAGTCGGTGATTCCAGAATAGACGTTAGAGGTTACCGATGCTATAAAAAAAAACCAACAACATAACCCAATTCCACTGAATCATCATGTAATAAATAGTTTGCTCAATAAACGCTCACAATCCCACGTCCCGCTCAATTTAACAAAACAAATTGAATGAATGCGCTGTGCAATGAAGCAGAACATTGAACTGAAAACAAGATTCCCAAGCGCGGAATTTAGACCCACAGGTCACCACGTGACATGTCATCTCACACCCAAAATAACTCCCTCTCTCACTTTGTTTTTGTGAAAGGAAGCGAATCCTTAATTGAATTCTTCCGTTGTTCACCCATACGCCTCGTACCATGCAAACGAAAACCTATAATTGGCTTTGCCATCGACGGGAGATTCTTTTCCGAGGAATTCTCTCCCGGTTACCACAATACCGGCGACATGCCACTGACCATTCTTGGAAAGTTCATAAAATCACCATAAATCACCGATTTCCAATAATTAAAATTATTTTTTTTTTGGCACCGTGAGTAATTTTTTTTGGGGCAAAAAACAATTCCAAAACCCATATCCACCAAAGGGCAAGTGATGCAGTTATAGTGTGGCTAAGACATCGATTGCTCCTTGAAAACCTAAAAAAAAGAGGGCAGCCCCTCCCTGTGATGGAAACCATGTCTTTCATCGCAGATAACTCGCCTGACACTTGGGGTTTGTTTGTTATTCCATTTGTCCAGATGTCCGCCCACAGCCGAAAATATATGCTCCGAGCCGCGAACAAGAGCGGGGCAATGGAGTGGAACATTGATTCAAATCGTGTGTGAGACGGTTGGGTTCATCGTCGCGAAACAGTTTTTTTTAATTAAAAAAATTCACAGCCCATCGTGTTGGTTTTGGCTATAGCCAGTGTGATGCGATATGAGGAGGTAGACACTTAGTGTTGGAACCAACGCGATAGCCAAAAGCAAAAATGCACTTAATTGAATTAAGACCTTAGTCCAATGCAAGATGACGATGGGTATGATGCAAAGTATCTAAAACAGATAAGTGGCGGTTAACTGAGACAACATCTAACGAATATGGTGCCATATTTGTCTTAAACAACAAAAACAAATGAAGTTGCTGTGGAGTAAACATCAATGTGAGTCTGATATAAAGACCAAACAATGTTTTTTTTAGTCACTAAGCCGAAACTACTTTTTAGATGGCCGACCATATATCTTTTTTGGGAACCCGCGCTTACTTTGGGAGAATTAAAAATTTTCGTAGTGCCGAATGAGGTAATAATCGTACTTTTTTGAAGTCGCCGTAGTATGGTTCCTTTAGTCTGAATATGGAGTCAAATTCTCTGGGAATGTCGTTGAAGCTAAGGATATTTATCACTTTAGAACGCTGAACGACAGTTTGTTGATTCACAAATGCAAGGATATTTATCTACCCAAACACATCTTTTCATAACAAGGTAGTGTGTGAAATTCACTTACTTACCGGGCTCCCGACCCGTGAAGAGTCTCTGCCCGAGACAGTGCAGCCTTCCATCCTATGCGATCCAGAGCACGCTGCTTCCAGTTCACTAGACCAAGCGCTCTGTCATCCGCGATAGCTTGGTCTTTAAAACGTAGGTTCGGTCTTCCTTGTCTTCTCGAATCAGGGCGCTGGGAGGCGAAGATCCCCTTGGCTGGAGAATAATTATCCATTCGCTCAATGTTGCCGAGCCAATGTAATCGACGTGATTCAGAGGTCGAAATCGTCCGCATACCCCAGCAGTAGCTGGACAGATCTATTGAAGATAGTGCCTTCCGTGTTGACACTTGCCCTTCGCACTATTTTCTCCAGAACAAGATTGAAGAAGTCACATGATAGTACATCTCCTTGTCGAAATCCGGTACAAGTTATTAATCATTCGGAAGAACTGCATCCAAACTGCACATTACACCGCGTGTTTTCAAGTGTCACACGACACAATTGGATCAGTTATGATGGGATCCCGAATTCGGCCATCGCCACGTAGAGCTCCTGACGATGAATGCTATCATATGCGTCTTTAAAGTCGATGAAAAGGTGGTGGGTCTCGACTTGAAATTCATTGGTCTTTTCCAGGAATTGTCTTAGTGTGAAGGTTTGGTCTATTGTCGATCTGCCGGGCCGGAAGCCACACTGGTACGTGCCGATTAGTATGCTGCAGAACGGCTTCAGACGCTTAGACAGTAATTTAGATAGGATCTTATATGCGACATAAAGTAGGGATATGCCTCGATAGTTCTTGCAAGGCATAGGATCGCCTTTTTTGAAGATGGGGCATATGGAGCTGATAGTCCGGTAATCGGGCACGCTTTCTTCCACCCATAGGTTAGGTTAGGTTGACGTGGCTGTCAGCTAAGGCCGACACACTTAGATCTCCCATACTTGGTTGATGATTTTGTGCATGCGCCCCACCGAAACATCACCACCGTATTCGAATAGCTCCGCTGGTAAACCATCAGAGCCGGCGGCCTTATTGTTCTTTAGCTTTCTTATAGCTAAGCCAAACTCTTCCATACTGGTTGGTGAAATCTGTTCCTCATTGACAGGACGTGGGTTCTCTTTTTGCCCTATAACTCGCTCTACATGATGCCCATTTAGCAGGTGTTGGAATTGGTGCTTAAATACATCTACTATTCCTTGCGAAGCCCATAAAAACAAGAAGCCCATAAAAACAAAAGCAGCAGTAGCGCTGCACAGTATCCAAACTACCCGAATAGTAGCGGATTCAATGGCATGGTAGGATAGAAATAATGATATCTGGACGTTTTATTAGGAGATGCGCCATCCACCACATCATCTTTACCCGCAACAATTGTATACTGTTTGTGCTTTATAATTAGTACACGGAAACTTAGAACTTGGCATTCTTTAAGACCTCGGTACTAGTGCGTTCAACTACTAATCTGGTCTGGGGGTCTCAAGTTCAAATCACGCCGGTGCCTAGTAACACCTAAAGTTTTAAGCTGTGGGTTTACAAACCAAACCAACTTGGTTAAAACAGAGCTGGAAAGCGTATGTTTAGTGGAAGGGCAATCAGTATTGGGATAATTTAATCCCAATCCCCATTAATCAGATGAACTGAGTTTTGTATGATGATTTTCTAAGACCCTCCAAAGACTACCACCCCTATCGTGGAATCCGTCGGGGGGAACGATCCGCTAATAGTGAACAATTTGCATCGTGCAATCCGCAGAGGTGACCCATCCACATGACGGTAAGGTGAATGAAATTCACTGTATCGTGGAAAACGAAAGGATCGAATCTATCTATCCATGCATTTGACATTTCTTTTCACTGAATTTAATTTTTACAAAACAAATATTTGAAATGAGCCGTCACAATTGAATTTCCTAATCACCAATAGTGGTCGGTAAGGGAGAGTATCCGGCGGATCCCACGATAGCAATTTTCAGTTCACGTGAATCGAATAAGTGAAGTGAATCTCAGATCCGACGGATTCCACGATAGGGGTGTACATGATTAAAAAAAAGAAGATTTTATTGATGGATTGACAACAGTTTTTTAGAAATAACGATAAGGGTTTCACAACATAACTCATAAACAAAGTGCAGTAGAAAAATTCGCAGTAAAAAATCCTGGTTACTTATTTTATCAACTCATGTCCAGCGCTCGCAATATACTACTCTTTTGATGTGTGTTATAAAACAAAAAATGTTCAATCAATATGCGCCAACTATAAAGAATCGATTAAATATAAAAAATCGACTGAATGTACAAAGTATCTTAATGATTCCATTCAATAGGTAGGTGGCGGAAATTAACTAAACTACATATACATTGTAAGGAATCTGAAAACGATAAACTATCTAAGGTTCGTTGAAAAATTCACTTTTCAACCGGAAGTCCTCATTCGATTTAAAATTCAATCGTGCAAATTGTCCAAAGTTAAATTAATCACGTATCTGCAGCCCACATATCCATGTTGTATGTGCCACATAACCAAATTCAATGATACAAATGATGTGCCATTTCCAAAATACCCAAGGCCGTGACAATGTTCTAAATTGCGATCTCACGCTGGTCAGCGGCAGCAGTTCATTTCCAGGAAAAAGAGTAAAAAAAAACCTGTGTATGTATACTAAACCGAAGAAGGCGAACGCAACAATTAGTCAGTTAATTGGTGCACACAATGTGCACTCATTTCGGGATATCTATATCAGTTTCGCGGCATGAGGGTCATCAACCATATTTTAAATTTTTTTAGATTTTAAGCGGTTTTTCTTGTATTCAATTAAAAAAAGAGCCAAATTCCGAGTAATAAAGCTTTGACGATGCAATTTAATAAGTCCAATATATGTGAATCAGAACTTAGGAAGACTGCTGATTGAAATTCTAAGGAATTAAGAGTTCATTCAGAAATTCGTGGGAAGTGGACAAAAAATAGTGAAACTATTTTTTTAGTTTCTTCTTTCAGGAATGGGGAAATATCAACGCTAAACTAGTGCCCTGAGATGATTTCCGATAAGTGTTACTACTCGTACGTTGTATTCTTTCGGAAAAGTTTGCTTGTTTTATAATTATTATGAACAATCCTAGCTTTAACCATGTTTGAACTCTGGCAGGTTGCTATAGGTTATTCTTATGTCGTATTTTTGATTGGAAACAAATGTACAAAGGGGCCTGTGAAGCTTTCGATTTCAAAAGAAGTTATGGGTAAATAAGTAAGTGGTCAAAGTTAAGCATTGATTGCCCTATTATTGACTGGCCTTCGAAAATGCTTTTGGCGATTGTCATCTAAATAATATGCAGTATCTACGCCCATTTAACGAAATTGTGATATATCTCGTTAAATGCAGCAACGGGATCATGACGTTATCTCGAATGACAAAAATCTGGAATGAAACAAAACTATGACCCCTATCGTGGAATCCGTCGGGGGGAACGATCCGCTAATAGTGAACAATTAGCATCGTGTAATCCGCAGACGTGAACGATCCACATGTCGGTATTGTGAATGAAAATGAATTTAATTTCTACAAAACAAATTTGTTTGAACTGAGCTGCCACAATTGAATTTCCTAATCACCAATTGTGGTCGGTAAGGGAGAGTATCCGACGGATCCCACGATAGCAATTTTCGGTTCACGTGAATCGAATAAGTGAAGAGAATCTCAGATCCGACGGATTCCACGATAAGGGTGTATAAAAACATTTTTATTATTCTCGAATGCAAAAATCTCGATAGAAAATCTCGAAAATTTAAAGTAAATTAGAGATTTTTTTTTTTTACTATTTTGACAGTTTAAATAATGAATTCGTCTCTGAAATGAGGAGAACAGGGTTAGACTTTACCCACGAAGGGGCCACCAGACACTGTTTAATTCGCAACAGTAAGAATATATAGGCACCTGCCAGACAACTTGCACCTACTCTAAGCGGAGCAATGAAGTTGCATCAGCGGGCTACACTATGCGGAGTACACGGTAAATTCCATTAAATCAGTGAAGCAGGCCAATTAACCGATTTGGATAAATAAGCTGACATAGGCGCCTGCTAGACGACTAGCACCTACCCTTGCTTGAGCGTGCTAAACCATACGGAAAGAAGAGTGAAAATTCTTTTGCGGAACGCCAAGCACTGTTGGATTCGAATAAGTTAGCTGATATAGGCGCCTGACTGGTAACACGCACACTACTTCAAGCCAACAGTCTTCTTTACATATATATGCGGGTGGCAACAAGTGCAGTAGTAGTGTATTCGCTTACTGAATGGAAGGTCGTGCGTTCGAATCCCGGCCAAGTCCATTACTTTATATCGAATACATGAAATCGTATTCTCCCTAAGCATCTTAGACACCACCCGTGGATAAAAACCCTACAACTGCACCCAAACACTTCTTTCCTATCTCTCTATTCTTTCTAATAGTAAGTAGCACCGAAAAGCATGCAATGAAATGCGAAAGTGCTGGCTGCTGTTAAACACAAATGCTTACGCTGTGTTACGCACTATAAGGGAGTAAGAACAGAAAAAATCCCTTTAGCGTAAACAAATTATAAAAAAAAAAAATATCTTAAAAATAATTAAACATTAAGCATTAGCGGCCCATACCTAAAACCTAGCTTCTCCAAACAATTTGAGAATCATGACAATTGATACTCTTGGATGTTTGTCAGACGTTCGCAAGAGCTCGGGCAGTGGATAAAAACTCTAGATGTTACTTAGCCCCGGCTTGAATTGAACCGGCAACCTTTAGATTAGTGGACACACTAACCACTGAGCCACTGCGACAGACAAAATACAGTGCAATTTTCGGAATTTTTGTAATTCGAGATTTTATTTTTAAAGATTTTTTGTATTCGTGACTTTTCTTTTAGAGATATTTGTTTTCTAGATTGTGATTTTCGAGTGATCTTGATAGCCCCTATAGTAACACCAGCGGTCAATATTGGAGACCCAAACATTTTAGGCGCGATTCCCGACCCGGGTGGTTAATGTTGGGAATCCCATCGTTAAAGTAAGGAAAAGAAATTATTTTTATTAGGCACTTTAAACTTTTACTTTAAATATTAATTCGATCGAAAATATATCAAACTACTGTCGGTTTGATTATTTATATAGCATGGTAGTTTAGTTTACCAATACAATTCATCCTCCGCTCTGAATGATACCTTAAAACAACCCTTACCGTAAAGGCGGTTAAATTCAAATCTGCCAGTTATTTGTTTATATTTTTTCCCACCACTTATCAATAAACAGATATTCAAGAAGAGGTAAAATAATTGCCCTGCCCTGGCAGTCGTTAGGACAGATTAAATATTTTATTGATTTTTGGTCAATGTAAGGAGCCCAGTCAATGTTGGTGTTTTACGGTACCAAAGAGAAAGATATTGCAATCGATCTTTGAATTTCGTACTATAGAGTCTAAAAAGGGTGTCTCCCAATTCCGTCCTGCAGTAACGGGTGGACGGATTTTCTTCAAATTCCGTATTTGGAATAACGGCACCTACCATAAAACTATTGTTAAACACATTAATTTTCTTAAAAACGGCTCAAAAGATATTGATATATTTTATGGTTTTGAATAAGATGGGCATGGGCACGACTTAAAAATGGCATAAATAAATTTTC
Source organism: Portevinia maculata (assembly GCA_949715645.1). Taxonomy (NCBI): domain Eukaryota; kingdom Metazoa; phylum Arthropoda; class Insecta; order Diptera; family Syrphidae; genus Portevinia; species Portevinia maculata. The sequence goes on from OX454525.1 coordinate 142,928,580, forward strand.
ACTAAACTAGTCGAATAACGGTGCTATACAAACATGCCAATATCTTAAAAACGGGTGAAGTGATTTCAACTAAATTTACTTAGATACTGGCCACCGAAAGCATTCTGGATCTGCAAGCTCAAATTTTCAAAATATTTTTTTTAAATGTTTTAAAGAAATGCAAAAAATATTGTTTCCAATAGGTCGGTGGGTAAAAAGTACTCGAAATTCAGCTTGAGGAGAGTAAAGCTATGGAACCTTTGAAAATTCATTGGAAGCGCTATCCACGAACCCTTCCCGCATACACACTTTTTCAATTAATTGCCCCGGTTGACCACAAGGCACCAACAACCTATTGCAAGCCACAAAAAATACAACAATAATTAATTCCAATGAATTTTTAAATGTTTTTATTTTTAAAATCATTCAGCATATCTTGAAATAGAACAGGACGGCTTTGCACCACTGAAATTAGAGATTCCACATTAATTCAGGACATTCCTGGTCAAATGTGCTACAATTGTAGCAGATCTACTACATTTGCTGAGCATTTGCTACCTACTACGTACTATCTATACATTTTCGACAATATATTTTTATTAGATACTTAATTTTTAATTTATTAAATAACTTGTGCTGAAGCTGAACCTTTGTGACTGTCAAAAAATTAAATTGTATTTGTTAAATACACCCAATTTATGTCGTTTCAGTATCATTTGATGATACATAAATAAATAAATTAACAGTATCACCTTAAGTTGTGGTTTTTCTAGTTCGGCTCGTTTCAACAACATTTGACAGCTGTAAGTAACCAGTCAGTAGGTTCAATAATAGTTTTTGAGCAAACAAGGCAGGTATCAGACGCGGACAGAACTTCTTTGTCTTCCTTATCGGCGAAGTTATGATCAGAACTAGACCCTCACATGAATGGTAAAGTTGCTTAGATGTGATTCTTCCTCCTTAGTTGTTTTTTACAACAAGCGCTGTTTTCTTGAGTGCGCTGCAGATTGATGTACTAAGAACAAGTGCAAATATTTTTGAAAAAAGTTTTACCTAATTTTATGAAAGCAGATCATCTCGCTTACTCCATCACATTATGACCTAACTATCAAAGCAGGCGGGAACTTTGCTTTTTTTTCATTCCCCGCACACTTGTGCACACTAAGTCTGGAGTGGTTTTAATGCATGTTAACTGGCTGAACACAATGTGACTGCAACTGAATCCTGGGGCTGCCAATATTGAATATACATACATGAATTCAATGTTGGATACACAATCATGCTGCAACTTGAAGAGTTGATTTACTTTTAACTCCTGGAAGCAGTTGTATGTATTCATTGGCCCTGGGGCTCATTGATGAGTGCGTTGGACTTCTGACCGAGAGGTCTAGGGTTTAAATCACACCAGGGCTCAGTAACACCTTAAGTTTAGTTTTCCCATCATCCCAATAACTGCGAAAGACCACCAAACATCAAACAGTACCAATTGCCTTGAAAAGCTTCTTAAATTTGCCGCTTGGAGTCGGCGTTAAATCAAAAATATAGCTTCGCACACACAAATGGTTAAAGAAGCTCGAATTTAGGCTCTGTAGGGCCTTTAATGCCTAATATTCAATTTTTTCTATTTTGTAAGCCCAATAAGAAAGCAGTTGCTATAGTTCCCTGAGATATCGCTTATTAGTCGAATCTCCTGTGAGTCGCGGTCTATGTTAGTAAGAAAATTAACGAGATATACAAACCGCCTACCGAAATGTCAACTGTAGGAACTACAGATGAATTTTTTGACAATTATGACTAAGAACTCCAGTTCGTAAGTCAACTCTTTTGTCTGTCGTTCCGGGATCTTCAAAGGGTCTGTGAATGTCCAAATGACAGAATATAAACACATTATTTCGAGTAAAATCCTTTATTAAAACGCGAAAGCGTCCTCATTTCCTCGAAGGACACATTTTTACAGTGATTCCATTTGACAAGCAAGTTTTGCTACGGTTCGTTAGATGATAAAATAAAATGCTGGCTAGCACAGGCTCCAAAAACAAAACCATTGAACCAAAGAGGAAGGGACCTATTTTGACTGGCCTCAGCCCAAAAAAAAGTTCCATTTCCTTACCAGTTATTAACTGGCGCCTTATCAGATATCAGAGGTAATTTCAGCGGTAAAGGCAAGCGTGCAATTTATTCCACCACCTCCGAACCAAATTCATTTATCACCTTCCATGGGACATTAACTCTACCCCCAACACAGTGACGACACAGACGACATTATCCTGGCTGGCACATTGCAGTCATCTTAACAGAATCCTCATACCAGCTGATGACAAGATATAGAAAAACTCGAAAAACACAATGCAAATATTTGACTATTTACTCGCTCATATCGCATGCAACACACGACACAGCATACAGTAATTTCGTGCAATCAAATTGCTTTTAATTCGAAGACAAATTGCAAACTACCCTTCGGTATGGTATAGACTTTCCTCGAATGGCTTTGCTATTCCTAACGCAAATGTTATTGCAGACCACTCATCGTCGTCACATACACGGGGCCAGTCATAAGGCAGTTCGACGAAGTGAGGGTTATTTATGTTTGAGTCGGTATCCAACAGAGTGTGCATCAACTGGGAGGGGGATGATAAGGATGGAAAATCAAAAATCCCAAAAAAAGGAATTGTTCCTGATTGAAAAAAAAACGAGTGGAAGGGCGGCGGCTGTTTGCCTTTAAACGTTTTTCCCCCTTCCACCACCACTCACAATTGATGGCTGTTTGAGAATGGGATGATATTAGTATATTCTGGAGACGAAAAGTCTGCACACACATGATATATGTCCTCACCGCGCTTTTACATATTCAAGAAGAAACGAAGGAACAGCAAAGGAATTCATGAGCTGGAAGCTAAATAGAGCATGCCAACGCATTTACAAGCGACTACAAAAGACTCTGGATACTAGGAGGGCAAGGCGAAACAACGGCTGATGTGTAATAATAAAGTATGGTAAAGAATGAGATGCAGACCTTAAGAGTTCTTAACCATGTGGCCAGAAAAATTGTTGTTAAATGCGATGATGTCCTGTTGTTGGTTTGGCATTGACACCCCTTTTCAGAGTTTTTATTCTTTGTGTTTTGAGTTTTATTGAATTTTTCGGAGCATACATATCCCAATAGCTATGATGCTGGTTTGATTCTGGTCATGGCATGGTGAAGTGGACTTTACTAAAATGAAATGAAAATCTGAGGAGGAATTACATCACACACTTCTCTGCGGAATTTTAATTGTTTTAGAAGCAGGAGAATTTTGTTTAATTCGTTTCATTTGATATGCAGATGAGGTGTGAGGTTTTGTCAACTTTATCTTCACTGCGGCGATTCAAGTAAACATTTAGGAATAGGTGGTTTTTAGAACCATACATTTTGTATGCTTTTGAACAGTTTCACAGTAAGAGAATATTGTTTATTACTTCAACGGATTTGAGTTACAGCAGCTGTAGGAGGTTGCATCAGAGCTGCGCAGGTTCTCAAAGGCTTCACACAGGGTAGCGTGTTCGCCACCACCTTGTTGCACATTTGGGCCGACAGCTTGATGAGAAGACTTAATAGGGTATGCTGATAATGCATGTGTTGTTTGTGGTTGGAATTTACCAACTCTCTGAGAGCGTAAGGGAGCAGCGCTGAACATAGTAGTTGTGGTTGGTCGGCAAAAATTAGGCTAGAAAGCTGAAATTTGGATAAAATACTATCTAGGGGCATAAGATAATCAAGGGTAAGATTTTTAAAAATCCGCCCACCGTGACAGTGTCGTGTCGCCTACAATCTCAAGAAAACAAATATATATATCGTATGAATCGAAATCCGAAGTAGAAAGCTGAAATTTAAAATATATTATATCCAGAGGCCGGAAATGCTCGTGTGTTCAGATTTTTTGAATCCACCCACTGACACGCTTACAATTTAAAAAGAAACAGTGTTATCGGAAGTCAAAGCTTGAGGTAGGAAGCTGAATTTCGGAATACATATACTTTAGTGGCGCGAAATGGTCACATGTAAAGAGTCTTAAAATCCGCTCACTATAACGTCTGTATTGGATAAATCATTGGTAACGAAAGTCTATTCTTCGCAATGAATATAGATAAAGTTGTTTTCAACAAAGTTTTCTACCATGCCCAGTTTTTAGGGGCGTTTTTTGTACTACAACTTTGTTTTTTATAATAGTTCAAATCAGCAATGTTTAACAAAATATGTAACCCATATCCGTTTTAACAATTCACCCATACATAGATTTTTGCCAAACCCACATTTTGGGGGATGGAAATAGGAAAGGATACCCTTTTCCTATCCCTATTCCCCAAATTGTGGGGACCAAACGAACTATAGACTTTCCTTATGTTTTTTTAAATTCCTTTTCTTATTAACTGCTCATGTTGCTAATATTCTAAGCCGCTATTAAAGCCTTCATAATTGTAGAGGAGACTGTCGTTATACAGAGTAATGTCTTTTTTTGTTCCACAAGTGTCCATAGCGTTCTGCTTGTCGCTTTACAAATGTTATATGAATAAAGGCTTCGCCAAACAGAAGGCGTTTTTAACACGCCGGTGAGATTATTTTACGCTGCGGTGAGGCTATTTCGACGCGGCCTTTGAACCACCGCATTGAAGACGTCGCTCGGGGAGCGGTGAGCACTTTGTATAAACATACAGTAATCTCTGTTATCCAGCGCAGATGACGTATGTTTATTTTTATTTGCCGTGCTACGATCCCGGAAAATCTATTTTTCTCTTACATATATCTAACAAAAAACAACTATTTAAATGATATTTTACGCGTAGGCGTCAGGAAATATTCGGAAATTTTATACAACGCCACGGTGAGCTCGACGCGGTGTTGAAAACGCTCTCTGTGTGACCGGGGTTACGTATTGCAGTATAATACAACGCGGCGTTAAAACGCGTTCTGAGTGGCGAACCCTTAAGGGCCACATTATGGTTGTCAGATGTCGATACGATATTTGATAAAAATTGACAATGCTCAACAAAATTGGTGAATCAGTATTGTCGTTGTCATTCATCAAAATTTTTGATCAACTGTGAATTTTATGCGTATTTTTGATCTATAGTGAAGACTTCTGTTGATAAATTTAGTATTATCGTTGTCAAAAATATTGATAGCTATCAAATTTTTAGTCAATCACCAATTCATCGTTGACAAATAAATATTGAGAGTTTCACCCCTATCGTGGAATCCGTCGGGGGGAACGATCCGCTAATAGTGAACAATTTGCATAGTGTAATCCGCAAACGTGAACCATCCACATGTCGGTAACGTGAATGAAATTCTCTGTATCGTGGAAAACCAACGGATCGAATCTATCCATGCATTTGACATCCGCAGTTTTTATTTTCTTTTCACTGAATTTAATTTTTACAAAACAAATGTGTTTGAAATGAGCTGTCACAATTGAATTTCCTAATCACCATTAGTGGTCGGTAAGGGAGAGTATCCGACGGATCCCACGATAGGAATTTTCTGTTCACGTGAATCGAATAAGTGAAGTGAATCTCAGATCCGACGGATTCCACGATAGGGGAGAAACTCTGTTGCTGTTTTATTTGCGAAACAACATTTTTAAAATGAAATGTTATCATTTGAACTGTTTTTTGGGGAAAATAATTCGCATTGAATACAAAAAATCACTGGAATTTCACTTTCATAAATGTAATCGTAAAACGCATGAGACCCTCGACAAAAATAAATCAAAATCTTCATAAACATGAACGAAAGCCATCACAAAATTTATTCCAAAAAATTAAAAAAAAAAAAAATTTTAAAACCGGACGAACCACAGAAAAAAGAATTCAGTAGCTTAAACGTCAAATTAAATACCTATTCACAATAGCAATTTGCTTGTCAGTGTTCACAATAGACGAATAATTTGTCAATTGATAATTATAATACTAAAATGTCGATCGTTTGATAAATTTTGTCGTAAGTCTAATTGATCTTGGACAACCAGGATAATAACAATTGTAGCACCAATGTGCAGTCTGTTCAGAGATATCAAACACTTAGAGCGTTTCAAATCCAGCTTTGGCCAAATCTGTTTTGTCGCTAGACAAGTGTTTCCACTTGTTTCCACTTGTAGCAATTGGAATGCCTAAGGGACCTTTATCAGGTAGAAGGGGCAGTATGTTTCCTTTTCTGGCGAGTTCATCAGCCCTAAAATTCCATGGAATATCTCTGTGTTTGGGGTTGAGGAAGAAAATGTACTTGGGCAAACCATCACACGCAGGATATTACGAGATGCTTCAAACCCTCTCGATTTGGAGGAACATATGTAGGTAACACATTTTCCAAAATTTATAAGCGCATTTGATTCGGTTCCAGATTTATACAAAACTTCCGACTTTCGAAACAAGCCTTCTTGGAAGAATTGACCGATATTGACGACAAACTGAAACCGATGATAAGACAACAATCCATCCCAAATGTACTTAAATTAGCAGCAGTACTGAAATTCTTTTCTCAAGGAAGTTATCAACTGAGCGTTGGGAATGATTTTAACATAGGCATGGCGCAGCCAACGGTGTCGGATGTTCTGAAAGAATTACTCAATGTTTTGGAAAGGCACATTTGTCCCAAATGAATAGAATTCACCTATACTCCAGAAGAAGAACGTCTGGCAAAAATATACTTCTTCGAGAAAAGTGGAATACCAAATGTAGTAGGGGCTATAGATGGAACACACGTCAAAATAATCGGTCCGAATAAACCCCTTCGGCATGTGTACTATAACCGAGAGTTTTTTTATAGTATAAATGTAATGCTTGTAAGGTTTTTTGTTCCGGGGCAATAGACAATTATTATTTCGATTGTATTTTTAAGGTATGCGATCACTTAATGTGCATCAGATATATATGTAAATGCAAAACATCCAGGATCCTCACATGATGCAAATATATGCAATATGTCACATTTAAAAGTGAAGATAGAAGATGACTACCGTAATGGAAGAACTGACTTTCGTTTTCTTGGTAAAAAAACAGTTCAGTTCGTTTGTATAAATTATATAAACAAATATTTTAGGGGACGGAGGATATCCTCTATCACCGTATTTGATGACGCCATATAGGAACGCTGCAGAAAGTTCTTTACAATCAACGTTTAATAGAAAGCATGCGCAGGGCAGAAATATTATTGAACGCACTATATGATTATTAAAAAGCAGATTTAGATGCTTATTACAAGCACGAGAACTACATTACACTACAAAAAAAGCGACCCAAATAATAAACGCATGTGCAGCTCTTCATAACATTTGTGTTAAATACAGATTGGAATGTTTTGAAGTCGAAAAAGGAGAAACCGACAATGTTATTGGAAACCATGATGTTTTAGATGATTCCTGAAATACAACATTCACTGATGGCAGGCGAATTAGGGATGCAATTGCAAGGTTTATGTAAATCGATTAACTATCAAAGAAAAAAAAATTATAACAAAAATAAAAAGTACGTATAGGTAGCAGTCTTTTCATTCCTTTTCTTAAACTTGAACAAAAACAGAAACAAAATTCATATCACAAAGGTTAACTTAAAAGCAAACAAAACATAAAAAGAGAACATGAACAAATCAAACAGGAATAAGTTATATATCCATAACTTTTTGTTTAGCTTGTTCAATTTACAAGCGTTAGATTTTTAATTTTAGTTTGACTTTTCTATCGTTTTCTTTGTTTTTTTACATTTTGTTTACCTATATAGCTCCAACTTTTCTTTTTTTATTTTAAGCACTTCATTTGATTTTTCTTTTTCTAAATTGAATGTTTTTTGGCATAATATTCTGTTTCACGAGCACTCTTTTCCAAATTTAACAAATTTTGTTGAACACCACTCATAATAGTAATCATGCTTTTGTAAAACTTTTCCTGTGCCGACGACGTCTGGTTTTCTAAAAGGACAACTCGTTGATTTTCATTTTTTTCTTTCCACGATATGTTTGTGCGGGTTGGCCTCGGCGATTGCACTGTGACTGTGACTTCTCCAGGATCAGGATTTTCTTCATTCTCTTCAGTAATGCGTTCTATTTCTAACCCAAATTCGATTCCAGACGGAGCAACACATGCAGGAAAACGCATAAGACGACTGACTGCTTTTTCGGCGTCACTCAGTCGCTGTAATCTATTTGGCCCGCCACCAGTTGCTGTTATTTCAATTTTGTTTTGAGTATTTTTTTTCTTTATTTTGCATTTGAAATCAGCCCATACCTACATTTTGAAAAGTTATTTTAATAAATTAATCAAATTAATGTTTTACAATAAAATGCTCACTCGTTGCCACTTAGTTGAGTCCCACTTTGGTGGTCCTAAGCTGTTTAGTTCCACAGCGATTTCCTCCCATTTTTATACCCTATTCTAAGGGTATATTAATTTTGACGCATAGTTTGTAACATACCTTAATATTGCCCGTAGACCCCTAAAAGTTACTATATTTATGATCAGCATCGATAGTAATGTCGATCTAGCCATGTCCGGTCCGTCCGTCCGTCCGTCCGTCGGCAAAAATTAGGCCTTTAAACTGGACCTAGAGAGCTGAAATTTTAACCATATACTCTCTAGGGTCCCGAAATAATCAAGTTTACGAATTTTTGAATTCCGCCCACAGACGCGCCCACAAACTCAAGAAAACAAAATTTTGGAAAAAATCGAATTTTGAGCTAGAAAGCTGACATTTTTTATATATGATCTATGACTCCTAAAACTGCTCGGGATAAAAAAATTTCAAAATCCGCCCACTGACACGCCACAAATAAATAAAACATTTTTTTTGAAAATCCAAAGTTTGAGCTAGGGAGCTGAAATTTATAAAATATACTCTCTATGGGCCCTTTATGCTCATGTGTAAATATTTTCCGCCGACTGACACGCCCACAATTAAATAAAACAATTTTATTGAAACACCCAAATTTGAGCTAGGGAGCGTTTTTTTTGATAAAATCCTTTAAGCGTTCGTAACAATTCAACCATACTTAGACTTTTGTCACTCCCACTTATGAGGGATAGGAATAAGAATAGGGTATCCAACAGTTCGCCCAAGCGGACTGTAGCCCGTCCCTATGTTTTGTGTTAGGACCGGCTTTGTGCAGATTCCTTTTGCTATATCTGCATTTTTCCCCATTAACTCCACCAATCTTTCTATTTGCCGTTTGTTGCTGACAACTCTAGTCCTAAAAGAACAACATAGTCTAAAGGAAATAGCCAAATTTATTTAATACCTACAAAATAATTACATTTTTCAAATAAACACAACAAAAGACGACAGAGCAAATAGTAAATGCCAAACGTCAAATTGAATGCCATTCACAATTGTATTTTGTTCAGTATTCACAATGGAAGTAAAATTAATCAATTGACACTCATAATACCAATTTATCAACTGATTGAAAGAAGCTATCGTTTATCAATTGGTTGACATTTGATAACCATAATAGGGGTGTTAGTAAAATTGCAATATTATTTAATAATTTTGGCATTATATTGAGTCAGTTCTCCATTGGATTTGAATTACAATATTTTTTTTTCAATCAAACCATAAGTATTTGCAAAATTTTGACTTCATATAGGAACCTGAAGATGACATCACACATAAACCAAATTTTGCACATATGCCTTGGGTTTCCTAATTCAAAAAAAATCTCGTTCCACCCTAATATTTCAACAGCCAGGTCGTCTGTATATAATAAACATTGTTATATGGAGCATGCAAACTTTGGAATTCGCTTCCGAGAGACATCTCTCCAAATAAATACAATTAACAACTATTTAAAAGTAGAAGTATCACTTATATGGAAACATCTCGTTGCGGTAGCTTAGCGCTATATGTAGCTTTGCATTTCCTTAAAGAAGATATTGAAAAATGCAATTCTGCGGGTGTTTTTTTTTTTTAAATATCCTGTCACATAATAGAGACGCACCCCCTTGTCTCTTGTACAGAGTTTGAACATTTATTTAGAGTTTATTTACCTTGGTTACCTACCACCTTGGTCTGTTGAAAGTCCCTTAGCTTGGGGTTACATTTGTGCGGACGGAAATTATTCTGTTCACGTTGACATGTATAGGGATGGTGGCTGAAAAAAGCATCATTGCACGGATTATCTTACCTCCCGCGCATTGGGGCCATGAATAAAACAAAATTAAATGGAAACGTTTGCCATTACTGAGCTTAGAGAGAAATATACCCAATGGAAAATAAAAAAATAAGAAAACAGACAAAAAGTGTGTAATATCCTTTTATTGAATGGAATATTTCTTTTCTTTTCTGTTTTCATCACGGTAAAGGAAATTACTATGCGAAATGGGAAAGATTTGCACAGACATCGCACGTTTCGCTGACATCGCAAGGTGAGGGTAGTAATATATTTGGGGCTTTGTCTCTTGCTATCTCTCTGTGGTAGGTGTATTAAATTGTTACTACCCTCTATAAAAGGGGCAGACGTTTAATTCAATTTTAAAACGATGATGGGCGTATCTTCTTGAGACCCAGAAAGGTCCAGAGAATGTAAAGGATTTTGGGTTAAATTGTTCAACATTTAATAAGTTCAGGGATCATTAAAATCATGGCTTGCAACAATATTTTATCGGTGACAGTTTTATGTGTGATTCCTTTATGAAAAAAATGGGGTTGAAGATATCAGGTCAGCTTTGTCGTAAAAAAACATAAAGAATTGCTCAAGCAGAACACAAGTTATATAACACAAATATAAGCTCAAATATAAAAAACGCAAGTTTGTTGTCGATGTCCTCTTCAAGGCTGAACTGAACGGCGTTCCTTACTGGTGAACTTGTCAAGGATGGTTATTACAGTGCTGAGGTAGGTGTGTGCCACTCCAGCCCGCATAAAAATTATCATCATAGCCACTAAGATTAAACAAATTCTTGGCGAGATGGGGCGCGCATCTGTGAATTGTCCGTCATGTTCCAGAAGCGTTTCAACCTCGATGCCTGCCGTGTTGCACTGTCTGCCGAAAAGGTTTATGCGCCATCGCTCAAGAAGAATCGTTGCGTTACAAGCTGTCCGGCAGATTGGCTGTCAAGGGTTTCGAAGTCGTCGTCTCTGGCAAGTTGCGTGGTCTACGTTCCAAGTAAACTAAAATCGTTGACGACTACGTGGAGATTGCCACCCGCCATGTGTTTCGCCGCCAAGGAGTGTTTGGTATCAAGGTAAAGATTATGCTGGCATACGATCCCAGGAACAAGATTGGTCCCAAAAAGCAATTCCCGAGAATGTTCCCGGTGTTGAGCCCAAGGAGGGGAAGATCTACGAGACTTCAGAGACCGAATACAAAATTCTTCCACCAACTAAGCCTCTTGAGGAGGTTGTAGAGACAACAAAGACTCTATAAGTGCGCTATGAATAAGGATATGCAATACCGATGAATCTCAAAGGCTTCAGTAGCCCACTATTCATTAGAACAATTATTCGCTTAAACAGACATAAGCTCTTTCTAATATGTTCATCGAGCTCATGGATAAGAGCAACATTTTTTCCATATGCTTTACTGATTTTTATACGAAAATCTAATCCAATATCCTCGTGCAACTTCATGCGATCAACGTTTTCCCATGACTTCGCTTAGAGGTTAAACAATTTTCATTGATCCCTTGTTTAAGCCTACAAATTGCGCGCTCAGTTAGCAATGTTACCCTAATGACTCATCACACCGAACCAGAAAACATCGCACAACAAAATAACTAGATACAACCCATTTAAGTATAAAAGCAACCGCCTTTCACATAAACACTGTATCCACGTAGATAATTGAAATGCGCAATGTCTATCATTAAGCATACATACTCGTATATGAGTTTGTCCTTAAAATTAAAGAGGGCCCCTATTACCATTTTCCCCGAAGATGTTTGCACGATGAAGCTGCAACAGCAGCAGCAACAAGCCAGCCATGCGTCATAATGCGCGCAATCGCGCATTGTGTGCTTCATCCAATTATCAGCGATCGTACTCGTACTCTGGAGAAGCTGCTCTCCACCTCCAATATGCTGATGCAGATCGTGCGCATAAATCAAAACGTTCATTACAGGTGCAGAACAGCACAAGATACGTGCTGGTAGTAGAACTGGGTCCAGCAGCAGCGCGGTGATATGCTGCGGCGGATCATCATCAACCGTCCAACAACAAGACACGTACAATCCCCGACAAGCGGACCGCACGATTTTTACCTCCACTAAAACATAACTCACTGCAACAATCACTCTGCGTGTGAGCGCAGCGTATCTACTGACGTGCGGGTGATGGTGAGAATCTGGTCGGCTGGAAAAGTTAAGGTGCGCGTGCGTGTCCATCTCGCGATCACGTGCGCGAGCTTATTAATTCACGTCCTAAGCCATCATTTGCCTCAAGTGCTCTAAATTGGAGAGCTTCTCGTCAATAGGTAGCAAGATTGTATACATTGGCCCCCATATTCGCCCCGAATGTGGCCACAGGTTCAGAGAGGACTACCTATGTCAGCCAAACCTTCAATCCCGATCTGTCTCACTTGACGGCGATAATTTATTGCAACTGCAAGTACTTGCTGACCACCTGGACCAATGGAAAGAACAAACCAGTCTGACGACGAGCAGAGATATTTCTCTTGATCTGTGCTAATTCTCAGGAATTACCATCAACGACTGCGATGAGGTCGTAACTGCCCCCAATGTGGAGGAATGAACAATTTTTTGCTTACCCGCCATCGCTAGCATCCCAGGCGACCGACGGCCTAATGGGAAAAAATGCCGCCAGCTATATTCCTCTGAATGCGTAATGTGTGCCACAGAAAAGTTTACGGCCGTAGTCGCGGCGAAAACATGCTAAGACTAATATCGGCCAATTCCGATACTAATGACCTGAACAAATTGACAATTTATTGCGCGATTGCAGTGTCCTGCTGTCCACACTACTATCCATACGGAGTTGTGTCTTGGAGCTAGCGTCACTGCCGTTGCACAGGAACTTGGCTGGAAGTTTAGCTAAGCAAATGGAATGGCGTGTAAAATTATCATTTGTGAAGGTATTTGGTAGATAAAAGAGTATCTCGACTTGTTTGTGGGCAAATGTCGTGGTGCATTATTCTCGGGATGTGGTCGGTTAGTCCATTTAGTCGCGAACAAGAAGGGTGTTAAATGTAAATTACAATGGTACTGCAGGGAAAGTGACCCTGGACCTACATTATGCGGAAAGTTGCATTGTTATCATTGTTTCCGAAAGTATAGTGCTTTCGCAAATAAGGTCATTATACATAAATTATTGTGAATAAGTATTTGTATAAAATTTCAGTGGAACAAAACCGATGATTAAGCCTTGAAATAGAAGGAAATGGTGGATTTTTGATTTTAAATGCGAAAAGTGAAATGGTTTGCTGATGGTTTAGAATTTGTTGATATTTGGGATCTACAAACACTAATGGCCGTGTAAGTGGTCGGATTTTAAAAATCGTTACCTTGATCATTTCGGCCCGTAGAGATATATATTTTGAAAGTTTCAGCTTCCTAACTCGAATTTTAGGACCTCAAAATTGGTGTCGACGTGTGTTAGCTTTCCGGACTAAATCCACATCTTGGTATAGCTCATAGAGTTCAAGACTGTGTCTGTTTCTCCATTCGCATTCCTCGCACACAGGACCAAATATCCGACGCAAGAACCCAATACTAGCTTTACTTTTCTGCTACTCCAGCACTTGGCACCATAAAGCAGAACTGGCGCTATCAGTGTTTTGTAGAGCTTACATGGTTGCAACAGTTTCTTAGGGTAATTCTCCGTCGGATCTCCACTCAGGTGTCATGTGTGGAGTTGATGTTTACTCCGAGATAGGTGACCTCCCTTACTACCTCGAAGTTATTGCTACAACATTAACGTTTTGTCTAAGCCACTGGTCAGGTTTTTTGTTTGTTTGTTGATAGCATGCACATGCTCTTGTCCCCATTAACTTCAAGACCAACCAATTTGGCTTGCTCTTCAAACGCCTTCAGAAGCGTCAAATACATTTTTCCGACCTAAAATGGTGAAAGTAATCAATGTCATGAAAAAGTTGTAATTTTTTACCCAACAACTATAGTTGTCAATATGACAATTTACGACTTTCATTTTTCAACGAAAGGAAAACTTGACATGTTTTTCATATTGACAATATATGGTTTTCATTCAAGCAATTAAGTTAAAAACTTGCGATTGTTAATCTGATGAAAGCAGTTGTCAAATTTTTTTTCAGGTTAAATATCTCGATTTTCAAATGCAAATTTAAATTTTCATACTTAAGACTATAATGTTCACTCTGATTACTGCAATTTTCAGTAACAGAGGTTGTCAGATTGAAAACTTGTATTTGCAAAAAGGGATTTATCATATTGAAAATCACAATATTCAGTCTGATTATTTCAATTGCCCAATTAATAACTGAGGTAATCAAACTGAAAGTTTCAAGTGCCAATGTTGAAGTGCCCAAGAACCTTGAGGATATGTTTTCAGTTTTTCCAACATCCAAATGCTTATATTTTGACCGAATTTTCTCTGTTGCTTGTATTTTAACATAATTTTCGATTTTGTTTGCAACCATTTTTTGTTTCGCTTTCGAAGTTGCATTTTTCAATGTGTTTGGCTCGACTTCTAACGCTGAAGGTCTCGCTAAAGTCAAAGTCAAAGTTGAATTGTTGATCTGTTTCTGCCATAAAGATTTTTAAATACTGGTTAAAATAATCATTTAAGGAAATTTCTTAGTTTTAAAACACTTTATAAGTAACTTAAAATTAATCTTAATTCCAGTATTTAATAATTCCGGATTGACTTACACTTTTTTACTTTCAATACACGAATGACTTTGACTTCCGGCCCTATTTATCACATTGACAATCCCACTTGTCTATTGACCGTAGTTTTCAATTTGATAATTGCAAAGGTTGCGCAGTGGCAAAACCTGACGGGGCCAAGTAACATTTAAACGTTTTTTCCACTGCGCCACCTCTTGCGAACGTCTGACAAACATCCAACAGCTTGTCAAATTTGCCGTTCGGTATCGGCTAAAAATTGTAGGTACTGTTGTGTCTGTAATGGATGATTTTTTAGGAGTTCAATTTTTAACTGTCAAAAAAAAACACAGGAAACAATTTTCTATTTGAGTTGACCAATCAATGCTTGCCATTTCCTTTATGTAAGTGTCATGTTAATGCTGACCACGACTACTGAGAGTCCAATTTTGAGTCACTTTTCACAGAGCACAAATTTTGATAGAGAAATTCAATTATAAGCAAGCGTTGTTCGGGTTTATGTCTTTGTTTTTTCACAGAGCACGAATTTTGATAATAAAATTCAATAAATTTTAAGTGTTTTTCGGATGTATAAGTCTTTCCATGATGAAATGATGAAATGACTTTGACACATGTCACGAATCCCGCGTCAGCTGTGAAAAATATAACACTGAAAAACTAAATTTGTTCAACCGCTCAAACTTGGTAGAACATTTTCTGCCATTTCTAACCACAGGCCTCAGTCCCCTTACCAACACATCCAGTTTTATCCCGGTAGAAATAGTCTCGTGTGCGATGGTTCAATCATCGTTACCTCCGCCATATTTCAAAACGGGTCCTAAATAGGGTTCCCTGCCGCTACCAAAGGTACCCTTATAAAATAAAAAATACCAACAGGATAGCATAAGAAACTGTTTTTTAATTCAGTAAAATATATATATTTTTTTTTTTTTATAATTTGCTTACGCTAAAGGTATTTTTTCTGTACCCTTATAGTGCGTAACACAGCGTAAGCTGTTTAACAGCAAGCAGCACTATCATTTCATTGCGTGCTTTTGGGTGCTACTTACTATTAGAAAGAATAGAGAGATAGGAAAGAAGTGTTTGGGTGCAGTTGTAGGGTTTTTTCCACGGGTGGTGTCTAAGATGCTTAGGGAGATTACGATTTCATGTATTCGATATAAAGTAATGGACTTGGCCGGGATTCGAACGCACGACCTTCCATTCAGTAAGCGAATACACTACATATATATATTTGAATATATCTCTGTCATATTACATAGGAAATTTACGATGTCGAACTGTCTAAATCAGAATCTGATGTTTCTACGTCGATTGTGCAAAACATTTTCGCAGCAGTTACAGTGACAGCTTAGTTTAACAAAAGGTTACATCCTATGGAAACTAATTATTTGAATGTAGGGTAATTGCGGGAGAGATGCCGCGTTTTTAAACATCAATGTTAAAGTTTTATGAACGTAAAATGGACTTTATTTTTAAAGCAAACCTAACAATGGATTTGTATTGTACCATGAAAAAATACTTAACCTAAAAAAAATTAGTTTTCATAAAAAAATAATAAAAAATAATAAATATTAAGTGTGCCATCTCTCCCCGCATATGTGGGAGAGATGCGGTATGGTAAATACATTAAATTTTATTTGTTAATTTAATGCGGAACATGTTTCTCATCACGTCCACAGACTGTATAGAGGGCGTACTGTAGTTTTTTGTTTTTATCCGCCTCCAAAGTGTGCTACCCGAAACGCCGAACAATTTTTTTGCTTTTCGCAGAGACATCCCCGGCTCTATGCATCTTATAGCATTTTTCAACTCTTCTTCGGACCAACTTCCTATGCCCATCTTGCGGATATACTTTCTGGGAATGACGAAGCTTTATATTAGCTTCTAAATAAAAAAATGTTAGTAATTAAAATGCGGCATCTTCTGTACATCCCTGTACTTTTATTTTAAATTATTTTTTTTATTCAATATTATATATCAACTTACATACTAGACTATAATAATTAAATCTAATTTAAAATTAACGGGATACTTATTCTTACTTAATTGTTCTTATGCAGACGTTCAGACCTTAAATATAACCTTATAATTATTACCTTTCGGCCCAAAAACTATTTTACGAACTAATTTAACATATTATTTCCATCGATATTTTTTTTTTAAAAACTCGGGCATCTATCCCTGTAGTGAGGGAGAGATGCCGCACTTCACTTAACAAAAAAAAAGAAAAACAAACAAAACTTAACACCGACAACTTCTCATAACATTATTTAACAAAATACCCACTAGGGTGGTCCTTATTTTTCGACTTTTGAATTATCCCCGGGCCACTTTCCAATTTGATTATATACCTCTAAATATGAAATACGTTTTTTTTGTTTTTTTTTGTAAGGATTTAGAGGTCGCTACCAGCTGTCAAATTTTTACAAAAAGCACTCGCCTCGATCCCTCTTCTGTACCGATGCGTTGAGATTTAGCCCGCCCTCACTTCAGTTCTAATAAGTCATTTACAAGAGCACACGCGTGTTGCAATGGCGTCTAAAAGTAGCGGACTCAGTAAAGCTACTAGAAATCAAAGTAAGGTTTGGCATATCGGTCAATTATTATCCGAATTAAGAAAATCAACATTGCCATCCATCGGTGAAGATTTTGTTATATTTTTTATGTCCTGAGTATATAAAAAAAAAATACAGATTTTGAGTTTTTTTTTTTAAATTCAAACCTTCGTAGCGACCCCTAAATGTCATTTAAAAAATTCCAAAAAAATACTGAAATAGTTTCTTATGGTATATAATCAAACTACGTGGTGCCCCGCGAAAGTAAAGAAATTTTTTTTTTCTTAGCAATAAGGTCCACCCTAATACCCACACTTAAAAAACGCGATGACTTTGTTTCCGCATCGAGAAATTGCAACACAGTGAAAATTTTCAATAGTCAGAAGTAGAGCGTTAAACAAAACAAAGAGGAAAAACTGCCGTTACATATCCGATGCAAGCAGTTTTTTCCTGTATTTTTGTTTGAACATCTAACGAACAAAAAACAAAACAATTTTTTTTGCGTGGACGACTAGATGTATGAATATCGTTGAGTGCGGCATCTATCCCGACGCACGCGGCATCTCTCCAGCAATTAACCTATGAGAGTGTTTGCGAGGGAAATTATAAGTCCGTTTGCGTACTAATATGAAAACGTAAATTTATATAAAGTTAAGAATATAGTAAAAAGATGAATGAAAATAAAATGTATTTTTCAGAATTTCGCCTGCTAAGAAAATGAAAACTGTCATATAATGAAATGTTATGAATGAGTTTGGCAGCAAAAATAACAGCTGTTGCTTCTTTTCAAGCCGAACATTGCAGTTCTTCATTTTTCTTTGCGAAAGCATTCGCGTACATTTTTTTAAATCAGAGGTTCTCTCGATTTCGGACATTTGACAGCTTTTATTTTTCTTTACATTAAACTACGCGAAAGGACCTTATATCTTTTCATTGACTTGACACAAATCCATGCATAGATATAAAATGTGTATTTTGTGAAACCGAGAGTGATATGAATGTCGATGGCCTATAAGATAAGAAATGGAATGTAGGGTTTCATTTTGGTGAATTATTGTAGTGTGGATTATTTTAAATTTGTCAGATCGGTTGGTCCGTAAAGATTTAAAAGGGTCACGCATTTTGAAAAAGTGTCAGATTCCGAAGATGTTTGAAAAGGCAGGTCCTAGGGTTAGGGTCCGAGATTCTAAGAAAGTTTCATTTCAATCAGACCCTAGGTGGTCCTAACGGTCACCGACATTTTTCGATTCGTTTTTATTATCACTTCTGGCTTAGGTTGCAGATTTCCGCACCTTGTTGTTTATTTTATGGACTCAATAAGCTATTCCAACCGAATTCCACGAGGACATCGAAAACTCTTTATTACGAAATTATGCAACTAAACTTAACATTTCTTTTCGATTTATTTTGACTGCTTTCTCAATGCCACGAACACCATGCCAAGTTTAACTTATAAAAAATTCTGAATATCCAATACAACCAAAGTATATTTTAATTGGAATAATGCTCATATTTCGATTAATGCAACAGCAAATTTATTTCACATAAATTTTCAGCACAAAGATATCCGAATTATTCGCATCGCTTTGATGTCCTTTAACCACTTTATTTTGGGCTGTTTTGTGTCGCTTATACTCGCAGTGATTTATAAAGTACATGCATAACGATCACCGTTTTGTGAGCATCATCGTTTAAGGTGCTGATTGGACCTGTGTCCCCAGACACAAAGCGAGAAGGTTTCACTGCATATTCATCCTCCGCGGTTGAAACGGGTTATTTTTTATTATTAATGTGTTTCGATTTGGTGACATACGATGTTCAACGCCTTGACACTCCCTAATGAAGATGCACTTAAATCATGCATCACAATGCATTGTAATCGATGGTTAAATGTTATTTTGCTGTTCTGAACATATAATTTTACTTTGCGATGGCGGATTAAAAAAAGGAAAAACAAACTTTGTTCGGATTAGATTGACTATTCCAATTTTCTTTAAAATTTTGTTAAATAGTTTTCGTTGGCAATTTTTGTTTTGTTCTGGAGTTGGAGGAGATAAAAGAATTCGAATAACTTTCCGAACTGGGCGCCAGTGGAACCATTCTTGGTTGACTGAAATGGTGGCGGCTGTCGTCTGCAAAAGTTATCTCCGGTGCAGTGACCGCGCTACAGGAAGTGTTTTCATCCACCAGTCTTCGTTGGGTGTTGTCAATTTCATTGTTGCAAACACATTAATTTTACTTTTACAACAAATAGAAACTCGTATTTGTAGATAGGAAAATACATTTATTTCCTTATATAAGGATATAGTTTTCTGCTGGGTTATTAACCTCATTTGGCTTTTGGTTTTAGAGTTTGATATGAATTTATGGTGCAACTTAAATATTCGGGATAAAGCAAAATGTGGGACTTAATTCAGGGTGCTATCATTTTTACACACACAGCTCCAATGCAGTGGCATCCCCATTGAACTACATAACTATATTTTCGTTGCTCTACTTTTCATTCTTATGAATGGAAGAGACTTCCATGTTCCATCATCACAAGGTAAAGCCAATCTCAAATAGTACAGATAGGTTGATTCGCTCAATTTGCCGAGCGTCTTAGCTATAGTGGGCTTTCAAATACAGACTTAATTATTTCGAAATTAAAAAGAAGTGGGTTCATAAGGTGATTTTTCGTCGGATCTCCACTAGGGTGTCACTCGTGGAGTTGATGATGACTCCAAGGTGTATGAAATCCTTTACTATCTGGATGTTATTGCTATCAACAGTGACGTTTTGTCATAGCGGTACTTTTTCTTGTCCTCATTGACTTCAAGACCAACCAATTTCGCCAGTTCTTCAATCGCCACAAACGCCTCTAATACAGTACGCTGGGAACGTCCGATGATGTCTATATCGTCCGCATACCCCAGTAGCTGGACGGTAAAAGTTTAGAATAATTCGGAGAAGCTGCTTCCAAACTGCACATTACACCGCGTGTTTTCAAGTGTCACACGACACAACTGGATCAGTTTTGCCGGGATCCCGAATTCGGCCATCGCATAATAGTAAATATTGGTTTATTAAGAACACAATTAGTGCAGTGGTTGAACACAAATAAATCTCTATCTCTAGGGCGGAACATGCGAGACTAAGCATAAACATAAAGCAAAGACAGCAGGTAAGGACAGTCAATGTGGCTAGTCATAGTGTGCAAATAAAACCGCGTAATAAATCCGCCCTTTTGTATAAGGGCTTAATACGTAATAAGAGGCATCTAACTTCATAATTTGTCAAGTTACCCTTTCACGCCATGGTTAGGTTTAGTTATGGTGGCAGTCGGCAGAAGCCGATACACTTAGACTGATAAAAAAGATCCATATTCATCCTCCGCGGATGATACCACACGCATCTATCTTTTTCCTACTCGTTGAACCAGTTGGAGTTTTGATAAAGCTTAAAAAACTTTTAATATCGATGTTTATGAGATTATTGTAAAAGAAAGATCCTAAATGGAGTTTTTGTCTTTGAGAGAGAGCCGGGCATGTGCAGAGAAGGTGTAGAATGGCCTCCTCCTCCTCCTCGTCCAAGCATTTGTTTAGACGCCAAGCCTTGTTGCATGCTTGCCTATGAGACAGTGTCCGGTGATTACACCAATTGTAGCACCAATGTGCAGTCTGTTCAGATATATCAAACACTTAGAGCGTTTCAGATCCGGCCAAATCTGTTTTGTCGCTAGACAGGTGTTGCCACTTGTCCACCTAAGGTTAGTTTTCTCAATTGTCTCCCTCTTAAACATGAGTTTGCATGTAGCAATTGGGATGCCTAAGGGACCTTTATCAGGTAGAAGGGGCAGTTCCTTTCCTGCCGAGCTCATCCGCCCTACAGTTCCCTGGAATGTCTGTATGTCCTGGCACCCAGCATAGGTGAATGTTAAATTGCTTCGCCATCTTCACGAGAGATGATCGAAAGTCACGGACTACGATGGAGTTTGTGAAGACAGAATCCAGAGATTTTATCGCAGCTTGACTATCTGAGAAGATCCGGATGTCTATAGCGGATATAACCATCCTCATCAGCCACGATAGGACTTCTTTAATCGAAATGATTTCCGCCTGGAACAGATTAGTGAGACGAAAGGAGAGGCTGAGGTTCAGCCTGTCAGAGAACACACCTCCACCTACCTTCTCGTCGGTTTGGATCCATCGGTGTAAAAGTGGATCGGCTGCAGGAAATAACCTACAAATGAAAGAAGAAATAACTCCCCAAAATTTGTATGGAGGTGGGGATTTATTTCATGGGTTTTTGGGGACTTATTTCATACTTCAAATTGGGGGGTTATTTCATAGTGAAATAAGTCCCCAAATTGAACTATGAAATAAGTCCCCAAATTTGGGGACTCAAAGTGCAATAAGGCCAAGTGCTAAAATAAAACCTCGCACCTACTCCAAAGCAAACAGTGACCCCAAGCAGGGGGGTTGCAGGGGGGCAGCATGCCCTCCCAATACGTATTGCACTGTTCATTCATTCATTTTTCATTTGGGGGTTATTTCATTGGGCGGTTATTTCCCGGAGCCAAATGGATCTATTCGTCTTCGACAGGGGGCCTTCCTCCCAGAATGTTCTGGGAGGGATGTTGACAAAATGTTTTGTCAAAACGGGGCTAAGGGGTGGTGTAGTCTACGTTGCTAGGGAGGATTCCAAATTTTTTTTTAGAATAGAGTCGTTGGCGATTTTTTCTCGGACTATTGGAATGTTGTTTTAATGCGGACAGCCGCACCAGCAGCCGCTTGCTTACTAAAGATGTCAATCGGTGTCAGGTAAAACAGAGAGCAGAGAGAGTAGTGCGCAGTGCACCACTCATGCAGAGACACGCTGATCGTTGGACATTGCCAAGCTTATCACGATTTATCGCTTTGTCTAAGGCAGTCCATCAAACAACCACCCCGTAAATAAGTATCGGTCTAATTACCGAGATGTATAGCCAGTTAGTAATGCGGTGTTGAAGGTCCCATTTATTACAGATGGCTTTTTTGCAAGAGAAGAGTGCTACCGTAGCTTTACGAACTCTTTTTTGTATGTTAGGTTTCCAACTAAGCTTTTTATCCAGAATAAGACCCATGTATTTAGCTTCATCAGAGAAGACTAAGCTTGTGCACCTGATTGAGGGGAGATCAATGTGTGGAATTTTATATTTCCTAGTGAATAGAACAAGTTCGGTTTTGTGGGGGTTAACACCTAACCCACATCGATTTGTCCATGTCGTTAGTTTGTTAAGAGCGTTTTGGAGAAGTTCTTTCAGGGTGTTTAGGTGCTTCCATGAGGCGGAAATTGCAACGATGTCTGCATAGGCAATCACCCTGTAGCCATCCATCTTGCGAAGCACAATTTGGCAAACCGTTTTTGAGCACTTTTAATACGAGTCTAGATCGTATCAAAGAATTGTATGAGGCTTTCAAAGTGTACGGTATTTCGACACATAAAACCAAATAGAAAAGTAGCTCGTGAGATGTAAAATAAAACCAAGATCTGTTGTGCTGGAGGGTAGGAGGCAAAATATGTGAACGCAACGACTGTACTAAATCGACTGTTCTTTATTCAGTTATACCATAGTCAAATAGTTACGTTAAAATTAACTATATAATAAACAGTAATAACATTATAGTTCAAGTAGTATAGAAGTGAGTAATATAAGATAGAGTAAGATAGATATATGCAAAGGTTGCAATTAGGTTTATGTACTATGTGCCAGGGTTGCCAACAAGATCCTTTTAACTTCTCACTCTTTACAGGATCACGCTTCAAACATTATATGAAAATCAATAGCTGAGGCAATTTTAGAGAACGTAAGGAATGAACACTTGCTAATATTTAAATGCAAACCGATAAGTATACACCAAATAACTATATTATTGACATCTTTTTGTGGGTCATGAGCATCAGATGGGGAACTAATGGTTTTGAATAACTTTAAGTCGGCAAACAAAAGGCACACTTGAACAAAAGAAGATAAGCCATTTATAAAAAGCAAGGACAGAAGGGCCCGAGCCGACTGCCCTGGAGAACACCCGAAAGGCAATAAATAATTTTAGACAGAGGAGAACCAATCTTAACGTACTATCTAGGATCAATCAAACAGCTACGAATCCAACTTTAAATTTTTGAAATTTTCGAATGAAAACCGAATCAATAGAACTGTGAAGTGAAGATTGCGCCTAATTGTTGCCGAATTTCCATATTACAAGGCAATAATTTGCAAGGATGGTCAAATTAGTAGCAGTGGACCTTCCATTTACAAAGTCGTGTTGATATTCGGAAATATGATTTCGGACAATTGCATAGAGTAATACAATTGCTTCAAATATTTTAGGTATAAGAAATAAGGTAGATTAAGCAACGGCATCTTATCTGACCGCAGCGGATAGTTAAACATTGTGTTGTAATAGTGAAAACTTCGTAATGCTTTTGGTCATCATCAAGCACCTTCTCGCGCAGCTGTAGTGATTTTTATCGATAAATATGAACTTCTCGGAGAAAGGTTAGCGATGTGAATACTCTAAATCCTGTTTGTCCGGCAAGGTCAGCTCAAAATATCGCCGCCATAGCTAAGTATGACTGAAAACCCAGGTGTTGAGACGATCAAAGGAGTTGATTTTGCATATCAATCTTGTCTAACATTCTGATAAGGTCCAGTTGATCTTACTTTTTCTATTAATTTAAAATGACACCTCTTGTTGGATGACCCTATAAAATGTGATTATTTAAGCTTCAAACTTCGATTGTCAAATACTTGGCCTAATTTGTTTTTTTTAAGTCCAACACTCAACTGTTAAGTACATTAAAAGTTAATCCATTCCATGTTTTAAAAATATCTCTCTGCCGCTGATCAGCATGTCGTCAAAAAGGAACTTGTTTTCTTGATAACTGATTCCACCATACCATGGCGATAACTAAAGACAACTTATAACAATAATCCTCAGGCTTTTGTGTCTGCATCTGCATCCAGTTTACCTCTCCCCCAGCCATTTAGCACTCCTCCCAATTTAGCAAGAAAAAACCCTGATCGAGAACATTGACGACTTTCAATTAAATCCGCTAAAATCTTGTCCACCAATCGAATGCAAGCTTGAGGCCGATACTCATTGTTGGCCACATCATAGTGACACGATCAGTCAAGAGTGGTGGTCAACGTGTAACTTGCCCAGATCTTGGATTTAATGCGAATAACAAAGTTTTGTTCACGCCCCGAACGGCATACAGTAGTTGTAGGTTACGCACGTCCTTTGAGCCGCATGTTCCCTTGTTAAAATTTCATTTTCTTGCGTGTCAAATCGAATTGACTTTGCCACGGCTTGTTTGTCGTCCCTGTTGGCAATCACTTTACATCTTTTCCTTTCCTTGGAATGCATTGGGTTTTTTTTGTGTGGTTGTTTGTGTTTTCTTGGTTTCTTGGTATGTCATGTACGCATATGGTGTGAGAAAATATTTTTGGCTGAAGGCCATGGACCACCATCACAGTTCCATGTAGCAAATAATGCTCAAGTAATTGCAAGCTGAATGCTTAACGACATTCCATGCAGAAGGGAGGTTGGGTAACCAGAGAGTTTTTTTATGCCATCCAAGGCTTTTAAATACGGAACGAAATATACATTGTATACGAAGGCATGGAGAATCGCAAAGTTAAGCCTTACTTTTTAAGTGATGAGTAAATAAACACGTCACTTACTTCCTATCATGTCATAATAAGAGCTTGCGAATAGATCATCGGGTTTTCCGTTGCAAGAAAATGTTTATAGCCCTTGCGTGGATTCTACGAGCCATTAACAAAGACTTGTAAAGGTAACGTTCAGCTTGGTCTGCTCAAATAGTTGCTAGATAGGGACGAAAAGGCATTTCATGAAAACACGAATACTACAAACGTTTGTCAGAGAAGTTTGGTAAATTAATAGACGATAGATTAGTCAATGAGGAGCTTATTTTACACATACACATCATACAGGGTGCTGCAACATAACTTTCTTTTTTGATATGCGTGCAATTCAAGCTGTAGGAGTCGAAGCCTTGAGGTCAAATAAGCGAACCCCAATGGAAAGAAGTGGCCATTGGCATAGAAGTGAAATGCGACTGTTCAGATCCTTTCCGATCATTAGATCACGCACCGTCAAGGAGGAAAATCAATTAGAAGAACCTTATATTGGAAAGAGGTGTTTCACCTAGAAGTGGTGGATTTATCACAACACAAACACATCAAATCAATATAGGGTTTTTCTTAAATTGACATAATTGGTATATTAGAGATGATTTATGTGACCAATTGAAATTCTAATTGTGTTGTGTTGAGGACAGTTGATCCTCGTCGGCTTTGTTGGTCAAGTTGGTCTTCCAATGAAACTCTGTCGTTTACTTCCCGACGCGACGTTTCGACAAGGGTTGCTGTCTTCTTCCATATTCAAAGAATATCTAACTATCGATCCGACATAAGACCCGGGGAAGACAGCGCTTGTTAGTCATATAATTGACAGTCGACAAAAGCCAGATGTCGACAACGTCAAAATTCTACAAACGAAGAGGCACATGTCCGCAATACAACACGATAATTACTTAATTACTTACTGCCTGAGAAACTGCAGCTTTCCATCCTCTGCGATCCCGAGCACGCTGCTTCCAGTTCTCCAGCGCTCTGGCATCCGCGATGACTTGGTCCTTAAAACGGAGGTTCGGTCTTCCTTGCCTTCTTGAACCTGAGGGCTGGGAGTCGAAGATCCTCTTGGTTGGAGCATTATTGGCCCTTCTCTCGAGCGGCCGAGCCAATGTAGTCGACGTGATTAAGCTTTTTGGACTACATGCCCATCTTGGTACATCTCATAGAGTTCACGGTAGTATCTTCTCCTGAATTCACCCTCCTCTCAGACAGGATCAAATATCCGACTAAGTTTTTTTTCTTTCAAAAGAACCCAATCTCCTTTTATACTTATCGTCTAGCACTTGGCACCATAAAGCAGGCCTGGCCGGATTAAGGTTCAATAAAGCATGTATTTTGTCCTTCGAGTGAGGAGTTTTGAACCTATTTGTTAAACTAAATTAAAGTATCCGCGATTTCCAAAGGTAATTCTCCGCCGGATCTCCATTAAGATGTCGTTCGTGGAGTTGATGCTTACTCCTTGGTAGATAAACTCCTTAACTACCTCGAAGTTATTGCTATCAACAGTGGCATTTTGCCCTAGGCGGTGGACAGATGTTTGTTTGTTTGTTGATAGTGTGTACTTGGCCTTGTCCTCATTTACTTCAAGGCCAACCAATTTCACCTGTTGTTCAATCGCGGTAAAAATCTCTAATACGGCACGCTGGGAACGGCCGATTATATCGATATCGTTCGCATACCCTAGTAGCTGGATGGATCTATTTAAGATAGTCGCATCCGTGTTGACACCTGCCCTTCGCACTATTTTCTTCAGAACAAGAATGAAGAAGTCATATGATAGCGCATCTCCGGCACAAGTTTGGAATAATTCGGAAGAGCTGCTTCCAAACTGAACATTACACCATGGTTTCAATTGTCACTCGACATAACTGGATCAGTTCTGCCGTCGCCATGTAGAGCTCCTGGCGATGAATGCTATCATATGCGGCTTTAAGGTCAATGAAAAGATGGTGAGTCTCGACTTAAAATTCATTGATCTTTTCCAGGATTTGTCTCAGTGTTAAAATGTGGTATAATGCCGATTTGCCGGGCCGGAATTCAGACTGGTACGTGCCGATTAGTGTGTTGCAGAACGCCTTGAAACGTTCCCACAGTACGTTGGATAGGATCCTATATGCGACATTTAGCATCAGGGATGTGCCTCGATAGCTCTTACAAGACATAGAATTGCCTTTCTAGAAGATGTTGCATATGGAGCTGATAATCCAATCATCGGGCATGCTCTCTTCTACCCATACTTTGTTGATGATTTGATGTATGCGATCCACCAAAACACCACCACCGTATTTGAAAAGTTCCGCTGGTAAGCCATCAGAGCCAGCGGCGTTATTGTTTTTAAGCTTTCTGATAGCTAAGCCAACCTCGTATATACTGGATGGTGGAATCTGTTGTTCATTGACAGGGCGTGGGTTCTCTATTTGCCCTATCACTCTCTCTACATTATGCCCATTTAGCAGCTGTTGGAAATGCTACCACTATTCCATGCGCTTCGGTTACTAGATTTCCGTCGCTGTTTCGAAGGGCCTGCGTTCCGGTCTTAAATGTGTGCACGTTTAAGATGTTGGATGCGTGCCTTGCAGCGATAAGCACATGGTCGATTTAGTTGGTGGTTCGACCATCTGGAGAGCGTCAGGTTGCTGTGTGGATCCTAAGTTGTAAGCCTAGTCCTACTTATCACCGTATTACGAGCTGCTGTAAAATCGATTAGTCGGTAGCCGTTATCTGTTGTAGTTTCGTGAAGGCTCTGCTTAACAACTAATCCGAATAAGATGTTTTCCTTTCCGACTTTGGCGAATCCCCTAGCACTACTTTGTCATCGTACTCCGGACAGGTTTCGTAGGTCCAGGAGGTCATAAAAACTCCCCCTTGATGGGATCTTCAGATTCATCGATAGAAGCGTGTGCACATGTAAGGCTTATGTTTTGAAATATAGCTTTGATGGGGACCACTGCCAGGCGATCATTTGTCGGCTCGAAGTCTATATCGTTTAACAACACGATAATTGGTATAACCAATTAATTCAAATTTTATTTTAAAGGGGATATTTGTGTGATTTCAAAAATTAAGGTCCAAGACGACGTGTCAAGTGGACATTTGCCAGACATTTTGAAAAATGCCAAAAAATCATTTTCTTGAATTTCCGATATAACCAAATAATACCCGCTGCATGAGATAGACAGGCCATCTCCCATACAAAATATGAAGGTCTGAGAATCTTTTTTAGTGTGGCCAGCTCCGTGCTGGACCATTTCGAAATTGCGAAAAATCCATGATTTGAATAAATTTTTATAACCGAAATCGATTTTGCCGGATCACTTCGAAATTGTGAAAAATAAAAATGTTTAAATAATAACTATAGCCGAAAATGACTATATTGGAATCAAAGCTCCAAGGCTATTAGAACGTACCTTTTTCGCTTCTTCTTCAAAAACAGATCAAAACTGTATCCACTAACAATTTTAATATAATGCGCGTAACTACATATTTCAAAGCAAAATATCTCAAAATAAAGATGAAAGCTAGTTGAATACTTTTATGTCTGTCCAAGACAAACATCACATTCCTATTACCAGATCAGTTAAAAAGTTGATTCAAACAACAAATTCAGAAACCCGTGTTTCCACTATCCTTTCCTGTAAAGGGTGCGGCAACATAACTTCTTTTTTTTTTAAATTCCCTAAATTCAGGCTGTATGGGTTATGGTCCCCTAAATACTTTTAATCCTGATCAAAACATCGCCGCTGAGAAAAAAAGCTATACAGCTTTTTTTTAATTATAAATAATTGGTTAAAAGAACTTTTTAAAAACAAGCATTTATTTATTTGCCCTAAAAAGAATAAAATAAGCTTTAAATTAAATCAAACTAACCAATTTAGTACATCACACCTTGGTGAATACATTCGCAGCATGGCAGCCAAAGGAGCCCTCCGCCTTAAGGAGGCAAATATGTGGAGACACAGCTCCTATGGGCACGGCTCCATAATTCACAATTACTTGGGTATCGATCTATCCAGGAAAACGAACTACATAATCCCCAATCGAAACTTCGAGAAAAACTACTCTACATACAGACCCCAAAGAGAGAACTGGAACACGCACGCCAGCGCACAAGAAATCCATATCTATACGGACGGGTCAAAAATGGATGTAGGTACAGGAGCAGGAGTTTTCTGCGAGCCCCTAGACATAAAGGACTCGTACAGACTCCCCAATGAATGCAGCGTCTTTCAAGCCGAAATAGTCGCCATAGACAAGGCAGCAAAAACAATATCCGCGAAGAATCTGGATCCTTCCAAGATTACAATCTTCGTAGACAGTCAGGCGGCGATCAAAGCACTAGACAGCGAAACCATAAAGTCAAAAACAGTCAGGAACTGCCAAAAATCCTTCAACGAAATAGGAGAACGACACAGGATCACCCTCTGCTGGGTCCCCGGTCATAGCGATATCGTGGGGAATGAAAAGACGAGCTGGCAAGAACAGGGTCAGAACTTGACGCAATGGACGCCATTACGTCAATAGACATCCCAATTAGTGCAGCAAAAAGAAACATTGACCAAAAACTGAGGGAACAAATTAACACCACCTGGTCCCAAAGGCACGACTGTGTTATATCTCGCAGTCTATGTCCAAGAATCGGCGAGAAAGGAACAAAACACATTCTGGGAATGAATAAACAAGAAATACGTATCCTAACCGGCGTACTGACAGGCCACTGCACCATAGGTGTAATAGCAAACAGGCTGGGCATTAGCTCACCAGACTACTGCAGGAGCTGTCATGATATAGAAGAAACCGAGACCATCAAACACCCGCTCTGCGAGTGTCCAAACCTCCAGACATCTTGACTTCGCTATCTGGGCAACAGATTTTTCGAAGACCTAGAGGACGTAGCGCAGGTATCACTGACGGACACAATCAGGTTTGTCAAGAAGACAGGTTGGTTCCAATAGGCCAACCAACAAGAATAATTTAAACGGAGTATGATAAGTGTTTTTATTGTAAGGGAAGATTTTTACCACAATAAACAACAAGGGATCACAATGGACCAATGGGCCCCCGTGCAAGCACAGCAATTGCTGTGCACCTCCCTTCTAACCTAACCTAACCTAACCTAATTTAGTACATGTATTGTCGCGAGATTTACCTGTGTACTAGTCTTACTTGACATACTTATTATAAGAAATTTTATGAGAGAAAATGTTTCCTGTTTCCTATAAAAAATGCAAATCTCGCGAAAAGCTTTTATATCATTTAATTGTGTAATACATGTATTAAATTGATTGGCTTGATTTAATTTAAAGTTTATGTTCTTCTTTTTTGGGCAATTAAATAAAAGCTTGTTTTTAAAAAGTTTTTTGCAACTATTAATATATTTTCTTCTTTTTAGGGCAATTAAATAAGAGCTTGTTGTTAAAGTTTTTTTACCATTAATTTATTGGATTTAATGTCACTTTGTATAAATTTTTGTGTTCTCCTCAGCAAGCAATTTCAATTGATACCCATAGTGTTAGTGCAGAAAAAAATAACTGCTCCATTTTGGATAATCCGCCATCTTTGATGATCCGCCATATTGGAATTAGAATGACGTCACATAGCTAAGCATGCATTGTCATCCAAAATAAGGGTGTATAGCAAATTTCAGCTCAATCGGTTAAAGTTAACTGATTTAAAATTCAGAAGCTTGTAATATACAACAGGGTTCGCCCCGGTGCCCTGAGGTGGCACGTTCACTACATCATCTTACACCCTGATGCCACTCAGTCCTCAGCACGGCCTCACCTTGACTTGGGAATTTAGTAGTAGCGCCACTTATTTCAGCTTTAAGCTTACTTGTGCCGAACGAAACACAGTTCCAGGTTTAATTTTGGAGTATCCTTATCCTAGATAGACTGCGAACCAATGCTGTTAACGCCTATCTCGCCAAATTACACAAGTCAAAGTATGAAGTCGACCAAGGCATACTTTTGTTAAAATTCAGCTGTCAATGACTTCAGAAAACCAGAAAACCTCCTCCGCCATCTTGGAGGTCCCACCATATTGGATTTATAGTATACATCTTGGATAGTCCCCTATATTTTGGATTTAATGTGACGTAGTGTTAATTTTTGTGTTCTCCTCAGCAAGCAATTTCATTTGATACCCATACTGTAGTAGTGCAAACAAAATAACTAGTCCGCCATCTTGGATGATCCGCCATATTGGATTAAGAATGACGTCACATAGCTAATCATGCATTGTCATCCAAAATAAGCGAGTATACCAAATTTCAGCTCAATCCTTTAACCGATAACTGATTTAAAATTGAGTTGCAAGATTCCACCCGGCCAAACATACATACTTTGCAAGTTAAATAAAAGCTTGTAAACAGGTAGATGGCTTGGAAGATTATATACTGTCACCAATGCTCGTAAAATTATTTTTAAAAGTTAACGTCAGGAACTCAGATTTTCAATGAAGAATATCTACTAAAATACAGACCGTAGCTGCAGTTCCGTGTATGTGTGTTTGCCACAGATGCGGATATCTTTACCAAAAAAATACTTCTTTAGGCGTTCTATAATAGAAATAATTCTAAACATTCTTTTGAACAATATGTTTCTACCTGATGCCTTTACAATTTATAGGTCGTCTTAAAAATAGAATCAACTGAAGTTTACACACTGATTGAAGATCCACGAATTCCCAAACATAACCACATTTTGATTGCCTTTTAAGAGTTAAATGCTAATTTGCGTAGATAAATCTCAGACGTCTTTACCATACCTTACGTAAGGTGTTTGTTTTTTTTTTTTAAATTTCGAAGATAAATAATAACCATCGTGTGAAAATAGCCGAAGGAATTCGGTTCCTGCATTCTTCCAGGGACCCACATAACCCTAACAGCTATCAACAGCATCTCTTAGCAAGTATAGTCTGGTTTTCATTTGCTAGATCTTATAAAAGTCCACAAATAATAAGTGCACCCTTGCCATCCATTTGCCGCGTGGAATATAGTGCTTGGCTTGACTCTGAGTTTGGTTTTCGCAAATTATAGTGCCATATTCGCATACCACGGCAATTATGAGTTGCCTGCAAATTTTCAACGTAAATACGAAAGCGAATGCAAATATTTGAAATGTTTGTTCCTCAAACCGGAGCTGGGCGAAACGACAGTAACATATGCCGGTACCCGCCACACACTACTACTGATTGGATTTTGAGCTCTGACAACGACAACGCCGACAAACTGGCAATATGTAAGACAAATGCCAATTTTTTTTCTATCAAACTCACATCTAGCTGTCAAATGTCTATGATTCTTTTTTTATGAAGATTCAATCAGTCAGATTCTTGCTTATCAATTCGTTAAGATTGGGATCGTAATATTGACAAAATTTGTAAGGATTTTCTGCTTTGTTTAATGTTTAGTGAGGGCAGTAGGTATAGTTAATATACGCTGTGAGTGTTACTTTCTTGTCACGGAAACTGTGCAAAGTTAGCAGAAGATGACGGGGAATTCAAATTCGCGTCTGATGATAATGGCGCTCTGACGATGTTATCTGGATGTAAATTAATTCATTATTCGTTGGGGTTATCTGCAAATGACTGCACAAGGAATCATAAATATCCTTTTTGTGGATGGTATACGCGTTGCGATAACCGTATATGATGAAAAACGGCGATTGCACTGAGGCGAGCTCTAATGCTGGTTAAATTCATATTTTAAGTGGAAGCGTAATTCTTTTCGGTTTAATTGCCACGAATAAATTTCGATAAAATTAATTTCTTCCAAGGACAACACGACGCGATTAAGGTTATGAGTGAAGAAAGCGAATTACGTACGCCACATCCGAGTGCGATTATAACGATAGATTGGATGCATGAACGATTAATTGATGAAGGTTAGGAATTCATAAAAAAGGACAAACTAGGAAGCAATGGGATCAGAGATGAAGACCCGTTTATCTATTTTGCAATCAAAACTTAGCGAATTTGATTTACCTCAGTTTGAGTATGATCCCAATGGACTTTTTAGTCTCTGATCTGTCACTGATATGGTAAAAGGTTTTTAATTAAGCTTTAATCACAGATAATAATATTGTTAAATGATTGTCATCAATACATAGCACATATGAAAGAAAGTTCCTAAAAGGCGTCTGTCTGTAGATTTTCTCTAATCTCGAGCAGACATGAACGGATTTGGATGCGGTTTTCAGAAGTATGATCTGGATTTATCAGGGAGGGCCGTATTAAAAACATAAAGGAACTGAGTACTAGACGTATAAGAGGCAAAAAATGGATTCAAATCATATTTTCGCTTATCTATCTCTTCTTCTTCCTTTACGACGAAATTATGATCAGGATTAAGGGTATGATAACCCTACCACTTGACTAAACTTACTGGTCCGCCTGCCGGGTTCGCCTATTTCACCTCAATTAAAATCGGCAGTCTTTCTAGTTTCCGATTATTTCATCACTGAGGCCATTCATATTCTGGTGTTATTGCGTTTGTGTGATCCAGGAGTGACTTCCTGACGTATATGCTTCCATTATTGACAACTGTTTGAGCGGCCTATAGATATATATCTATCTTGCTATAAATAAATGTTTGTGTGTTCGTCTTCTATGATCTCGCGCATCGGTAATCCGATTGAGCCGAATCTTTGTACAGGGTAGGCTTACACCTGCGTGAACGTTTCTGCCATAGTTCCATCAACATACAAGAAATAAGGAGGGAAGTCGTATCGGATAATTGTTCGTCCTCTTTGCGTTCGCACATCGTTCATCCGGTTGAGTTGAAAATTTGTACAGTTGTTGTTTTCACATATTATCTGGCATGGTACCATCAACGTACAATAGTTGGGGTGCAAGTGGTATCGCACGGTAATTGTTAGCACTTGTGCGAAATAGTGCCATGAAAGCATAATGTATCGTCAACGTATAATAGGTGGCGCGCTAGAGTAAAGAAGACAAATATAAAAGTTCTACTCTTGTTGTTGTTGGAATGCAATCGCATTCAAGTCCTCGCTTTATCCGAAAGCCAGCCCAGCAATACATAATAGATATTAATGTTTGTGTTTTAATCTTATATTGTCTATCTATCAAGGTTTCGCTTCTAATGCTGATTGATTACCTACTATTTATAGTAAATTTTAATTTCTTTTTGAAAAATAAATAATTAAATAAATTGTTTTAAGATAAATCTCTTTTTTTCCCTAGTGAAGTCTTTTGTGGTAGAGTTACGAAGCTCCACATCTGAACGCATCTCCCTATGAAAGATGCGTCGTCTCAACGAATAGAGAGCTTACAGAGTATGTGCTAAGAGGTTTCCTCGTCCTCCATGCAGAACCTGCATTCTGATTCAGGACTTAGGTTAAGGTGAAGGGCATTCAGATGGGGTGGGGGGTAGGGTAGTGGACGGAGTGGACTCTGTCCTGGTACGTCAAAACCTTGAGGCACCTTTTGATATAAAAATTCAGTTTCGGTGATGTTTTTTTTGAAAGAAAACCTTTCGATGAGCTCAAATCAATTTACAGCTTAACAAAAGATCATTATTTTGAAATCTTAAGGACTGTGCACAGAAGCGCGACTTGCGCAAACGATCGAATAGACAAATTGCGAAATAATAGTTTTTAATGTATTTATAAACAGTGTGAGGTAAACGGATACACCCTGTGTAATTCACTTGTCAATAATTGTCACCGACCACATGTGAATGACATTAGGGCGGACTGTCACTCCAACAAATTCCTCCGTATATCACGTGTTTCCCAATTCGAGAATAAATGGAATAAACTAAACGAGTTTCAAGCATTACAACTGGCGACGAGGATAAAGTTAAGAATGTCATCGATTGGAAATTGTCCAAGCTTCGGAGAAGCAGACGACTGGGCTGTCTTCAATAAAAAAATATTGCAATTTTTTATCGCAAATGACATCGAGGAGCCAAAAAAGAAACGCACAATACTTATCAATGCGCTAAGTGAAAAGGTATATAAATTACTTAGTGATCTAGTATTCCCAGATCAGCCCGAAGACACCAACTCCACTTTTGATGTACTAATTTTGACGTTGGACAATCATTTTACGCCTCCCAAGTCCGGATTCGCAGAACGCTACAAATTTTATGCAGCTGAAAAGGAAAAAAACGAAACCAATCAGCAATGGGCAGCCAGAGTAAGAGCTTTAGCAGCTAAATGTGAATTCGATACTCATTTATCAGTTGCACTTCGGGACAAATTTATCATGGGCATGGAAAAGGGTCCTGAGAAGGATAAGCTATTTCTCGAGGATGTGAAGAGTTTAACTTTTGATAAAGCTCTTACTATTGCGATATCGATCGAATGCATTAAAACACAATATCAGATAACCGACGAAACACGAATTAAAACATAGGGACGGGCTACAGTCCGCTTGGGCGAACTGTTGGATACCCTATTCTTATTCCTATCCCTCATAAGTGGGCGTGACAAAAGTCTAAGTATGGTTGAATTGTTAAGAACGCTCTACATATTTTGTTATATAACATTTAAAGGATTTTATCAAAAAAACGCTCCCTAGCTCAAACTTGGGTGTTTCAATAAAATTGTTTTATTTAATTGTGGGCGTGACAGTAGGCGGATTTAAAAAAAATTAACACATCAGCATAAAGGGCCCCTAGAGAGTATATATTATAAATTTCAGCTCCCTAGCTCAAACTTTGGATTTTCAAAAAAATTGTTTTATTTATTTGTGGGCGTGTCAGTGGGCGGATTTTGAAAAAAATTTATCCCGAGCAGTTTTAGGAGTCATAGATCATATATAAAAAAATTTCAGCTTTCTAGCTCAAAATTCGATTTTTTCCAAAATTTGGTTTTTTTTGAGTTTGCGGGCGTGTCTGTGGGCGGATTTCAAAAATTCGTAAACTTGATTATTTCGGGACCCTAGAGAGTATATGGTTAAAATTTCAGCTCTCTAGGTCCAGTTTAAAGGCCTAATTTTTGCCGACGGACGGACGGACGGACGGACATGGCTAGATCGACATTACTATCGATGCTGATCATAAATATAGTAACTTTTAGGGGTCTACGGGCAATATTAAGGTTTGTTACAAACTATGCGTCAAAATTAATATACCCCTAGAATAGGGTATAAACAGAGTGTGTGCCAAATGAGGAACTATACCGCATCAATAATAGGAGGGAAACATGTACAATTGGAAATAACGGCGACCAGCAACAGTACCGCAGCAATCCACAGAAACAGAATCAACATCAACAGCATCAGCAGCAGTCACTGTATAGGCAATTCCGGAGCTGCAGAGTATGCGGTAATACAAACCACTCAGAAGAAGTATGCCGCTTTCGAAACTACAAATGTAACCAATGTCACCAAAAGGGCCATCTAAAGAAAATGTGTCAACATAATGTAGAAGATAGGTTAGGTTAGGTTAGGTTTATGTGGCTGTTGGCAGAAGCCGACACACTTAGACCAATTTAGGTCCATTGTGATACCACGTATATTATCTACCTCAACTCTGTAGATGGGACTGGAATGTAGAAGATAACGCTCACACATCTAAATACAATAATTGCAATTATATTGACGACTTATCACTTTTCCATTTATCCACAGATCACAAATTAAATCCAGTTACCACGTTGGTCGAACTGGATGGTGTTTCGATATACGCGGAAATAGATAGCGGCGCATTAGTATCGGAAATTTCGGAAGAAGATTATAAAAAGCATTTTTCAGACCGCAAACTTGATTTAACCAACTCGCCTCTGAGAAATTATGATAGTTCACATTTCGCACCACTCGGGAAACGTACATTCAAGGTAAATTACCTAAATAAGGAAAGATTTGTTGAATTCTCTGTCATAAGAAGAGGTGGGCCACCGTTGTTGGGTCGCGATTGGATGTACGCTTTTGAGATGTCAATACAGTCCATCCACTTTTTAAATGAGGAGAGTTGTGAGGTCAACGATATTGTTAAGGAATTCCCTGCTGTTTTTGATGGCAAATTAGGAACTTTTAAGGAAGGAAGGGTCACTCTTACGTTAAAAGATAACGCAATTCCGAAATATTTCAGGCCGCGTAGTTTACCTTTTGCCATCAAAGATAAGGTAGAAAAAGAAATTGAGCATTTAGTGAAATTAGGAGTTTTGGAGCCGGTCAAGTATAGTGAATGGGGTACTCCCATCGTTCCAATATTAAAGAAAAATGGCACAGTTCGTATATGTGGAGACTATAAGGTCACCCTAAATCCGCAGCTGTTGGTGGATAAGTACTGTTTGCCAAGGATAAAAGACTTGTTTGCAAGGCTTCATGGTGGTCTTCAATTTTCCAAAATTGATTTGTCAACGGCCTATCAACAGTTGGTGTTAGACGAATCATCTCGAAATCTAACAACTATTTCGACCACTAAAGGGTTGTACAGATATACCAGGATGGTTTATGGAATAGCATCGGCTCCTGCAATATTCCAAAGATGTATGGAAAAGTTGTTTTTAGGTATCGATGGTGTGACGGTGTTCTTGGATGACATTTTAATAACGGCAGGAACAAAAAAAGAACACATAAAAAGGCTGAAATTAGTCTTAGATAGATTACAAACCCATTAAGGGTAGCAAAAGAGAAATTTGAGTTTTTTGCAAACTCAGTTTATTTTCTAGGTCATATTATAGACAAACGTGGAATAAAAACGGATCCAAAGAAAATAGAGGCAATTTTGAAATTGCCTAGACCGAGTTCATTGGTAGAGCTTCAATCATTTCTTGGTGTTATTAATTTTTACCGCGATTTCGTTCCAAAATTAGCTACCATAGCGGCCCCATTGTACAAAATGCTTTCGAGTGAACGTTACAAGTGGACCAGATGGGGTCAAGAACAGGATGCAGCATTTGCAGAAATAAAAGAAGAATTAGTTTCTCATAGAGTTTTAGCTCATTTTGACCCAGATCGACCTCTGAAATTAATAGTGGATGCCAGCCCATGTGGGTTAGCTGCGGCCTTAGTTCACGTTTTCGAAAACAGTATTGAAAAGCCAATATCTTTTGCTTCCCAAAGATTGTCTAAGAGTGAAATGAATTATTCTCAGATCGAGAAAGAAGCGCTGGCTATTATGTTCGGTGTTAAAAAGTATCATCAGTACCTTTTTGGCAACAAGTTTATTTTGTGTTCGGATAATAAGGCCTTAGTATCCATTTTTGGTTCCAAGAAAGGAATACCGCCAATGTCAGCAAACAGATTGCAAAGATATGCCTTGTTTTTATCAGGGTACCAATTTGAAATCCAATATGTTAACACAAAATGTAATATCGCAGACTATTTCTCACGTACGCCAATAGATGATGCCGATACAGTAAATATTAATGAAGATGTAGGAGATGTATGTATAAATCATGTAGAGCTAGGGAATTGACCGGTAAGATTTGAAAAAATCAAATGTGAGTTGAAAAAGGATAAGCCGCTAAGAAGTGTCAAGAAGTTCGTAAAATCCGGTTGGCCTGTAAAAGTAAAAAACGATAAGCTGAGACCATATTACAACCGACGATTCGAATTATCTATTGAATCTGATTGCCTATTTTGGGGATATAAGATAGTAGTTCCAGAGTCATTAAAGAATTCGATTCTTAGACAATTACATAAAACGCATTTAGGAATACGGAAAATGAAAAGCTTAATACGTAGCTATTGCTGGTGGCCATCACTAAATAATGACGTAGAGGAAGTAGCAGGGTCTTGTGAGAGCTGCTTAGCAAATCAAGGTACTCCCAATAAATCCGCGCTGATTAACTGGCAGTGGCCTGAACATCCATGGGAAAGGGTTCATGTGGATTTTTTCGGCCCAATATGTAAAAAAATGTTTTTAATATGCGTGGATGCTCATACAAAGTGGTTGGAGTGTGTTGACATGGGCACCAATATAACAAGTGTACATACAATCGAGAAGTTACGACCAATTTTTTCACGATTCGGCTTACCGAAAATTCTCGTCAGTGATAATGGCAGATCATTTGTGTCTGTAGAATTTAGAGAATTTTTAAAGCAAAACGGAATTCAACACATCACAATTCCTGTGGGACATCCAGCGACAAATGGCCAAGCCGAAAACGGGATAAAGTTGGTTAAATCAGCGTTAAAACGGGCTTTATATTCAAACGGTTCAAATAAAGAAGTGAACAAATTGTTAGACGCATATCTCCTAGATTATCGAAACGCTATCCACAGTACCACCGGGGTATCTCCAGCATATCTTATGTTTAAACGTAAATTAAGGAATAGGTTTGATTTAATGAACCCTCTTCGAGAAATAAATCCATACAATAATAACGTGATAAAAGTTAAGGTAAAAGAAATGCAAGGAAAACAAAAAAAATATTATAAAGGCAATAGTAATAGAACGTTTAAAATTGAAGATATTGTACTAACTAAGAATTATTGTGTTCCGGGAAAAGTTTCGTGGATAAAAGGAAAAGTTATCAATATATTAGGAAAGAGAAATTATAATATTAAAATTTTTAACAATAATGTTTTATGGAAACGTCATGTAAATCAAATTAAATTATGTAAAGCTAGTATTTGTAAATCTGAGACAGATGTAAGCGATTATGTACCTCACACTTTATCCGATTTGACGACAAATGTAAGCAAATATGAGCCCCAAGTATCGTCCGATTTTATTAATGTAAATCAAAACCAAGATGAATTGAGAACACCCAGTGAAAATATTGAAAACATAAGCATACAGGGTCATAAGTATAATACCCGTTCAAATTCTAAATTTGTAAATTAAAGATATAAAATTGAATTGTAAATATTGGGTAATAATGAAGCTTGTAAATGAATTAGGGGGGATGTTGTGAGGTAAACGGATACACCCTGTGTAATTCACTTGTCAATAATTGTCACCGACCACATGTGAATGACATTAGGGTGGTCTGTCACTCCAACAACTTCCTCCGTATATCACGTGTTTCCCAATTCGAGAATAAATGGAATAAACTAAACGAGTTTCAAGCATTACAAACAGAAAATAAATAAAAAGAGCTCGATAACTGATTAATAGAGGACAAAATATTAAGAAAAGAGAACAGAAAAGTCTTTGAAGGGTATTGTCAAAGTAGAATCTGCGACCAAAAAAATGTTTTATGTCAATGATCGGCCCATTAAATCCGCCCTGAATTGTAACCAAAAAGTGCCAAATTTTGAGACCATACCAGCAGCCAGTTGGTAGGATGAACTTCTTCTACGACTCAGCGCTGAGCTTAAGTAGTGGTTTAGTTGTTTAATTCTTTGTTTTCATTTTTAAATCCCCCTGCCTGTGAGCACAAAACGAAAAGAATTGAATTGTATGTATAATTTTATTTACTTCGAGTTTTAATTATTATAAATTTGGTAAAAATCAAGTTGAATTAGGATTTTAAATTTTCTTGAATTGAAGAACAAAAAACCCGGCAAAAGTTCAACAAATCAAAATTCGAGGCGAATCCAGTAGTACTCGGGTGGCTCACTAAGCTGGCGCTAAACATAATAATATAAATGTATCTTCGACTCATACAGTGAACGGCCTTCGACATCGCATCAGGAGCTCACGGTGTAAATTGGGCGGTAACCTATGTAAATTTTATAACGAATAAATGATCTATCTAACGACGAGCAAAAATAAGACTGCATTTCAATGTTAGATTCATTTCGCTTTGTAATAATAGCATCTGCTTTATTTTGTGTTGATATCTGACATGCAGGAGGGTTTTTAAATCGGCTCAAGTAATAAAAGGGTTTTAGTAGCGTATTTATGATTTTTAATTTTTAATTCTCGAGCTGAGGGCCGATCGAGTACACTTTTTTGCATTCTGTCAGTATAATCTACGCGTACCTACTGAGCACGAGGTGGGTTTAAAAATTAGAAAAAAAAAATTAATACACTAGTAAAACCCTCCTCGATGTTAACACAACGCTTGAGTTGCGGCGTATTAGAAATTCATAATACCCTACTGGCTACTGCCATTTTTTGTGTGAGTACACCAAACATATGTTCAAAAATTAGACACCTGAAGTAAACTACAACCTTGTGTCTATATGCCACCATTCCTCAATTTATTTACGTTGTTTCTTAACCATGACGACATTTTGACGCAACGGATTTAACACTTTGAAGATCTTCGAACAATCTCAATTACAACCAAAATTCAACATAGATGTATATTATTATAGACTAAATTAACATAGAGAGAATAACCAGTGAACAAACGAATAGATATTCAATAATTTTGCACCTATCTGTAGACAAATCTTCGGCTATTGAAATTTCATTAGTTTAAAAAAAATTGAAAAAAGTACAAAGCACAACGCAATCGATTGCTATCTACTACTACTTATGTATGTAGTTGGATTTGATATTCAAGAGCACTTTCATAGACTAACTACGGTATCAATAAGACGGTCGAGGTCAGGGGGAAAATGCGTAGAACTCCATTAGTCATTGAGACTTGGGCATCTTATGTGGGTCTTAAATCCATAGTGAAATTTCTTGAAAAGTTAACCAATGCCTTTATAAGTAAGATACTTAATCGATAGGCAATTCTCAAAGCTAAGCATATTGTCAGGTTAAGGATGACGACGAAATGGTAATTGCTGTCTCCCTAATGTAGTTGTAAAACGAGGTAACGCCGCGCCGGTAACTTAATGAAAAATTCAAATAAAACAAAACTTATTATTCAAATCATAATTTCAATTTACTTCTTAATAAAAACTAACATAATCTTATTATTATAAACAATAAAATGTAAATAACCTGGACAAGTGAAAATGATTAGGTACAACAATAAAGCCTTAAATTGACTGGTATTGCCTGTCCATTACACCACACGCAAATTGAATAACCGCGCCACTTATTGAATTAGCTGTCAATATCATGATCATGAGCAGATTTCAAAACATTAATTTTTTGATTGATGCATTAACAGTTTTTTTTTCTATTGACACAACAATGCAACGAAAAACACTCACACAATTAACAGTCTAAAAAAATATTTATAAAAATAGGAAATAAAGAGTCCCATTTCCATTTGATGTTTAATTACTTCTTGGTGATCCGCATATTTCTTTTATAAGAAGTTTAAATTTGGGATACACAGCGTGTATTGATGACGGCGTGACAAAATGTCGATCTCGCTCGATGAATACCAAGGTTTTACGACCGACATCTCGAAACATGTGATCCAGTAGCTGTTTCACTCACCACTCAAATATTCGCGTATAGTTATTAAGAAGAAAAGAATATTTATTTTGTTCCGTCGATCTTACACATTTTTATGGTGCTTGTTGGAATGAACATTGTGCATACATTTCCCAAGTTTTAAAAACGAATATATGCATCTTTTGAGATAAAAAAGGAATTTACACTTCAAATGTGTCATGTGATTTTGCTTTAGTGCAAGTGATAATGCGTATACGGATGATGTGGATACTTCAGTTTAATGATTAATGAATAATAAATCACAGTGGAGATTTTATTGTTTAAGGTTGAGTATGAGTATCTTGGTGGCCAAAAGAATAAATAAACAGAAACTTAATTTGGGTACTTTTAAACTAAAAAAAAATTTGAATCTGTATTCAAAAGATGCCCGTTTAAGAAACATTTATAAACAGTTCAAACAAACCTAATAGGAAAAGAAAAAAAATATATTTATTTTACTCACTTTTTTAAGAAGTTTAATTCGAAGTGAAACTCCCCTTGAGCAGACTCCAACGTGATTGGAAAATGTTCACATTGAGGAGAGACGACAAATAAATAATGCTATTAAAACTTACCTAAATTTATATGATATAGTGCAGTTGGTTACTATGTACCTACACGAATAAGAAGCAAATGACCTAAATCGGGGAAATCCCATTCTTCGAAAGGAACAGAATGTTACGAATTGAAAATTCGTTGATGTATCAGTGGAGAACCCTTCTTGCAGATGAAAGGAAATACTCCGAGTTTAACTTCTCATGTTCTTGGCGCAGTGGCTCAGTGATTAGTGCATTGGAGATTGGACTACTGCCCGAGGGGTCTCAGGTTTAAATCACGCAGGGGTGGCCAGTAACACCTGTTTTTTCCATTGACCCATCTCCTGCGAAAAACGGACAAACATCCAAGAGAATCAATTCTCATGAGAAGTTCTCACATTTTCCGCATTAGGCCCCTTAAATTCGTGCCAAAAATATAGCTTCGCACACGCAACTTTTTTGGAGACGCTAGGTTGAAGTCCTGTTTGCGAAGTTTTTGCGTAATATTTATTTTTTCAAACCAAAGGTGTGTCCGT
Source organism: Portevinia maculata (assembly GCA_949715645.1). NCBI lineage: Eukaryota > Metazoa > Arthropoda > Insecta > Diptera > Syrphidae > Portevinia > Portevinia maculata. The sequence continues at coordinate 142,971,883 of OX454525.1, forward strand.
TCAACGGAAATTTTTTTAGTTTTGGTCTATCACGTGGCGTCCGCGTCCGTTAAAAGGAATAAATATTTCATATAAATTCATGGGAGGTGAGTGTTAGATGAGTTTTAACTCCATTCCTAAAATATTTTAAGATGAATGAACCACCATAAACGTACAAAAAAGGAATATCATCACTGTTCGCCAACCATAAAACGATTGCACAGTGTGACTAATGTCGTTTTCCGATGGGCAAAAATATTGATTTTTTGTTACCTAGACTCCTTTTTTTTGATCTCAGTTTCCATATTTTATTGGGCGGAAGAAATTAATTTGTTTTTGATCTAGATGACTTTTCGCAAATGTGGATTGATTGCGAAGCATGATTTACACCTACTTGCACTAACACTAAAATATTAGACATTTGTAAAGTTGAAGTTTCTCGATAAACATTTCGACGCGTTTTTGTTCCTGTGGAGAACAAAACGATTTTACAATAAATATCTGTGTTCTTAATAATTGTTCTGTGAAAAATAGAATTATTGAAAAAAAAAGAAAAAAACATATTCTTGTTTTTGCTTGTTTCAGCGGAAAATGAATTGTTCGAACAATAATATAGTTTTGTTTCTTTTTCTTTCTGTGGAAAATAAAACAAGTGAACAATTATATATATGCGTTTAATTCTACTTCTGTGGAAAAGAACAGAACAATTCAGTGGAAAATAAAATAAGTGATCATTAACAAACGTTTATTTTACTTGTGGTACAAATGACGAAAGGAGAAAGTCCCGGAGCGGAAGTATGCATAGCAGAATCAATTTTGCTGATTGTGAAATGATGAGAAACAAATTCAAGAAAATAAAAAATAATTTCTATTTGCTTATTTAAAATCATTTTCAGCATATTTGGCAAGAGTACGATAACTCAGGCGACAAGGAAAAATTACGGTTTTGTGTAGCACAGTTAGATACAAGCATTTTTTACTTTAGGGGGGGGGGGGGGGGGTTCTATCTCGCCACATTTGGGCGGAAGGGGCGATGTTCTAAAAAACACTTCAAATGTGGAAAAAAATATTTAAAATAACGGTAATTCTTGCAATTAAGTATTGCCCATTTGTTTCAAAGCTGAAAGTCGGTTCTAACATACTGTTTTTAAATCAAGTGATTTCCATTAGTAGTTTTCAAGAAAATTGAAAATTACCAAACCTAATATTTATTAAATTTTTGTTTATGGACTTTTTTTTCCTTGACGTCAGTGAATAAATAATGATATCCTTCTAATATGTAGAGAACAGTAAGTTATTTGGCGTTACCTAGAATGCAAGCATTACGGTACGGCGTATAAACAGTGAGTGAGTTTCTTTTGCATTTAAGGAATATGGAAACTTTGAGTTTGAAATTAGTTTTTTTAAAAACTATTCATGGAAATCACTTGATTTAAACACAAGATGATAGAACCGACTTTTATCTTTAAAAAAATGTGCAATACTTAATTGTAAATATTTCCCCATTTGAAGTGTTGTTGTTTTTTTTTATAAAATCGCCCCTCCCGCCCGAATGGGGCGAGATAGACACCCCTCCCATAGTAAAAAATGCTTGTAAATAACTGTTCTACACAAATCTTTCGTTAAACTTTGTCGCCTGAGTTATCGATTTTTCTTTGGAAAAAAAAAAATAATCAGAAAAACGACAACGAAATAGTTAAAATTTTATTCGTTCATTGTGCACAATTATCACCCCTATCGTGGAATCCGTCGGGGGAACGATCCGCTAATAGTGAACAATTTGCATCGTGTAATCCGCAGACGTGAACCATCCACATGTCGGTAACGTGAATGAAATATAAGTGAAGTGAATCACCGATCCGACGGATTCCACGATATATTGCGTGAACAATAATACAGTATATGTGTGTGTTTTTGCTTATGTGAAGAAGGATATAACAACTTAATGGTTTTCTTTTTGATTCCTTTTGTGGAAAGACATTTTTTAACAACAATGAATGTTATGCATGTATTAGTTGTTCCAATAATAATTTGCTTGTCAACAATAAGCGGGCTGTCAACTGTCACACTAATCCTATTACAAAATAAAATCAATCTCGTTTTGTTTTTCATTGGGCAAGAAAAATCTAAGTTTTGGGACGAAAATCTAAAAAGCCCAATCGAAAACGACATAAGAAAACACAGATTTGAGTAAAGCTTAAAACGATAGCAATTGTCATGTGATTAAGCCATGTGACCCATTGACAACATGTCCACTGTAAGAGACCAATAAGGCATAAAACGCAAATGTTCGACAAAAGAATGCTGACCGCAGCGCCAAGACAAATGTTGAAATGGCTCCATGAAATTTGGCCCCAATCCAAAATGACAAAAACAAAAATGAAAAAGTCCCCAACAAATTATATAGGAAACAACAGCGAGTTAGCTTAAATTTTTTGAACCAAACTGTGTTTAGAAGACCTCTTCGCAGCTTAGAGCGATTTAACACTTTTCTGAGCAATTTTCAAGGATATAATTGGTGGATTGATACACTTTATTCGTGTGAATATAGTAGATCCCATAATCAGTGCAATGTGAATGCAACCTCCCCGCTTGGGGTCAGTGTTGCTCCAAATGTACAGTTTCCTAAATCCCATGCCAAAATGGATTTATTTTGTGCAACAGTTTTAGCTTTGTATATACAATGTATATACAAAGGTTTTAGGCATTTATCACCTTCAAAAATTGAATTTCTAAATGAGTGGAAATATTTTGGGGCCATTTTTCATTTTGAAAAATACCCATTTTTTGAGACCTTTTTTCATTTTGTTTATTCTGCAATTCAAGTGAGCAGAAATAAAATACGCACACAATGATGTTCGCTGGTTAGACCTCAATAAATATCGACAGGCCTCCCTGTTTCGAAACATTTGGTCAATGAGGACAATCAAATGCTGCTGTTGTTGCATTTGTGTGATCAATAACTACTCCTGGTACTGTTTATTATTTATTTGGTCTCCAGTATTGTCAACTACGGATTTGCATGCACATATGGTTAGGTTAGGTTTAGGTGGCTGTCGGCAGAAGGCGACACACTTAGACCAATTTAGGTCCATTGTGATACCACGTATATTATCTACCTCAACTCTTTAGATTGTCGTTTAATTGCGGTGATCTGACGAGAACCGGTTAACACGACGTGGTATGGACGTTGACTAACGCATGCACACATGATCAAGTACAAATGTTTATTCCGACATGATTTGGCATATGCCATAAATATACCATAAAGTCCTTAACAAATAATACCAGCTATTTAACTGAACAAGGCCGTTGGCTTCAAGAAGCATAGTTAGATATCTCAGTCCGGCTAGACCAATATTTTGATAAAGACATGAACCTGTTTTGCTTGCCACCAGTGTGGACTCTATATGGTATGTGTACAAATCATCGTAAGGGCTGTCCATTGTGGTTCAATATAGCGCCTGGCTATATGGAAGGGATTCAATTGTTCGGGAGAGAGTGTCTTAGGGTTTGTCTGAAATTGTTTGAAAAACCGGAATTCACAATTTCTTCAAAATACTATGCAACAGTAGAATGGTAATTCGGGATTTTATTTATTATAACAACACAATTTCTAAACAAATTTTGGTGTATCGTATTAGTCCGAAAAAACACAATAGGTACTTGTGACGTCTCCTCTCTCATCCACTCCGACCTATCCCAGACATTTATATGAATGGAAGAGTGATTTCCAAGTGGGCAAAGCTAGCTGAAGACATTAAGCATAGCGTAAGCTTAGGACCCTGAGACGCTTTATTACGGAGGCAAGCGACGCATGGGAAGGCGTCATGCTTAAATGTGTGACGATCGCATAGTGGACACAGTACACTCTGCCGACGGCATGGGTATGTGTTCCGTGTCCATTCACGTACCCAGAGAGGCGCTTGGGGTTTCTGTGACCAAGGGCAAAGACTAGGAAGAACCACCAAACGATGATGAAAGTGCTGCATATAAACCTGACCCACAGTAGGGCTGCGACGGCCTATTTGATGGAATACATCATCAAACATGAAGTCACAGCCGTACTCATTCAGGAGCCCTGATTCAATAACAACAATGTGACACATTGTATTCTAATCAAAAACCAAATATCACATTTCTTTTGGCGGCCTAAGTGCTATCAATTCAAGGACTTGGCCAGACAAAAATTAGGCGCATATGATGGGCTGTATCGCATACGACCATCACACACTGAATTGGAAAGCAGCGATACAAATACAAGAGGTGTGTGTTTATATTATTTTATTATATCGTCAGAGAGGGGCTTCACCCATGTTCGTGGTTAGAAATGGGCAAGTGGTTTGAGACATTAAACTTGTCTCAAATACGGATAAACAAGAAGGGGGAAATAGAAATCTCAAAAAGGCACACTGGGCAAGATATTCAGAGGTATTCAGAGGTAGTTTATCTACATCTAGATGCCTAGCAAATTCCAAGGAAATCGGCCTAAAAGGCAAGGACGTTATGAAACTCTACAATAGAGCAACACTCGTAAACGATGACAAGACATGGGATAAGTACTACGAAAATAAAAAACCAACAATACACAAGATTCAGCACCTTAGAGGGATTTATAGACGCCCATATTAGCCGTGTTTCTTTGCACGCGGATATAGTCATGGCATTAAAAAACCACCATCGCCGCTTAAGAATTCATCAAAAAAAAACTTGGCAGCACACATGCACCTGTGACGTTTATTAGTGACACAGCTGTAAGTTGAGTTAAGAAATTTGTATTGAAAATCGTGAAATTCAAAAAAAAATTAATTTCCGACAGTTGAAATTAATGCTAAACATATTCTAAAATTATAAAAAAACTGTTTCACGTTGACAGATTTACTAAATTTTGAAAAAAAATAATAATAATAAAATCACGAACAAAATATTCAGCGGGATGTCAGTGGTCGGCGGGATGTCAAACTTTGACTTTTCCTGAAAAATTCATCAGAAACGAAGAAAATGGATTTTGGAAGCACTGTTTATCCCCGCTAAAGGACTTAGCGGCGATAGTTATCCCCGCCAAAGTTAGCGTACATAGGATAAGTTTTTATATTTTTCATGCAAATTTCAAATTGTCCCTATATCCGCGTGCAAAGAAACACGGCTATTATAGGTCAATGTGGTAATGGCTTCTTTAGCTAGTCGCAGCATGCATACATGAAGGGTTAATCGGAAGAAGCTGCTCTACATGCTGTAGTAGGGAAGAAAGAAAGAAGCCTTCATGTCGATGAATTCGCCCCAGGGGCTTTTCTAGACAAACAAAGAGCTTTTAACAATGTGGGAAATAGGGCTATAAACGACGCCTTGATTAACGCAAACTACGAACAAGCCATCATAATCTCTGTCTGCACATGCTTGCCAGCAGAAACTTAAGCTGAAATTCGGAATGGTGCATTGCCTATATACTGTTGGTAAGACTCATACTCACCTATGGCGCACTTATGTGGTTGAAGGCGACAACGAAGAAAACGATACTCAGATTACCACCCCTACGGCAGCGCTGGACACATTTTTGCGTCTAATACCGTTTGATTTACAGATCAAACAACTGGCAGGCAATAGTGCCTTACGACTCAATAATCTGTGTTTCTTTAAGGGTTGCGATATTGGACATTGCTCGATTGTGGCAGAGCTTCTGCAAGGCAATCCAATAATAACTGATGAAGTATCTCCTTTGCTAGACTTTGACATTCCGCATGATATGTCATATCCAGAAAAAGATGAATGCAAAGAAATGCAATGGAAAAACCAAATGAATTTGTATTATACACATACGATTCTAAACCGGCAGAAGAAACTGGCTCTGGCTGAAAAGGGGTACCAAAGATTGATCGAATAAGAACTTCCAATAAAGGAGTCGTATTGAAGAAAAATGGAGCGCTATCAGCTCATTTGGTACTGTCATGTGCAACGGGGAGATCAGACAGGTCTAAATACTCCTGGATGAAACAAATGCAGCAACACCAGCATTTGATTTGCTTCAGTGACGAAGTTACCAGTAAGAGGCTTATGATCCCTTTAGTCCAGATAACAACATTGTTCAAGAGGAAGAAGAAGGTACATACAAGGACATATGACGATCCTACATTTCAGGCAGAGGCAAATTTGTTGAAGTTTACCTAATTATTTCTTATAAAATATCTAGTTAAGTTTGATTAAATTAAGCTATATAAGAAATCAAATGCATGAATGCAAGAGCAGAGCAAAACCTAACTGCAACCACCTGGAACTGCCATTGTTTCGCCATAGCTTCGACTTACTGAAAAATAGAATATTGTAAAAAAAACCTTTTTTAAAAAACACAAACTAAATTGTATAAGTGTTGTTATTGTGATCTTCGAGTGAAGCACTCTTTCGAATTCTATAACCACTCATTCGCATCAGTCAGCACTCAGCAGCAGTCACCAATTGAACACAATCCCTTCAGAGAAAAAGCAACTCAATCGTTGAAATTATACTGAAATTAATTCTGAATTTCAACAACCAGAGACGCCAAACTCGAACTTGTATTGGCAACATGCCCTCTTCGGCCGCAAACATGTATCCATGCAACAAATCGCTATACAAGTCCAATCGAACATATGACCAATCTAACTTCTAACAATTAACACAACCCCTTTATTGTCACTCAAATATTTTCGCCGCTAGGTCACGATGCCGGTGAATGCCTATGTATGCGATAAGGGATGATGGAATTTCTTTGCCTTTCTCTGGGCTGGATTTTTTTTTTGTGTTTTCGTTCTCGTATTTTTCTATTCCCAATCCCAACCTCACCTCGAGAAAAACGTGTAACTTTTCAACAGAAGAGAGAAAAATACTTGCATTGCATTCTATGTGTTAGTTTCTAGATATTTTCCTATTCCAATCCATATCAATTGTGTTTTCAACTCTCTCTCGCTCCCACACTCAGTGGTTCCGTCACTCTGTGAAGAAGATTGGTGGTGCTGCGGTAAAATGTTTGTACCTATTGCCGAGTTCGACCATAACCCATTCGTCTGTAGGGGAGGATAGAACAGAACGCGCTTGAGTCATTCACTAGCGCTGCAGATACTTTTGGTTTTTACATTTTATACGTTGACCGTTCACTGTTTTTCGATTTTTTCCATTCAGTTCGTTTTTGTTGGATTTTTTTTAAGTTTAAACCATTTTCCCGTTGTCGAATGAACTCAGTTTCACAGCGCCTTTCGTGGAGTTTACGTCGTCGTGTGAAACGTGCCAGATTTGAAAATATTATATTGAGCACACATCTCTCTGAAAAGATATAAGTTCTTTGAGACCATCGCGCAGGAGAAACACTATCACATTTTTGCAATTCTCTCACACAAAATCAATTTAAATTTTTTTTTGTTGATTATTTTGAAGTTATAAGGGATGATCGTTATAAGTTTATTTTTTTTTTAATTTATTTAATATTTTTCTTGTTAATCTAAATTAAGTGCGACTTGGTGCTAATTTTAACAGATAAAATTATTTTCTTATTTTTATACAAAGAGATCAATGGAAATATAATAATTTAGACAAATTCATTGTGTTTGTGGAAAAAAATAAATATATTTTATTTTTTTAAAAGTGAAAGTGAAAATAAAATCTAAAGTTCCTGTATTTTGTTTTTGCATAATTTTGTGCGAAAAACAAATTATAATAAAAAAAAAGTTTTAACAAGTGCAAGTTTTTTTTTTAAACAATTTCAAACAAAAAAAAATATTTAGCTGCGAATAAAAACCAAATTACAAATGGTACATGAACCAGTTATTGGAATATAAATATACCAAACCCTAAATGAGGGTACAATGAGGTCAAAAAGATACGATGTAAGTTTATATAATTTTTGTGAATTTTATTTTTATTTTTACTATCAAGGATAATTAGGCAGTTATTTTTTTTTCTTTTTCTTGGTGTTATTTTGAAACATGTGAGGTGTAATAACATGAACATATTTTACAAACGGTTAAACATACGACTTGACAATACCAGAATGGGGTTGAACAGAAACGGGGAAGGAATAGTAGTATAGGAATTAGGGATAAGAAAAGGGTTGTTTTTTGTCTCTGAACTTATTTATGAAGTTTCTTTTTTATTGTGTGGAAAAGTGGTGGAAATGTTGAAAATAAATAATGTGATCTACGGTGTGCGAAAAGTGAAATCTAAAGGGGTGCATTTTTTATATTAGGTTTCCGTGAAAGGTGGTTTTTTGTCTGCTGCCAATATCCAGATAAGGTAGAAGTAGGCTTTTTCTATTACGTTTTGAAGACACGGAACCTTTTACTTTAGGAAGTGGTAGATTACTTTTTTGTGCTTATGTGATGGTGAGGTATGATCTTATTACTTTTTGTAGATTTATTATAGATCGACTAGTTTTGAATAGACAGTCGGGCTGGTTAATGTGGGTGTTAGCAGAGGCCGAAGCACTTAGACACATAGGGGGTCCTTGTGGTAATCTAGTTTTGGGGTATCATTTAAAGAATTTTTGTCAGGCTGAAAGGTCTTTATACGAGGCACAGTGTCTCCAAAACAATCTTCATCAAATTTTCGAAAAAAGTACTTGAAAAGTCTTAATTCGTGCGATACGAAACTACAATAACCCTCAAATTAACAAGCTTCGTTTCAAACACCAACAAATCGCTAAAATATGTTTTTATTTCTAAGCTTTGCATATAAACGCCTCAAAAATTTGTTACATACTAGAAAAGGAGATTATAAATTTATAAAGTGGGCACATTGCACCTCCAAAGGTGCAAACCAGTTGCTAATTATTTGCCTCTTTCGAGATTATAATTTAATGTTTAAAATCTAAAAGTCAATAGATGACTGCAAATGGACCCAAATATGTTGATGTTGAACCTTGTACCTTCGAGTATGTTTTAAAAATACCTCCCCGAAAAAGTCGAATCTGTTAGGCATCACAAGCACTCTGAAAGGTTTTTCTTCTACTTTTGTTTACAGTTTGTGTTCATACTTTATTCGAAAGCAATTCTGAAGAAGTCTTTCCAATCTTGAATAAGGTCCGTGGCCTTACTAAATTAAATTTGACGCAACCTATTCAGACATTTTTGGAACATTTGCAATACACGGCTTTAGGTGAGTTTTGAGGCAATTTTACCCTAGTAAAACCAAATGTAAGGCGATAACATTACCTGTAAATATATAATTTATAAATACTCTACGTAGAGAATGGTCAACCTAATTACTAAATTCACAGCAGATTTCTTGTCGAATATATTTTTATTTTCTGTGGCTTTGCAAGTTATAAGATTTTACTTTTAACCATGTCAGAAGCAAATCAAAGCGATTCTTGCTTTGAGATGGTTAAATTAACTAGGCAATTTAGAAACCGTCATAAATAAAAGGAGACTACCTATCAAAACCACTGAATTTGATTGTCAAAAGCTGCTTTCAAGCCTCAAATATCAAATTTCAGTCAGGGTTTATGTGCAGTGGAAATAAAGGCAGACTGAACCGTTCAGAGTTATCTCTAAACATCTCAAAATCCTACAGACTTACGGATACAGTTAGAGTACTCTGAGCGGAGCTACCGGCTGTGAGGTCTGCCGCCAGATCAAAGCATAACGCCGAGGTAAAGATCGCTTTAATAATTGACAGCTATCGCCTCGGTCACCTCTTAATAAGTGCTGGAATGCCAAAATGAACTAGCCGAGATAAGTTCATGGTTACCCTGATCTACTGAGTTCCAGCGCAAAGTAAGGTTTATGGAAACGAACTGGCCAGGTGCGACTCGCCCTAAAAACATCTAGATGGCTGGACAACGTGAAGTAGCGAAAGAAACCCAAGGATGTAGGATAAAAGTCAGAATAACGAGGCCAACACTGGCAACAAAGGGTGTCACAATCAGTCCACATGGACCTAACTGCTGAGTAACAGATTCGCTCTGTTCCATCAACTCGGACCCAAACACCCCGGTTACGTGATTGTGTGGTTAAAAAATAACACTTATTGCTTATTGGGGTTGAGTCCTGACTAAAATAATGTCTCGTGTAGCTTGGGAGTAGAGAAGAAGGTGAACGATGCATGCGCTAAAGGTACTCTAAACATAGAGCATAGGATATCATTCACAATTTCATATCTTTGCTGATCCACGCGAGATCGGTGGAATCATTCCCTGATCTTTTTCATACATAAAAGCCTAACGTTGGTCGCCATTTTGCAAATTTACTTAATTGACGAATAAAGTGAAATCGTTTGTCAAAATTGTAAAAAAAACCTTATTATAACTAAAGGTTCCTTATATTATATGCGCATAGATTATTGTACATTAGCCTAGGCCTTTCCAACTTCAAATTAACGTCGAGTCTCTGTTTTAAGATTGGGATTTCATCATACATAATTTTGCGAGGAATTTTTACAAACCAAAAATAAATATTTTACTACGTTTTATTCAAAAATATATGTATGTATGCAGCTAGGAATGTGTTTGTCTCATTAAATAACAAAGTGGTGCGTTCATTATGTAGATAATATTAGTGGCTTAGATCTAAGGTTACTTAGATAGCAAGCAATAAATGACAACACATCGATAGTTGTTATTTACACAACAATTAAATAAAACGCTATTGCTTTTTATTTTTTGCTAAATACACACAATATCTGTTCTGATGTTAAGAAAATGCAGTGTGCAACATATCCTACAACAACCAATTATTGTCTTCCTGTTGTGGTTGATTTTTTTTTGGCATTTGCACATCGTTAGTTTATCTGATGAAAGTCTTCTGGTTTCTCGGGCAACACTTATACGGTTCGTTTTTGTTTTTAAATTTGTACTTCTGATAACAAATCAAGGGAACGATTGTGTCAAGAGTGTCATACTTTTCAGGATATAATTACGATTTTGAGACTTTTATTGGGTTGCTTAAGTCCGCATAACTTAACGATAAGCAAAGTTTTAATCAGGGATCTATATTTCGATATATTTTCCTACAATGATTTAAGATCTATACATTCGAAATACCAATGAGTTTGTGTAACTCGAAGAGAAGCGCATGAGAGCTTGTAATACAAAGAAACACTGACATTTTCAAAAAGAGTACTCGTTATTTATCTACCATATCCAATGTTTAGAAATACTTTACTTTCTTATACAGTTAAATTTATTTTTCCCAGCCAAAAGTTCTAGTACCTGGTGCTGTATGTTATGTTAATTATTTTATACGTTTATGAACACCTGATAGGTAGATACGAATTTTAATTAAGTCACAGACTTAATAATAATCTAAAAGAATCGTTGTATTTTGTCTACCAAGTACGAGTTGTGTTACGGAAATGCATTTACTGCCATTGAACAACATCTAACCACTGCCCCAGAACCACCCGCAGAGCGTGGTCAAAGTATCGACTACTATGTTGGAAAATGTGTTGAATTGCTAAATAAGCTACACCTTCAATTTCGTATTCAATAGCCACGTCTTGGAATCGTCTAGGAAGAACCTCCGTATAGCGCTTGGCACACAAATGATCTGATGCAATTAATTAAACATTACTTAAACCCAGACAACATTTCAGTGTAAGCCTACCTCGAAGACAGCCATATTTATGTTTGACTCTGGCTGCATGTCTGCACACACGCAAATCCAATGTGTAACACTGGGTGTGTCTTATTCAGCTCACGTTTAAACTAATCGCTTGTAGGCTGAGTATGCAATTACACGTTCATTGTTAGTCTTTAACATCGAGTCAATGCGAAAAAGAAAATTGACTGGCTATAATCCAGAAATTGTTGCTTTTTAAAAGCATTACAAAATTAATTAGCCAATGGGAAGTTAAAAGCATTCCTATAATGCCATTGGATCGGATCAGCAAAAATTAAAGACTAATTTCTTGGCTTAGAACAGTGGAAAAAAACCAATGTGTTAGACTTGATTTTATGCTCAAGGCAGACTGTAGGCCTATCGTTACTTTCAAAAAAATAAATATTCAATGTCAATATTTAATATCTGTGTAATATCTGTAAATTGTGCGATAAAAAATTATTTATTATAAACGAAATAAATTATATCTACTCGTATCTTCAACAAAAATATTTCAATATGTTAAAATGTTTTATACAGAATCCGAATGACAGATGAGAAATTATAACAACCTACTCCCGAATGTTTGTCGAGCGTTGAACCATTTGATAAAGGGTTATTTGCTTGGTTTAATGTCAGGCGTTATGATTTTGGAAAAGTCGGACCGGATACAGGTCGAAAAAATGCAAAAATGCAATAAAAAAAATCAATAATATATATAATAAGAAGATAAAAAGGTTTGTATACGACAAAAGGCACGTGAAACAAGTTGAAAGGCTCAGGCTAATAAGTATGCAACCTATACAAGAATAGCTTGTTGTCTCACAGTAATCCCGTAAGACGATGATCGCTTGACTATAGCTGTTTCTATCATATCTTCAAAGATCGAGAGAGATTCTAATGGTCGAAATATGTCGTTGGATCGTTTTCATTTTACGTGATATGACCCCAGGTCTTGCTAAATCAGCACTTTCTTCATCAAATAAAATCGTGAAAAAGCAGGACCTTCCCAAAATCACGCGAAGAGAGTTGGTAATGCCTCTTGTAATACCTATGTTTAGACTTTGTCGAAGAAATGAATGTGTAATTGTATTTGTTTTGAAATTTCGACCACTTTTAAGACTTGAACGTCGATGGCACTACTACTTTGATTCCCTGGAAGGGGTATACGAACGTTTATATTCCTTTCGGGTAACCGAGGAAGCGCTTGCTTATCTTTAGTAATATCTAAAGATTTCGCATTATTTCATCTCATCTGAAAGCCTGTAAATATCCAAGGGTATAAACTGTCGTGAGAATCTTCTGACAATATGGTGTGTGCTTTTAATTTTTACTCTACCATTGCAATAAATTGGCCATACTAGTGCCCTTCTCTGTAAAGAGTGAAGTATGCCTACTTTTACTACTTGCTAATAACTGGTGAAATAAGTGCTTCCCTGGTATATGAAAGCCCGCTTTTGCTACTTCCTAGTAACCGATGGAAGATGGAAGAAGGCCTGCAACGTGTTTTAAAAGAATGCATGATGCAATGTCAAAAGGAATATCAATAATCGCTAACATTTCGCGCCAATATATGATATGATGGAAGCGATGATTAATATGGTAAGGCCTGAAAAAAATCACTTTGGTAGTGTGCTAATTCTCTAGAGATAAGGTTAAAGATTTACATATATTTATGTTGAATACAGAAGCGACCGACTGTGTGCTCGATGATTTGGCAAGGCCAATGTGATTAAAAGATAATGATTTGGTGTAGCGGTGGTATATAGATTTCCTGTTCTTGAACAGTATTTCGAGAACTTATCATTGGGTGTACCATTGGAATTTCTTATTTTTTGCGTTTGTTTATTGCGTTTAAAGGTTGGTGATGCTTTGCGGGCATACAGGGCTTTTGACTAAAAAGTTATTTTGGGGAGTTATACCTACGAACTATCTTTTTCCTAATAGCATCAGGAATACTTTTGCAGTTTTAACAAAGTTCGTTGTGTTGAAAAAAAGCCTTACCAATACTAATGGCACTATCGTCACAAGCCATTTTTCGCCCATCCCTTTACCTGCATTTAAATAAAACTTCAACCTTCTCATTATCAATAATATTGGTAGGAACCCATCGAACAACAAAAATCTCATCACTAATAACCCTAATTTATTCTTTTGTTCCTCCTCCCATTAGGTCGCAAAAAAACAGTTCAATAAAGACAAACTGTAAAACAACGTCACAGATATGCCTTAATGGTATTATTATATTAATAGGTACCTACCTACCTACCTATTTATATCCTAAAACTACCTATACATGCAATATTAAGAAAATCCATTTGTACCCACCTACTCGAAAGATAACGTCCAGTATATATGCTGTATCTCCTCTTTCAAATAAGGAAAAAGTTTGACAGAAAATTGAAATCAAAATAAAACAACAAATATTTTTATTATTTTGCTGTATAAAAAAAAAATGCAAACAAAAGTACACATGTCGGATTTCCAAAACGCTGTGCACCGCGTCGTTGTTGTAATCAAAGTAATCGAAAACATTGTCTGATCAAAGATTGCAATAAATTTTCCCCTTGTCGTTGTGCTGAATGTATTAAGTTATTATTTCTCTGTCTCGTTATTGAATCAACACAAAATGATCACCTGAAAAAAATGCATGTATCTTTTTTGACGTAATCACAAATTAAGCACGTGTTACAATAATGTTCTCGAAAAGACCACTCCAAACTGAAAATGATGTATCTAAAGCAGCGCCACTAAAGTGCAATTGATCTTGTTTAGCGTGAATGGAATTTTTGCACTCCTATCTCAACGAAATACATTCGTAGATACATACATAACGCAGAACTGCATGTCGAAAGATAAATCTTATCATTAAGCTAACATTTGTTTCTCATTGAATTTTGAAGGGTTGGATACGATTGTTTTTTTGCCAAAATCATCCACCCCTTGTTGTTAGCTGGGATGACTATGCGTTTTTTTAAAATTAATATCCAATTGCAAATTATATACCAACATGTTCATTGAAAGTTAAAAAAGAGGTCATTGATTTTTGCAAGGCTGCTCTGTTTGTGTGTGATTTAAAATAAAATATAAAAAAATCAATAGAAACACGACTTAGATGGAATTTTTGTTTTCTTCTAACCAACCCCTTTTTGAAATTCATAATATACCTAAGAAAGGACGAGACGAAGAAAAAAAAGAAAGAAACTTGGGAATCCTTTTTTGGGCTAAGCATCGATTCGACTGAATGCAAACATTTAAAATAAAAGAGGAATGTATATATGAGAATCCGCCGCCACCAGCCCAAGACCGTTCCATAGCAATGTTTTGAAAACTAAATTATATGGTTTGCGATAAGGTTGAGTTCGGTTGAGTTGCTACGTTTGTTCTTTATGGCAGTAGCTAAACTTGGTATATACTCAAATTTTCAAACTAAAGAATTAGGTAATTAATTACAGACCTATCAATAAGTATCAGGTTACCCGCATAGAGATAACAAAAAAAGCTTAACACAGAGAAAAGGTTAAGAAAGGGAAGACGGCTGAATTGGTATATGGCACAGAATATTGGATTTTAAACTCTGGTCGGATTTGATGATCTATTATCCCTTACAAAAAAGGTTACCCCCATCATTTGAAGACTAATAGTACTTGAAAGGGAGTGTCATTAGTTGCATATATGGGGCTATGTCTTCCCGAAATGACCCCTATCAATGATAAGCAGATGCCAAAGTAAAATATGGATGTCAACCGAAAGGTTTTTAATGGAATATATTTCAAACCTCAGACTCGGTAACGGTCCATTGTACTACCAGGCAGAAATCCTCCTTTTGGTGTAGAGGCATGTGAATGGGTGGCGTATGTTGTTGTTCCCCATGGGGATTGAACCTGCACCGCACGGGTAACAAGCCAACACACTAACCAATACACTAATATAGGCATGGTTTTAGGATGAAAGAGTTGGATTTTATGTGCGAAATAAATGTAAAAAGTTAAAGCCCACAAAAGTGTTAAAATGAAGTTGTTTTTAAAGAAATACTCGAATTCAGGATTTGTTTTGCAGAATCTGCATCCTAACAGCGCTCAAACACAGCAATGAATGCATTTTCAACAGAAGGTTGAGTTTTAGAGCTGATTTTCCTGTTGTTTTGGGTTACTCCCTCAGATCTTCCTTCCCTAATTCACCAGCAAACCAAGTCGAATTCAGCTACCTACCTAGTTTCCTAGTTTGCAACCGTTCATTCGTGCAAAGATATATTATTGGCACGCATGGAGGGAACTACAGATTACAGCTAATTTCGAAAGGAAAGTATGAGAAAGGTTATCATGGCAATCATAGTCTTGGATGTTTGTCGGACTTTCGGAAGAGGTGAATACTTTATGTGTCTTCATGTGTGGAGTCGACCACACAAACCAATGATCTACTTTAATTTCGATGGTGGCGCCAATAATTAACGTATAATTAACTTATTGGTTAGCCCTCATCATAGAACGAATTATGAGATGCATGAGGCTATTAGTCGCATCAGTAGAATCTAAAATTTGTGATTGAGCTTGAAAAATATTTTGCGTAATAGTGCCTTAGTGTCTTAAATTATTTGGTTTTAGTATTGCATAGATACATAATTATTATAGTATATGTTTTTTTATGTTTAACTGTGTGTATGTCTTTACTGAGAGCACTTTATGTGCCGTGGAATTTCTGCTCACGATAGTTGCTTGCTTTTTAAGCACTCGGCGAACCAGATCTGATAATGTATTTACTGCTCGCTTCACAAGGTTGTGGACATCGTCTTATTCCTCAAGGGTAATTTAAAAAATACATTTGATGTCCATCAACTCGTTTCTTATTAGTTCTATTTAGAATCGATATCGGTGGGCAGCCGGAACATCGTTCGTTTTTCTCCTTCACTCTAAGTCTGCAATAAATTTGCCGAAAATTAACGGATTGATTTCTTCAACCAACTGACCGCGACCTCATTCGGTCTGGACAAGGTCGATTTCTCTTTTCCAAAGAGCACTATAATTTTGACTCAAGGTTTTCTTTTTTTAGTTCAGAGCGGAGTTGGCAACAATTTGGTGTTTCTTTTTTTAGCGCAAACACATCAGATATTTGAGTATTTGTAGCTTTTTTATTCACAACACGATCAAAGTGCACTCTGTGAGTTCGGAATAAATCAATTTATTCTACTTGTCTGAGTTAAAAAACTGACCACAGACTACGTCTCATTGACAGGAGGGACAATAAAGAAAAAAATACAAAACACTTGAAATAGCGTGTTGTTCTAGGTGCTCAAGTCGTTTTCTCGGGTAGTCAAGCTGCAATTGAATCCCTGGATCAGTCTCTATAAATTCTATAGCAGCCCTATAGCCGTTTAACATTCACTTGTGCTGGGTGCCGGGACATAGGGACTGTACGAATGATGAACTCGCCAAACATCGAACTGCACTACCTATTTTAACTTAAAAAAGTGCCTTACACATTCTAGTCGCTACATGCAGAATCATCTTAAAGTTGAATGGGGGACAAGTGGTATAACTTGTCTGACGACAAAACAGATTTGCCTGGATCAAGGCTGGATTTGAAACGATCTTAGTGCTTGATCTCTGTAAACAGATTGCTCATTGGTGCTACAATTGGTGTCACCATGAGACGGTGTCTCATAGGCAAGATTGCAACTAGGCTTGGTATGAACTCAAGTGATTGCTGCAGAATCTGCATCGGCGAGGAGGAGGAAGCGACCATGGTCGACGTTCTCTGCACATGCCCGCTCTCTCTCAAAGACGGTCTCTATCTGGGAGCTTTCTTCTATAACGTTACGATTTTACAGATCTTATCAACACTGATATTAATAGTATCTTGCGCTATATTGAAAGATCTAACTGGTACAACGAGTAGGGGGGAGACAGATCTAGGCGGTATGACTATGGACCTTGTAGTGGGCTTAGTGTGTCGGTCTCGGCCGATCGCCACTTCAATCTGACCTAACCTAAGTGCTCAGAGAAGTACCCTTAAAACTGCTCGCGAGAGGACTTTGCTTTCCAAGTGCCCTCCCTACCTAAGAACCGATAGATACACATTCTACTACAATATCACATACTTTCTTAATCATGGATAATATTGTATGTATACTATATACAACCATTAAAATTATTTAAAATCCAAAAACTGACACAACATAGTTTTAGATGGGAACAAGATCCAAGATTTTCGGAAAGACCCCACACCATAGGTTTCTCGTTTATAATTTTCTTGTTTAACGAAAAAAATTCCAAGTCATTCTCGATCAGGATAAGACTTTTTCTTCGAGATACTTGCCACTCAGTAATGTTTATTTGTTTTTCGCAAAAGCGGTACCACAGACATTATACTTTAGTATGATTGGTTTCTAGGCTCTGCTGTCTATAAACCAACCAAATGGTGCAATCATCGATCATTTATTGTAGGTGTCGCCTGGATATCATATATTTATGTATTTACGTACTTGTATATGTAATCTACGTAGATAAGTATTTTCTTATTAGGTTACGGATAAGATAAACAGACCTTAGTCGAATAACAATTATTGATTTGTGTAATTAGCTATGTGCGATATGCCTTGAGCACGCTCCAAAATTCTACAAATTAGAGACGACAAAATGTCAACAAACAACCCTGTAATTCTTTTTTCTTTAATTTGTCGTTAACATTGCAATTTGATTTTTCCAAGGATACTTTTGACTGCATAATTCTTCTGCATGTTATTTATTTTTTACTTAAGAGGGTAGTAAACTGGAAATTAGTTTTAAGTCATCAGATTGTTAAAAGGTTAGAAACAATCAGATGGAAAGTTGTCGACTGTAACTTCATTGGAGGGAATTGTATTAAAAAGGAGTGGAGTGCGGTTCTGTATGAAGGCCTACCATTTTGTTAGGCCTTCATACAAGTCTTGGTTTATTCAAACATCCACTAGCATATATATATTCATCGGAAAACTAACTAAAATAACACATACCTAAAACAACCAAAGAAATGGTCTCATCACAGATAAGTTAGACAGCAACCGTGTTTAAAAAACGCCCGCAGCTCAGATGAAACCCGAGTTTTAAACCAGAAATTAATATTCAGATCTTTGAAGTGAATTTTAGGAAGTAAATTATTAAACAATATTTTCTACTGGGGTTCTCAATCGATGTGATGTTATAAGGTCCTCTTAATCCATCTTTAAACTCATGTGGAGCTTGTTTTTTTTGGAAATCAAAGAAAAAGCCTTTCATTTATTTGCCGCTCGAATTCTTATTCCAAACTGATTGAAAAGGAAAATGTCTGCACCCAACTGTAAATGAATATAGCTTCTAAGCAATTGGCAGGTTTCTACAACGTTTTCTGCACTCAAGTAAATCAAATTTGTACAAAAAAAAACTCGAGTTTCAAGTTTCATTTTACGAATTTTAATTAATTTTTGAATCCTCTCAGGGAGCTGTTTTAATAATTAACGACACAGTTTTCAAAATTATGTCCAGAAATAACACAGCAAAACCTGTTCCAATATTTCAGGTTTTTTGTTTGATTTATGTAAACCATTTCATTGACTAATGCATAATTAATAATAGTTTAAAATGCTTTTCAGTGGAATTTTTTAAGCAGAAATTCAGAGACTTTTTAACGCCCATTGTTTGGAACCATGCAATAGTCTCATTCTATGTTGCATATGAAAATGACTCATAACTTTGCAACGTGTTGTACCCTTTTTTATTAATCTAATCGAAGGCATTGAAACTCTGAACCAAATTTACATCAAATTAACCCTAATTAAGAAGCAGTTGGAGAAAGGTGAATCATCCAAACCTTTTGCCCCTCTACATCAAGTGTCATCAGTTGCTATGCAGAGGGAAAATAACTGATTGGATATCCATACATGAGGGTCACAAAAAGTATTCAATTTCAAAGAGGACTTGAATTAATTTCGAAAAGATTTGACAAGTGGTAGAATGTAGATTAAGGATATGTGTGCAAATGGGAAAGGCTGGACACTTTGTCAAATATATGCCACTGAGAGCACTTTTCTTTACCAGAAAAAACAGAATTGACATTTGGTTTTGAAAGCTGCTAACTCTAAAAGGGTATTAAAAAGGCACTTCGACCTATAAACCTTTTGTGCCGTAAGAATCAGGAAATATTTAGGCTAGTAGAAGCAGATGATGTCACCAGAAGAAGATTTCTTTTTGTCTTCGGAGTTCAATTGTTCTCTGAAGAAGATCTTCCTTCCAGTTCCGTTGAGGGCTGAGTTCTATAAATTGCTTTATCAGATCTGTGTCGTGAGCAAGCAGCTATCACCAGCAGAAGTTGCCGGCACATAAAGTACTTCCACATGCTCATCATTTAGTGATTGTGTTAGTAAATCTAAATACACAAACATACATAGTCATACTCAATAGCTTCAAGACATAGCAGGCACTCTGAACAGTCGACTATTTTCGTTTTTCGTAAACCGTCGTGACCAGTAAGTTTTCAATATCATGTCTACTTAGACTGAGTAAATAATTGGCATTGCTACTAAAGGCCGATTGGATCGTTTGGTTTGGCTAAGACCTGGGATGTTCTCCCAAGAAAAGATATTTTTTCATATGTTTCCAGATTTGTATAGCAGTGATTGGTATCGATCTAGGAATGCGGCAGACGGGTTTGGGACATTGGAATCCAGTTTCTGAATCTTTGCTGGCCAGTTGGTCGGCCGTTTAATTACCTTAAAATCCCTCATGGGCCGAAAACCACTATAGTTAGGTATAATTCCTCAAGCCAACTACTCTGTGCGAAGAACACTCTGATAATATGTGGCTTCGGAAACTTTTTCTGCCCCACATGCATCACTTCTAACCTACATTCCTCCTTTAGTTTGACGAACTTTTTATTGATCCAAGCTGCAGGCGATAGGATCTGCATAGAAGATTATTAACCATCCGGCTTTGAAAGACGTACCGCAAAAGGCTGGCGAATCGAAGAAGTTCGATCGTGATATCCATAATCCTCTCTTGTACCTGAACCATTTTCTCTTTATATAACGGACAAGACCGAGATCCACCCGTACTACCTTTAGGTTAGGTTAGGTTAGGTGGCTGTCGACAGAAGCCGACACACTTAGACCAATTTAGGTAAATTGTGATACCACGTATGTATTATCTACCTCAACTCTGTAGATGGGACTGGCCAACGACACGCGGTTATTCTCAAACGGTCCCCCATCTACTTAATAACTGCGCCCAACGTCGTTTAATTACGGTGATCTGACGAGAACCGATTAACTCGACGTGGTATGGTCGTTTATACCTTTAGTCTAACAAAGTTCGTTATATTGATAAAAGATTCTTTGTCAAGGGTTGTCTTGCCAGTGTGAACTGATTTCTTTTCGGATTGAGGCGGGGTATTGTCATCGGTTCACTCGCTTAAACTAGAGATCTTTGTTTGAAATTGATGCTTTCACAAAAGCCCCGGGGCTGCTCAATATTGATACCCATTTCCAGCACGCACCTAAATCGGCGTTTCTCTAATGACGTAAATCTGACGTACTTAACACCCTCTTAGCCACACACACTCCGGCTATTGCTGTTCCATCGATATATTAGGGATTTACTAACGATGTTTACTTGCCCCACTGGGATACCCATCCTCCTAAGCCAGACTTGGAACCGGCAGGCTATTTAAGACCCAATTAATTATAAATAACATTAAGAGATTCGTACTTACTAAGGTCCTTTATTCCGCTTCAGAAGGTATAACAAATTCTCTAAAATCACCAGCATTTTCAGCAGAGAGCAAAGAACTGTATATAGGCAACAATGTGAAGAATCCCACTTCTGACACCTGTTTTTGATTTATCTAAGACATCCCTTTCTAATACGTTTTCAAAATTATATAAGCTCAAAATCACCAACCCACAATCACTCCGAGGCAGTCTAATATTTCGGTCTACTACCGTTTCTCATTTCGTTTCCGACACATATTTCTTTCAGAGAAAGAAGCTAACTATCTAAGCCACTTTTTTTAAGCATTCGACAAATGATTCAATTTTCCTTGGTCTGTATCCAGGTATCTACCTACTTAGTGAAACCCTTTCAAAGTATTCTCCAGCACTCAAGCACTGTACCTACAACGCTTAGAAAGTATCCTAAAATCTGAACATTAGTAGTTTCAATTGCCATTTCGAATGCGCTTAAGAAATTTAAAACCATTGTCCAGTACTTGAAGACGAATGTCCAGACTTGTAACAAGGATAGTATATTATTTATTTTTACTACGAACACCCTTCCTAGAAATCCAATTCTGTTGTCCATCTTTCGACCCATTTTTGCCCATTCTACGTAAAGATTCGTATTTCCGTTGCGTTGCACAATACATTCCAAAATACCACGCACCGGCTATATAAGTAGAATAAAAGGACATTCAAAATCGTTCTTTGCAAAATTGCAGAAAATTCTCCATGCAAAAGTACAACAAAGAATCCTTCTACTCTCCATAGCTTCCGGTTGGTTTTTTCTTTCCATTCTTCCCTTCGAACAGTATGCGGTTTTAATATATCCTTTTGAATATAAACTTATACATACACACCATACACTCGCCCATATCACTATAACAATCGGAAGTTAATCAGGAGCACTGGGATGGGGTAAAATAAAACGATGAAATGTATATTTCAAGTGGCACGGAGAAGAAGACGAAAGAGGATTGCTGTAGGAATAGCATATAGTGTCAATATTTGATAACGGTTTGACAAACCTAATAATTTCTGCTATAAACGAGAAGAACCAACACTCGAGAATCGAGCCTGATTCAAGGAGTAATAAAATGAAAAACTCTCGAGTTGTGCTATAGGATTACGAGTGATTTTTTTTGAAAATATTTTACAGGAAATGAGGTGATTTTGTCACGTGATACTTGTATTTAGTGTCAAAAAGGGATTTAAGGCATCTGTGTCATAAACAGTGTTAAGAAGATGGGATTGTGCACTATTGACGAAAGCTATATATTGGAACCTCAAATATATGAATAAATAAAAAAGGGATGCAATTTGATTGGTAGAAAACTGATTTTGACGTATTATTAACTGTCAGATGTCATATGTGTAACACAATCCATTCATATCAGATGGTAGACAAGGCAAACACGTGCGGACTTACTTTTGTTTATTAAACTGACAACTATTTTTGATCAGACAAGTCACATACTCACTGCTAACACTCCCAGGTTGTGTTCATTACTTGACAGGTTGAAAATGATCGAGCCCCAACCAGTGCTACCCAAAGTATCTAAATTATGTCATGAGCGCGTAATCGTACCTAATTAATTTCTCAATGAAATACCAATCAAAAACACATCTTTCAACACAGAAACAAATGGGATCCCATCATATTATCTGCTAAGTTATGGCATCCGTCATCTCCTCCTTAAAAAAAACATCGCCAAGCAAACATAATCAGATAATTAGTCAAAAGTCTTAAGAAAATAACTCGTGCTCTTGAATACCTTTTGTTGCATGTACATATACCTATTCAAACAGTCTCCGAAGTTAATGACGATGACAGTAATCGTCAAAAGCTTCTTAGAGCGTTCGCTCGCCTCACACTCTTGCATGCGTGTAAATTTTATAATGAGCGCGCATTAATTTTAAAATCCCTTCAAATGCAAATTTAGATTATTTTTGTTTCGACTTATTTTGGGTTAGAAATTAAAACTCTAAGTTGGCTTTGAAATGCGTCCAGAGTGCTGTAGATACACGATTCCTAATAAATGTATTTTCTTCTATTTATAGGTTACCACAGTTTATGCCCAATGCCAAGATAATTTTTCTACTGATGGTAAGTAAACGCAGTCATCGTTTAATCCCCTTTTAACTGAGTTCGAATAGCACCTGTCGCGGATATCGACGGTGGTGGTTACTGTGGCGCCGCCGAAGCCCTTTTATCATACCTAAATGAGTTTTTGAATTTAAATTAAAAATTACAAACTAATTGCACATTTGATTTTGAGATATAATCCGCAGGCGGATTTAAATGCGGAGTTCGCTCACGGTGAGGATATCAGATTTCGGTTGCAACCTGTGGAGGAAGATTTTTGTTTTGCGTTGCAAAATCCTTTATGACATTGATACGCAGAAGACTCGCGCGTGATATAATTCCATGGATATTGGATCATTTCAATTGACTGGTTGTCGGCTGCCGGCTACCAGTACAGTGTGGCAAGCGACATGTGTATGTTGTCGGATTATTTTGTCATTTTTGAAGGGCTAAAGATTGTGTGTTTTTTTTTATAATTATTATTAGTTGTGGTCGGTGGCTTCCTGTGACAATGTCCTTTAGGGAATTTATTCCTGGAAGGCGATCAAAGTGCCTACTGGGTATTGCAGGTATTAATATCCAGTTAATATCAATTTATTAAAATGAAGTTGAGCTAAAATGAAAATCGCTTTCCGTGAAGGAAGGAAACGTGGTTAAAGGGAGTTAGTAGACAGGTGGCAACATAAGGATGTATTTGAAATGGATACGGATTGGTTAGAATTTCTTGGGCTTTATTATTATTGCAGTCAAAAGAACTGATTATTTTCCTTCTGAAATTATTTAGGTGAGACCTCGTGTTTAATATAATTCGCTCAGAATCACTTACAGAGGTAGGTGACAAACTTTGCTCTCAACAACAATTCTTCTTCAAATCATCAATCAAAAATGTTTATTAGCAATCTTTAAAAAGATATCTTCTTCTTATATCTTCCCTCTGATTCTGGAAGATTGAAAAAACAATTCGCATCTGATATGTCCCGGCTGCACATTTTCTTTAATAATAGCAACCATTATATGTACATATATTATACAAGGCGTTTATGTTTTTCAAATTAAGAGCCCAACACAGCAAAGTAATGATTGTAATGAAAAAAACCACGAGCCTTTCATGAAATTCAATTTCCTTCCGAACCGAACCAAAACTATACCTCTTAAAAAAGCTTGGCCCTATTACCCCACTTGTATGTGGGTAAAGCTTCTGAGTACATTTGTGACTTGGTTAAATAAATAGTTCTTAGCCCACCTGTCTCTTCCCAACATTTCGTCAATGAGGCTAATTCCATATTTTTGGTGCAAACAAAGTAAAAGTAAAATCCCCCACCTACACAACGACCCGCTTATGTGTCGCCTCTTTGTCTCTCTGATTGGATTACCACTTAACAGAAGGGTGCTAACCCCTGCAACAAGCTCGGAACCATCGACCAGGTATCCAATTGCACTTGTAGAAAGAGCTTCTTTTGATGTTGAATAAGGTCACTATCCTACAATATTTTTGCATAATCCGGTTACGGGAAATCTTCTAAACAACATTCAAACAAATCTTATATCGTAGAGTTCTCTTCCTCTGCCATGCACTCAAGTGAATCATCAATTAATCAGTGTCTAATTGAAGCCAAGTTAATTTATGCGGCTCGTGATCTTTAATGGCTTGAGTTTGATGAGGTTGTGTTTTGTTATTAATTTTTTTTTAAAGGATTTTTTTTTCTATAAGTTCGAGAAGGTTATCTACCTTATTGATTGATTGATGGATGAAATCTATCATCATCTTAATAAGTATTGTTGACAGGTACGGCAGGGCACAACACAGAGGGGCTTTAGTAGACTTCGGGAAATGATGGAGGTCAAATTGTAGTTATGATGCATGTTTTTATGCAAATGCTGTGTGAGTACTGAAGGCGTGTGCTTTTAAATTTGTTTTTTTTTAAGTGAAGTTTTCCGGGTTAATTTTGTAGAGGTTTGCTTTCCGGGCTATCCAAGTAGGTTCTATAGATCGATTAGGTTAGTTTTGATAACTAATAGTTGTGTGAACTAATGGTGGAAGTAAGGTCATGTTGTAAATTTATTTGTTCTTTGTTTTCATAACACAATCTCATTGGATATAATCAATAAGTAAGCATTATCGGTAGCAGTAACCTATGTCTCAAACGATGTAAGGATGGTGATTTTAAGTTGCTATCTAGTTTATGAGTTTCTAAAATGGCGACAACAATGCCTTCAACATTTCATACAAGTTTATATGATTACAACATGATTGTAAAATGTAATCCTGTTGTTTAATTTCAACACCTGTAGAGCGTTAGGTACTTGTAATGATAAACATGAATTGAACTAAAGCTAAAGCTGATTTTCGTAAATAAAATTTCAATATGCGATTTGAATCTCCACAAGAAATATAAACAGTAAAATTATAAAAATATATGGGTTTAATATCTAAGTCATCAATAAGTGTAGCTTAGAAGATTTGTCTAGAACAGATGTTCCCAAACATTATAACTTCGCGGCGCACTTACAGGTTTAGTATTTTGTGACGGCGTCCTAATCGAAGTATCTGCAAAATGGCACTAGTCACAGAAACTAAAATGAAAACAATCAGAATCTTAGGCTCACATAGTTATATATATTAGAATAGTATTTTAATTACAGAAAAATACGAGAAAAAATCGGTGGCAAGTTAGCCAATGTGATGTGTGAGCTTGCTGATCTCCATATATGTTTTCAAAGCGCGGATTAAGGCTTGATACTGTCACTCTTATTTCATGCTCGACATTATTCTTTGAGCGATATTTGGTTTTTATTATTACAGCTGCAGTTGAAAATCGGGCTTCGCATAAATAGAAAAGGAAATCAGAATCCTTCTTCTTCTGAACTTAAAATTGGATATTGGTTTTTCACCGTTATACAAATCGGAACAAGCTTATTTCGTTTTAAGGCTCTTGTCGCAAGATAGTGCAATTAGAGTCCCTTCTTCTTGCAAAGTGAATTTTGGTTGAGCTTGAGTGTGCAAAGGATCGTGGATCCAAGGAATTTTTTCGGCTTTGTCTTCCGCAAGTCTCTTGCAAGCCATGCAAGTGAGCTTTGAAAGGTGTTCTGTAAAAAGGGACAGCAAGGTTTTTAACACGCGTCGAGCTGGTTTACGAATTATTTGCCTTTTCTTTTTGATTAATTTTAGCCTGATGTTTTCATGCTTCGTCTCATTAAGGTTGTTGTAGGCAAGTTTTGTTTCCGGACCTCGCGGTGCCCCTGTTTACTTTGGAAACCACTGGTGTAGAAGATGTGCGTATATCGGTGAAAATCTAATATCAAATATTTGATTCAATTTTAAAATCAATAATGATGTATGCGTCTATAAGCCTTACGATAAAGTGGAACTCCTTCGATTCTTCTAAGGTTGCTCAAGTAACATGTACACCAAATAACAGCTTTTGGTCGAAACCGCTCTCCCGCCATTATTTAGGGAAACATTTAAACTGAGAATAATGACGTTTGAGGGAGAGAGTTTGAAAGCAAATTATGTTTTACGAGGAGTGCAAGTTACTAGCAGAGTTCTGTGAGAATAAGTACTTAAAACATTATTCAGTGGAAAGAGGAGTTTTAAATTTTGATTTCCACAGGCGATGGAAAGAAACAAACACCAGAACACATTTTGGGTGAATGTCCAGCCCTAAATGAAACTAGAAGAAAAATATTCTTCAGGGAATAATTGAGTTTCGAATACATAAGGAAGTGCTCTGCTGGCAGCATTATCCGCTTTACACAGACTGTGGAAATTCTACAAGCCTAAAAAAAATCTGGCACAGACGGCACAATAGACCTTATAGGCCAAAGTGTCGTTTTCTGCACCTTGGCGAGGCTATTAAGTAAACAATGGTCAACGACAAATCTTCGTTCAGCTATTATTTAGAGCATAGAAGAGGAAGTTATAATAATATCTGGATCAGGTAACATTGCGTAGTCTTAGCAATTGATAAAGTGGAATGTCATACCACAGTCAGCTGACCAGTGGGTTTGATTGCAGAGTAGATGTATTTGTTTTCCTCATAAAAATACCTTTGGGAAAGTTCTTGAATTTCAGCTATTGTGAGGCCTACGACAATTGATAACCGGTTTCTGCCTCCTTTTTTTATGCAGACATAATTTCAAGACGATAAGCATGTGATAAATACCTTATCGGAATGATTCTGTCAAATTAGGAACTAATAACAGCGGAATAATGCGATCATGTGTAAATTATTTTTCTCTGATAAGTCGTACGTGCTTATAAACTCAGACATGCACTTAAGAATCATGCCATATGCGTCGGGTTATCAGTCAATACCATTCGGCTACTGGAGATACTTTAATGAACTAAAAAGGCCCATATAGAACGATCTTACTTTAGAAAGTCTTAGGGAAATTCCAATCAAGTTATGTGGTGCCAATATTTTATTACAACTTCTACTTCTTCCTTAACGCCAAGGCTGCGATCAGGATTAAAGGGATCATAGCCCCCCCCCCCCCTTTTACTGCAGCCCTATACTGTTCCGCCTGTGCGTTTCACCGGGTCGACTTCAACGAATATTTGGAAGACCTTCCGCTTTCGGATCACTTTATCACAGAGGTCAATCAAATGCAAGTGTTGTCGCGTGTGTGATCCATGAGTTTGTAAGCCTATTTTATTTACGATTTGGACACATGCATGCTAACATTGTTGGTTATTTTCCTGAATGTTATAATTATTAATTTGATTTCTACCCTTAATCGCCTTATATGACAAGCTCCGTTTTTTTGGGGGGCGCTGTAGTAATATTTTAATTTTTAAGTCCAGCACGGCCAAATTAACTAAAGATTTTTTTCTCGCTTCATCTTTCAAACAAAAATGCGCTTCATACCCGGAGCAGATTTTTGTGAGTCGTGACGTGATATTTTTAGTTCGTATGTTTTTACGAGCATATACTAACCAGTTACGTTGGTATGGCACCAGTCACAACCTGGTGATTTCCCTAGATTTCCTTAAATTTAAGATTAATCATACATTCAGATTTTGACTTGTGAGTTTGTTTTTGTACAACTTGATCAATTCGCTAAAATTTTCAAACTGTGTCCCAGCCACAGATAAACTATATGAGATAGTCGATTTCCACATCCCAGAAATGGGTTCTTTATAATATCTCTCGAAATTCCCTACCGGTGAATGCATGTGAAAAATAGAAATAACGTAACGTAACTTTTACTTGCATTGGTGCTGTCCAGAGATGGCTACAATGCCATATTACGGGGGGCAAACAAAATGCATATATTACTGCTACGGGCTGGGGCTGGGAAGCTAACGTAGAAAACGAAGCTGAATACAGCAGAGGTATATAACACCAAGTGCAGAGTGTGGTTTCACCTATCATTTTATAATCAATGTCAATTTATATAGGTGTTAATTCGCTTTCGCTTTCGCGAGCAAACCCAAACTGTTCGAATAAATACAAATAAATTGGATGAATAATGTAATTGTTACACTTTTTATTTTAATTTTGCATTTTTCATAGCATGTTTACCTTTTTAGGGTTCCGTAGCCAAATGGCAGAAAACGGAACCCTTATAGATTCGTCATGTCTGTCTGACTGTCTGTCCGGGAATGTCACAGCCACTTTTTTCCCGAAACCATAAGAGCTATACTGTTGAAACTTGGTAAGTAGATGTATTCTGTGAACCGCATTAAGATTTTCACAGGAAAATAGAAAAAAACAATAATTTTTAGGGGGTTCCCCATATCTACTTAGAACTGAAACTCAAAATATTTTTATTCATCAAACCCATACGTATGATACCCCATGGATAGGTCTTCAAAAATGATATTGAGGTTTCTAATATCATGGTTTTCTGAACTGAATCGTTTGCGCGAGAGACACTTCCAAAGTGGTAAAATGTTTGTCCCCTCCCCCCCCTGTAACTTCTAAAACAAGGGAATGATAAAACTAAAAAAAATATATGATGTACATTATGATGCAAACTTCCAACGAAAATTGGTTTGAACGACATCTAGTAAGTAGGTTTTTTTTAATACGTCATAAATCGTAAACCGCAATTTACCTTTCATTCAATCAACTGAAATATAAAAAAAAAACATTTAATTTTATAATCATAAACCTTATGCGTAAACCGTGAACCATTATTTTCTTATAACAAATCTGTAATAGGTGCCTAAGTAAATAATAATTATAATTCGCGCGGAACCCTTCATGGGCGAGTCCGACTCGCACTTGGCCGCTTTTCTTCGTTTATCTGTTAACTACGCGTAGTTTACCCTGTAGATAAAGTAAGAAAGATTGCTCTGCCATCTCTGCGTTTAACTCTCAAAAAAAATGTATCCAAACTTCACATTGTATAAAATGGCGGTGACCAAGGAAAAGTTCTCTAACTGAGAATGTGTATTTCAGCTCCCAGCTTCTATGCAAAACCAATACGTTTAAAGTCGTTTAACATTTTTTTTCGTTTGGGGCAAATTCAGAGACTCTCGAAGTCGACAATCTTATTTATAGCTCACCACTGCCCCAGGCCAACTTGGCCTAACAAGCAAAACTTTGACTTCCATTAGACTAGAAAGATGCCAGTTGTGGTGGAGAGGAGACGTACCGCCTTGAAGAATCCGAGTCCTCAAAGGGATTGAATTATTTGGATCATGCGCGGATTAGCTCGGAGAACTGAAGCAGCAGTCAGATTGGACTTTTGGTGAAATGTCGATCTGGTATCGTTCAAAATATCGAAATATTCACAATTCAAGAAAAATATATAATGACTGACGACTTGTACCTTTCCTTAGCGGAGCAACGTAGTTACGTTTGCGGCTTATCTCTGTGGAGAGAAGGAGGAAATTCTTTAAAATCTGGATAATCGTGATTTTAAACGCAACCTATGCGAGTGACATAGGTATGTTCCACTCAATTTAAAAAAAAAAAAAAAAACAAATGATCAGCTTATTTTGAGATTCCAAAGAAAAGTCACTCGTTAGAATATACCTCTTTTCGTTCGAATAAAGTTATGTTCTCCTTGAATGAAATTTCTATTCGAACGAATCTCAAAATAGAAATTCTAAGAATTCGACAAACTTTCGATATGTTTCTACCATTGTTTAGCCATTGCCCAATTTCCGCTCACTTTGGAAACTAAATCAACGATTTTCCTAAATTTTTATTTGAAATTCTGTTGCACCAGTTTGATACGATTGATTTCGATAAACAGATTTATTCCACATAAATATGCTTGCGCCAAGGTGGCACCAGTAGAGAAGCTCCACTCACTTTTACGACATCTTGACCTTCGACAAGAATTTTTTAATTAAAATTGTTTTCAATTAAGAAGTGATCGCGGACACCGCGGAACAGACAAGGTCAGCATGTTAATGGCCAATCGGCATCAAGGCCCTGATGGTGGTCGGGAGCGTTGACCAACCGTATACAAAATTGCAATTACGATATTAAAATTTGGGCGACAGTTAATTTCTCAGAGATTAATTTGGCAAAACGACTTATGGAGGCCATTCCCCAATTGACTCATTACCCTACATTGTTCTAATTGAAAACACTTACTCAGAATTATAATTGCGCTATTCAAACTCATAAATTAGTCAGCCTCATTCGCATAGATGATTAATTCTTTTTTTTAAACTTAACTTATTTTGCTAAATTTCTCTTTTAGGTGATGATTGCCAGTGCACTATGTTCAACACGAGACTATGTGATAATGTTAAAAAGCGCCCACAACAAAGCTCTACACATTACACCCGGTGGCAAAGTATCTGCTGCGGATATATCAATAGCACGTAAGTATCTGTTTTTTTAACATAACGAAGACCAAACAAAAATGAAAAAACAAAAACCGTCACAATATCAAGTTTTAAGCCAAAACAAATAACAGGGTCATCTTTGGTGTATCTTTTTTCGTTTACTCGTCTGTATAGTGTATAGTCAACAAAATTATGCATCAACCTACACATTTTGGTTTAATTCACTTGTCGATAACTATACGAGTTTATCTTCTGTTTGGCCGTTTCTTTTTTATGTCAAGCCCCCAGAAACGAATTCAGTATCTTCTATTTGAATTTCGAAATTCACTTTTGTATTAAAAACAGCATTGCGGGTCTTGCCTTCTTTTTATGATCTGTATGGGTTATAGTTTTGTTGGCGCCACACTATTAAATAACATGGAATTTCGATTTCATAAATTAAGTGATTAATCTTTTTGAATGAAAAGATATGAAAATTCGAAAAAATATACACACAAAGATATTCAAATTGATTGCATAAAAAAAATAACTTTCTGTTTGTCTATATCTATCGAAAAATAATCGAACAAAACTATGATCGATTGGACGGTTCTAAATATACGTATTCAATACTATATATGCATGGATTGGACTTTGGCTATTCTTATTTATCGCACATCACCTTGAGCGTTGGTACTACATTCGCGTGCCTAAAATAAACCAAACATTTAAAAGGGAACGCAAAATGTAAAAGAACTGTTGAAAAAATCAATAATTGATTCTTAAGCTTCTGACTTTCTACTTAGCACATGGGCTGGTCCTATAGAGGAAAAGTTGGTTACTGAATTTTGTTTCATATAATATGCAATCATTTGGAAACAGTTTTAAATAAGAGCTTGTTTAAGGTTTAAGCATAATATGCGTGTACAAAAAAGCGCAATGATGTCGGTAGGTATTAATTTTCTATTGATTACTGTTGTTGTACTTAAAATTGACAAGATAGTGAATAGAAGGCAATAATTTTAATTGATTTTGCATAAGCGGATTGTAACAAGATCGGAGAAATAGATTGGCGGGTAACCGTAAGCCGACTTAGTTATTAACCTAAATGATATAAGGTCATTAAAACAAATTGACTTTGGAGAGCAATCAATGAGAACAAAACATTTTGGTACAAGCTCATCGCCTTTTATCAGAGAATATGAGGCTCCTTCAGAATCAATGCAAATGATTCAATTTTGAAGGAAATCAATAATATGTAGGATTTTCGCCTCTGATGTTTGGAACATAAGGTCGAAATTTTTCAGGAAATCAATCAATTCAAAGTAGTGGACGTAAAACTTCACCTTGTGGCACTCGTTTTTTGAAAGGAAGAAGAACAATGCACACTGCTAGTTCTTAATATGAAATACAGTTCTCTGGTAGCTGACAACTTCACGATGTTACACCGAGATACAAATACTCAATCAGGAGTGAAAGCTTTAATTTGTCTAGTTTTGACACACGTTCCAAAGATTTAAACTATTCATTCCTTTATCAAAAATACATAATCTGACGTATTCGTAGTTTCAGACAAACTCCAAAAGATACTATCACAAAAGTATTTCGAAACTCGTAGAAAGTGATTTAACTGAATTCATATCTATCCTTCGTGGCGAAATTCTGAATACCATGGACTCTCTTCTAGGGGGTATACATTCTTTGTGAACTATTCTCCGAAACTTTTAGATAAAAGCTAAAATAGTATTTTAAACCAAAATTAGTTCAATATTCGCTCAATTTGTCATATATTAATTTTTTCTAATCTGTTCCAATTTGTGAAACTTGTGATTTGTTCTTGTTTACATTAAAAAAAAAATTCTTCGCCACTTAAGTAATGTTTGATACATGCTATCTCAATAACACAATAAATTATCGAAAATCAGTTGAAGGCTGATCAAATTATCGCACTTGTAGGAAAAAATAAAAATACTTTTTCACTTCAGCCAAAATTAGTCCAATTGATAGACTTTCTTGTCTGGGATCTCTTAATGCTTAGATTGTAACCACATTTTTAATGAGAAGGTTTAAGTGTGTATTTTTATTATAATGTACGGGACATAATGCACTACCTTTGGAATTGGGTTTTTTTGCTTTTTACAAATTGTGAAATATTATTGACCAATTAATTTGTACTTGCAGCGCTCTGTAATGTACTTTCGGTTTTAAAAATAAAGACAAAGTCTCTCAACAAGTAGAGGCAGTGTATGCTTAATTAATGCCGAATAGTTTTGAGATTTATGTGCGATGTTATGATGAGGATTAAAGGTATTGTAATCATCCTCCTTAACTGATTCGGTACTTGTCCGGCTGAGAGTTTCCTGTTTAACCGCTTTTTCTATCCACTCCTGAGAATAGATTCATTTTGATATATAGTTTGAAACATGATTAAGTATTGATTGTAGACCCCTGAAAATGTTTTTTTTATTTTTGATCGGCATTGGAAGTTGTGTCGATCTAGTCCTGCCCTTTAAATTGGACCCAGAAGGCTGACATTGAGAACACATGTACCTATACTCTCTAAGGACCCGAAATGTTAAAGTTTACACATTCTGCACACCCACACATTTTCATTTCACATTTAAAAAGGTGGCGTTGTTGACAAATACAGGAATCGCAAAAAATATGTATAATAATGTCCTTCTGTACAACTTGTGTTAACAATTTTAAATCAATTTTGTTAGAAAACAAACACCAAGTTGGCCAACGACTCTCAGCCTTATGCTACGCCCACTTTGGGGGTATATGAATACGACTTCAATCCTAAGTTTAATAGAAATCAATTGAGCTAACAAATATGAAAAATACCACAAGCGATGGAAGACATGCCAATTTAGCTGACCGATTCGATTTTGACATGAGTGAAAATATTTGTTATTCTACACATCATCACATTCTTTAGGTGCTACCGAACGTAGATTCTTCGCCTGTTGATATGAATTTTCACACAAAATCGATAACGGAAACGATCGCTACAATTTTGAATAAATAGTATTGGTACTACAAAAATTACAGACCAATTTCTCTCCTTTCCATTTTTAGTAAAGTTTTCGAAAAAATCGTTAAAATGAGACTGTTATCTTTTTTAAATAGAAATAAGTATTTCAGCCCTGTGCAGTTTGGTTTTCAGCTTGAAAAGTCTACTGAAGATGCCCTACTAAATTTTTGCTCCAGTGTTTTCTATAACCTTGATGCAAAAAAGCTCACTGCAGGTTTATTTGTGGACATTACCAAAGCCTTCGATATTGTTAACCATACCATCTTGTTGAATAAACTAGAAAAAGCTGGAATTCGTGGTTTTATGCTCGAGTGGTTCAGATCCTATCTTTCAAATAGATCTCAAAGAGTTAAAATTGGAGAAATCAGGAGTGATGTACAGCTTCTAAATTTGGGAGTACCGCAAGGTTCGGTGTTGGGACCTATTTTGTTATTTATATATATTAATTCTCTTTTTGAGCTTGATTTTAAGGGTACACTTACTGCCTTCGCAGATGATGTGGGCTGTGCCTACGGTGCGGATAGTGCTTTAAATTTGGTTTCTGATATAAACTGGGATTTAAATTTATTGAGGATCTGGTTCGCTGAACATAGACTGAGAATTAGTTCTAAAACTAAAATAATGTTTTTTAACCTATCGACCACAACTGACCCTTTTGCAGAGTTTTACTTTCACTCTACGGGTTGAAAAGTTAAAACTAACTGGCTGCTCATGTGTCTCAGCTTCATCTTGTACCACTTTTAGTAACATGATACATTGTATAGTGATGAGTGTTTTTTAGTGGAGAGGGTAGAAGAGTTCAAATACTTGGGACTCATTATTGACTACAAAATGAACTTTGTAAACCACACGCAGTCTTTGAAAAAATATTTTCGTTGCACACTCCGACATTTTTTTTACTTAAAAAATGTTTGCTCTGAGAAACTATTAAAAATTATTTATTACGGCATTTTTCACTCGAAACTCCAATATGGTATAGCCTGTTGGTGCGGGACATATCGGAATAAGATTCAGCCTCTTTTAGTTTTACAAAAAAATGTTTTGAGAAAAATTAGCCGTAAACACCGTCGACATCCTAGTTTTCCATTGTTCCGTGCTATGAAAATTCCTCCAGTCCGTCATTTGTATTGTTTTAAGGTATTAAAAACTTTTTTTATTAGATCGGGAAATATGAATTTTAGATTAATATCTGATTATACTTCACGCCGTAATTTGTTAAACGTTGTTACCGTACCGTTTTCCCGTACCACTGCTTTTCGTAACTTTTATTTGGTTTCATCCTGCCGCCTTTTTAACAAACTACCCCTTCATATCAGGTCATTAACCGTTCCTGGAAAGTTTAAGAAATGTGTAAAACATTGGCTCTTTCAATTCAATTACTATAACATGGAAGCTATTCTTTCTGACATTTTGGTGTAACTAGTCTTTTTCTCTATTTTATCTTTTTATTTTAAAATGAATATTTAAATTAAACTTGAATTGTAATTTTTTAAATGCATTTTACATATTCCTATATCTTTTTGTTAATGTCTTAATGGTCACCCCACTATTATTTCAACTATTTGTAATGAAGCCCTTTGAATTGGCATTTGACACTATTTTAATACGTATAGTATAAGAAATACAAAATGTCAACAATCAATTTCAAATAAATAATAAAATAAAAAATAATAAAAAAAATATAATTTGCACACAAACATCTCTGCCGAATACTTATCGCAGTCAACCTTCCCGATTAAATAGCTTTGCCCCCACAGTAAATGGCCCCTTATGACCCCAATCAAATAAAACACTCTGTTTTTTGTTTATATAATTCGTTTGCTTATCAATTAAAAATAAACTCAAGTGTCTTCATTGCCACACGACTTTTTATTAGTGGACAACATTTTGGAAAATGAATTACTAAGTCCGATCTCCATGTATTCCGTTAAATTAACAAAATCCCCCTTTATGCATTGATTGGAAGGGAAATAAAATCAAATCTAAAGTAAAACGCTATAAAATTAACCTATGCAAGTGTCGTTGAAGTTGTGAGGAATTTTATCTTGGACATGGGTTTAGTGTTATTATCGAAATGGCTGATGGTTTGGATCGTCGGCAATACACTTCACGTGGTGGTGCGATATTTTAGTTTAATTGATTTGTCAGGAAGACACTACTTGTAAAGGTACGCTGAAGTCTATTTTTGGGTTTTCAAGATTTGATTCCAGAGTTAGATCAGATTTCCGTTTGATCGCAAGAAAAAGAGGAGGAACACATATAAATTTGTAAGATGTCTGTTTAGGAAAACAATTTGTTTAACAAATAGAAATTTTTGACTTCAATAACAGTTAAATTTGAAAATTGTAGTAAATTTATTCGTTTACTCGATATTGAATGTTCAAATAATTTTAAGTCACACTTGAAAGTCACAATTTTTTTTATTTATTTTAAAAAATTATTGAATTCTTTGGGACTTTTAGGTTATTTTTTGTCTACATATTTTTAAAAATGAAAATAAAACTAGATACTTATTTATTTTTTTCTCCCAACGTTCTTCAGGGGTTTCTCTTTATTAAATTAAAATTTTATTTGTTTTTTTGGAGAATTTCTCCAAAAAAATGTATACAAACAATCACCCCTATCGTGGAATCCGTCGGGGGAACGATCCGCTAATAGTGAACAATTTGCATCGTGTAGTCCGCAGACGTGAACCATCCACATGTCGGTAACGTGAATGAAATTCACTGTATCGTGGAAAACGAACGGATCGAATCTATCCATGCATTTGACATCCGCAGTTTTTATTTTATTTTCACTGAATTTAATTTTTAAAAAACAAATGTATTTGAAATAAGCTGTCACAATTGAATTTCCTAATCACCAATAGTTGTCGGTAAGGGAGAGTATCCGACGGATCCCACGATAGAAATTTTCTGTTCACGTGAATCGAATAAGTGAATTGAATCTCAGATCCGACGGATTCCACGATAGGGGTGAATAATAAATAACAAAAAGAAACTGAAAAACATTTGAAAAACGCTTTGTATATTGCAATTGCAACGCAACAGACAAGTTATCAAAGTCTATGGTTCAGTCTTTATTACCATTGCTGCATCATAGCTTTGACATTTGCTGAAGGAGGAATACAACTGTAACCGCATACTTTTTGCACCACACAGTTGGAATGAAATTCTCTTAGAAACATAAATATTACGAAAAAAACTTACGTCCATACGTCAAAAATGTTATAAGACAGACAGAGAAGAAACATAACCAGAGACACGACAGGCATTAAACAGAATTCATAAATTAGCCCAAAGAAATTTCGCAGCATTTGGAAGTTTCTTACACTGTCATCCATACTTTTATATTTAAATGCCGCCAAAATATTTATTGAAATAAAGACAAAGATGGACCGAAAAATATATAAAAAATATAGGGAAAGACTACAGTCCGCTTGGGCGAACTTGTGGATACCCTACTCCCATTCCTATGGCTCATTAATTGGGCGTGACAAAAATGTAAGTATGGGAGAATCGTTAAGAAGGATCTTCATATTTTGTTATTAACATTTAACGGATTTTTTTTTGAAATTTTTTTTTGGAAAAAACGTCCCTTAAAAGTGGGCATGACAGAAAACTTTGTGTACAGAAATTGCTCAAAACGACTTTAACTAGATACTTTGTCAATAATTTCTTTAATAAAACTGTTTTTTAAAGTGGGCGTGTCAGTGGGAGGATTTTAAAAAGATTTACACTTGAATATTAAGAGCCCCGTGAGAGCACACCCTCCGCTTTCTAGCTCAAACTTAGATTTAAAAAAAAACATTTTTTTTTTAAATTGTGGGCTTGTCAGTGGGCGAATTTTAAAAAAAATAAAAAAATAATTATTTCAGCTTCCTAGCTCAAACGTTAACTTTTCGATAAAACTGATTTATTTTATTGTGGGCGGATTTAAAAAATTCTTAAAGTTGATTATTTCGGGCCCCTAGAGAGTCTATGGATATCAGCTTCCTAGCTACAGTTTTAAGGCCGACGGACGGACGGACATCGCTAGACAGACAACTAACGATCATGAATAGTAAGTTTAATTGGTCTTAGGGCAATATTAAGGTATGTTACAAACTATGAACCAGAATTAATATACCCTCAAATCAAATCACTTCATTTCATTTTGTTGGAGAAGTAAGTATTTTGGTACAACCTCTTCTGATTTCAAAACGAAAGAACAAAAAAAAAAACACGCACAATAAAAAACACGTATCTAGCTGTCATATGAGATGTTCTCCAATCGATGGAAATGGGGAAATCCAATTTCGAAATTTTGTCCCGAAATGTTGAATTGTTGTGTCGCGTCGGTATAAACGTACTACCAAACTCTCCCTTTCAAAATGCTTCGAAAATTTTGACATACGCTAACAGGATTTCCTAAAAACTCGTTGTTTTGGTAGGTTGCGCGAATACACCTATTAGTACACGAGTATATGGTGACATTTATGACTTATAGAATATCCGTAAAGCGACCGACAGCTGTGATTTTGACCGTATAATAACTCCTATTTTTGTACTCGCTTGACATTGACCATCAGGTGTGCGTGTACAAATGTGTCTTCTCAATGTAAATATTTACAAGAACTCAGTGAACAAGTATTTTCTCTTAAATACTTTTTGACATTTGCATTGAACGGCTACTGGAATTTGCTCACATTTATTGCGAGTTTTGAATATCGAGTTCGAATTTGAGAATAAAAGAGAAGAGACTAATTATAAAGTGTTGTTTAATGCATTTGAATGGGATCCTTTTTAAGCTGCAAATGATTTAAACACGAAAAAGCATTAGCAGAACATTAAATTCCACCTTAAGGTATCAGTAAAAGCCCGCCGCACTTGTCACACTCGTAGCAATATTCATTACATACGGATCTGGTATCTCGTATTTAAAAGAAGTTGAATTTATCTATCAAAGTTGGTTATCTAATTTTCAACTTGATATAACATATGGGGTGCCGTGTGAAGTCAATATGGTCAAGTGGCCATATTAATTGTTTACTATCTTTAGTATATGCTGTTTTGATCTATTTCCTTTTCACTATTTTTTTACTCGTAGCTTGACTATATAGATTTTTCTTTAATTTTACAGAAAACATTACAATTGGCAGCACAGGAGATTTCCTAACAACAGACACTTTCAAAATAACACTTTATTCAAAGGAAGCCGGAAGATATCTTTGCTTCAACAAACATTGGAAACTTGTCGGAATGGTGAGTTGAATAAAAATTAGACTTAAGGCGGCTGGTCACAGCAACAGAAATGGAAACAGAAACATTGACAGTATTCTGTTGAAGGTGACGCTTCCTCTGTCCCTTAACATTCTCGATTCTTCTTCTGTTGTTTGAGACAAGCCGCCTTTACTGTGTTGAAAGCGATGAGGATTAAGAAATATGTATGTAATGTACATAAATAATTGAAGTATTTGATATTTCGCAAGTCCGTGGTTTCTAAGAAATGTTTAATTAATACGGCTTTTAAAGCATATGTTTTTCTTCTGTAAAAGTGAACAGGTTTTACGAAACTCGACAACAAATCCCGAAGAATTAGTATAGGGCTATCCAACTTCAGGTTCGAAAACGGAAATAAAACAAAAACACACAAGATAGTAAGATTTTGAAATTTTTATTTTATTGTTTGGATTTTAATGTAAAATACGAC
Organism: Portevinia maculata; assembly: GCA_949715645.1. NCBI lineage: Eukaryota > Metazoa > Arthropoda > Insecta > Diptera > Syrphidae > Portevinia > Portevinia maculata. The sequence continues at coordinate 143,011,690 of OX454525.1, forward strand.
AACATTTAAATGTCCACCATGTGACCGCGAGCACGACTCAATCCATCTGACATAATTTTTGATGACTTTTCCGCACATTTCGGCTGAAAAATGTTGGCTTTCAACTGCTCAAGAAATTGAGCATTGTCCGCGTAATCACGATCTTTCGCGTAACCCTACAAAAAAGTCCAACGGTGTCAAATCCCATGATCTCGGCGGCCAATTGACATCACCAAACCTAGAAATTACGCGGTCTGGCAACCTTTCGCGCAATAAAGCCAATATTGGTAGTGTTATGTAGCTTGTGGCGTAGGGCCTTGTTGTTCTAACACATATCGCTCATATCGATCCATATTGTTTTGACAAACTTTAAACTGAGTCGTGCGCAGTGGCTCAAGAATTACTGTGTCAAGAATTACTGTGTCGGAAAGGTCCCCGGCTCAAATCCCGCCGGGGCCAATTAACATCTACAGTTTTTTTCCACTTCTTGCAAACGCCTGAAAAACATCCAAGAGTATCAATTGTCATGAGAAGCTTCTCAAATTAACCGTTCGGATTCGGTCGAGTACAAGTTGGATGACATTCAAGTTTGATAGCTGTCAAAATAACAGAGCTTTATTTTCCGAACCATAAAATAGATAACCCGTTCCAAACTTAGATACATATAAGACGTTAACGGCCCATATAGGGCCTATTACCTATATAGCTTCTAAAAACATTGGTGTGTATATATATATTTTTGGCACAAATGAAAGGGACCTACAGTTTAACGCTCCAATTAGAAACGGCAAATTTAAGAACCTTCTTTTGAAAATTTATAATCTTGGATGTTTGTCAGATTTTCGCAAGATGTGGGGTAGTGAAAATGTGTAAGGTATTCCGGGGTCGGATTCGAACATCGAACCCTTCGCTCACCTAAACCTACCACTGAGCCAATGCCGCTCACTTAGAAATTGTTGCGGCCGTAATCAACTCAAAAAAGATTTGAAAAATTAAAAAGTTTATATGTGTTATGGACAGAATATTTATTTATAAACCCTATCTTAAGGGTATTAATGTGGATTTATAGTTCGATCCCTGGAAATTAATTTATTTATGATCACCAATTTCGAAGACTTACGATTCGAGCTAGAAAGCTAAACCTTGCAAAATATACTCTCTGCAAGGGCTGAAAACGATTTTTCGAATTCTGATACGCCAATTATTTAAAAAAAAAATTCGATTTAGAGGATAGATGATGAAAATAAAGGTCAGGTCGTTTTCATGTTTCTTGTATGTTCTTGTTTTTTTTCGTTAACCTCACTTTTTGTTTCTAACAAAAACGTTGTTTTCCATAAATTCCTTAAAAATTGAAAAAAAAAAACAGTAAAAGCAATATTTTAATATACAAGGTGGCGCAAAAATAACCTTCCGATGTTTTTTGGCTGTAATTTAAATTATTGCTCAAATAAATAGTCACCAATATTCCGCGTTCTGGAGCAGTGTAGCGTAACATTGTTTATTAACGTGTATTTCGCATGTGTTTACTACACAAATGTCAAAACAGAACTGACATTAGGGGCCAATCGCAAAATTTATAGCATTTTTCTGATAGGAGGATTACTTTTGCGCTACCTTGTACATATCTCCCGAATAAAGTGTTCGCCATGCTATTTTTTTTTTAGTATTTTGATAAAATGTTGGTCATTTTAGTTAAAAAAAAAACCAAATGGACAACGATTCTCTACCCAATACCTAGTCCAGTATGAAATTGTATTTAGTTTAATGGCTATTCCAAGTTTGTAATGCTTCTAAAAATTTCAATACTCCAGAACTGGCAAACAAATTTCGCAGTTTCGATGAACATGCAATCAATCCAAACAGCAGCCCCTGCAAACTTAGATTTACAAACAATGTAAATTGAAGAAAAAATCGGGATTTTTCCTTCACAATTTGGAGTTTTTATGAAATTTTAGCGTTTTTTTTAGAAACTTCCGCATCTCTCCAGTCACGAATTCGAGGGTAAAGGAAATTTAGGACTCATGACACATCTTTCGAAAATAAAACCCGCAAAATTGACAAACGATTCTAATTCGCCGTTTTCTGTTCTCTTATTTGCAGAAAAATCCAAAAGAAAGCTGTCACTTTACCGAATCGCTAGATCGCGGTTACTTCGAATTCCGTTCGTCATTGAATCGATCACGTCGTGTCGGTTTCACACGACGCTTTAGACCGATTGGGCCGCAACGCAGACAGGATCTCGCCGATGCCTGTTTTCATTTCATGAAGATCGAAGCGGAGAACTTCGATCAGAATGACTTTCCCGCAGTGGAGAAAAAATCGGCGGCAACAAAAAAAGCTATGACGACAGCAACATCGCATCGTCGCAATCATCAACGAATTAACAAAAATAATGGCCATAAAAGTACTTTAAGCAACCACGGTACTAGTATTAACAACAATAGTAACTTAAGCCCAACCACAACAAACACCAACAATAGTAACTCGCTTCAGAAGAAGATACTGGTGCGACATCATCATGACACTAGCAGCCTGATTGCGCGTCGGCGTCAACATCAGCGTGAGCAAAAAATCCGTCAACACCGCAAATTTATTCAGAATCAAGACACTGCTTCATCGTCAAAAAATTTGTCAGCCAAGTCATCATCGACAATGTTAACGCCGTCGGTGCTGAATATTTTCGCAACTTTGGCGGCAAGTCGACCAACTCGCGGTCGACGGAAAAATGACGAGCTCCGCGAAGAGGAAGAAGAGGATGATGACCATGATGTTGAGGCTGAGAAGCAAAAAAAAGCGAGCAGCTCATTGTCAGCGGAATCAGCTCCAATGTATTTGTCTCCAAAAAAAGTAGACCATCATCATCGGCACCATCACAACCCGCATAACCAACATCATCAGCATCATCTGGACGATCATGTTGGCGACAAGGCACCAACAGATCAAGAGGGTGATGAGCAACGAAGAAAACCAACTGCCACCAGTGGCCTCATACAATTTCCAAACGAATACTCAAATAAACATAGTAATACTAATAATATAAATTATAATATTGCAATACCTGCCTTGCCAAAAAACTTGTATAATAATAATAGAATGACTGAATACGTTTATAGTGGTAGTACTAATGTTAATAAGAATTTTAATTTAAACGATAATAATAATGATAGTAGTAGTAGTAGTAGTTTTAGCGGAAGCCATAGTAATGAGATGAAAATCAACAACAACTACAATATTGACAATAATTTTAAGGACTATTTAATTGCTACTAAAGATAAGGAGAATGCCTATCGAAAAAACTTATTTGAAGCGATAAAAAACACCAACAAAAATAAATTAAAAAATATAGTACAATACAGATATGCGGTTTCTTTTATTTCGGCGGAGAGTAATCCACCTACTTTTTTACTTTTGTTTTGTTTTTCAGAAGGGAAGCCGCTTTTACAGCGTTTTTTCAGGTAAGGATCACTAGTTTGGAAAACTTCTTTGAATTAAAAAAAAAGGTGTGAGCCACGGTATAGTTGATGTGTAAACATGTAGGCTCGTCAGTGTTGCATGTGGAATTACCACAGAGGTGAAATAAAACCATGATATATATTTAATGTCAACGACAAAATTTATTTAATGTTTGACCGAACAAATAATTGGTTTGTGAAAGCTGAAGTACGAGACGTACACCGTCGACTCAAGTGTGTCGATGTACCGGGAAAATATAGCATCGATTGTCGTTTAAGTGACATTCTTAAATCGGCCATCGGTTACCGAAGTACAAATCGATATTTTTCCTCTTACCTTCAACTGATGCACAACAAACTACAAGCTATACAACCTCAATTATTCAAATAAATCTACTTCCACACAACTTTCCGGTGTTTCGTAAGGACATAATACTCGTAATCTCTAAAATTGAACATACATAATTAATAAAAAAACATAGGGACGGGCTACAGTCCGCTTGGGCGAACTGTTGGATACCCTATTCTTATTCCTATCCCTCATAAGTGGGAGTGACAAAAGTCTAAGTATGGTTGAATTGTTAAGAACGCTCTACATATTTTGTTATATAACATTTAAAGGATTTTATCAAAAAAACAACGCTCCCTAGCTCAAACTTGGGTGTTTCAATAAAATTGTTTTATTTAATTGTGGGCGTGTCAGTAGGCGGATTTAAAAAAAATTAACACATGAGAATAAAGGGCCCCTAGAGAGTATATATTATAAATTTCAGCTCCTTTACACATGAGCATAAAGGGCCCATAGAGAGTATATACTATAAATTTCAGCTCCCTAGCTGAAACTTTGGATTTTCAAAAATTAATATACCCTTAGAATAGGGTGTAAAAAAATTATTTTATTTATTTGTAGGCGTGTCAGTGGGCGGATTTTGAAAATTTTTTATCCCGAGCAGTTTTAGGAGTCATAGATCATGTATAAAAAATTTCAGCTTTCTAGCTCAAAATTCGATTTTTTCCAAATTTTGTTTTTTTTTGAGTTTGTGGGCGTGTCTGTGGGCGGATTTCAAAAATTCGTAAACTTGATTATTTCGGGACCCTAGAGAGTATATGGTTAAAATTTCAGCTCTCTAGGTCCAGTTTAAAGGCCTAATTTTTGGCTACAGACGGACGGACGGACGGACGGACGGACGGACATGGCTAGATCGACATTACTATCGATGCTGATCATAAATATAGTAACTTTTAGGGGTCTACGGGCAATATTAAGGTATGTTACAAACTATGCGTCAAAATTAATATACCCTTAGAATAGGGTATAAAAAACAACGACACGCGGTTGTTCTCAAACGGTCACTCATTTACGTACTAACCGCGCCAAACGTCGTTTAATTGCGGTGATAATTGAACATACATAATTAATAAAAAAAAAACCGCGGTTGTTCTCAAACGGTCACCCATCTACGTACTAACCGCGCCAAACGTCGTTTAATTGCGGTGATCTGTCGAGCAGCGATTAACTCACGTGGTAATGAAAATCTGACGATGACGAAATCTGACGATGATGGTGACGCTAGATATTTCCAACTAGCCCCTACCGAGAAAAAATATATTTACACATCAACGAGAGCAAAAATGTTTACACATTAAAAAAGAGGTAAACTTAGAAAAAAACTTCTTTCATTGATTTGTTCACTATTTAATACAGTAATTCAAAAAACACTATGGAAACTTATACATTTTTCGTCTAGCAATGGCCTGACATGCAGTGGACCAACAAATTTATTGAAATCGCACAAAACGCCCCCTACAATGACGAAGTGGTTGTGCAGAAAATCGTTGTTTAGGCCAGGACATTGTCTACTTAGGCAATAATCTACTGTGTTTGTTGTTTTCGGATTCAATCGAACTTAGTTACAAAACATCTTTGTATGAGGGAATTGTAGAGAAGAATATGGTCTACATATTTTGTTGAAACGGTTTTACAGGTTTTTTTGCGAATTTTATGTAAAATACTATATTTTTGCACACCTTTGTATATAAGAATATATCATACATACTTTGCAAAGAAAACGACTTCTTCGATAAAAAGCGTTTTTGTTTTTTTTTAAATAGTGGGCGTGTCAGTAGGTAGAATCGAAAAATCTTCACGAGTTTACTTGATCACTTCGGGTCCCTAGAGAGTATCTGTTCCGAATTTAGCTCTCCAGCTGAAATTTTAGGGCCTCAACATTGTTGACGGATATGGATAGATCGGCATAACTTTTGATGCTTTTCACAATTATAGTAACTTTAAGAGGCTATAATCAATATAAGGGAGTGTTTCAAACCTAAAGTTGATATACCCATAGGGTGTAAAAGAATTGTTAAATTTAATTTAATTTAATCGAAACTGCCTTGCCTAAGCTGCTTAAACGAAACCATGCATCTTCTTCTTTCATTTGATTTAATTTTAATTTTATTTGAATGCTTAACATTAAGACATAAATTTATCTAATAATATAGTGAAAGATTTGTAATATTAAAATCAATTGTGATACCTATGTACGTGAAATTAAAAATGACTGTTCAAAATATTATAAGAAACACTAACATTATTATAGAAAATTTTATTATAAAGGCAAAGAAAAGAAAAAGTAAACAGATCGAAAACGAAAAGTGAATAAACAAATAAACATACACTGGCAATCACAAGGATGAGCCCATACATTTTGCAACCGATTTTCAGTCTTTATACCCAGAAACTTTTACTACCTGAGAACAGGTACATATTTTCCCAACAGTAAGTCATAAAATTAAAGGGTAAATAAGAATCGACCTGAAAAGCGTATAAAACGATGCGCCACTAGGATGACGCCACATGCAATATATATATTGTCTAAAATAAGTACTAAATATAAACCCAGGCAAGGAATTCTATCAGCGGACTGAGTTAATGAAGAACTGTCGTTCCGATGTGAGACACGTCACTTGATGGTGAATAAGTTGTTGGGATCTGTTTGAGGACCCAAAGCACAACTTGAACCACGTTAGATAATAGAATAAATAAATGAAAACCAAGTGAATTAAAGTGACATTTTGAAAAGTGACTTAGAATAAATTGAAACACTGTCAAAACGATTCAAGTTGTTAACATGTCGCGCATTGTTATTGAACGCGCGTTAAGCTTCCTCCGGCTGGCAACATCATAGTTACAGACAATTTGGCAAACATAGCTAAGAATTGGAGCAATAAGTGATTTTGCTAACATCATAGGTATTTTGTTGAGGAATAAAATGTTGTGAGATCCACAACTGGCGTACCACACCTTATCAAGGGTCTTTCATTAAGGACTTGACAACTTTTTTTTTTAAATAAAATGCAAACTTCTTGATATCTGAAAAAAAAATTGTATTGTACTATCAAAACATCTATGGATTAAATTCGACTTCGTTCATATGTCCACCACGAGAACGTATGCAGCGGTCGATACGTTAAACCCAATTTTCGATGACTCGCCGCTCTTTTCGACCTATACGGCCGCTTTTTCTCGTTCAATATTGGCTTTGAGCTCGCCTAACGTCGCCGGCTTGTTGGCATATACCAATGATTTAATGTAGCCCAATAAGAAAGTCTAGAGGCGTTAAATTACGATATAACACTCTCTTTAAATCGGCGACTTGGCTAAGAAATTTAATTGAGTTACACTCTATTCCTGTAAGAAATTATAACTTTGTCAACACAGATTGGAGGTTGGAGGGAGTCCTGTCTCCATCTGTGGGCGGAAAATTGCCCTTATAATGGTAAATCCCCAGCACTCAAAGAATGATATATGAACATTATGTAATGGACACATATGGGGAAACAGCATAGACTTAATGGAACCTTGAATGCTAAATAAACTATTTTTAAGAACTGCAAAAAAAGGAATGAAAGAAAGCAATATATATTGGACTTTATGTATTCGCAGACAAAACAACTTCCCTTCAAGTCACGCATCAATTACATAACAAAGAGGTATATAAGGGAGTCGAGAACCCTAAGAGCAAATCGGTGCTGGAGTTGCTGCCTAGCAGTTTTGCTTGGACAAGCAGCCATATGTGCAACGAAGTAACACCATAGAAAAACAGTGGACGGTGGAACCCTTCATATGCTCGGCACTATTCAGTGGAATATATGATAATACTCCAAAAGAAGGATAGGCAAATGAGTTCCGAAGTATAAATACTCTTAACAAAAATAATCCATTTATCTCCCTAATTAACCATCAACTCAAAAAACCCTAAAGGCAAATAAAGAGAGCAGACTAGGACTTCCGTGTATGCTGTCGAAACTTCAAAAGACAATCTGATGCCTTTTGAGAATGAAATTTTTAGAATACTCCAGCCATAGATTCATTTCTTGTTCTTCAGCACGAGCTAAATATTTTGATGCAGGTGAAATTCACGAATAAAGTGAGAGAAGGTACATAACTATAAGAACGCCGTGCAGGATTTTTACCTCCTAGTTTGTCCGTAACATTTGTTTTGCAGACCTTGCTGATCTTATAAATATTAAACACAGCAATCTGAGTGCTAGTAAGATTGGTAACGAAGAGTTTTTCCATAAACTGGTTATTTGGAGCGGTTTAAACCGACCAGTTAAGCCGGAGGTAAGTACAACCGGTACCATGGTTGAATGAAAACCTGGAAACTATCCGCAAGAAGGTGAGAAAACAATTCAATAAATCGAAACGCACCGGCGTATGGGATCAATATCGATCCATGTTAACCAAATACAACCAAGAGTTGCGGAGATCTAAAAGGGCCTCATGGCGCGCAAACTGCGAAAAGCTGGAAAAACTCCCAGCAGTGGCGCGGCTCCAGAGAGCGCTTTCAACAGATCCTTCAAACTGCATGGGATTGCTCATCAAACCTGATGGAACAATCACAAGCGACCGGGAAGAAACTCTCATAACCTTGCTGCAAGTTCACTTCCCTGGTTCCCTAATTGTCGATCACACAACTGATCACACTACTGAGGTTTCATATCCAACTAACCTCAGCAGAAATAATAGTTCATCTGGTAAATTATTTAGTCCAGATAAGGTAAAATGGGCCATGAACTCATTTAAACCATTCAAGGCACCAGGAAGTGACGGAATTTTTCCAGCCCTCATTCAAAAGGGTATGGAATTCTTCCTACCTAACATGATTGCCTTATTTAGGTTCAGTTTCAACTGGGGCTACATACCACGCACTTGGCGGGAGGTCAATGTAGTATTTATCCCCAAACCAGGTAACAAACCTAGTGAACTACCTAAATCCTATCGTCCCATAAGCTTGACATCGTTTTTCCTGAAAACAATGGAAAGAATAATTGACGTTCATATCAGAGAATGCGCAACTTTTAGCATGCCTCTACACCCCTGTCAATATGCGTATCAAAAAGGCAAATCAACGGAAGGCGCCCTGTTAAAACTAACAAATCACATAAACAACGCCTACCGTTGCAAAGAAATTGCACTATGCGCTTTTCTTGACATAGAGGGTGCTTTTGATAACACCGGTTATGATTCAATATCAAACGCTTTAATTCAACGAAAGGTAGACTTTCCCACCATAAAATGGATAAAAGCGATGCTCGAAAGTCGGAAAATCACTGCTTCGTCAGGACAGACTTCAGTATCAGTTTCAGCTATAAAAGGCTGTCCACAAGGAGGAGTTTTATCACCCCTCCTGTGGTCTTTGGTCATAGATGACCTACTTCAAAAATTAAGTAATTTAGGCTACGACATAATAGGGTATGCCGATGACTTGGTCATCATTATTAGGGGCAAAGAATCAAACGTAGTTACTTCACGTATGCAAAACGCCCTTAAGATAGCTATAGACTGGTGCGTCAAGGAAAATCTCTCCATAAACCCCAGTAAAGCTATCATAGTTCCTTTCACAAAAAGAAGAAATATCAGCTTAGCTCAGATTTCACTAAATGGCACGACCATTGAGTATTCCGACGAAGTCAAATATCTTGGAGTAATCCTGGACAAAAGACTAAACTGGAACTCTCACATCAACAATAAAATCACTAAAGCTAACAGAGCTTTATGGGCCTGTCGACGCACATATGGCAGGACCTGGGGAATCTCTCCAAAGATTGTCCACTGGATCTACACAGTGATGATAAGACCCATTATAACATACGCCTCCATTGTATGGTGGACAAAATCCACACAAAAGGTCGCAAAAGAGAAGCTCAAAAAGGTACAACGGCTTGCGTGCCTTGGTATCTCCGGAGCCATGCGAACCTGTCCAACGGCTGCCATAGAGGCAATAACAGGTATTACACCTCTCCACATATACATTCAAAAAGTGGCGATCCGCAGTGCAATAAGTCAAATACAGTTAAACGAGATAAGTCTTAACGATCATCCGGAACTTAAGACCCTTCTTGATGAACTGCCAGAACTCAACATGAACTGCGCGGTCACAGACCGCATCCATAAAACACTATGCTTCAATAAGCGGTTCTCCACGGAGATTCCCAAGAGAGAAGCATGGGTTAGTAATAACCCACCTAACAGCCACAACGGCATAAAGTGGTATACGGATGGTTCTAAAATGGAAGCGGGGGTAAGAGCGGGAATATACGGACCAAACAAACGCTTTACGATACCCATGGGAAAAAGTCTCAGCGTATTTCAAGCAGAGCTCCACGCCATTCAAGAATGCGCTAGCCACATAAATTTATCTGGTATAAAAGGTGCAACCATCCATATATTCACGGATAGTCAAGCAGCTATAAACGCCCTTAACTCGCATACGATTGACTCCAAATCAGTCATGTACTGCTTCAACACCCTACAGGCACTCGGAACAAGTAACAAGACCAAGCTATGGTGGGTTCCGGGTCATGTCGGGGTGGAAGGTAACGAAAAGGCCGACGAACTGGCCAGAAAAGGTTCGGAAACACCCTTCATAGGCCCCGAACCCTTCTGCTGCACTCCTAGATCAGCAGCAACGGCAGCAATAAAAAGCTGGGAATACAGAAAATGTATCCATCTATGGGAAAGCATCCCAGGTTTAAGACAGACCAAACAAGCCGTTCGGCCTTTCAATAAAAATGCCAGCAAATGCCTAAACCTAAGCAGGCATGATATCAAAAACTTAGTAGGTTACCTTACTGGCCACCATGGTTTAAGATATCATCTACACAAAATGAATATAGTAGACTCTCCTGAGTGCCGAATCTGTCTTGAAGAGGACGAGTCAGCTGAACACATTTTATGTGAATGTCCGGCCCTAAACGGAATTAGAAAGAAGATCTTTTTCAGGGAACAAATGTGCCCTGAGGACATAAAGAATTCTTCTACTAGTAGAATTGTCCGCTTTACACGGAAAGTGGAAACTCTACTAGTCTAAATTTTTTCTGGCCCACACGGCACAAAAGATCTTTTTAGGTCGAAGTGCCCCATATTTAATCGCCTTGGCGAGCCAGAACTTAAAAAAATAAAAAATAAAAAAAAAAGTACAAACGGTTATTTTGCAAAAACCGCCATCCCTAATATATTTAGATACGTTAAGGAACACAAATTCGAATGATATTTTAAGTGAGACAGAACCGGAACATCACAGGATAAACTATAAAGCATGGCCCACAGTTTGCTATGCGAAGCTTTTCTAACAACGTTCTTAGATTTTTGTTTTCATCTTTTCCTCGATCATTTGTAAAAGTTTAAGAAATAAATTAGACAGACAATCTGTCGTCCAAATATTTTATTAACCGTTGTTTAGTTTCGAGCAACACTTGCCCGTTATCACACCCATTGTGGGGGTGCTAAACTGCAAGTTCATCCGAGTTCGCTTAACATCTGCTTGCGATTGTTCGTATGTGTGAGGCTGTGCTACCAACTAAAATATTTGAGCTATCCACCATGCTCTTAGATATTGCTGTTACTGTAACGATATTGCGGGTTAAACCAGGAGGATTTTTGGAAAAGGTCAAAGAATTTGACTGATCTGCGCCAAAGTTTTGGGCCATTGCAAAGAATTGTAGGCGCAGACCTTAGGATCACACCAAGACGAGTTATTTTGTCAATAGTTTTTCCCACTAACTCACCTCTCGCGAAAAACTGACAAACATCCGAGTGTATCAACCAACGTCAAAAGCTTCTAAAATTACCCGGTCCGAGTCGGCGTCAAATTGTAGGTCGATTATATTTGTGCCAAAAATATAATTTCGCACACACAAATGGTAACAGGAGCTTGGTTTAATGTTCTGTATGTGCCGATAATGCCTAATATTTTTCTTTTCATGTAGCTTTTGAAAGAAAGCCTTTATAACAAAAATAGCAATAGAAATCGTGCTGTTTTGAGCACAAACCTTTATATGATTAAATTCCGAAAGAATGAATGCGGGTTGATGCCTGTCTCATCCCCCTAAAGATGCAATTTCAATTTCACATCCAATGAGAAACTTCTCAGCTGGTCAATTGCCAATTGCATTACCAGCCAAACAACGTCTCTATCAACAGAAAACAAATTTGATTAGACCCTTGGGACAGTCTTTTTCGATTCTCCCCTTTCTCTGTAAACACCACCAGTCACCATGATAATTTCAACAAAAAGACGCTTACTGCAGCAAATTTCAACCGAATCATCAGCCTGGTGATCCTTTCATGGTTATAATGCTCTTTGTTCTATTATTCCACTACCGAACGGACACATGGTGAAAGGTGAGGGCGTACCCAAATGTTCATGGGTAATTTAAATATTTTTATTGCATCTTTGACAAATGTGTTTCTCACCTGGGCCTACCTCAATGTCAGCGGCTCTCCAACTGATTGATTGATCTAGCCACATGTACACCTCGTTTGGTTCGTTGCGCGTAGCCAATTCCATGCGAGACGGACAACGGATAGAATCATTAAGTGGATGGTGTATAGTTGAGAAATGTTGAGTGATTTTTCTTTTCTTGAAAATTGTAATCGATTTCCTTCTCAATTCCTTTTTGGAAGGAATGCGTTTTGTTGGATACAATTTGGTCGATGCGACGTTGAAAAATCACCACCTGTAGGACGCATCGCATTGAGGGGGAAAATTCTACAGAATTATGCTTTCTCATTTCATGGAGGTCGTCCCGATATGGTATTGATGTCCTACTGAGGTAGCTCCGCATGGTACATTTGCTACAAATTGAAGAAATTTATTGCTTCACAGGCGCCATAATCGAGATTGCATAAAACAATTTTACAGCTTGTTACAATTGTCCTACCTACGGGATCAAAGGATATCCGATAAAAGAGGAGTTTCGTGTGCTTGTGCAATCTTTTGGGTATCTCGAATCGAATCATCAATCGTGCAATTTTGGGCGACAATTTTCCAGGTAACGCCGGATAATTGTTGTGTAACTATCTGGAAAAGATACACGTATCTGATGCGGGTTGAAGTAGGTCAATGAGTATTCTCGGACTAGGATGGAATGGGAATTCATTGATGTCTTTCTTGTTTGACCGGTTGATTTTGATTTCTAATTTGCGTTATCTGGGTCAAATTCGTTGCGGTCGTTTGGGTGTCTTTTTTTTTAATTTGAAGGCGATCAACGTGGTGATGATCTATTTATTGGAAGGGAATTGGTTGGATTTACCGGAGTTTATTAGGTAGGAGTTTATTGGTTGTTCGAGTTTGGTCTGTGCTGATTAAAAAATGATATGTATCTTGTTTTGGTAGAACAGCCCCAGCGAATCTTTCGGATTATTGATTAATATATCCATCTACCTGAGCCGAGTCAAAAGAATAGGAAATCAAACTCTATCGGATTTAACATCCTAAAGAATGTTGTTTTCTCATTCTGGCTCCACAGGCGAGAAGTAGAAACTGGAACTGGTTCGGCTTCTTAAGTCACTTCTTCTTAAGTCAAAGAAGGTTAGACTCTTTATTATTTTTCTTGCCGCCTACCTACCATGTCAATTGTCAATTTTGAGTTTAGGCGAGCTTGGTGTAGATCCAAGATTCCACAGTTCTATCAGAGCTGGAATGGAAAAGACGCATGTGGACACGATATGGGTGATTCGAGGAATTAAACTGTCGATTTCTCTTGATTCCCTTTCAAGCTTCAAGCTTGCCGAAAGTTGTTTATTGGCAATATTCTTCCGAGTATTCTAAGCTTTCATTCAGTTTTTCACTCCATCAAGAAACCAAGTAAAGGTAAGTTTTATTTCAAGCAATCAAGCCTATCTATGTATTTACTCCATTGCTGCCACTTGGGAAACAAATTTACGACAAAAAACTGAAAAAAAAACTTTACCAAACGAAGTTGAAAATTACCCAAACATTTTAAAGCACGTTAATAGAACGCAAAACGCAAAAAGTGCTATCTAGTAAATAAAAACATCAGTAAAAAACGAGAAGTTTAAGCAGGCTCCAGGTCAAATAATTTAATCTCTTCATCAAGCTAAACTAGACAAGAAATGTAAAGATGATCATCTAAATCCCTTGTTATTAATTTCCGTTCTTGATTATCTGCTTGAAGTAAAAGTGACGGACTTCAAAGTGTATCAGTTATTATTTGCTGACGATGTTCCCATCATAACCGAGGATCAAAAGTCCCTGCAACGAGCAATTGATTTGTGGGCGGATATTTTGGAGGGAAATGGGGTATCACAGTAGTCCGAAAAAAAAAACAGAATACCTGTGCTGCCCATTCTGTGATCCGCTTCGACCTATTCCAGACATTTATATGAATGGAAGAGTGATACCCAAGTGTGAAAACTGCAAATATTTGGGATCTATGATCAATAGCGAAGCAAACTGTGATGATGACGTGAAGCATGCAAATTAAGCCACCTTGGGAGAGTTATCATCCCTTTAGTCCAGGTCATAACTAAGTCCTTAAAGAGAAAGAAGTACATAGTATGATTTATTGAAACTGGACGGATTTTGATTTTTATAGCATTTTTATAATACAAAACATATACGATGTTATCACTTATCATAACAATACTTTCAAGCTAGTGAATTGTTGTGTTAGGTGATAACATCGTATATGTTTTGTCTTATAAAAAATGCCATGATGTAAATAAGTTCGTATTGAAAAACTTAGGAGTTATAAATAATTCAAATTAATAAAATTCTCTTTCCTCCATTCTTAACTTCCAATTCCTGATGCAAGTGAACAACAAAGTTACCAAAACCAAATAACCAAAGTGGCAACTGTGATTTCTTATTGATTCTCAGCATCAAGAAATTAAGCTACAGTAAATCTAAAACGGATCTTATTTAATCAAATGCTAGTTGTGTTGCACATCGAAAAAAACTTTTATTATAATATTGTTTGTATAGTTTTCTATTGCAGAGTTTTTTAGACATGGAAAGAGCATTCAACAATAGGAAAACATTTGCGGTGGAAAGAGCATTGCAGAATTAAAAACTCGATCAGTCTCTCATTAAGTTTATCAGGAGCCTGCTCAATAGAAGCAATATCAATGCAGCACTATTCGACATAGACCTAAGAGTCGCTGCTTCCAGAGGCACACCACATGCTGGAGTCATTTCCCTCTTACTTTGGGTCCTCGTCGTTAATGAAATACTTGAACTTGAAAAACAGAGCGGTCAAAGCAATTGCATACGCAGGTGACGTAGTATTGCTTGCGTGGAAAATTCCCATCAACTCTGAGCGAACTGTTAGAAAACTTTTTTTTTTTTTTTTTTTTTATAAAAAAAAAAGGAAATCCAAATCCCAGAGCACTCAGACTCGGTAACGGGTCCATTATACTACCAGGCAGAAATCCTCCTTTTTGGTGTAGAGGCATGTGAATGGGTGGCGTATGTTGTTGTTCCCCATGGGGATTGAACCTGCACCGCACGGGTCACAAGCCAACACACTAACCTCTACACCGTCGCCACCCTTGCTAGAAAACTTACTACGGACCTTGGGATCAATCACCAAAAGACTGAGCTAATGCTGTTGCTGTTCATTAACAAGAGAAGCATTCCAGGGTTTGTAATGTGCTACCTACCATACCCATACACCCACCTAGACCGTACACTGCTCTGCCCATCACTAATTTATTGCCTGCCTTTACATTATTAGTTGTATATACATACTAACTGAATTGCACTCATGGTTCGATTTTTTTTTAGAAGTTATTAGGTATGTAGCGCAAATCTCTTTGTCAGCAAGTCTTCTCCTACAAATCAGCCCACCTAGCCGAAATATATTCATAGAAAACCATGCGAACGGTATCAATGGTATGACACTCTTGCTCTTGTCCGTATTTTGTACTTACTTGTCGAAGTCACATATTCACTTCGGGAGAGAGACAATCAAGCATCCAAAGAAAGCAGAGCAAAGCGATCACGCCGATCGTGCTAAGAGTAGAGCATAATACTGATCTAAACAAAATTCATAAGGTTAGAAGCAAAATCAAAGTGTGTACCAGTGCAGTTATAAACTAACGTTCATAATTTTAATTGATCTCCCGTATACATTTTTTTCATAATTTTCATTGATCTCCCGTATCAAACGTGCAATTATCTAAATAAACTATTCCCTCAATTAAGTCTACGCGAAACCAGTATCATAGTACATATACTCGTATCATTGAACCGGGATTTTTGTTTCTATCGTAGGGAATTAGTGCGTATTTGAAGTGAGGCAATGGAAGGTGTATTAGAACTGATTTCGCTAAGTGGATCTAGTGGCAACCAAAAAGAAAAGCTGATCACGTGCAAACCTTTGAAAATCCCCTGTGGTTCGGCAATACCGCCTCAACATCAAACGTTAATTCTCAGTCAATTGACTAGCGGTGCACCAGTACTCCATCTATACAGATTTCAAGGTGAAATGCACAAGAGGAAAACGTGGGAAACAGGCAATTGTTAACTATATATCTGCTGTGCATTTGAATACAGATATTAGTCTATATAGACATATCAAATAAATCAATAATACATAAATACATTTTTTTTGGTCTTAATTCTTTACATACCTATTTGATGAACATAACCTTATCTCGATCAGTAACCAATTGCTATTAGATATACATATACCTAATCAGTTTCACTTAATTTATTTATTTTTGGGCTGTGAACTGTAGAAACGAAAAGAAAACATAACCTATATATTTAAAATCTAAAAAGAAAAAAAAAAGAGGGCAAAACCGATCGTATGTATGTACTTTTTTTTCGCGGTTTAGTGAAACACGCTTTGACGAGACAGTTATATACTAGAATATATCCGTAATTCCAGAAGATAATAGGCCTATTAACATCAGGGAGTACAAAGATCGCGTTAGAGTTTTTTTTTATCGATTTGGGTTTGAGGAACCTACTCGTATGTTTAGAAAGGGACATACATAAGGTAATTTTTCCATTTTCATTTTTTTATTTCTTCGTTTGCCTACCTATTAGGAATTCTTTTCGTTCTTTCATTGATCAGAATAAAGATGATGAATATTAAATTTTTGTTAAGAAATATCGTACTTTTTGACCGAGTATCGGTATGTTGGAAAAGATAAATTTAATTTCTTTAATTTTATTTTTGTTTTATGAATACATACATATTTGGATTATTTTAAGAAAATTAATATGAATTCTAAATAAATATTTTGTTGTAAGCTGGGTATGACATCTTAAACAGCATCAGTTTTTTTTTTTCTATTTGGGACATTCCCGCATCAAAGTAAATGGAAAGGGAATTCGCAAGGTTGGGAGGGCAAATCAGTGGGTCCAATAACATCTTGACCTACACACGAACATAGGCGGCCGACAGATTCAGTTTTTAGAGCTATATTACCCGAGCACATTTTTTTTTTGTAGTTTGGTGACGAGCAGAACATAAACCCACCCCCGGACTGAAGCAGCCGAATACTTTATAGTGCTCATCTTTCTCTGCTATTGGGGTACTCTACACCTATCTCCAAGCCAAAACCTAACAAGTTAGGAAATCAGAGAATGTTTTCTACGCATTCAACCGTATCTACACATGCAACCGTATCTACGGCAAATAATTCTGGGGATGTATTCGGCAATTGTGCGACCAATACTCACATATGGCATCTAAGTTTGGTGGCAAGCCACGGACAAGGTAACAAATCTCAAGTTAAAAAATTCAAAGACTGACATTTATAAGTATACAACTAGTT
Organism: Portevinia maculata; assembly: GCA_949715645.1. NCBI lineage: Eukaryota > Metazoa > Arthropoda > Insecta > Diptera > Syrphidae > Portevinia > Portevinia maculata. The sequence continues at coordinate 143,029,219 of OX454525.1, forward strand.
CAATGAGAACAACACCGTCCACTGGCTTGGAAGCAATTCTTAATCTGCCCCCCCTGGATCTATGCTGGATCATGCCAGAATTGGTTGCCAAAAGTTCCTTGAGGATCGTGTCATTTAGGACATTCACTAATTCTGAACGTGTACTTTGAAGAATGTCAACTCTGACTACATGTCTTGAAAGTAAATTCTCTTGCTCGTTTCCAAGCAGGGAGGAATAAATGGAATGTAAATGAACCACGAAAATGCAATCGATATCTGATAAGGTAATCTAATCGATCGTAGTATATTCCACGCATAAGCTCTAGCAATAACTGAAGTTGCAAGCATGTTTTTAATGATGGCGATACCACATAGTGATATATATTACCATATTTATTGATAGCCAGGCGGCCATTAAATTGGTATCAGCCATCGAAATTAAATCTCAGCTTGTTCGCCGATGTCGTGAAGAGCTCAAAGCTCTTGGCTGTCAGCATAAGACGAATCTCTGCTGGGTCCCTGGACAAAGAGATATATCTAGCAACGAACGAGCTGAATAACTGGCAAGGAATCTGCGATGTACCAAGAGAAGGCACTTCAGTCGGTCAAACCACCACTCTTTATCTCAAAGAAAGAGTGGTATACAAGATCCGACTGAAAACCAAAACAGGTGGAGACCATTAGCCACTTGTGACATATCACTCAAACTGTGGCCAAAATATGATAACAATATAACCAACAAACTTTTACGCTGTGACATAAAATCCCTGTCTAAGTTGATAGGAACTCCTACTGGTCACAATTTGCTAAGTAAGCACATAATGAAACTGAATCTCAAAGATGGCGACGTCTTTAGAGGCTGCGTGACGAGGAGATCCATGAGGATATACCTCACTTTCTCTGTCACTGTCCATGCCTATGTCACCTGAGGAACAGAACACTTGGATAATACTTCTTCCAAGACATTCAAGAACTGTCTAATGTCTCACTTTTAAATCTTTACATGCTTATAAGGTCATCCAATTGGCTGGACATCTGAGTGTAGGGAAAGAAAAACAAGGATGGAAGGCGAGGCCAGAACAACGAGGCCAACACTCGAACAAGGGTATCACGATGGGTCCACATGGACCTAAGTGCGGTGTACAAGATTCACTCTGTTCCATCAACCCGGAAACCTCATCTTACCTAACCTATAGTTTTCTCTTCTGAACGGAACGGAAAAAATGTATCTGGACTGAAGGATTCTGTTGTGCTGTGTATCTACATACTAACGTACAACAACGGTCTACGGGCCGATGCCGCCACACCAAATCGTGATTACTAACGAGAAATGTCCTACGATGATGCTAATCTTACGAAAACTACCATTCAAAATGAACCTCTTCTCAACAGAGATCAGAAAAATGTGAAGGTATGCTTTCAATCAATAGAAGTATTGAAGTCGAAATAGTTTTTTTTTTACTTTCCTGGCGGGACGGGAATTGCTCTTTAAAATAATCTTTTACTATCGAAGCTTAGGGCCACTCTCAGAGTTGCCAACGCGTTAGCTTGATTTCGGCCCATTCACCGAAGAGATAAGTTTCTAGCAGGATAACGCTACGTGCCATAGAGTAAACGAAACAATCAACCTATTGAAGGAAACATTTGACGACCGTAACGTAATGTGCCTGCAAATTGGCCTCCAAGACCTTGTCATTTGACGACTTTTGATTAGTTTCTTTGGGGATACGTAAAGTCGCTAGTCTACGCTAACAAACCAACAACAATCGACGCATTGCAAGCCAACATTATTCGTGTTACTGAGGACGTACGGCCACAAATGCTTGAAAAATTGGTCGACAGCTTTTTCCCTGGGATGACATTCTCAGATTCAGCCGTGATGGGCATTTATGCCATAGAATGAAATTGCATGCGTTTTGTTCAAAATCAAAGTTAGTACTGGCTTAAAAAAAACTTTATAATAGATACGAATAATCCAAGTGCGATGATAAAATCATCAATGTCTGGGGAATTCGATTTTCGGAAGAAAAAACTCTCCTGGAGAAACATAAATGCTTCCGGTCAAAGCTGTGACGATATCCTCTTCTTCTTTTTCTTCTTTAACGCTGAGGGTATGATCTGTATTAGTGGAATTATAATCCTTCCATTTTACCGTATCCGTACTGGTTCACTTATGGTGTACGTCGGTTTGATCACCTTAAAAAGTTCCGACAGGAATCCTGCTTTTGCATCAGTTCGACTCAATATTACACCGTGGCCAATCCAAAGCCGATGGTTTTATTACATCTGTGTGATTCTGGGAGTTTTTTCGGCCTGCCTCTTGAATGCTCCTTCTATTGTTTGTTTTTTGATCTCCCTTCTATGACATGACACGGTGTCATGTCTTCTCAACCCATCAAACCACAATGTCTTCTTGATTTGGCTACATGCCATTTAAAAATAGCTATGGTAAGAGCAAAAAGTTCTGCGGCATACCATACCATTACTTGCACGTAGGTCTGAAGAGCATTTGGTCAATACAATCAATTACTCAAATTCGTTCAATACAACTTACAACTGGACAGTTAAAAGATAAGCTTTTGTGGACCTCTTCATAAAACAAAAGTTAATCGCTGTCTTTAAAATAGGCATGCGTGCCAAAAAACATATTTCAAACATTTTGTTCTTAAATTATCACCAAGATCACTGCGTTTGGCATACGTTTTTAACATATCCCCAAATCGAATCATATACGAATTCCTGGAATTCAAAAATGCATTACAAAAGACGAAACTGCACACATGCAATCGATACATAATTCATTGGCAATTAAAACATCACATGATGACGCGATGGCGCCGATTTTCGACAATATAATTCCAGATATTAATCAGCGGTACTGTTGCGAATTTTTTTGTATGGTTCCTCTCTTCTGAATCCGATACATACTATGATAAATAGTTTTGGGCGCGCACAGTGAATACTAAATAACACTCTTGTGGCAGTTGCACGCGGTGAATATATCTCTTTTGCGCAGCAGGACGTCGTTCAAAAATCATGTCAATATTATTCGACATTCATTGTCGAATCATGAATGAAACATTTTGATGAAAGACAAAACGATGCCGCCACGCGTTGCTTTTCGCAGTGCGAAAGTTTCTTCTTTCCTTCTTTTTTTTTGTTTTTTGTTTGTGTGATGGAAATAAATGGGATTTTGTTTGGGAAAAATTCGAGTGGGATCGAAGCTTATAATATGTTTAATGTTTAATTATATTTCGTATGTATGCATTCATATGTCATCCGAATATAAGAAAAAGTGCAGAAGCTCTCAACCAAGTAAGAAACTTTGATTGATTCGAAAAGAAAATCGTTAGTTCGATAAGTAATATCCTCACGAAATTCAATGATAAGAACAAAAATAGGCAAAGCCTATGATCACTTCCTTAGAACAGGCACTATGAGAACCGGCAGCGCGACCTCATAGTGGTAGGATATAAGTCGTCTCATTTTATACTGTTATGACTACCGCTCAGTTTCCGTAACAATTAGTTTACGCTTCCGTAGTTGCTAGTCAAGCAGCTACCCAGCGAAGGCCTCTGCTAAAACCGTTATTACCTGCGGTTTGGCCTAACTGCGCTAGATCGAACGGTGTAGGTTTTTTTGTAGTCGGCGCACAAGGTCCGTTTTATCCAAAGTCCAAACTAATATTTCATGGTTGCAATGCACGTGAAGACGAGAACGAAGTTTACGAGCAAAGTTAGTTACCTCGTCACTCAATGCATCAATTCCTAGATCTCTGTGAACATCACTATTCCTTATGTACCATGGAGTATTCACAATTGCTCTCAGTGTTTTGTTTTTAAATGCCTGTAATATTGATATATTGCTTGATTTGGTACAGCCAAAAAAGTTGTAAACCATAAGTCCAGGACGGGCTCAGCACTTGCTTATATAAAAGCAGTTTGTTGTGTACGTTTAGCTTTGAATATCTTCCGATAAGCGAATGCATCCCTCTGAGCCCCTTCGAACACGTCGCGCTTCTTTTTAACGTGTGACTTCCACTTTAGTTTTGAGTCAAGAGTCATTCTTAGATATTTCGCCTCATTTGCATACGGAGGTCTTCATGTAGAGGTCTTCTTTACATACTATTCTAAGGGTATATTATTTCTTTACTTCTCTCACGTAAAAGTGATATTCATTTCCAAAGCAGGGCATATACACTGCACAACAAAAGATTATAGGCCGATAAGTCTCTCCTCTTTTCTCTTAAAGACACTAGACAGAATAATCGACCTATATACAAGAGACCTTCTAAACGAAAACAACCTATGCGGTACTCAACATGCCTACCTCAAAGGCAAGGTTGAAACAGCCCTGCACGAAGTTGTGTCAATTATAGAAAAAGGATTACACCATAAAGAATTCACCATGGCAGCATTTTTGGACATTGAGGGAGCTTTCAACAATGTCAAAACATCGGCCATAAAAACAGCGCTCGTAGACTTAGGAGCGAAAATAGAAATAACGAACTGGGTTTACGAAATGCTTAATAGCAGAGTAATTAACTCAGAGATCGGAGAGAGTAGCATAAGGAAAACAGTGACCAGGGGCACCTAACAGGGAGGCGTCATAATATCTTCCCTCCTGTGGCTTCTAGTGGTCAACAAAATCCTCACGACTCTAAGGGTCAAAAAGACGAAAATAGTAGCATACGCAGACGATATTGTTATTCTAATAACTGGAAAGTATCTCCCCACTATTAGTGAGCTCATGGAATCTGCCCTAAAAGAATTATCCCCGTGGGCAAGACCGAACGGCCTTGGAGTTAATCCAATCAAAACCGAATGCGTTGTGTTCAGTAGGAAAAGATAAATCGAGAATTTCGATATGCCGAAGCTAAACGGAATTCGTCTGAAACTTTCCCATAAGCAACGTATCTGGGCATCATCCTAGACTCTCTGTGCCTTCTACGCATGCAAAAAGACCTTTGGCAAACGTTGGGGTATGCGCACTTACATAACCCATTGGATGTATACAGTGATCATACGACCCATACTTACATACGGGTCTATTGTTTGGTGGAAGGCAACAGAAAGGACTACCTATCTCCATAACCTCTCTAAAGTACAGAGATTAGCATGTATCGCCACAACAGGAGCAATGAGATCAACACCCCAAGCTGGGCTGAAAGTCATTTTAAACCCACCCCCCTTGGTGAATACATTCGTAGCATGGCAGCCAAATGAGTCCTCCGCCTCAAGGAGGCAAACATGTGGAGACACAGCTCCTATGGGCACGGCTCCATAATTCACAATTACTTGGGTATCGATCTATCCAGGAAAACGGACTACATAATCCCCAATCGAAACTTCGAGAAAAACTACTCTACATACATACCCCAAAGAGAGAACTGGAACACGCACGCCAGCGCACAAGAAATCCATATCTTACGGACGGGTCAAAAATGGATTTAGGTACAGGAGCAGGAGTTTTCTGCGAGCCCCTAGACATAAAGGACTCGTACAGCCTCCCCAATGAATGCGGCGTCTTTCAAGCCGAAATAGTCGCCATAGACAAGGCAGAAAAAACAATCTCCGCGAAGAATCTGGATCCTTCCAAGATTACAATCTTCATAGACGGTCAGGCGGCGATCAAAGCACTAGACAGTGAAACCATAAAGTCAAAAACAGTCAGGAACTGCCAAAAATCCCTTAACGAAATAGGCGAACGACACAGGATCACCCTCTGCTGGGTCCGCGGTCATAGCGACATCGTGGGGAATGAAAAGGCAGACAAGCTAGCAAGAACAGGGTCAGAAATTGACGCAATCGCAATTAGTGCAGCAAAAAGAAACATTGACCAAAAACTAAGGGAACAAATTAATACTACCTGGTCCCAAAGGCACGACTGTGTTACATCTCGCAGCCTATGGCCAAGAATCGACACAAAAAGAACAAAACACATTCTGTGAATGAACAAACAAGAAATACGTATCCTAACTGGCGTACTGACAGGCCACTGCACCATAGGTGTAATGGCAAACAGGCTGGGCATTAGCTCACCAGACTACTGCAGGAGCTGTCAGGATATAGAATAAACCGAGACCATCAAACATCTGCTCTGCGAGTGTCCAAACCTCCAGATGTCTCGACTTCGCTATCTGGGCAACAGATTTTTCGAAGACTTAGAGGACGTAGCGCAGGTACCACTGACGGACACAATCAGGTTTGTCAAGAAGACAGGTTGGTTCAAATAGGCCAACGAGCAAGAATAATTTAAACGGAGTATGGTAAGTGTTTTTATTGCAAGTGAAGTTTTTTACCACGATAAACAAAAAGGGATCACAATGGACCAAAATGCTGTTCCCTTCCAACCTAACCTAACCTAAGGGTATATTAATTTAAAATTATAGTTTGTAAGATCTGTGTTCAGCATCGACCAATTGTAAGGCTCATGTTGTCTGTTTGGTTATAGCTCAGCATATCGTTTTTTAACTATTCGATTCTTTACTATGATGAAATTCAAGGATTAAGCTTTTATTTGCAAAGAATTTTATTCGATTCATAAGAATATTTAAAAAGTTATAAACGTCCGAAGCTTATGTGGTCCCCCTTGCCCGACTCTCTCCTATGTGGCTTGCTGAGGATTACCTCGGATCATTTGAAAATTCTGTAGCAAGAAAGAATAACAGCAAACATTGTTTATCACCAGAACAAATCATCACATTGAGTTTAATTAGCACCGGAAAGCAGTCGAACCGATATCATTTTTAACTCATTCATATTTTATTTTTACAATATATATTATATAATATAAATATACACACACACTAACACACACAAACACATCTTCTTAAAAACATTTGCAAAACACATTGTGACCTTCAAACTTTAAAGTACTTTGTGAGCTACGGTTTTCATTTCCCCAATTGAAACAACTTCTCCAATGATTGGAAGTTAGTAACTATGTAATCGTAGTTAACTGAAAATTGAATATTCTATTTACAATAAACTAACATCTCGTCTGCCAGCGAAAAAGGATTCGAATAATCTCGCACATTTTTTCTAAATTTTCTTAAGTTCAGAGAGTGACTCTCACTATGACTTGTCAACAATAAAATTTTTTCTAGCATTGCTGAAAATAGTACGTAGAGTCTTAACCACACCCAATTAATATTAAATGAAAATGATATGTAAAAGAAAAGGAAATAGCTTTCGTTTGTTTCGTTTTGCGTATAAGCAAAATAAACTAGAACGCCAAAGGTTCACTTTTTCATTTTCGCATAAACGAAAAATCACACGAAAAAGTTAGAGCGTTTTCGCCTTCCCAACTCTATAGTATGCTAAGAAGTGCATTCAACAGAAAATGGTAACGTGCGTGTCTGCATACGTTGTAATACAAAACTATAATCGCAAGGCAAGAGTATCGAGCGAGAAGATGGAAGGATAAGACGATCTTGTACAGACCCTATACGCAGTTTCCAAGCCAAAGGAAACCGAAGTCTCAGGATATAAGCAATAAAAGGCACAAAGTCTTCTGGTCGACAACATCAGCGAGTTCATTGTCAGTGTAATGGAAGATTTAAGATGTCTGGCAGTCAGTAGTTAGACCCCCAAATATTGTATTCGTATGTTTACCATTTTGACGATGCCACATTTAAGTCGATATATTGCTACACTGTGCTTAAATCAAAAAATGCCCAACGCAGATTCATATTGTCGTTGATTTTCAGTTGCCTCAGCAAGCATCGACCAAGTGGAAATTTTATATTTTGAGCTAAGAAACTGAGAAGCTAGGCTAGTTACATGCTTAAAAATATCTAGGTGTAACCCACAACCTCTAGAAACCTCAAAGAACTATATGAATAGGATTAACCAAATCATGCTTCCAAAAAGATCGTTTATACACTTTCGATCACAAGGATGAGGCCATAAATTTTGCAATCGATTTTCAGTTGGAAATTGTGTACCCGGGAACTTTTACTACCTGTGAACAGGTACATATTTTCCCAACAGTAAGTCATACAATTAAAGGATAATTTAGAAACGACCGCTGGAATTTCCTAAGATCAAACAATAAACTACTTGAAGAGCCTATAAAAAGATGCGCCACTAGGATGAGGCCATTGCGAATATTTCGTTGCAGGAGTTCTTTTTTTCAAATTTTTGTTAAGAATATTTAAAAAAAGCGTTGAAAAGAACTGTTTTTATTTGGTTAAAAACAAATGGGTTCCGGAAAGACTTTGACAGCGACAGAAAGAGGAAAAATAGATGCTTTCAAGGAGTTAGGACTCTCAGGCCGAAAAATTGCAAGGAGGTTAAATAGAAGTAAAACTGTTGTAAACAGTTATCTTGCGGATCCACAACACTATGGGAAAAATCAAAAAGGACGCACGGAAAAAGCAACGACATTGCGAGAAAAGCGGCTTGCCTCAAATTCTACTCTACCAGTGGCTAAAATACTGGCTAACAGGGGAGTATCAGCCAGCACAGTAACGGTCCGAAGGATAATACGAAAAAGTGGTACTATACAGAAAAGAAAACTTCAAAAGAAACCTGTTTTGAGGCAAGTACACAAGGAGCATCGAATGAATTTTGCAAGAGAACATGTCGCTTGGAGCAGTGAAAAAAAGTTTAACCTTGATGGCCCCGATGGTTACAATATTTATTTCCATGATCTAAGAAAGAAGGAGCTTATTTTGGCAAGACATCACAGCCGTACATCATGTGTAATGGTGTGGGGAGCTATTACCCACTATTGCACAATCAAGTTGTAGTTTTTGTCCACAACAATGAAAGGAATCAACTACAAATGTTTGCTGGAAGGGTCATTTTTAAAAGTGAAAAACATTTTTGGATCCCATTCTTGGATATTCCAACAAGACAATGCCGCTATCAACACTTCCAGGGTTGTTAGAAGTTGGATTCAATCAAAAGACGTGGACCTTTTGCCATGGCCGCCCTATTCACCGACTTAAACATAATCGAAAATGTTTGGGCATGGTTATATCGTAAAGTGTATGAAGGCGGCAGACAATTTGAAGACAAGGACACTTTAATCGAAGTTATTCGTGATGCCGTGGCCCGAATTTCTCTTAATTATTTAAATAAAACTGTATGACTCTATTCCACACCGTCAGAGGTCATATAATAAATAAATGTTGTAAAACCATAAAATGTAAACATTTTATATATTCATTTTTTCGTTTCATTCGAAGATTTTGCATGTGGCCTTATCCTAGTGGCGCATCTTTCTATACGCTTTTCAAGTAGCTAGTTCATTGTTTGATCTTGGGTAATTCCGGCGGTCGTTTCCTATTTACCCTTTAATTTTATGACTTACTGTTGCGAAAATATGTACCTGTTCACTGGTGGTAAAAGTTTCTGGGTATACAATTTCCGATAGGACTGAAAATCGATTGCAAAATTGTATGGCATCATCCTTGTGATCACCAGTGTACCCCTATCCATGAATATTTTGACACCGCCAAAGACCATCACCAAATATAGCGGGAAATTGTAGTAACCCTCTATTACCGCATGTAGGCTATTACATTCATTACGAAGTGGTACGATCACGTTTATTGCTGCGCATTTATTTAAAAACCAAAAACACAACACTTCCAATCTTAAGAGCTTCAATAAAATAATTCATCCCACCTATTGAGAGCGCCATAAAGCCGTACCAAATATTCCGTTAAGCTTCTTATCAGTGTATACCCCGAATGACCACACTTTGAAGGAAAACAATTCTTTATGCATTTGTCATCAATACTAATTAACGGCAATTGACTTTTACTGGTGTCAGCCGAATTATGGAGCAATAAGCTGCGGTATGTGCCACCATCCGTCGATAGATAAGAGCTAATCTAAAATAAAATATAGCTTTTTCTTAGGAAACCTTTTTTTTTAAAAAAACACTACAACCACTATGGCGGCGATGTTCTGTTAAAACAAAACAAAAATTACAAGCTGCTACGTCAAAAGAGAGAAACACATGTACAACGTAGGTAGGTCAGGGACCGACATTAGAAAAGTTCACACACACACACACTTAATTCGAGGATTCATTACTTTCAACTGAATTGTTACTAAGCCAAAATACAAATAAAAGTTAATATCGATGATTTCATTACAATTTGAGTACGATGGTTACATCATGAGGATATTATACTCTTAGGCACGCACGAACTCCCTGAACTCATGACATTACAGGCAAATAACTCATTAACGGCAGACAAATTAATGTGCCTGCAAATGTCCGAAAATAGTTGGTTGACCGATTCTGGACTGGAAAGTGGTGGGACAACCTATATTTCTATGCGTGGAGAGCAGAAATATACTACAAGGTGGCGCAAAAGTTGTCATCTGTTTACTTCACAAATGTCAAAGTAAAATTGACATTTGCCGCTATTTGCAAAAATTATAGCATTGGTGTGCCTTGGGTGTGCCTTAGGCAATTCTGGTGCCAATGTTCTAAATGATCCACGACGTTTGACATCTATCCTATGTAGTTTTCAGTCGGATTGGTGAACGCCACTGGGTGATGACTTTTGCGCCACCTTGTAGATACCTGTACTGGGTAGTTATATACCAATTTGTCAAACCCAAAAACAAAAAAAGGTGATAATAATGTACTTGCACGAAATATTATTTGATTTGAAGTGTAGTTAATGTTCGCCCAAAACGATGGCTGTATAATTTAATAATTAATAATGTTTTCTAAGCAAATTCCAGCAAGATTATAATTTATGAACCATGATGGCGCAATATTAGCGTGGTATCAGATAAGAAATGTCATCTAGCGGACAAATTGCTCGATTTTGGGAATGCTTAAGTTTATCGCTAAAGGCTGAAGAAGGTTAGTCCAGTCTAGCGTGGCAGACTCTTCATTAAAGCTAATCTTATCAAAGTATAATTGCTTTGCAAACTGGTTATTTGAAGTTGTAGTGAAACTATTAAAGGCTTATTTTCTACTAGACTGTGTGGTATCTTAGAAACAAGTGCGAACTCTTTGTAGATGTATTCCAAGCGGCTAAGATTATGTCGATTTTAAAGCTATATCGTAACCAAAGACCAAATCATGGCGGATGCCGGAGCGCTCGATCTGGATAGTTGGAAGTAGCTTACCCATTAGCTTATGGTGATAAAAGGCTTTAGTGTCCCAGGAAGTGTAAGGAGTGTATAGATTGTGGACTCGGTTAGGAGGGTGGTTTGCCATGAATAAAATTTGCATCCAGACGCCGAAAGACCCATTGTTAGTTTCTTTGTAATAATACATGGTCGAGATTCGATTTATGTGGGTAACGGACTGATGGTTTAAATATAATAGTAAAGCGAATACCAGTACCAATGGCATAGAGTATTAATAGAGTATTTAGCCTGGCTCATTATGTTAAGAAAATACTCGCTTTGTTTGTCCACGCACCCCGTGAGTTCAAAATTTTTTTTTGTTTGATGATCTCGCTGTTGGTTTTGAGTTTGTAGAAAAACTTTAAAGAACTGTCAGATGCAGCTGCGATGAATAAGAAAGTAAACCACAAACAGTTAGCGGATTAACATAACCCTTCAAGCAAAAACACTGACCCAACTTTTCCCGTCATTTTTGGATCCGCGATATATGAGGCGTTCCACGCACACAATTGTAAATTGACTGTAATTACATTGCCAATAAGAAGAAGAGCGAGAGTCGACTGTAGTTATTTGTAATGGCGGATTTGTTCATCTGTCACTGACACTGTCTCTGGCAGCAGCTGCTGATATAATTTTCTTGGGAAGGTAAACTAAAATTGAATTTATTATTCCACACAATTGTTTGCCTAATTAAACTTTGTTTGAATTTAGATTTATCAAAATCAAAAAAATAGCAACCGATGAAGGCGTGGGCCGAAATTTGAATGACTAATGGTACCGGCACAAATTCATGATGAAAGTAAGTAACATACATTGGTATAGATAATATACACATTTATTTGCTTCTTTTCTTTTGCAGGAGAATTTGTTGGAGAAATGGTAGCAGGATAATGGAAAAATGTATTCTAAGAAATAAAATAAACATGAACAAACATTTTTGATTTTTATTTTAACGATACTCGATTCTCTTCTTATCTGGCCTCGATTTGTACCTTTTTTTCGGATCAGTTCTGGATTCGTTTTTTGCTGAGCATAGCGAACTCAATCTGTCACAATACATACACATGTGAGTCCGCGGCTATTACAATTTCCATACTAATTGGATTTTTCTTAGGAAACGAAAAACGACGTTTTTCGGACCCGTGTGCGGAGCCGTATGCGGAGTAGTCCATATGTCATTGACTCCGTTTGCGGACGTAAAACGGAGTCTCTTGCTTGAAGGGAAGCTATGGAACATATTATACTAGATTCACACATTCAATTGAAGTGACATACATATAGTATTCACTTCGATTACCGTCGTCGAATCTGAATTTAAGACACATGACTCTTTCAAAACAGCATTCTGCTTTGCTTGTCGTTTAAGCTGACAAAAGTCTGAAGGAAAAGCCAAAATATATACATATTTGTTTGTTGTAGATTTTTTGTTGTCGCCCGACTTCGCCTTGATTTTACAAGAAAACGCATCACCACTAATGACTGAAAGCCGTTTTTTTTCGGCTGCAAATTTGCTACCGAAAGGCAAGTCAGCCAGACGTAGGGATGTATGTCCCGAAGTTTTTTTCGGTACATTCTTTGCCCAAACTTCATAGGGACATAAGTTCTATATCAAATTCTCTTATGTTCAAAAAAAAAAAAACTCGAAACATATGTCATACATAACATATTTTCTGAGATGTATGCATTGAGACAACTGGAGCAGACTACGCCAACAACTCGATTGGAAGAAGTAAGCTGACATAGGCGCCTGCCAGAGCAGCTACCCCTAGCAGATCAACGAGGTTGCGTAAGCAGGCTAAGCCATGCGGAGAAAAGAGTTAAATTTGTTTACCCTGCGAAGGTGACCACCTAAATACTCTTTGATGCGAAAAAGTAAGCTAACATATTGCAACCGTTGTAGATGCAGGATGCACACACTGATCTCCTATCAGGGATTCATCCCAACCTATAACCTGGTAAAAAGGAGGGCTGATTGAGGTTAGACTGTAACAGTACCTTCAATCAATACTCCACTCCGAGGGTTAGGTAGAAAACCTAGGGTTTGATTGATACAGTTTGCTCTAACTTTTCGCAGATCGGTGAATTTTATTAATTTTTATTGTAAGATTTCTCATTTAAAATTCATTGATTAAGATAATTCAGCCCTAATTTGAGTTTATTAATACGGCTGTTAGAGTTTTAAAAGGTTGTAAATTAAAAATATTTTTAAACTATTGCCACAATAATGAAAAGTTATCGCCCTCGAACAAGATGGGCAAACGGTAAATATCTACGTATAATTTATAAAAAAAAATAATTTATTTAAAAAATGATTTTTTTGGGGCTTCAGTGGCACAGTTGATAGTTTGTTGCCGTTCGGAGTCGGCTTACAATTCTAGGTCCATTCCACTTTGCGCAAGCAAAAGGTTGACAAAATAAGTGCATGATAAAGAAATTAAAAAAGGATTTTTAATGCATTAAATTCGACAAATAAGGCATTTTTTCGAGTCAAGAATTCTGAACTCATTTGCCTGGGCATTCGGCAAAGATTTGCAGCAGTTTCTCAGGTTATTCAGTGTCGGATCTTCACTAAGGTGCCATTCGGGGAGTTATTCCAGGTAGCTGCGCTCTTTAACTACCACGAATTTGTTTTTATGAACAAGTTTTGCCCTATGCGGTGAAGAGCTGTTTATTTGTTTGATTAAAGAAAACTCGTCAACTTTAAGCCCAACCAACTGCGTCTGTCAAACGTCATAAAAGCTTCTTCCAAGGTACGCTTGCAATAGCGGATGTAGGCCGTATAGTCCGCGTTTTCCAGTGTTGATAACTACGCTATTCACCATCTGCTGCAGAACAAGATTCAAAAAGTCGCATGATAGTACATATATTTGCTGGAGTACGTTGCACGTTGGGAATAGTCCCCGTTTGGAAAATGCATCGCATGTTTTCTAGTTTCACGTGACAGCTGGATTCCGTGTGGAGCTCTAGAAGATGAATGATTTCAAAAGCGTTGTTTGAGATAAAAATGTGGTGAGTGTCGACTGAAAATTAGTTGGTCTTTTCTTGTATTTGCCTTGGGATAGTTAGGGGTATTGCCGATCTGCCTGGTGCCCACAACTGGTATGTGCCGATTAGTGTAAGAATGGCTTAAACAGTTTGTTATATAGGTTCTTATATATAATATAGGGAATATACCTCGATCATTCCTGAAAAACATACAATCGACATTTTTTTTCAAAATTAAATACAAAAAAAATTAAGTTATCAGAGAGACACAAGGAGCCTCGGATAATGAATAGCCTAAAATGGGCATTATTCCCGAAACTTCAACGGACTACTATATAAGAATATGAACCTTGAACGTGCGGACGCTTTAAAATTAGTCCTTTTCCGTCCCACTTTTAAACGGTAACTACAGGTAAAAACAGTAACTAAATCTATCTGTTACCATATTTTAAACCTAAAACAAAGTCATTTACCGTATTTGGGACCTTAATTCAAAACATTTCTTCATGGAAACACACAAAATTCGAGCTTAGAAGGATGAAGGCAAATTTATCGCTTTTATGAAAAGGAAGAGTAAGCAAAGCAACAACAAGATAGGATCAAAGGGCGAGACTGATAGCTGCTTCAAATTTATGACTTTCCGTAAGTAAAATCAAGGCAGAAACAGGAGTTGCAGTTCATCGCGTGATACAGAAGGCCAACCATAATTAAACACAGAAATATGAATACAATCCCAAAACCCATTTTCTTCGTTTCTGATGAACTCATGCGATGAATTTTTCAGAAAATGTTTGACATCCCTCCGACCACATCCCGACGAATATTTTGTTCGTGATTTTATTATTACTTTTTTTCAAACTTCATTATAAAGGTAATTGAATTTAGCAAATCTGTTAATGTGAAATTGTTTTTCATAATTTTAGAATATGCTTGGCATCAATTTCAATTGGCGGAAGTAAATATTTTTCAATTTCAGGATTTTCAATACAAATTTCTTAACTACAACTTACAGCTGTGTCACGGTGCTGTCATAGGTGCATGTGTGCTGCCAAGTTTTTTTTGATGAATTCTTAAGCGGCAATAGTCGTTTTCTGATGCCATCCCTATATCCGCGTGCAAAGAAACACGGCTATAGTTGATCCAAACTCATCTGACACAGCTTTCCATGTAAAAAACCGGTTTTCTTATGAAGCTTTGTATCCACTGAGTTTGGACGGACTACAATAAAATACGTAGAATAATGTTTGTAATCAAGTGGGATGAAAAAAAGACTGTATATTATGACCTTATTACGAAAAGCATCATACAAATTGAATTTATCTACTTAAACCCACTTTTTTTTACATCAACATAATTAGGTATATCCTTCCTGCATTTGTTTTTTCCCCGACGGATTTAAAAAAAGTCATAAAATTAAATCAAAAAAAAAAATACAATCAATCAATTGAGCCGCAGTGTATATGTAAAGGGTGTTCAAATTTGACGTATCATTTTAAATTGGCCGCCACGTTTTTTTACAGCTATTAGATTACACCAAAATTTGTTCAGGTATGAAGTAAATACATTCCCGTTAGCTAAAATGGATCGGTATTCTATTGAGCAACGTGTTTTTATTGTTAAAACTTATTTTAAATATGGTGAAAGTTTTGCAGAAGTTGAAAGAAAATTTCGTTCAAAATACGGTAGAGAAAATGCTCCGTCAAACCGTGCAATTAAACTTATCGTTCAAAAATTTGAAGAAACTGCTTCGGTTCAAGATCAGAGAAGTAAAGCCTATCATCGTAGTGGTCGTTCGAGTGGACATATTGCAGCTGTTAGCAGAGGTGTTGCTGAAGAGCAAAGGACGTAAATTCGTCGTCGTTCACAGCAATTAAACCTCAAACCAACAACTTTGTTTAACATTTTGCACAAAGATCTGCATGTAAAGGCTTACCAAATACAGTTAACGTCGTCAATTCGTTAATTGGGCCAAAGAGAAGTAACAAAATGACAATTTTTTCAAGCGATGGGAATCATTTTGAAATTGGCGGTTATGTCAATAAACAAAACTGTCGCATTTGGGCGGAAGAAAATCCTAGAGGAATGTTTGAAAGGTCAATTAAACCAAAAAATGATACTGTATATAGACCTGTCATACTTTCCTTCCATAAACCTTAGTCATGCCCCTGTAGAGTGTGTTGAATCGGTAAAAAGCCCCGGTATGACCTTTAGTCGTAGTCTTTTCTGCGATAAGCACGTCTAATAGGCAGTAGGAAAGACCTATGGAGTCCTTCGAACATTATGGGTCTCCCACTCTTTTACTCCGCTCGAGACACGCTTACTCGCAAAAAACATTGGTCGTGCCTCTACTCACTTACGGTTGTGAAATCTTTGCCAATTGCAGTTATGAGTCTAAAAGGAAATTAAACGTTGCTTTTAATAGTATTGTACGTTGTGTCTTTGGATTGCGCAGATTTGATAGAGTCTCTGCCTATTCAAAACGTTTATACAATGTATCCTTTGATAAACTTCTCCAGTATCGTACACTTATTCGTTTTTCGGATATTATACTTACTCATCAACTCTCATAACTTTACGAAAAAAATATATCTTCTAACAGATCCGGTCAGCTTACTGTACCTAGATGCAACTGTCTTGTATCTGAACGTCATTTTTTTTTTATACACGCTACTTGATTGTGGAACTCTTTGCCTCAATGTATAAGAAGATTGGATAACACCGCTAGATTAAAAAAAGAATTAAATACCTATTTTTCCTGCTATTCTTAATTACTCCTAACTTCTTACTTATTTTTTGTGAATTTAGTTTTCCTATTTTCCCCTTTTTTCCTCTATCAATATACTCGTAGTATTTATTTATTGTCTCGTTTTTATGCTTATCACTTATTTTTAAGATATTTTATTGTGTAAGCAATTCATGAAATAAAATAAATATGGCGTGGGGCGTAATTGGTCCATTTTTCTTCGAAGATGAAAATGGCAATGCAGTTACTGTGGATGGAGCTCAATATCAAGCGATGATTAGATACTTTTTGTAGAGTCCATTGGAAGATATTGATGTGCAGAATATGTTGTTTCAACAGGATGGTGCAACATGCCTCACAGCAATGAACTCAATCGATCTTTTGAAAGAGAAGTTTAACAATCGCATAATTTCCCCAAGAACAGACGTGAGTTGGCCACCAAAATCATGCGATATAACACCCATAGATTTTTTCTTATGGCGTTTCTTTAAGAGTAAAGTTTATACCGATAATCCTTCAACTGTTCAACACTTCAAAGACATCATCGTCGAGCAAAAATCACTTATTGAACCATCATTATGCGAAAAAGTGATTCCAAATTTTGGTAAAAGGTTGAAAGTCAGCCGAGCTAGCAGAGGAGGTCACTTGGCCGACATCCTTTTTCATTATTAACCGGAACCAATGTACATTAATTTTCAATAAAAATAAATACAGATTTCACACAATTTATGTCTTCCATACAAAATTTAAAATGATACCTCTAATTTGAACACCCTTTATATGTTTTGAAGTTCCATTTTTCACACGGTAGGCTATCTGGCGATTCCAGGAATTCCTTCAAAATGGGAGAGAAAACTTTGTAGCTACTCATAAGAAAGTAAGTGTTGATCGGGAGTCAAACATAGCATAAAAATGTCTTTTAAATAGACCACTTCGCGAAGCTATCTCTTTCTGTGCCGAATCGCTTTCTCAAACGTCAAAAACAAATTGAATGATAAAATAAATCGTACCTATGGAAAAATCATCAGTGTCATTGTGATTGATAATAAAGTGTATGTTTAAGTGAGAACAGAAGCTATTGAAAATTAAAAAGTACCAAATTATAGAGAAAAAAACATGAGAAAGTATGTTAAAGCAAAAAAAAAAAACAAAAAAACAGAGAACATGTTGACCAAAAGCGGTTGTGCAGCCCTTGATGCAGTCATTTGCAAACATTCTCTTTTTTTTGTACAATTTTGTTCGTTTGTATTAATTAGTATAAAATGTATGTATAGAAAATTGTTTAACTTAATTTATTTCTAAACAAAAATATTTTATTGCCACAACACGCGATTCTCAAGTTTTCACTTTAATTTTTTATAAACAATCCTTCTTTATTGACTTTATAACTTTTTAGTATTCAAAAACTAATGTTTCTATACTCCTTTTTAATTATAGAACTTATATTTTGTTAAAATTCGATTTATTATAAACTTCTTACGAATTATTCGCGGAAAACTAGTCCCCCTCCATACAAAATCGCCATTGTTTTCCTTCATTTCAATCTGCTGCAAGTTTTTTTTTTTCATTTTCCACTGACGTTGTTGCAAAGTTCTCTAAAGCAACTAGGTATCTCCTGAGAGATTTTATAACCCGACTTATTTCGGTTTCGGCTTGTCTTTGCGCTCAAGTGGCGACGAAAATGTGGATGGAAGGATGGGTAGGTACACACAATCAGTGTGTTTCTTTATTCATTCTGAATATTCGGAATATTCCGAGTGAGCCATTAACGTTTCTTTATTCAATGGAATATTCCGGATAATCCATTTCGGTGTTTCTTTATTCATTCTGGAATAAATGGAATGCATTCTTTTTATTCCTAGAGAAAGGTGGAATAAAAAGAATATTTCCTCGTTTGACAGATGCACTTGATAAAAAAACATAGGGGCGGGCTACAGTCCGCTTGGGCGAACTGTTGGATACCCTATTCTTATTCCTATATCTCATAAGTGGGCGTGACAAAAATTTAAAGGATTTTATCGAAAAAACTAAGCTTTTGTAAATAAAAACGCTCCCTAGCTCAAACTTTGGTTTTTCAATAAAATTGTTTTATTTAATTGTGGGCGTGTCAGTAGGCGGATTTAAAAAAAATTTAAGTATTAGCATAAAGGGCACCTAGAGAGTATATACTATAAATTTCAGCTCCCTAGCTCAAACTTTGGACTTTCAAAAATAAAAAAAAAAATAATTGTGGGCGTGTCAGTAGGCGGGTTTTGAAAATATTTACACATGAGCATAAAGGGCCCCTAGAGAGTATATATTAAAAATTTCAGCTCCCTAGCTCAAATTTTGTTTTTTAAAAAAAAATATTTTATTTAATTGTGGGCGTGTCAGTGGGCGGATTTTGAAAATTTTATGTCCCAAGCAGTTTTATGGGCGAAAGATCATATATAAAAAATTTCAGCTTTCTAGCTCAAAATTCAATTTTTCCCAAAATTTGTTTTATTTAATTGTGGGCGTGTCAGTGGGCGGATTTTGAAAATTTTATGTCCCAATCAGTTTTATGGGCCATAGATCATATATAAAAAATTTCAGCTCTCTAGCTCAAAATTCGATTTTTTCCAAAATTTTGTTTTTTTGAGTTTGTGGGGTCTGTGGGCGGATTTCAAAAATTCTTAAACTTGATTATTTCGGGACCCTAGAGAGTATATGGTTAAAATTTCAGCTCTCTGGGTCCAGTTTAAAGGCCTAATTTTTGCCGTCGGACATGGCTAGATCGACATTACTATCGATGCTGATCATAAACATAGTAACTTTTAGGGGTCTACGGGCAATATTAAGGTATGTTACAAACTATGCGTCAAAATTAATATACCCCTAGAATAGGGTATAAAAATAGAAGCAACAGCAAACAATCAAATGGGTGAGCATTTATTGCAAATTTATTGTCTTTTTTTATATTTTTATGTGTGTTGTTTTAAGTTTATTATTTTTTTATTATATATTTTTAATTTCCTTCCAGAATCAAATATACATTTTTAAAATGTTCTTCTGTGGGCATGAAATGCCGCATAGATGTTGGTAGTTGGTGACAACATGATTTCATGAGCAGTGTTGCCACTTATGCTACATAAAAAGGTGCATGTTTTTTGAACTTGTAGTAAATCCTTACTCGAAAGGACAACATATTTAAAAGTTTTACTTTTTTCCTTCGATTCAACATATTTAACATAATAACAACACGAGAATATAATGTTATTCATAAAAATAATAACAATATCTTAGTAATAAATAATATATTATGCTTTATCTGAGCGAAAGTTGTATATTACTGTATTGGGTACTTCGTTAAGAAACGCAGCTGTGGAGACTTAAATAGGGATAAGTCGTTTTCCGCTACATATTGTTTTGGTTGTCGAAAATATTGATAGCTTTAAAATGTTCAGTCAATCACAAATTCGTCACTGACAATTAAATTTAGAGAATTCATTCGCTGTTTTTGTTTGTAAAACAACATTTTTAAAACGAAATGTGAGTAGAATTGCTTTTTTGGAAAATAAAATAATATGTATTGAATAGATACAATCACTGGAACTTCACTTCCATAAATCTTATGAACAAAAAGCAGTCACAAAAGCATGAGCTTAAACAAAACAACTAACAACAAAATAAAATAAAATTTTAATACGTTTTCCCAATAGTAGTACTCAGCTGATTAATTGAATAATCAAATTATTTGCGCTATAAAATTAAGAAGGAGTACCTAAACACTATTTTTGAACAGTAAAACGTAAAAAATATTGTAGAATTGTGCACGAGAAATAAAAATGAACTTTTGGCAAAAATGTTTTTGTTTTTTAAACAAATTCGGTTGAACGAATTTGCTATATACATATTTTTAATACCTCTAAGTATAAATGAAGAAAAACAATTAATTAATAACAAAATTGTACAAAAAAATGAAAATGCCTTTAAATTGCTGCATCAGGAGCTGTACAAGTCATTTTGGTCAACATGTTCACTGTTTTTATATATTTTGTTTGCCCTGACATACTTTCTCAGGTTTTTCCTCAATAAGGAGAAAATTTCCCTTTGATTTCACCTAAATATACACTTTATTAACAATCGCAATAATTTTTCATTCAATTTCTGCAAATTACTGAAATTGTATGCTTCAATTTTTTCTTGACGTTTAAGAAAGAAATGCGGCGCTTCAGAAAGAGATAGCTTTACGCACGTGCTCTATCGCATTTTGCTTGTCAGTGTTCACAATGGATGAATAATTTGTTGATTGACATTCATAGTACCAAAATATCGATCAATTAATAAATTTTGTCGTTTATCAATAATTGATTTTTGACAACGATAATAAGGGTATTTAATCAATTTAATGTAATTTGTATTACTGAGATATCGTTATTATTATTGTTTTGGTGAACTTAAATTGTATTTTCTTAAGGTTTCTCTTCTCATATTTGTTTTATTATATATGTTTTTATTTTAGTGCTGTAGTGGAGTATTACCTCACATTTGAGTTCAGTAATAGAAAAAATATATTAATTGTAAGTACTAAATGTTGTACTTGTTCTTGAACTATGTAAGTGGCAGCGCTGGTCAATAGGCAAATGGCTGTCATTCTATTAGGTCCATTTTTGTTTCTTTATTCATTCCATTCTGGATATTCCGGATAAACAAATCGAAAATTCTGTCTTTTCTATTCCTTATCCGGAAAAAATAAAGAAACACACGGAATTCGATGAGCTACGAGTGCGTTCGCAGTTTATATGTGATGACGAATATCAATCAAGTTCATTTTTGGTAGGGTTTTAGGTGCATATGCTGCATATTTAAAATTTTAAAAGGGAAGCGGTAGGAAATAGGTTATATGGACGCCACACCATGGAAATCTAAATTAATTTACAGGTTTTGCTTTGAATCTTCCATTCAAGAGCTTAAAATTTGATGTTTAATTTCGTGATATTTTAATCTCACTTCTCAGTTCCATAATTGTGGCTAAGTGGTTGGTGGTTGGTGCTATGGACTACTGAGCGAGGATGGAAACGAAATTCAAGACTGGACTAGGAAGATGTAACAAATTATTCACTGGCCCATCTCTTGCAAAAATCTGAAAAACATTCAAGTGTTTTAACTGTAACGTGAAGCAATTCATTCGGAATTGAACTTACCCTTTCCTTCTTGCTACAAAAATACTAATGTCAGGTGAAGAAAGGCTTAAGCTCCTGTATGGACCGCTCAAAAACTTTTTTTTGTTGCAAAAATACATCCTCACATATGTCAGAAGCCAAGCCATTAGAATACTTTTATAAGTGCTACCCTAACGAACTACGCAAATACGATTAGCTTGGTTACTTGTTTTGTTTTTCTACAAATGTATATTCCACAGTTAGAAAATGGAAATTAAGCGTCATGAAAATTGAGAATTGAGAATGAATGAAGAGGTTTGACAAAGACAAGGCTTAAAAGTTATTAGTGGCGAGGGTTCTATGAAAGATAGGAGGAGAAAACTCACTTCTGTGAAGAGGGAATGAATCAAATCATACGTTTTTCCTTGAACTCTGATCAAATCCTTGTATTACACAGTGCAACAATACTGCCACCTTTCTGGCACCTGAGGACCTGAATCATCCATCCGCCTTTGGACTTTGTTTAAATGTTCTAATTTTAGGCTTCTCATAAATACTTACTCACTTTGCAGGAAGATGACCACCAGTACTTCAAACCCATAACGATGCACTTAACAATGGCTTCGTAATGATGGGTAAAAATGTGCCTACCACTAAATAAAACGATCTGACGCAAAATCTGTTTAGTCATTTTTAATTAAGATATCCAAAGGCAATTTGCCAACACAAAATGAAAATGAGACTAAGATTTGCTCTCCTCTTTCGTGCCTGCCCCAAATATGCTAATCACGTTCCACGTTCAAAGCCGATCGACCATAGTCAATTGATCGCGCCCGTTTATCTTCCATTGTTATCTTGTACAGTTTATCAATTGATAACGATCGGTATTCCATAATTAAAAAAATCAATTTATAACATAAAAGCGGGCAGGAGTGAATCCTTTCGTGAAACAAGTTCCTTGCCGATCTTGCCGTAGGTCCCGATTACACTTAAAAAATAAAAATCATCCTGCATAGGGTTTGTATATCGGCTCATTAACATCAATCACTTGGTGGCGGTCGCTTCTGTGGTGCGGTGCGTTCGTTACCATCAGGGTGGTTCGTAAGCGAGCTGCACATCCTTTCCAACGAAATTCCACCAAATAGGGTGGGGGCATGCAACAATTAGGGATGATAAAAGGTTTCAAGCCGATCGTGCGTTGCGATTGTAATACGATCGATTTATATTTTTTAATGTTTCGAAATCAATCAAATCGAAGATTGATCGATAACACTTCCAACAAAAAAAATGCTTTCCAAGAGCTAGCTTCACTGATATTGTTGCTGGAAATGCCAAAAATTCGCGGGGGCAATTAACATTCTTTGAGGAGATCGTAATGATCATCGTTAACTAAACCGCAATAACTTTACTGATAATGTTATAATTTATAATGGCCATAAACCGAGAAGAGGACAGTCTAAACAGAAATTATGACGGAATCATCAGGTATACTATTTAGGTATACTTAACGCCTCGAGTTGTTCTTTTTATATTGCTTTATTTTAACGATCGTAAAATTTCTTTTCGACTATCGGTTTAATATGTTTTGTTTTGGTTTTTGGCGATTCTCATTAAATTATGGAAGCGGAAATATAAAATAATGCCTGTCGATGGAAGGCGCTTACATTTGAAATTTTGACATTTAGACAACTGTGGGCGTTTTTGCTTGGAACCGGTTTTTTCTAAGGTTCGGTCATTCGAATGATTATAACGAATGTTTTTGAAGTGGTGAACGTTCGATTATGAATTTTATTTTGTGTCTTAACAAGGTGCTTACAGAGCCTTTGTTACTTTTTAACATTAAAATGAAACTTGTGGGATGAAAAATCATATACGTTAAATGGTTGAATATTGGAAAAGTTGACATATGCCAAAGTGATAAAAAGAGGCAATCAAAGAGAATGTCATGAATGATATTTATCGGTGTATTTGTATATTTATCTACAAAAGAAGGATATATGTACAAGGTTTGTAGTTTG
The DNA here is from genome assembly GCA_949715645.1 of Portevinia maculata. Lineage (NCBI taxonomy): Eukaryota > Metazoa > Arthropoda > Insecta > Diptera > Syrphidae > Portevinia > Portevinia maculata. Next base: position 143,053,178 of record OX454525.1, read on the forward strand.
TATTTTTTTTTAGTGGGGGCATGGGCGTTGGACTACTGACAATGATGTCCTTGGTCTAAATGCCACGCAGGAACACCTTTAAGCAGCGTTAAATTGTAGGAAGTGCCTTCCATTCGTCCCAACGCACACACAAATGATTGGAGAAGCAAGGTTCTAGTCACTATATGGGCCGCTATTACCTAATATAAAATACTAGCTGACCCGGCGAACTTCGTACCGCCTAACAGTCGATTCTTTAATTTTAAATTTTTTTTAATACTTATTCTGCTATTCGGGGCACCGGGTCAGCTAGTAAAATAAAAAAAGAAAAAAAAAGTAGATAAGTCAACAATTACATTATGTCAAAAAATAAAAATTATAAAACACTTAAAATTCTTTTAATAGTCACTAAAAAATCACAATGAAAATTACAATTTCTGATTTCTTATTATGATACCTATTTATTATATTTCATTTTATTTTTACTTATCCTAAATTAAGTTTCATTTTTATTGTAGTACTTTATGGTACACAATATTTTTTGTTTGATTACCTGGATTTGTCTACGCAAACAGAGCAGATGGTTTTCCAACATGGGAACAGGCAACATACAATTGACCATGCGAAAAACATGGGTTTTATAGATTAATACCACGAACACTTAATGACTGCTCCTGGGATTTGTTTATAGTCATAGCGAAAGCAAGCCGTACTGGAAACTGTAGTCGTTTAAACTCGAATGGTACGTCATACGGAATCATTGGGATGCGGGGTTTCAAAACGTCTTCTCCTTTATACTTTCCTTTCAATATGATTGCTTCTATAACGTTATTCAGTAATTTTTTTTATCGCTAATCGTGTGCCGTTACCAAGTTGCGGTTGGTTAATATTTCGCAACATTATAACTACAAATCCAACCTTCAATTGAAGATTGCGAGACGGCAATGCTGGCAAATCAAATGTGTTTAAAAATTCCGGTGGATAGTTCACGACATCATCTTGATTAGTTTGCCGTATCAAATGATTTATATGTCCTCATTTCGCCAGGAATGTCATCTTGAATTTTGAAATTTAATAGGTACATTTACATCAGTGTTTTTGGCAGCCAGTATAGCTCGTTCGCTCAACCAATCATGGAATAAATCATTTTGAGCAACATTTGGAAACACTTTTTGAATGAGTTCAGCTTTTGATTGCGTTAACTGACAAAAACTCTCAGGAAAGGTGAAAAGTTTAAAACCGAATCCTTTCACGTTCATTGCGATCTTCACGTTCCTGGGCAGTAGATACGATTAGATTGATAATTAATTTGATTCGTGGCATTTCGGGTTCTCCTGCCTAAATTTGTCCGCCGCCTTATAGGAGGCATATTTAGTAAGTCACAAACTCACAACACTTTTTTAATTTTATAGAAATTTGTGGCTTTTAGATTTAGTAATATTATAGATGCACAGCAATGAGACCTTTACATTTCAAGTGACATTTTACCACAGACAATTTACATTTTACCATAGACAATTTGTTTTTGAGTAATGTTACCATCGTATAAATATTGACAAATATTGACACTAATATTTATACGATACTAACGTCACTCTTTTTTTTTGGTATTATAGTTCAAATCTTTTGTATGGGAATATAGAAAAGTTTTGTTTTTTGACTTTTTCAGGCAATTTTTTTAAATTGTTCCCTTCTTGATTGAGAAATCAAAGCCTTCTTCGCCTTGCCAAAATATAATGGGATATTGCAGTGTATGAATATAGAAAAGTATTGTTATTAGACTTTTTCAGGCAATTTTTTAAATTTTTCTCGCCGTAAGAACCATCCTCGTACTTCAAGGAATATTATAAAAAAAAAGAATTAGTGAAATCGGTTCAGCTGCTCTCGAGATTTGCGCAACACATTCAGCGATTCATTTTTATATTATAGTAAGATAGATATATTCTCATATCAATTTTAGTTCACAAAAACTCACAAAATCGCAATGAAGAAATCCGAATCTGTAATGCGCAATGGTCGGCAAACGTTATTCGATCGAACAAAACATGAATTCGCAAAGTGTAATATTTTTTATTTTTGTAATTTTGACAGAAACAATTATTGTAATAAGAAGATAATTCACTAGTATGTATAATTGTGATTATATTTGTTGGATAATTATATAATTTATTTAAATTTAATGAATTTTCTGAAACAGCAACGAATGAAGAAACTGCGCAACTGAATCAAATGGCACAGTCAACGTGGACAGCGCCACCACACATGAAACAAAATTGGCTTCTCCATTGATCGATAATAGATGGCGTTACATTGCGTGTCTATCTGACAGTTCAATTGTGATACGATATGTTACATTCAAATTTGATTCTTTTTTTGGTTGTTGCCAAAATAAATAAATACAAAATGAAAAAAAAAAAAAAAATTGAAAAAAATCGAAAAAAACCTATCGTAACACGCTGGGTGGTCAAAATAAGACGTTTTGATTTTTTAAAACCCGTACTGAGACAATACCTTTCTAACAAAGTATAAATCATCAAAATCAGTTCGGCCAATCTCGAGTTATGGGATTACATCGCTTCGGACACTTTCTTTTATATATATAGATGTACTCGTATGTATATATAAAAGGTCTTTTATTAAGGACTTGACAATTCCTTTTTCAAATAAAATGCAAACTACTCGAGATATATGAAAAAAAAAAAAAAATTATTGGGTTAAATTACTATCAAACCATTTATGAATGGATTCGACTTCGTTCATATGTCCACCACGGGAACGTATGTAGCGGTCGATACGTTGAACCCGATTCTCAATGACTTGGCCGCACATTTCGACCGATACGGCCGCTGTTTCTCGTTCGATATTGGCTCTAAGATCCTCTAAAATCGCTGGCTTGTTTTCATAGTTCAATGATTTAATGTAGCCCCATAAAAAAAGTCTAGATGCGTTAAATCACACGATCTCGGCGGCCAATAGACGGGTCCGTTTCTCGAGATAACATGAAGTCACCGGCATGAAAATGCCACAAAAAATGACTTTTTGCGGACGAAGTTCTGTTTCATGAAGCACATGAGGGTTCTCACCTGTCCATTAATGCATCTTTTGCTTATTGACGAAGCCGATCAAGCAAAAATGCGCTTCGCCGGTGAAGACTATTTTGTGATGAAAATCTTCGTTTTCTACCATCATGTCCAGAGACCCATTGGACAACGTGCGTCGCTTCATATGATCAAGTGGCTTTAGTTCTTGAGTCAGATTGATCGTGTCCGGGTGTAGGCAAAGATCCTTACGCAAAAATCGACTCTTCTGGAGGTCCACTTGTCTGGTTTGCGACGGACGCCTCTAGCGCAGTAATATTCTCCACACTTTGGGCAAAACGTAGTCACACTGGCACGGCAACATCAACCAGCGAATATTCTGACTGAAATTTGTTTAGTAGGCTATGAATCGCTTGTCTACTGGGACGAGAATTATGGCCGAAAATTGGCGGTAACGCTTCTAAAATTTGCGCACACCGACTCGGAATTTCGGTAATAAATTTTAATTATTTGTAGACGTTGTTCCTTAGTGTACTTCATCATCATGAAAATGTTGATTTCACTGAATATTTTAACATTGGCAGTTCGGTCATCGGCTTAAGGGTGCGTTCACACTGAAAGTTTGAAGTTGTCAAGTCGCTAATGAATAATTTATGTAAATATATACACTCCGTTCCACGTGTTTACCAACAGGTAGTTTCTTGATTTAATTTAACGAATATTTCTTAGTCCTTGGATAATATGGGAAAAACCAAATGCAACATGAAAGAAGGCTATATTATGTTTATGTGGGATTAGGCAGATAAACTCAATTTTTAAGATGCTTTTCCCAATATGGTTTGGGTTAATGGCTTTATCAATAAGCAAAATATGCGTTATGAGAAAGCAAAAAACAGGGTTGGGGTGGATTCTACCTTTGAGAAAACTGGGTGTAGTGCACCTTGGTTGCTTTGCCTGTTTATTTTTAAGCAACCTTCTTCACACGCCCCATTCTAAATCACCATTGCTACCACTTCAAACCATGAAAAGGAATCTAAAAAGTCATGTTTAAGAAGCGACTCCAACAAAACTTTATGTTTATTGATGAACAAAAACAACCGATTTTAAAAACAATGCATAATTCAATAGAAATATAATTTGCATGATAAAAAAAACAAATCATCTTTAGAAACTTATTACTAGCTGGTCAGACATTTTCATACATTCGATATTTTAGATAGTTTAATGTATGTATGTGTGTATTATTGAGTAGGTAAGTAAATCTATTCAATAGTTTAATGTTTTAGATAGAAAATAGAATAAAAAATATGTTTTGGGGCTTACCTTGTCTACCGAAAATCACGAGTGCATCCTGGTTCGCTGATGACCTTAAAATGTTTTGCTGTATGTAATTTTGTGTTGCTGAATCTTGGCACTTTTTAGAAGGTTACGCACTAGACAGGTATAAACTAGGTTAGTCAGATTGAGGTAAAATTAAACGTATGTAATTTAGAACATATTTTTTTATGTTCTCTTTCTTTCTAGTAGTTTTATCTTTTGTGAGTTTTTCTTTTATAATTAGTTTTTTTATACTAATTTTTGTTTGTTTTGTTTTTAACACTTTTACACAAATTCAATATATTGCAGGAGCTGTGGATAAGGTTGAAGGGAGTGCAGGCGAAGTGCCGGGACTGCAGTTGCTTAGCTTGTCAACAGCTCCACACAACGTGCTTGGTCAAGCCGTGCTTGGTCAAGCCGTGCTAGGCTCTTTCCATTATTTTCGACTAAATAAAGCCGTGTAAATGACGTTTGTGGCTTCCTGAATGGTACCAAGACTCCACTTAATATGACTTGAGCTTATTTAAGTGGATTTCTTCGGATTGATTTCTGCACGTGTAAAAGAGAAATTGACACTAGAAGTCGAATTTGTAATTTTAGAAGTCACACGCTTACATTGTTTCTTTTTATAAAGCTTGTCAAACAATTGATCTATTGAAGGTGAAGTGCAGTCTCGAGCAGGTGGCAATGGTGCAATGGTAGTGTATTCACTAAGTGATTGGCAGGTCGTGCGTTCGAATCCCGACCAGGGCCATGATTTTTATAAATTGAATACACACAACAAAAACAGATCTCCCTAAAGCAATTTAGGCGCCATCTGTGGAGAAAAAAATTCCATCGCACCAAACCTCTTTCCTATCATTCTATTCTTTCAGTAAGTAGCACCCAAAAATAGGCAATGAATCATTTGTGGGAGCTACTTGCGCAACAAACTAAATGCCTGAACTGTGGTTTTACCATTATTACCAAAATGGTCCTGTCAAAAGCCACCTCGCTCGTACGATTTAACGCCGGCCGTTGGATATCTTTTTATGCGATTACGTTAAGTCGTTGGTTAAAGCCAACAAGCCGACAACGTTTGAGGAGCTCAGGAACAGTAGGTTTTGAATGCGAAATTGTTAACGTTCCGGCCGGTATGTGTGAAAGAGTGATGCAAAATTGGCTCCAAAAGAACAAGATCGAATTCCATACTTAAATTTAACATTTGCTCTACACTTGGGGAATAAATCTTACCCCGATATCTCAATTACAATTTATCTGTTTTATTTAATATATTGACAATCCCAATAAAAAAATCCAAATATAAGGCTTATTTCCTCAATATGTCCGTCGGATTGCGTTTGGGTGAAAAGTTTCAATCCGATATGCTTGACATAAGGGCGAATTCTCGCCTCTCGCTATCGTCGCTGACATACTGAATGAACAGCAACTATGCAGCTCCTAATTTGTTGTCATGACTACTACTTAAATTCTGCAGGGCAATCGGATGCTTTTCGAACGAAAGTGCTTAGGTTTTTTCATTTCGACTTTTTAACTTCAATTGATTTTCCAGAGATAGCGGTGGGCCCATTCGGGTGCCGTATTGCATAAGGCGATTCCCCCATAAGGGGTATGACGGGTAGATTGGTCAACACAAAAAGAATATACTGGCGTGACTTCAATCAGATTTAGAGAAACTCAAAACAGGTGAAACACTTCGTAAAGATGAACTTTTTGGCTGCCAAGCCAGAACATTCCATTCAACACAGATTCCCCGAATTTCTTCCATAAATACTTTGACGACATTATACCGTTCCATGTTGTTGCACCAAATTCCGTGAAATACGCTCCATTTTGCCACAAAACTCTTTATCAGGCAACATTACCACCGCTGACGGCAAAGTGGCCCTCCTCAAGTTGAAATATACACCATGCTGCATCATAATAGCCCCCATTCTTATCGGTTGTTGTCAATGACATGCAGCAGATACTATAAGTGTTCAGTTTCCGGCCAGTTCATGCCAAAGGAATTTCCATTCTATGGATGACTCATCCAGGTGAATACATTATTGTTGGCCGGTTTGATCTTCGATGCTGTGTGTGACAAGTGAAAGGGTTGATGCCGCCTTATCAGTTGAACCGTGTATGTTCGAATGTTCAAAAGTAACCTACATCATGAAACCCGAATACCAATATCACATCCCATGGCCCATGCACTCATGAGAGTGTGAAACAGTGAACATAAGGGTTGTAAACACATGTTCATCGGTGCATTGGACGCAAACGCCAGTGAGCTTATCACTCTCACTCTGATGGACATAATTGGCGGCACTTCTTTGTAAGTCCAAGTGCACAGGCACACATAATGTGCACTACTCAGTCAGTCAGCCATCCCGTCAGTCCGCTAATCAGGTGCGCAGTAAGAAAAATCCAAAAATAAAAGAACTAAACTAAGGTAGGTGAGATAATAAGCAACAGAGACGGAAAGTGCTATCTGAGTTGGATGTGGATCATCCCCGGTTCAATTAAACGAAAGTGACGATTAGAAGATATTTTTCCTATTTCAATTTTCCTTTGAATAAGCAGGGAGACGTACGCTAGCATACATTCCACACGTGCACCTGTTGCGCTGTTGTTGTTATTGTTGTTGGGATAACTTTATGAAATAGAATTTCTTGGACGAACAAAAACGATAAACACATATTAAATTTTTGAAAGGAAACAACAAGTTTAAAACGATGCTTCACATGGATATCGAGTTTCAGGTCGATACCAATAATATATTTATGACAAAGTTCGTTAGCTTGGAATTGTATTGGACGTAAGTCCGTTTAGATCAGAAGCGGCGTGGGACATTAATCAAAAAGCATCTACGATTTGGTTCTTGGCGGTTGTGGTAATGCGATATTGTTGACAAGCATAAAGCATGAGTACACTTCCATTGAAAAAGCAAGTAGAATCTGTCCAATCCATTTTAATGTAAAGGTCACTTATTTGTGCGCATTCTGTACTCATCATTAGATACACAAAAAAACTGACTTGAGAACATTAGCTTAAGAAAAAATATAGAGTTAGGATTCAGTCTGCTTGGATACCCTATTTCTCTCCCCCATAAAGTGGGCGTGTATTGCAAAAATCTTAGTATGGGTCAATTGTAAGGAAGGATCTACATTTTTTGTTTTCCAATAATTACCGAATTTTATCGGAAAAAATAAAATGTTTGTACAAAAACTCCTCTTAAAAATGGGCACGGCAAAAAACTGTATATTGTTAAGAGCCATAGAGAGTATGTATTACAAATTTCAGCTTTATAGCTCAAAATTTTATTTTTTGATAAAACGAACTTTTTAAATTATTGTGATCGGGTCAGTGGGCCGATTTTAAAAATTCTAATACTGGATTATTTCGGTCCCCTAGAAAGTATATATCTATGTATATAAAAATCAATCCATATTTGAGTTTGTTGCCGGTGTTTGGCCAAACGCGTTAACCGATTCCAATGATTTTTTTTTCCATGAAAGGTGACGTCTGTACAAAGGATGTTTGGTATGTGCGATATCTGTATCTGCATCGGTGTGTGAATTATGGGCATTTGAGTGAGTACACATGCATATGTGCATATGCGTGTAAATTCCGATGCAGATACAGAGACCGCACATATAAAAAACCATCGTACAGACGTCACCTATTTTGTTATCCGAACGCGCATATGAAAGAGGGAGACCAGACCAACGTTTCAAGCCTATTGTGGTGTTTGTGCGCACTTTCATTCTTGAGATATTGTGTGTTCAATGCTTTATTCAAATAACTCTTATTGAATTTTTTTGCATTTTTTTTTGCGAATCGGACATCGGAAAGTTGCTTTTCCCACATTGATAATAATCGGTGTGAAAGTGAATGAAAAGTGATTCTATCGAAGTTTTTTACTTTCGCTTTGTTTTTTGATTCGCACAAGTAAGCTGACATAGGCGCCTGCCAGACAAAAAGCACCTACCCTAAGCGGAACAGGTTGAGCTCAAATCAGGCAATCTTCGGTATTGGCCTGAGAGTATTTCTGTGAAGTTTGGTCAAAATCGGTCTTCTTTTTTTAGGGGCAGCAATATAGGTACACCAGATACTCGCTATAGACAATAATAAGGAAGTCTACTCGAACATATTGGCCAATAGAATTCTCGGGCACGGGCAAAGCCGGGCGGGTGCAGCTAGTATATTTATATATTTAGGGCCTAATTTTTGCAATCAGTCGGACAGACATGTAACTTTTAAATTAACAAATACGGAGGCGTGGGTAAGCGAAAGTTTCCTAAATTTCCCACAAGTGTGCAAAAAGTGACGAGGCGAGGTTATGATCTTTAGGAACTTTTATGTAGTCCTCAACAATTATCAACAGGCCACCCAGTTTCGAATCGCCAAGTAAAACATTGTATTGTTGCATTAACGTTATCTAGCAGTTTTAAGGACCTTTTCTCTTCCGATTCTCTTGCCCTTTTGACGCGGTTCGCGATATCTCTCAATGTATGCAATTTTTCGGCTGCAGGCCAGCAGAGGTTTGGCGCTACTTTTTTCACCCAAAGCTTACGCGTTAATTATTGATTTATATTATACATAATGCAATCATTTATTTGTACTCTTGGCACTTCAAAAACTTTGCATTCAAATAAATGTTGTAACATTGCTTTTGCTGGACTTATAGCCATATTCCCCTCCAAAATATTCACTCATACATCAAGTACTCGTGCCAATGGTATTTGATCCTTACTTCTGATGGCTTTATCGTCAACAAAAACTACCAGATAGTCACAGCCGATGCTAGTATTGAAAGAATTGTTATGGTCTTGAACGGAACATGTATCAGGGTTGTAAGGTTGCACAATTTGATGCATGTAATAAAACATCGATATCCAAACTTGTAACTGTGCTTGAGGCTAAAAAACATGAGTTTAGTTTTGTTACTTACAATAAATTTGTGTTCAGCAAACCAAATTCTTATAAGATGAACGCCATGATTTAGATCTGCTAAGGTTCAATTGGCTTACACACCCGTATGCAATACCTAAATCATCTGCAAATGATCTAACTTTCCCGACAAACGGGGGTTCAAATATCTCGTGTGAACAAAGGTGCAAAAATCTAGAACTGCATCCTTAGTAGAGAAGCCCAAACTGATTCGAATTAAGAAAGCTTATTTTGCTGAACTATCCACACACCACACGAATTTGAATTGTTTAAATAATTTATTGTTTCTAATATCTCCAGACCAGAAATTGATTCAAAATAAAAACAATTTCTGTGAAAATGACTAGCCACAGAAACATATCTATCCCCAGCACAACAATTGCGTTGTTAAGAAGAGTCTCTCAGCAAAAATTTTATCCCACTGAAACAAATAACCCATTAAAGGCGAGAGCTACTTCTGTAGGATCAGAAATAATTACTCCACCGTCTTTTAATGTTATAGGAATATCCTTATTACTTGCAATCCGATTAATGATACTGTTAAACACTTTCCATTCCTTTTTAAGGTTCCCATGCCGCATTCTTATTTGGTTATGATAGTTAGTATCCTTGCACATTTCCTTATTAATTGTTTTGTACATTTGAAAGTAACGATTTTTTAGTATTCTTTAATATTTTTATCTGATTTTCTTTAACAGAGAATAATTCATCCAAGGTTTTAGCTTCATTTCTGATTTTCTCTGAACAGCTGACGTAGCTGGAGGCGGCTATGGAATTTGTTGGAGTCTCTAGATACGTCACATACATGCAGAAAATAGGCAACTCAATCACGAAATACAAACCGATAATAGCGTGTTTGCGAATTTATGCATTGTGAAAGTGCAAAGGAAGAGAGAAATAAACGCAACCAACTGAACAAATTGAGACCCTAAAGAACATTTTGCAAAACTTGCTTTTGAAAGTATATCACTTTTTTTACTTTCATTTTTTTACACAAATAACAGAAGCCTTCCTTAAAATGTTACCGAGCTCGTCGTTCAAAGTCATACTTAGTCCTACTTTGGTGTTGGCTATGAAATTTCGCTATCGAAACGATTGTTATATCGCCTTTGGAATGGTATCTTAACTCTTACGGAAAACCAACACGTCTAACGCATGTTACACCTTATCACTCCCAAATGTCCTAAAATTGAAAAAAAAAAAATTAAAGTAACTAGGTACATTTGATGAGCAATACTTGGTTTTGCTTTAATATTTGTTTCCTGCAGTCTGATGAATGGGATCCTAGGTACTGATCATCAAGGGTCAACCAATTGATTAATATTGACGTTTCGCTACCTCAATCTAAGCGATTCTTTCTTTGAACTTCCCTGGAGTTGTCATTTTCTAGAAAATTCCAGCTAACCAGCAATAAATTCTAAAATCTATCATCGTAAATTAAATTTACGGCCAAAGATAAAATATCCTACATCGGAATCTAAATGGAAAGGTATACCGGATGCAAAATTTCGCAATCCATGACCATCTGCCTGGTCATCATCGTTTTCAAATTACAACACAACTTGTGCTACTGTGGTCTACCTAACAATGAGAACAATTTCCTTTCATAATAGCGATGAATTTGCGCAGTTTTTCTGCTACAAAGAGGGCGTTTCAACTCATCAGATGCGTTCAAAATTGATTTCACTCAATTGCCATTTATGTTCAATTTCTGCTTCAACTTCCGCCTCCTAAATTTGTGCAGATTTTTAAAGGTAGCCCTTACTTTAACATTTCTACCTTCCTTTTGTTTATAGCACTCGTATTAGTATTCACCCATCCAAAGGTGGGAGGAAACCTTTCGAAGGGTGAATAACTCACAGATACTTCCCAAAAACCATTAAATTCCCAAGAGGGCTGAATGAAAATCAATTCCTCCTCCTTGAAGGCCAATAAAAAACACACTTCTTCGACCTCGTGACCCACTTTGCCGAAAAGTGGCTACACTTTAACTTGGTAATTTATGCAAGTTATCCTTTAAAAGGCTACTGATACATTGAAGAGTTCCTCAGAAGTTCTTCTGAAGCTCCTTTTTAGTCGATAACTTTACCCATCCGCAAGTGAAGGGGCGAGGGCAACTCCCAGACTTGTGATTATTTTTTTTCACGAATTCCCCAATTGAAACGAATGAGTCAACACTTGACGTGGGTTCTGTTGCGAAGAGAATCCTCATTAAATAGGCACCCATCTTCCACTCTCTTTGGAAAATGGTCATTTATATTCATCTGACGTAGGCCGGCAAGCACAAAATAAAATGCTTTGCACTCAAACTACCTTCCTTATTGAATTTTTTTTTCGAAGTCACGCCAAGGATATTGGGCTTAGCTGGGTATCCTAATCGCCCACTAGGGAGGAGTGTGTTCTGAAAAGGGGGTGGAACTTTTCGCCTTTATCTGCATTGCATAAGAAGGCATACAGATGTGAAGGTAAGAGAAGACGAAGCTATTTTTATAAGGAAAAATGTTATATCTGCAAAAAGTATCACTAAATGCCATAGTTGTCCTCTTGTGGTTCTTTTTTTTCGTTTAACAATCAGACTCTTCTTTAAATTCGTTCTTAGGCAGTTTTTAGTTTTGTTTGCTGCGAAAATTAAAGAAAGCGGCAAGGAGAAAGGATGTGATTTTTGTTGGAGGCAAATCCTAAAAGTTTTCCTCCACTGTATCCATGGGGAGACATGGCGTCTGGTTGTCGCGCTGAGATAAGTTAAGTTATTTTTTTGCCTTAAGATGAAATATTCAAGGAGAGATATATAGATGGTTTTATTAGAATTTTTGAGAAGAGAGAAAGAGAGAGAGAGAGAGAGAAAGAGGGTAATGAAGTTCAGGGTGATTTTTGTATTCTATTCTATGAGCGGATGAGTGGATGAGAGATCAGATATTATCCATTATTAGGACCGTTTTTATTTTTTCAATTTTCCAAAAGTGTGTCAAATGACGAAATCCTTGCTCATTCAGATTCGGTTGAGGATGATGGTTTGGGATCATGACTCTGTAAATAAGAACGTGTTGAAATGACATCGTCGCCCGAGAATTGGTTTGGAGATAAATTGCACTTTGCGCACTCTTTCCAAAATATGCCATTCATTTTGCCCTATCTCTAGCCAATCTTGAGAAAATGTGTGTCATTTTTGACGCATATCCACAAAATTAGCAAGTTTGAGGACTCTTTTGACTTAAGCGCCACTTTTTTTTGGATATACGTCAAATGTCCCTATCATTGAATCCGGCGGGTTAGATCCGACGGCGGATGAACCACATTACCGGTTCGCTAAAACCATATTACGCACAAATTCGAAATCAGCTGTTCTGCTGTCAAATGGAATTTTTTTTAAGACATGTTATTTGGTTTTTCAATAAAACTTAAAGAAGAAGAAGATACTTTTGAGTTTTATTTAAATTTAGAAAATGAAAATCAAACTGATTGCAGACAGATTTGAAGGAGCATAAGAATGCGAGCAGAGGACATACTGGAATTTATGAAAATTCGATTTCTTGGCATATCTGCGCTATCGGTGGGGGTAATATCGGACGTGTTTTGGTTATTTTCTAAACTAATAAATGTAGTGCTGTGCTCATGGAAGATAGAAGTTTTCAAATTCATTTGAGTGTCGAAATTCTTTTAAACATCCGTGACTTCGAGTAAAATAAACAATATTCAACCTACTTCGCGTCCAAACAGAGTTTACTGACGCATTTCTAAAATCGTCGACCTACATTACTTGCAGTTTGTTTATTATGTCACCGTAAATTGCAATATCACCCTTATTTTTGACATTCTTCGTGTCGTGTAACTGTAGGGACCTATTATCGTTAACGAGTCGAATAAAAATGCTGTCGAAGATGATTTTAACCCGCGCAACAATCTCATAAGTGCTTATGTTGAACTTAAATATTTATGTTTCGTTTCGTGTGTATTGGCTCAGGATTATTTGTTTATCATCCTTGGATAAACACATAAAAAAATGCATCAAGACAAACTAACAAATCTAAGCAATGCAAATAGATGCGGGGTCATATAAAATTCACCCTAGAGGTTCACCCATGGTGAGGTACACGAAGGAACAACGTTTACAAATAATTAAAATTTACTACCGAAATTCCGAGTCGGTGGTCGCAACTTTAAGACCGTTAACGCCAATTTTCGACCGTAATTCACGTCCCAGTAGACAAGGAATTCATAGTCTAGTGCAAAAAATTGAGTTAGAGCTGCTTGATGTTGCCGTGTCAGTGAGACTACGTTTTGCCCGAAGTGTGGAGAATATTGCTGCCGTAGAGGCGTCCGTAGCAAACCAGCCAAATCATTCGGCGTTCTCAAGAATTTGGCCTCTCCCAGACCACATTATTTCGAATTTCGCATAAGGATCTTGGCCTACGCCCATACAAGATGAAGCTGACTCAAGAATTAAAGCCACTTAATCATAATGGAGCGACGTACGTTCTCGAATTTGGCTCTGGACATTGTGGAAGAAAATGAAGAATTTCATCGCAAAATCATCGTCAGCGATGAAACGCCTTTTTTGGTTGAACGGCTTCGTCAATAAGCAAAATGTGCATTACTAGAAAGGTGAGGCCCTGATGTGCTTCATGAAACAGCACTTCATCCGCAACAAGTCACTGTTTGGTGCGGTTTTCATGCCGGTGGCGTCATTGGGCTTTTTTCGTCCATGAAAATGACCGTCACGTTACGATAAATTTTATTCGCTACAGTGACATGATGGAACGTTATTTCTTTGAGCAATTGCATAAATTGGACATCAGTGAGATGTGGTTCCAACAAGACGGAGCCACAAGCCACACAGCGGGTGCAACAATAGAGTTATTGAAGTCTCAGTTCGGCGAACGTGTTATCTGGAGAAACGAAACGGAGATCGTGTGATTTAACGCCTCTAGACTGTTCTTATGGGGCTACATCAAATCATTGATATATGCCATCAAGCTGGCGACGCACGTGAGAGGACCTCAGAGCCAATATTGAACGAAAAAGACAAGGCCTTATCGGTCGAAATCTGCAACCGAGTCATCGAAAATTGGGTTCAACGTATCCCGTGGTGGACATATGTATGAACGAAGTCGAATTCCATTCATAAATGATAGATATCTCAAGTAGTTTGCATTTTATTTAAACAAGAAGTTTCAAGCCCTTAATGAAAGGCCCTATACATGTGTATAATGCTCAACTAAGGCTTTTCGTAGTAGGAAAAAGCAAGTATGGGAAGCAACAGATATGAACCTGTAGGCTGAACATAGTTGAAAGTGCATTGCTTAGTAGAAAAGTCATCAAGTTTTTTGCAGACCACTGGGTCGTGTACCAGAACACTACAAGTCTTGAAAACGAGTCTATTTTTAACGAACAACACTTGTTGATACTTAACAATTGTACAAGATCGCTTTAACAATTGTGAAGTTTGGAATTTCCCTACATTCTATTTCACAAAGCTACAAGTGTAGAAAATATTTAAAAATCAATGTAAAAGGGTTTTAAAAACTCAACGTGCAAATCGAAAATTATCTTTACAAGTCGAACTTTAAAAGGTTTCACGCATAAACTTTAATGGTTTGTCTTTATATGACATATAAATTATATTAATTTGTATATAGTTGGCAACTCTGCTACAAAGTGTATAGTTCAATAACAAAATTTGCTCTCGTAAAATTCTTAAATATAACTAGCCAAAGTTCGTAATTAATAATTAAAAGTGTATAAACAGGTGCGTCGACTGTCTGTTTCTATAAATAAAACAGCAAAAGCAGGTAATCCTAATTTATTAGCTGTGAAATAAACTTTCCAAGTAGACACCTAAGTCACATGACTGACAACAAAAGGAAAATCGATCAAACGTCACCTGAAAAAAATATTTATCCACTTTTTAATACCAACAGACCATCAAAGGTTTATAAATCTCAAAAGACAATGTCGATCTCCCAATCTGACCTTGATAAAATCAAATCCATTATTGAGGCATCGCTCAATATAGGACTCTCCAAAGCGACGGCCAATCTAGCAACAAAAGACGATCTCAACAAACTTAGCAATGAGATACACTCGCTAAGACAACAAAACCAGAATTTATCTGAAAAAGTGCAGCATTTTGAAAATCGATGTTGCATTCTAGAAGAGGAGCTTGAACTGCAGAGCAGAGAGATCAGAGGGAAAAATATTATTTTCACGATTCCAAACGACCGATCTGACCCCCAAGAAAGGATTCATAACATAACCACACTTTTGCTAGGCTCTGATGCAGACCAACAACAAATGCCACAAGCCATAAAACTTAGTGAAAACAAGAAAACAATTAAACTCAAACTTAGCACTGGTTCCAATGAAACTGCAATGCAAATGTTAAGAAATTCCGTAAAGCTAAAAGGCACAGGCTGCTATATCCAACGAGATCTTAGCAAACAATCACAAATCAAACGTCGAATTCTACTCGGGTATCGAAAAGTCGTCAAAACAATTAATCCAAGCGAAGCAGTATTGATTAAAAATAACAATTTATTAATTGGTAATAGAACATTTTATTTAGACAATAATAACAAACTTAAATATAATAACACAAACGGAGAAGACGAACTACAGAATATCTACGGAAAACTCAATTTTAATGCTGTCAACGAAACTATGTTGTCAAACAGACGTCAGCGTGAATGGCCCAAACCAGATGCACCAGTGATGACACTTTACACCGAAGGTCCGGAAGGTAGTAGTGTCATACAAAACTGAGAATTAAGCGTCGTCAGCTCAAACAAATTTATCTCTGCAAATATTTTATCTTACAATATATCTGGATTAAGTAATAAATTATTATTTGTAGATTTTTTTAACTATGTTAAGAACTTTGAAATTTTCTTTCTATTTGAAACACATTTAACAAGCGATAATTTAAGTAATTTTAATAAACATTTCGATGGCTTTAAGTTAATTTGGAGCGAAGCAAGTAAAACCTACATAAAGGGGCGTGCAAGTGGAGGAAGCCTGTACGGGATAAAAAAATCACATTTAAAAACTTACGATTTTGATGAATTTGAAGGAACTACGGTAGTAAAATGTGTGACACAAAATAATAATACATATATCGTTCCATCATATATAAACTGCAACAAATGGACTCACGACTTTGAGAGGCTGTGTAATACAATGTCATGTTTAGCTAGCAAAAACGTTATGCTGATTGGAGATTGGAATTCGAGAATAAGTGACTCACAAACCACTATAGTGCAAACTGTAACAAACCCTAGTATATGCTGTACCAATAGGGTATCTAAAGACATAGTCTGCAATAAAAATGGAACAGATGTACTAGAGCTGCTCCAAATGTATGATCTTATTGTGTTAAACGGCTGTACAGAAGGTGATAGAGAAGGGCATTACACATTTGTCGGAGGACAAGGCAATTCAGTTATTGATTTTTGTGCTGTTAACAACGACTGGACTGGGAAAATTAAAAAATTTGAGGTACAATACAAAACTTTTTCGGATCACATGCCAATCGTGGTTGAAGTTGATGGTGAAACACCCTCATATCACAAAAACCTGCCCCTGCTACCAAGACTTAAATGGAAATCCGAAAAAACAAATACCTACCACAGGTTATTAGACAGCTTGCTCTCAGCAAATAATTCGATACCTGAAGAAACAGAAACACTCGCAAACCAAATAACTTGTTATATAAGAAGTGCTGCATCAAACAACATTTCAAATATAAGGTCACCATTTAAACAAAAATGGTTTGATAGAGAATGCATAAATGCTAGGAAGAAATCATTTGCCCTTTTGCGTGTCTGGAGAACTTGTAATGATCCTGAGGTTAAAAAGTGGTATAACCAAGTGAATACCCACTACAAAAATCTATGCCTAGCTAAGAAAACTGACTTCGATAATCAGCAAGCTCTCTTACTTAGTCAAACCAAGTCTTCGAAGGACTTCTGGAGAATAGCAAGGGAGATTAATGGTACAGTTTATCAAATAGGTACAGGAGTATCTGCTGATGATCTATCCATATATTTTAAACATCTTCTACTGGATAACTCAAACCTTTCTTTCTCGTATGCGGACCCCCTCATTTTTGACGATTCCCTAGATGGTGAGGTAACAACTGACGAAATCAATGCTGTTATCATGAAATCCAAAAATGGAAAGGCGCCAGGCGAAGATGGGATTCCGTACGAATTCTACAAAAATGCTAGTCCAACCTTAATCAACTATTTGAAAGTTCTCTTCAACAGTGTGTTCTCGAGTGCAGACATCCCTTCATCGTTTAAGAAGTCCGTAATATTCCCCATCCACAAAAAGGGTTCGCTGGAAAACGTAGAAAACTACAGGGGAATCTCATTCATGAATGTGTCAGCCAAGATATTTTGCGGCATACTTGTAGGACGATTAGAAAAATGGGTAGATGAAAAAAATATTCTGACAGAGCGTCAAGCTGGATTCAGAAAAAACTTTTCAACCGTTGACCAAATATTCACATTATCTGCGATTATAAGAGCCTTTCAAGCCAGAAACAAGAAAATGTATAGCTTTTTTGTAGATTTCAAGGCAGCTTTTGATCTTGTTAGCCGAAGTGCACTCTTCTATAAACTGTCTCAGTTGGGTATCTCTACAAAATTTCTTAAGACCATTAAAAAAATGTATGCCGAAACAAGTGCAGCAGTCTGGGATGGAAAAGATTTCTCAGAATGGTTTAAAACACAGACTGGTGTAAAGCAAGGGTGTCCTCTTAGTGCCTTATTGTTTTCTCTATTTATAAACGACATAGAAAAAGAATTGCCTGGTGGAGTACGAATTGCTAATACCGTGGTCAATGTCTTGCTATATGCCGATGATCTTGTTCTACTCTCTGAATCTCCTGAAAATCTCCAATTGATGATAAATCGTCTAGCCAGCTACTGCAAAAAATGGGGACTAACCATCAACACCGAAAAATCTAAAATTATGGTCTTTTCCCGTTCATCACGAGTGCAAAATGGAAATAGATGGTTTTATAATGGAAGCCGATTAGAGATTGTGAAGGAACTCAAATATTTAGGAGTGAAACTGAACCCAACCCTAGAATTTGGTAAACATCTAACGGATAAAGCCAAGTCTTCCCAAAGCTTAGTGAATCTATCATGGAAAAATGTTTTTGCAAATAAGCGGATTCTCCTCTCAACGAAATACAGAATATTTGATTCAGTTGTTAAATCAACTCTTTGTTACGCCTCTCAAGTTTGGGGATCAGACGAGTACGAAGTAATCGAGAAATTCCACAGGAACTTCTTGAAAAAATTATTCAACTTACCAATGAAATCGCCGAACTACACAATCTATTTGGAAACGGGTCTTCCAATGCTTTTTACAAGCACTCTCAAATCGCAAGCGGATTACATCATTAAAATAGGTTCGTATCCAGACTCCCGAATAACCAAAAAAATGCTATCTTATGAATTAAGAAACAAGGACTGGTGGGCGTTAAGATGGTTAAGAATTGGAAACGCGTGTGGAGAAACTATTTCATTCGATCTAAACAACCTGGACAACTTAAAGAACCAACTTTATCGAATAATAAATAAAAATGAAGATGCTATTCGTGTGCGATTTATAGAGAAAGCTCGTGAATCAGATAGCAGAGTATTGTATTCTCACCTGAACTTCAATCTAAAGGATAAGAACTATTTCAATGACTCACTCAACTATAGTGAAATATCTCTTATTTTCAAAACAAGGTGTGAGTTGATTGGTTTAAATGGCAGCCCATATAATGGAAGCTTCAACCAGTTTTGTAATATTTGCAACTTAAAAGCGAAAGAAGACTGCTTTCACATTATTAGTGTTTGTCCAATCTACAAACCACAGAGACTAGCTTACTTCGGAAAAAAATTCCTTACCATGCAGGAGACAATACAAATTCTGAACGAGTGTGATTGGAAAAAGTTATTTTATTATATTAAATCCATCTACAAATACAGGTCGCTATTAATAACAGAATATTATGATTGATTAAGTTTATTAAAAAAATAACTATATTGTTAAAGTAACAAATGTAGGTACATGTATAAGCATTTTGCTAACCAAGCTGACGGCTAAGCCATAGCTTTAAAATTCATTCTATCTTGTAACTTATGTAATAAGAAAATATTAAATAAATGAATTTCTTACTTTACTACTTATTAATTTATATATTAATTTTGACTTTACTAGTGTACCAATTTTGAAAATTTTATTTTTCACTTAAAAGTCCGACTTGACGGAGAGATTAAAAGTATAGACGTCAAGCGATTTTCCTATCATATTTTCTTTTCCAGCTACATAATTATTATTCAATTAGGGTCAGAAATATCCTTTATTTTCGACGAACCAAACGGTATAAGCAAGCATTTTGTTTTGGCTTTTGTCAGTAAAATTTGTTTGCGATGAGTGAGCACTACTCAAATGTGACTTATGTAGATACTATGAAAAAAGGTTGGGATGAAAGTACATACCTACTTATGTAGAGTTAATGAGCCTAGTATTAATTTCGAAATCAACATAATGTACTTTGTCGAAAATATGAATTGTAATTTTGTGGTACAAGACACCGATATGTTGGTGTAGGAGCGATGCTGTATTTCGAAAAACAATGAAGGGAAGAAATCACATCTGGGCAATTGTACTATTCCTGTGAGCCTTGCAATACATTTAACATCTCCAGAAAAGAGGGAGGGTAAAATTTCATCAGATTCCATAATTCCACTGAAGATACATAGTTGCCATTGCTAGTCTATAAAAAAGTTCTCTTCTACGCGTACAAGTTCCTTCACATTCTGACGACATTCCGTTCACAACACGACACCTCCATTAAATACATTCCCCACCAATGGAATTTGTTGTTACAATCTTCTATCTCCTATCGAAAGCAATTTACACTCATGTATTTCGTGCATCGAAGTTCGAATTAAATTACCACCTGAATTGTGCTCAGACGGGATAAATATCCTTTCGTCCCATTAAAGGCAATTTATTATCCGAATGCACTTCGCATAAATTGCTCACACAGCTTTGCTAGCTTCGATACCTCCTCCAACCCAAGCCATGAATATGCAATGTAAACTTTGAAAAAGGAAACATGTTCAATTCTACTTCGCAAACGACATTCACTCAAAGCGCACAGAAACCACCCACAATAATGATAAGACGAGGCAGAATCACCTTTTAAGGGATTCCACAGTAGGGGAGCATAATTTATGGTTATTTACTGTACCTACCCGCACTCGCATGTACTATAAAATTCACCCCACAGTATCCTGCGACACATATCCGTTAGCATCTCAGCACTCCCTCTCTGTATCGGCTTAATGGCAGCCCATTAGGTAATTTGGCAGCAATATTGGGATTCCTGCAGATACACAGTGTCGATAAATGATAATTTGGAGAGTTGAATTTTCATGATGTCTTCGACGAGATATCGCTTAAATTTAATAGACTTGGCACTGAGATTGTCTATATCTATGATAAAAATATTACTCTGGCCTTGTTTTGGGATTAGTGTGGTTTGGGGGTGTTATTTGTTTGTTTAGTGTACTTAAAATTTGTTTTTATTTTGATGGCGGAGGGGAAATAGCGCTTTAACACGTGAAAGAGATTAGTAAATCTTTTGTGTACCTAGAAAGAAGCACGTGCCCAGGGGTATATACGATAATTACGACTAAATGCGAGGAAATATTTATCTGCTGAGGAAGCGATTAGGGATGTCATGACTGTCGTTGGGAGGAAAGTTAATACAGGTTAAGCAAGGCTTATGGTTGCAAATAGCTTGAAATGTAAAAAAGTGGAGGGGACATTTGAAGGCGTTCAATTTTAAATAAGTCTTAAAGCATTTATGCGAAAAATTGGTCCGACGTTACCTACTTGGTGAAAACGTATCTCAAATTTGTTACACGGATTCGTTGTCTTTTATTATGGACTTGACAATTTCTTTTATATACAAAATGCGAACTACAAAAGAAATGTATTGGCTTGAATTAATATCAAAACATTTATGAATTCGACTTCGTTCATAAACCCACTACGGAAAGGTATGCAGCGGTCGATACGTTGAACCTATTTTTCGATGACTCGGTTGCACATTTCGACCCATACGGCCGCTATTTTTTGTTCAATATTGGCTCTGAGCTCCTCTAACGTCACCGGCTTGTTGGCATAGACCAATGATTTAATGTAGCGACATAAAAAGATGTCTAGAGGCGTTAAATCACACGATCGCGGCGCCCAATAGACGGTCCGTTTCTCGAGACAACACGTATACCCAACTGAGACTTTAATAACTCGATTGTGGTACCCACTGTGTAGCTTGTGGCACCGTCTCGTTGGAACCACATATCACTGATGTCCAATTCATGCAATTGTTCAAAGAAATAACGTTTCAACATGGCTCCGTAGCGAATACCATTTACCGCAACGTGAAGATCATTTTCATCGACGAAAAAAAATGGCCCATGACTCCACCGGCATGAAAACCGCACCAATCAGTGACTTTTTGCGGATGAAGTGCTGTTTCATGAAGCACATGAGGGTTCTCACCTGTTCAGTAAGGCATATTTGGCTTATTGAAACCAAAAATGCGCTTTCTCTTCATTTTCTTCCATCATCATTCCATCATTCGCCAAGATTATCTCGAGAACCAAAGATGCTACGGGCTACAGTCCGCTTGGGCGAACTGTTGGATACCCTATTCTTATTCCTATCCCTCATAAGTGGGCGTGACAAAAGTCTAAGTATTGTTGAATTGTTAAGAACGCTTTACATGTTTTGTTATATAACATTTAAAGGATTTTATTAAAAAAAACGCTCCCTAGCTCAAACTTGGGTGTTTTAATAAAACTGTTTTATTTAATTGTGGGCGTGTCAGTAGGCGGATTTAAAAAAAATTAACACATGAGCATAAAGGGCCCCTAGAGAGTATATATTATAAATTTCAGCTCCCTAGCTCAAACTTTGGATTTTCAAAAAAAATGTTTTATTTATTTGTGGGCGTGTCAGTGGGCGGATTTTGAAAACATTTTATCCCGAGCAGTTCTAGGAGTCATAGATCATATATAAAAAATTTCAGCTTTCTAGCTCAAAATTCGATTTTTTCCAAAATTTTGTTTTTTTGAGTTTGTGGGCGTGTGTCTGTGGGCGGATTTCAAAAATTCGTAAACTTGATTATTTCGGGACCCTAGAGAGTATATGGTTAAAATTTCAGCTCTCTAGGTCCAGTTTAAATGCCTAATTTTTGCCGACGGACGGACGGACGGACGGACATGGCTAGATCGACATTACTATCGATGCTGATCATAAATATAGTAACTTTTAGGGGTCTACGGGCAATATTAAGGTATGTTACAAACTATGCGTCAAAATTAATATACCCCTAGAATAGGGTATAAAGAGGCCCCCCAAGCGCGGCCACCTCTAAAAAAAGATGTACCCAGGGGCGGAGGTGGTGGCTGGGTAAGAAAAACTGGTAGAGGTGGAGACAGAGGCAGAGGAAGAGGAGGAAGAATAGGAAGAGGAGGAGGAAGAGGATTAGGAGGAAGAGGATTAGGAGGAAGAGGAGGTGGAAGAGGTTGACGAGGCAGGGGGGGGGGGGGTGCCGTCTCCTGCCAGAACTTGAACTTCTTTTACGGATAATAATAATCATAATAATAATAATAATAAAAAAATAATAATAATTAATTAAAAAATAAATATTGTTTTTTATTTCTTCCCACTGGGAAGTTAGTCGTGTGGACCTTGCGGGTCGCACCCAGACCACTTTTTTAACTTCCCAGTGGAAGTTCTTGTAATGGGCCCGATTTTGTGAATAGCGGATTTTGACACATCTCCACGTTTCAAGGTCACCAGAATCCAAATCCAACGTTTTTATAGAGATGTCTGTCCATGCGTATGTACGTATGTGCGTATGTACGTATGTGCGTTCAGAATTATCTTTCGCCACGATTATCTGGAGAATCAAAGATGATATTGACATGGGACCGGGTTTATTCGAAGCGTAATCACGTAACTCAGAACTGATTAAGTTTCCAGCGAAATCGGTCGAGCCGTTTTTTGTTAGTAAATACATAACTAAAATACTTTGCCTTTATTGGTATTTGTCATTGAGCAATTCATTATTACATTGTGCTCCGTTATTTCGCATACATGTAAATTTACAGGTCACCGTATTCATAACAGTGGTTGCATTAATATATATCACACTTCGCTGTTATTAACTACATTTAATTTCCATGAAAAATATTAAAGATCGTTTTTTAATATTAAATAATTCTTAACCATATCTTATGGTAACCATTCAAAATTTCCCAGTAATCGCATAAATCATATTGATCCCACTGGGAAGTTAGTCGTGTGGACCTTGCGGGTCGCACCAAGACCACTTTTTTAACTTCCCAGTGGAAGTTCTTGTAATTAGCCCGATTTTGTGAATAGCGGATTTTGACACATCTCCACGTTTCAAGGTCACCAGAATCCAAATCCAACGTTTTTACAGAGATGTCTGTACATGGGTATGTACGTATGTGCGTTCGGAATTATCTTTCGCCACGATTATCTGGAGAATCAAAGATGATATTGACATGGGACCGGGTTTATTCGAAGCGTAATCACGTAACTCAGAACTGATTAAGTTTCCAGCGAAATCGGTCGAGCCGTTTTTTGTTAGTAAATACATAACTAAAATACTTTGCCTTTATTGGTATTTGTCATTGAGCAATTCATTATTACATTGTGCTCCGTTATTTCGCATACATGTAAATTTACAGGTCACCGTATTCATAACAGTGGTTGCATTAATATATATCACACTTCGCTGTTATTAACTACATTTAATTTCCATGAAAAATATTAAAGATCGTTTTTTAATATTAAATAATTCTTAACCATATCTTATGGTAACCATTCAAAATTTCCCAGTAATCGCATAAATCATATTGATCCCACTGGGAAGTTAGTCGTGTGGACCTTGCGGGTCGCACCAAGACCACTTTTTTTTATAATGTATGTATTGGGTTTTTTAGTACCCTTATGTTGTAATAGCTACAGAGCACGGCGTTAAGGAAATTAGGATTAGAAGAAAAGGAGAGATGCCGATGCACGTTGCTTTTAAAAGTTTGTAGGTTATAATGTGAAGGAAAAATATAGCGTAGAAAAGTATTCCACATTCGTGTTGTACGACGGTTGAGGACAAATGCTTTGAACTTCACTATACGTTCGAATACCGACTTAAGAATGAACTAATGCGCACTGCTTGCACAGCGGGTATTACTTTGAAATGTTCTAGGGGTGGAATGCAAATGGCTATTTCGTTTGAGCACTAATGTTACAAATAATGATAAAATAACGAAATACAGGAGAAAATACGACGATGACTAAGAGAGTCAAGCGATCTCGAGATGTCTCGGTGGCCAATACGTTTTATTGCGCGCTTTTGGATCCTGTCAAATAGCCCGAAATAAGATATTGGTGCACCAGACCCGATATGAGCATTGTACTAAATTTTCGGGCAGATAAATGCTTTATAAATTGTAGCTAGATCAGAAGTGGTGAAATATTTCTTACATCGCTTAAGTAAGCCTAGACATTTCGCAGCGTTCTTGGCGACATTAAAAATGTGTACATTCCAATGGAGGTTGTCATTAACACACATACCGAGAGTGCAGTCTTTCGCTTTCAGCGATGCAAGGACCATTCATGGATAACGGCAGTGTGTTTGGGTTTTGTTTTATTGACAGATGACAGCATTGCGTTTTAGAAGCATCAATTTCCATTCTATTGGTTGTACCCCACTGAGTTATAACATACATTGCCGTTCCAGTTCCACACCTGAAGAAGAGGGGCGTGACCCAAGAAACGAATATGAGAAGCTGAGGGCACTTTCATGAGCGAAACAGACAGGAGATCAATTATAAAAATGAGAACGAGAGTCGGGGACAGAACGGAGCCTTGCGGAACACCAGCATTTAATTGGTGAGTTGCAGACTTGAAACCGTTCAAAACAACTTGAACTCAACGGTCCGAAAGGTAATTTCTAATCCTTTGAAGAAGAGTATCATCGATTCCAAATTCATGCATTTTCAACTAGAGAACTTGATGACTATCTCTGTCAAATGATTTTGTAATATCAGCCGCAAAGATCTTACTTTCACCACCTTGCTGACGAAAACCGTACTGCCGGTCATTGAGAAGTTTTTGGGATTCAAGATATTTCATAAGCTGACGGATGGTCAGCGTTTCCATGACCTTAGAAAGAAGGGACGTAAGTGCAATTGGTCGGTAGGAGGAGGGAGAATAAGATTCGCCTTTTTCTGGTACAGGCTGGACAAATGCTGTTTTCCATCTTCCCGGAAGGAGCCCTGAAGAATAGCACAGATAGAAAATCTTACACAGTGGTTTTGCCAGCGTAGAAGAACTCCTCTTCAGAACGATAGGGGAAATACCATCTGGACCAGCGGATTTGTGTATATCAACATCATTCCATAACCAGTAAAATCATGTTTGTTATCATATCAGCAGCAGCTTAAACGTCGTAGTCGAGGAAGCAAAGCGAATAGTTAAAACTCTTAAAAAAACCGTTTAGTTTTTCCCAATTGGCTTTCTCACATTGCCATACCTTTAAGGAGTTTGTTCTTTACTATACGACCTGATTCAACTTTAACTTTGTTTCCAGAGTACAAGAAATTCGCTGATATGACACAATATTGTGACGAACCTAGAGGCGGTAATACGTTTATAGCGTGTTTTCCCGGGTGAGAGGTAGGAAACAAGTCCAGTGTGTTATTGGTTTGACTGCTTATGTCCGGTATTCGTGTTAGCTCACTTACACCCTAAGTCAGATTTTTTACTTCAGCGAAAACCTCAACATACCTTCCTTCGGGTGTTGTTTGTGTATATTGAAATCACCCGCAATGACGATTTCAGTACGAGGATGAAGGGGCAGAATTCTTGTCTGTCCAAATCGGGGCTTGCGCAAATAAAACAGTAGTGGATTAATTGCCTACGGACATAAAATTTGAACCTGGGTTTCCATAAGTGCCAAAACTGCTGGTTTGTTGTGGAAAGCATGGGCGTATAATGAAAAAAAAAATGTTTCCTCAAGCCACGAATGTTATTAACATTCACCACAAAATTCCTACACATTATAAAATACAAACATAAATGAAAAAAGCAACTCCGACGCTAACTAAGCGAAAGCCGTGAATTGAAGATCTGCGTTAGATATCCAAAACATCAAGCTGTTAAGCAACACACTAACCGGCACGTTCCATTTTGGCAATCCTCTTTCCAGGTCAAGACTCATATAGCATTTATTGTCGGAGAGCTATATGGAGATGGTCGACCTCGGGCTCCCGGGAACCACCTCTCTCTCAACACGCATGAAAATACGATTTAGCGCTCCCGGCTAGAGGCTTTAAAGAATTGGCAAATATGCGTGGTCTTGTCACCTAGAACAAAACTAAGTACACATGTGTGCAAGTACACAAGCATCTCTCCACCAATTAGGGCAACATTTTACTGTTGATAACAGCAATTTGACATTGTTAACGAGTTCACTTGTGAGACTTGGCAAAACTGCCAACGCGAAAGCTCCATAAAAAACATATATATATATATAACAGGATACCCTATTCTTATTCCTATCCCTGATAAGTGGGCGTGACAAAAGTCTGAGTATGGTTGAATTGTTAAGAACGCTCTACATATTTTGTTATATAACATTTAAAGGATTTTATCAAAAAAAAGGAAGCTTTTGTAAAAAACCCTCCCTAGCTCAAACTTTGGTTTTTCAATCAAATTATTTTATTTAATTGTGGGCGTGTCAGTAGGCGGATTTTAAAAAAATTAACACATGAGCATAAAGGGCTCCTAGAAAGTACTCGTATATATTATAAATTTCAGCTCCCTAGCTCAAACTTAAAATTTTTAAAAAAAGTTTTTTTTTTTTAAATTGTGGGCGTGTCAGTAGGCGGATTTTGAAAATTTTTACATATGGGCTTAAAGGGCCCCTAGAGAGTATATATTATAAATTTAAAATTTTGGTTTTTCAATAAAATTGTTTTATTTAACAGTGGGCGGATTTTGAAAATTTTATTTCCCGAGCAGTTTTAGGAGTCATAGTTCATAGATCATATATAAAAAATTTCAGCTTTCTAGCTCAAAACTCGATTTTTTCGAAAAATTAGTTTTTTTTTGAGTTTGTGGGCCTGTTGCCGGATTTCAAAAATTCGTAAACTTGATTATTTCTGGACCCTAGAGAGTTTAAAGGCCTAATTTTTGCCGACAGACGGACGGACGGACGGACGGACATGGCTAGATCGACATTACTATCGATGCTGATCATAAATATAGTAACTTTAAGGGGTATACGGGCAATATTAAGGTATGTTACAAACTATGCGTCAAAATTTATATATACCCTTAGAATAGGGTATAAACATATTCGCAAGTTTTGATTTACTTTTATCGCGATAAGAAGGAAAGGAGAGCAGATACTGGACTCTTTCGAGAGAAAAATTCTTCAATGGATAATTGGTCCTGTCTGCGAATGGAAGCGAATATAAATTGTACAATAAGCCAAAACATGTCAACCACATTATTGGATGAAACACATCGAGCAAATGGAAAACAATGCTCCAGTCAAAATGTTTTTCGATTCGCCGATTACCAGTTCGAGACGACAAGGCAACCTTCTTTTCAAAGACTTAGCCTTTGCGGATGTTTTAGAGTGATTGGTCTGGATAGCAGCAAGCAACGTACCCAGGAATCGTAGAGGACTTAAGGCTGGAGTAGCTTAGGCAGGTCGGAAGCACTTTTAATCGGAGCTCCCAAATTTTGCCTTAAAAACGCTTTAAAAACTAACTAACGTCCTATTTGTATCAAATTACAATCTATGGAGGGGCGAATCCCGCACACCCTAGCTTACTTTACAGTTTTTCAATGACTTCCCACGGTCACCACCTTGTCACATTTTCATTCACAGCGAGTTGATAGAGAACTCCCCGCCTCTTCAACCATAACTGATACCGTATCTTATTAGAACTACCGCATCGCTATAAAAACCAAACTCTATTGGGCCATAAACTATTTCGAACCATAATCGAAAGAACATTTCGATCAAACTGGCATTCGTCCATCGCAATACGCACGTCGGCTGCTTGCGGGATTCCATTGTCTTCAAGGAACTCCATGACCCCGTGTACACTTGTCGCGCCGCTGAAGGGGCAATAAAAGTACAACAAAAGTGCCCTGTTTGCCTATTATCAACATGAGATCGTCATCAGCCAGCATAGTAATGATTATAATTTTGTTATCTATGGCCGCATCTCAATTCGAATATGTTGGCTGCTGCTGCTGCTGCCGCCTGGTGCACTCCTTTCGGCGGCATTCCATCCTGCAACAATGGGAATAGTAATCTTAATGCATTTTGTTTGTTGGTGCACACTATCGGTGTTTGGATGTGTACAATCTGATCATGGATCGTTAAATGGAATTTCTTTTTTCGAAGATGGAGCGACAAGGAAAGAAATGCTTTCCCTGGTTATCCTACGGTTTTTATTTGTTTTGGGTGGCTTGAAGCTGCGTATACATTTAATATCACTCACTTTGACAGATTTTATTGGGGATTATGGATTATAGGAGGTAATTTTATTATTGTGTGAGGAATTAATGAACAAGAAGAGAGTTGAGAGTTGAGGGGGACTTGAATAGCAAACAAAGTATAATAGGGCTCCAAGCTCGAATACTGGCGTTTGCATCTCTGACATTTAATGCCAAGTTCTCCGTTATGCTTATGTTTATCTATTTATTTATTTTTTTATGTAAGCCCGTTTTCACACGAAACAACTTCGAAGGAATTATGGCTAAATAACCTAACATCAGTGTTCCCTAAGTTGGTTTTTGGTGTACAAATTTATTTTTTACAATGCCACGCGACATAGCGTGCGCGGCGAAATTCATTCGAGTTCAGTAGTTAAATAAGCTGAATAAAGGGCTGAACCAGAGACGTTAGGTCGTCCCATTCCAGTGCATAAGTGCATGGGATAACCATTCCTTCAACATGTATAAACAAATAGTTTTCATCTAGTTAGTCAAAAGAATATCAATTCGCACTATTCTTCTCAGTTGACACAAAAAGGTTTTTGAAGATTTCGTGAATTTTGTATAAATTTTTATTTTTTTTCTGCAAGTTTCTAGAAAGAGAGATTGTGCAGAGCTTGCTATAATTGAAACTAAAGTAATGTAGGCGTAAATTTAAAAATAAATGGGTGTCATCGAGCAGTTGTTTTCCAATGTTACCCGTTTTCTTTTTTCTCTCAGAATATGTATCACCTAAATTTATATTTGAAATTTTCCTTGAAATTAAATTATAACCTTATCGTTATTCGTAATTATCTGAAGTATATAATTTTGAATTTGCTTATTTTGTTTGGTGAATATGGTGATACTAGGAACAGTTGATGACTCTTGCAAATTCTGCAATCGTCATATTTCAAGTGGAATACTCGATAGCAATAAACTCTGATTCGATTTTCTTTTAAAGTAGGTATAAAACATTCAACTAAAAAAGTAGTACCAACAGAAAGTGCGTTATATGTTGAATAAAATGAATGGAAACTCATTGGGATTATTCAATTTATTCAGTGTTTATTTAAGGTTATACAAAAAAGAGTCGTTTTCCAGTTGTGTTAATTAAAAAATCATAAAATGAAAAAAAAAAAATGTAATCCAATAACAAAGAAAACATTTAAAAAAAGGTCAATATCTGGTATTGCCTCCTCTTGCTTGGATAACTGCCAGAATCCTTACATTCATCGACCTCACGAGCCTGACGATGAAATCTTGAGGAACAGCATTCCACTCCTCTTCAAGTGCAATTTGCAGCTCTGGAAGCCTTGTTGGAGCAAATATCCAGGCTCGAACCCGACATTTCAGTTCATCCCATAAATTTTCTATCGGATTCAAGTTCGGGCTTCGAGGTGGCCACTCCATCGTATGAATGCCGACGTCCCGTAGATACTGGGTCACCACATGTGCAGCGTGAGGCCGTGCCTTATCTTGCATTAACAGCATATCCTGCCCGATATATCCTGCGAAAGGTAACACATGGTCTGCTAGGATTTCAGAAATGTAGAAATGAGAAGTTCGATGAAAACTAAAGCGGTATGTGCGGTTAAGGAGATTCCGCCCCAGACCATTACAGATCCTCCTCCATAAGCAACAGTTCCCTCGATGCAACATTGAGAATATCGTTCACCAACGCGACGATATACTCTCTGACGTCGATCACATACATGTAGACTCATCAGTAAAGAGTACATTACCCCACTGCTCCAACGTCCAATCCCGATGCTCTCGAGCAAATTCAATGCGTGGGCTACGGTTAATGCTGGGCCTGTTGCAGTTTTCTTTGGAGTCAGGTTCTGTTCAAAAAGTCCCCTTCTGACGGTATCTTACTTACTTACTTAGGGTGGCGCTACAGTCCGGGGTGGACCTGGGCCTCAACCAACAAGCGTCTCCAGCCAGCACGATCTTTGGCCAGCTGTCTCCAGTTTCGCACGCTAAGTTGGTTAAGGTCCCCTTCCACTTGCGTGCGCCACCTGAGTCGCGGTCTTCCTCTACTGCGCCGTCCCTCGAGTGTGGATTCGAAGATCTTCCGGGCCGGAGCATTCACGTCCATTCGCTCTACATGACACAGCCACCTCAGTCGTTGGACCTTCACTCTTCTGGCTAAGTCGATGTCGCTGTACAGCCCGTACAGTTCGTCGTTGAATCTCCTCCTCTATTCACCATCTATGCAGACGGGACCAAAAATTACCCGAAGAATTTTCCCCTCAAAACGACCAAGAGTGACCTCATCCGCTTTTGTTAGAGTACATGCCTCTGCACCATAGAGAAGGACTGGGATTATTAAGGTCTTATAAAGGGTCACTTTAGTTGTTCGAGAGAGGGCTTTGTTACTCAATTGCTTTCTTAGCCCAAAGAAACAGCGATTGGCAAGAGTTATTCTTCGTTTAATCTCAGTACTGGTGTCATTGCATGAGTTCATTGCGGTGCCTAGGTAGACAAAGTCCTGAACCACCTCAAAGTTATATCTGTCTAT
Source organism: Portevinia maculata (assembly GCA_949715645.1). Classification (NCBI taxonomy): domain Eukaryota; kingdom Metazoa; phylum Arthropoda; class Insecta; order Diptera; family Syrphidae; genus Portevinia; species Portevinia maculata. The sequence goes on from OX454525.1 coordinate 143,084,576, forward strand.
AGTAACATTCTGTCCGAGACGTCGGTGTTGGGTGTCCTTTCTTGATGACAGCATATACTTTGTCTTGCCATTATTGATCGCCAAACCCATCTTCGCCGCCTCCATCTCAATACTCACGAACGCGCCAGTGACATCCCGCTGTGTTCTGCCGATTATGTCGATGTCGTCGGCGTAGGCGAGTAGATGGACGGACTTTTGGAAGATTGTGTCTCGGTGAGTTCTTTACCGACCTTAATGGAGCAGCGTGCATTCTCCATCGTCATCCTGCACAAACGGACGAGTTTGGCAGGGATGCCAAAACTAGACATTGCTCTGTATAGCTCGGTGCAGGGAAATAACTTCACGGGCAATAACTTCACCTCGAGTGGGCAATAACTTCAATTTTTTTTGTGAACTTAATGCCCACTGATGGTGAGCAATAACTACACTTTTTAGTGGGAAATAAATTCTCTTAACATTTTATGATAATTCAAGAAACGTACCTCGCACCTACCCCAAATCAAACCGTGACCCCAAGCAGGGTGGTTGCGGGGGGCAGCATGCCCCCCATAGGTATTGAACTGTTTATGGAATCTACTTGCGATTTCGCAACTAATCCCATAAACAGTGCAATGCATATGGGGGGCATGCTGCCAACCCGCAACCCGTCATCGGCTGACGCCTTGAATAGCTCAGCGGTTAGGCCATCCGCTCCAGTGGCTTTGTTGGACTTAAGCTTAGATATGGCTATCTTTACTTCATCCAGGTCAGGTGGACGGAATTGGTGGTCTTCATCGTCCAGGTTGAGTGGTGCATTCTGCCTGACAGCGGGATTTAGTCCGTCATCGCCGTTAAACATTCTGCAGAAGTAGTTCTTCCATATCCTCAGCATCGACTGCGATTCTACTATGATGTTCCCTTGTTCGTCCCTGCAGGCTTCGGTTCGGGATCTGTAGCCTTGGCAGGTTCTTTTTACCCTTTGGTAAAACTTCCGAACCTCATTCCTGCTGTAACATCTCTCTATTTCCTCGATCGCGCGCTTCTCGTCTGACGGTATCTGAACTTATGAAAACATCCCCCAGGCTTTGTTGGACTTGAACTGCATTTAGGGGGCGATTTCGCAGAACAGTAAGTTCAATAAATCGATCATCTGCTTCTGATGTAGCCCTAGGTCTGTCCGTATCTGGACGTCGATCGAATGCCCCAGTCTCTAGGTATCTTCTGTAAACTCGTTGCACCGAAGATGTCCTAATTTAAAGTCTTCGAGCGACCTCACGTTGCGCGACGCCTGCTTGAAGTAGTGGTACAGCTTGAGCTGCTTCCTGAGGTGTCGGATCCATTATTAATAAACAACGTAAAAAAAAAACGCAAAAATACACGCGGCTATGCAAACACTGGAATAAATCTAAAAATTGAACGTAGCGGGTGGCCCGGTTTATTTGCTGTTGAGTGTAGTTGCATGGCATTAACAGGCCCATAAAGGGCCCAGAACCTAGCTTCTCCAACCACTTTCATGCGAAGTGGAGGGCACCACCAACCACTTTCATGCGAAGTGAAGGGACCTTCAGTTTTACGCCGAATCCGAACGGCAAATTTGAGAAGCTTTTTCATGACAATTTGATACTCTTGGATGTTTGTCAGACGTTCGCAAGAGGTGGGGCAGTGGAAAAAACTCTACACTTGGCCCCGGCGGGAATTGAATATAGTTAGTCAAAAGAATATAAAATATTCTCCTCAGTTGACATAAAAAGGTTTTTGAAGATTTCGTGAATTTTGTTTTAATTTTTAGTTTTTTTTTTCTACAAGTTTCTAGAAAGAGAGATTGTGCAGAGCTTGCTATAAATGAAACTAAAATAATGTATTCGTAAATTTAAAAAAAAAATTGTTAAACCTGGATCTTATCGAGCAGTTGTTTTTCAATGTTACCCGTTTTCTTTTTTCTCTCAGAATATCACCTAAATTTATATTTGAAATTTTCCTTGAAATTAAATTAACCTTACTTATTCGTAATTATCTGAAGTGTACCCTTTTGAATTTGCTTATTTTATTAATTCAAACTAGCTTTATCTGCACTGCTTTTCGAAACATATTGAACTCACTCCAGGTATCAGAAATGTGCGCGCGTCAACCCTCTTTTTGGCGAGTCTCATCAATATCCTCAACTGGGTACATATGACTATTATATTCGTATGTATGACTTCGCAGGTTTGGTGAATATGGTGATACTAGGAACAGTTGATGACTCTTGCAAATTCTGGCAATCGTCATATTTCAATTGGAAGCACAGTGGTGAACAGGTGGTTTGGTTCATGTTAAGGTGAGTCGGTTTGAATGTGCCCTTCGCTAATTTTAAAAACACTTACAAGTTAATTTTTTTCAGAGTTTGCGTTTGAATTGCAAAGTCGAAACTAAATAATACAAATCTGATACCAATGTGAGTTGTTGTGTTCGTTCAATTTGTTCAATTAATGATTGGTGTATTATGTTTCAAAAAATAAAGTCCTGGTTTGAAGGAGAATTTCTTCAGTCTTTTGGTTGATTAGTCTGGACTCGATTCGAGGATTTGGAAGCGATATCGATTTTGGTTCAACAGGTTTTCTCTTTTGCAATTTGAATAGTTTTGTCGCACCTAGCGGCAACACTGGAGGTCGCAGAATTGATGCATTAGCATTCGAATGGTTAAAAAAAAGTTGGAAACAAAAATATTCCACTGTCTGGACCACAAATTCAAGTTGGATGTAGCATAAGTCCAAAGGTTAATTGGAAAAATGTCAAAGAACTCAGCTGTGGTAATTTAACAAGAAGCATTGGAGGGTTAGTACACATTTGACACCGGGACACATTTGAGTTTAGACGATTTATTTTGAAGACGGCCTAAGAGCCAACAAATTGACATGCCGAAATAACAGTAATTTGATTCAAAGAAACGTCACGAACTTTGGCAGTGAACTTGAAATCGCGGTAGGTACATTAGTGTTTTGTGAAATAAATTATACTGCTTTTCGATTGAATAAACAGATATGTTAGCGCTTCTCTTACATGTCAATAAAATAAAAGTGAGTTATGTGAAAAGAAAACAATAAAAATGAAAGAGAAGAAATAAGTTAGTAATACCATTTTGGGCACATTTGACTTTTGCCAATGGGGTTCATTTCACATTTGTCAAATATTGAATGCCTGTGGAAATCGTTTGCCACCAGCATATGTTTCCCCATGCAAACGCTGAAAGATTTTCGAACTAGTGCTATAGAAGATTTACTATTAATTTTAAATACAAAATCTGAATCGAATTGCGTCTTACCAATTGTACCAAGGAACGTCCGATTCTAATTCTTCTCGACAACCATGTTTTTTTTCTACTAAAATAAATTTTAATTTTAATTTTTTTTTCTGAAGCGTTTTTATAATAAAATGCTTTGAAGAGAAGCATAACTCAGTATTTTTCAAATCAATCAACGGCCAATTTGAGCTAACGAGGTTAATACTTTTTTGAATATAAATAAAAACACATGACTAAAAGAAAGCGCTCGACTTAAGATGAGATAATCATTCTTGTCAAATATGCCTCTCAGAAAAGTCAAACACGTTTAAATAAAGAATCAAGCAATTTTTATAAATCAATAACTTTTTAGGAGTTTGATCTCGAATATTCAATGGAAAAAAAACACTAACAAATTTTAAAATTTATCAATAATATTTTGAAACACAGATCTTTGAAAATTAAATGACAAATTACCCTTTGCCTTTACCCTGAGTATTGTCTTTCAAATTGGGTCATCCAAAAAGTCTGATGGTATATTAAACTATTATAACTGCACGTTCGCCGATTTGTAGCGATTACGACTCGAAAAGATAATGTCACAAAACCTGCCATTGGAAATAGCAAAGCCAACAAGGGTTGCCATAACGAGCCGACCCGTGAAGAATCTCTACCTGAGACAGTGCAGAATTAGCGCTCTGGCATCCGCGAATGATTGGTTTTTAGGACGTTGTTCGGTCTTCCTTGCCTCTACGAGCCCAGGGGTAGGGAGTTGATGATCCTCTTGGCTGGAGCATTATTGTCCATTTGCTCGATGTGGTCGAACCGAAGTAGTCGTAACATATTGTTACAGCCTATAGACTTCGCGGTTGTATCTTTTCCTCCATTCGCCCTCCTCCCACACATTACCAAACATCTTGAATTTGCGTCCTCGATTAGAGGATGCATGCACTTCCAGGGTTAACTACCTCGAAGTTATTGCTATAAACAGAAACGATGTGTCCTAGGCGGTCGACGGATGTTTGTTGATGGCAAATACCTGGTTTTATCCTCATTAACCTTAAAAGCAACTAATTTCGTCTGCTCTTCAATTACCGTAAAAGCTTCTAACATGATATAGCTTACTTCCTGATACCCCAGTACCTGGGCGGATCTATTGAAGCTGGTCAAGTCTGGGGTTTTGGAATGTTTGAGGAAGTGGACAAACTGCAACGCAATTTTTAAAAAGGATTTTGAAATTATCACCAAGTAGGTAGGTACTCCTAACTACGCCTTGTCGCTAGAGACCGGAGCCGAGGATGGTCATTTCTATTCACTAGACTTACTCGTACATCTAAGGTATGTCAAGAAAATATTATTCAAATACTTTGAAACTAGGTTACCACACCAACTTACCAAAATCATATTGGAAAAACAACTTTTTTGGGTGAAAGAAATAAATAACATTGGAAATCGGTTTGGTTTACACTGGGATCAGAACATGCCGATGGAAATGGACTGGAACATAAAGAACCGGCAGCTTCTGGATCGACTCAAGGCAGATAGCCGACAAAAAACAGAACGGAGAGCGAGGGAAAGCAGCACAAGGATTTTCAAGTTCCTGGATTACTCGAAAGGACAACAATATCTTATCGATGATATCGATATCAATAAAATTTCGTGGATTTTTAAAGCCAGATGCGATTTGATCCTTCTTAATGCGAGGGGATTTGGAGGCAGCGTTTCAACGATATGTTCCATGTGTAATTTGAGAGAAGAAGAAAATATCCATCACTTCATAGGCATATGCCCCGTACTAAGGGAGTTTAGAGTGAGATACTTTGAAAAGGTAACTCTGAGTGAAGCTGAACTCATTAATGTACTAAATGGAGGAAGCACGATGATTGGAACAGACTGGAAAACAACTTGTAGCTGAATTCAATTAGTTCTAACTTAATTTCATTGTGTATTTTTTTTCCTTTACTTAATTGTTCTTAAATCAAATTCCGAAACAAGTATTATTTCAATTTGTAAATTACCCGACAGACGACTGTTTATGTCATTGTCGAAAGTTTTTACTTTTCAACAAAAACTTAACACTTTAATCTGAAAACAATGCATAGATATAAAAAGTTGAAAATAAAGAACATTTTACTACTTACTACTACTACTATTGAAGTTGGTGCCTTCCGTTGACGCCTGCACTGTTCCATTTTGTCGGAAAATTCGGAAAGCTGGTTCCAACCTGCACATGATACCACGGGTTTTCAAGTGTCACGCGACGAAGCTGGACCAGTTTTGCCGGGATCCTATAGTAGAGCTTCTGACGATGAATGCTATCATATGCGGCTTTAAAGTGGATTAAAAGATGACGAGCCTTGATTCGAAATTCGTTGGTCGTTTCCAGGATTTGCCTCAGTGTGAAAATTTGGTATACTGTCCATTTGGCCACGCTGATATGTGTTGTACCGGTTAGTGTATTGCAGAAGAGCTTGAGACGTTCACACAGTTCTTTGGATAGGATCTTATATGCGAAATTAAGTAAGGATATGCCTCGATAGTTCTGGCAAGGCAAAGGTTATAGGTGCAATCTTAACTGAGAAAACAAATAAACATAATAATCCAACACAGTTTTTTTTTTTTGCCTAGTGAAAAACGACATTTGGCAAATTTAGCTGGAAAAAGAACGCGAATAGGAGCGTCATTGTCGCTCTTCGCCGGAAACCTGCCTTCAAAAGACAAATGTTCCTATCCCCTTGTTATCAATGCAATAGATGTTTCTTATTTATAATGGACTGTTTTTTATGTTGGTTCATATATCTATTGTTATGTCATTTAAAAAAAAATCTATAACTGATTATCAGTAATTTTTAAATGAATCACAAGACATACAAACTCAAAAATCAAAAATGAACTTCATCTTTAATGAAAATTGGCCTAAAGTTAAATTAAAAACAAGTATGTACCCAACACCGCACCTCCATCGGCATCCCCAATACCTATATCTCCCAATTGAATTTTCACTTTTCAACTTTAAATATTGGAAGAATCGAAAAACAGGCAGCACATAAACATTTCATTTTATTATGATAGCATTCTTCTCGATCCCGTGCCTGACCCGCATAATAAATCATAAACAAATATATATGATACACAGAAGAATTTAAACACGTCCTGAAATTTAATTTCTTTAAAGACCACCAATGATCCAAGTCCTTTGTGTTGAATTTTCAAGGGTCAAATGGATAAGATCTTTGAAAGGAAATACAAAAAAAAAAAACACGTATTGGGAGGCAGAAAAAAGATATTAACACCAAATGTAGCCTATTTGATTACATTCAATCATAAATAATGTTATCTCTATCAATCTGACAGTTCATTTTGTTAATTAACTTGTGACAAGCAGATGATTGTTGTTTATGTTGATATTAGGTCCCTTTGCTGCATTCGCATTAGCGTATTCGTAACAATTTTCCAAATAGGTTCTGTAATTAGCAGAGTAACCACAAATCATGGTTTTAACAATTTTTATTTGAGGGAGAGATATTCACAGTGACAGGTGTCATTGCCATTCCTTTAAATACTTTGCATTACTTTATCTAAAGAAGTGACAGGATTTTGAAAACGTCACTACTATAAAATAAAATGGCGTAACTCATATTTAATTTTTACAAAATAAACACACAGTGTATGTTACATTCCATGACTTACTTTGTAATAACCACGATCGTTTAAAAAACCTGGCAATGCCTCTCCTTTGATTTGGTTCATCTAGATACGAGATATTGGAAACTTTACTCCCTGATCAGCTGGTGCTGCATTGATTGCCTTCAAAAATAAATGGCACGTCTATTTTTTTCTGTTTTTAAATGGAAAGGAAATCCAAATCTCAGAGCAGTCAGATTTGGCAACAGTCCATTGTATTAACAGGCGGAAATCTTTTTTTTTGGCGTAGAGGTTGGAGAAACAAGGTGTTATTCGTTTCTCTCCTTTAATGGGTGGCGTATGTTTTTGTTACCATTGGGGATTCAACATGCACCGCAAGGGTCACGGCCAACACATGGCACATCCATACTTTTGCATAGATTTAACTGGCGATGTGGCACGATCGTACCATTATGGCACATTTTCTCTGAAGAGAAAAAAATGCATATAATGTGCGCACTCCTACATTGATCAAAACAAAAATGGTTTGTGGCACGCAACTATTCCAAATAGCCTGCTGGTTTTAGTTAGGTTAGGTTGAAGTGGTTATCAGCTAAAGCCAACACACTTATACCAATGTGAGGTCCACTTCTAAGATCAGCGATCGTTAAATAGGAAGGCTCCTAGATAGCGATTTCGTTAATGGGAGAGAGTAGTGCATATTCAAAGAGGGTGAAGTGTAGTCTCCTCCATTCAGCTTCGGCAGAAGTCGTTGTGAATATATGCCAAGCATTGATGCATGCTTACCTATGACATAGTGCCCGGTAATGAAACCTTCAATAGAGTTAATGTTCAAGCGAATTCAAAGACATAGATCGTTGCGCGTCCAGCTTTGGTCAGATCCCTGCCAAACTTGTCCGATTGTGCAGAATGACTATGGAGAACGCCCGCTGATCCATAAAGGTCGGAAACAATCTCACCGCGACCTTTGATGTCAAAAAAAGGATTTAGACAAGGTGATGCGCTGTCATGTGACTTCTTTAACATCATACTTGAGAAAATTGTGCGAAACTCGCAAGCCAACACTAAAGGCACAATTTTTCAAAAGTCTGTGCAACTACTTGCATATGCTGACGACATTGACATAATTGGCAGAACACAGCAAGCTGTCACTGGTGCGTTTGCAAGTATTAGCACAGAAGCGGCAAAAATGGGTTAAGTGGTGAATGCGGGCAAAACCAAGTATATACTGTCAACAAGAAGGGACACACAACATCGACGAATCGGACAGAACGTCACGATAGACAGCTACAACTTTGAGGTAGTTAGGGACTTTGTCTACCTTGGCTCCGCTATAAATTCTGAAAACGACATCACATCAGAAATCAAACGAAGAATTACACTTGCCAACCGCTGTTTCTTTGGCCTAAAAAGGCAATTGACTAGTAAGGCCTTGTCAAGAAACACTAAGGAGACTTTGTATAAGACCCTCATCATCCCAGCCCTGCTCTACGGCGCAGAAGCGTGGACATTAGCAAAAGCGGATGAAGATCTCCTTGGTCGTTTCGAACGAAAAATTCTTTGAGTGATTTTCGATCCCGTTTGCGTTGACGGGCTTTGGAGGAGGAGATTTAACACCGAACTCTACGAGCTGTACAGCGACATCGACCTGATCAAAAAAGTGCGAATCAGTTGACTAAGATGGCTAGGACATGTAGAGCGATTGGACACCAACGCTCCGGCCCGAAGAGTCTTCGATTCCAACCCGGAGGCACAACGCAGTAGAGGAAGACCTCGCCTTAGGTGGCTCGCGCAAGTGGAGGGGGATTTTAATCAACTTGGAGTGCGCAACTGGAGGCAGTTAGCCAAAGATCGTGCTAACTGGCGAGGCATATTGGTTGAGGCCCAGGTCCACCCCGGACTGTAGCGCCACCTAAGTAAGTAAGTAAGTTTTGGCAGACTGACTTAACGAAATGATTTGATGGAATTTTGCTTCGAGGCTTTATGTCATAAGAACAAATTTATTGATTTGATGTCATCCGGTCGATGGAGAAGCCAATTTATGAACCTCTGATTTCAAGCGACGTAGTACCGCGCTGCAGTGAGCGAGACACAGTGACTTTGTCAATAATAATCTTCTTCTTCCTTTACGACGAGGTTGTGATCAGGATTAGAGCGGTCATAACCCTCCCATTTTACTGCATCCCTACTGGTCCGCCTGTGAGGTTCGCCGGCTTTGTAAATAATAATAATAATAATTATAATTTGCAGATTATAAGTGAAAATACAGTACAAATGTTGAGTTGCGTGGAAAGGGCCCGATGACATGAATTCTATTAACAACATTACTAATGCTAATACGGAAAGGATCCGTTCCGCATTTACTTCGCCGTGGTCAGTTTCATAAATAAATAAATTGAGCTACTTATTTAATCGTTTGTGCGGGAAGATTTTTGCAATTTTAATTTACTTGCTGTAACAAGAATATTTGCCGCTACAAAGCGATTATCACGGTTACACTTGTAACAAAGCACAACGACAACACTGGACTGTACAGAGGGGTAGGGAAAGAACAATTATTGTGGATAGTACAGATAGCGACACCAACGAAGAAGGATACTTTGTGGTTGGTAGAAAGAACGGAACAAGTGATTGATAAAATTGGTTTGAGTGTCTATAAAGGGTTTCTAGTGTTATATTACCTTTTTTTATAAGTGAGGTGGAAAGCATCAAAAGCCGAAGTGTGGGAATTTACCGATAACTAAAACCACCTCTTCTTCGGCTCAAAAGAATAGTTTACTTAAAAAAAAATAGTTAAGATTATGAAGGCACTGTAGATCTTATAAAAAAATTATTTGAGTAAGTATTTGAAGTCATAGCAGGGTGTCCTAAAGCAAGTCCGAGCACAACTGTGGAATTATAAAGCAAACGAACCATTGCTTTCTGACGCATTACAGCATTATTTTGCAGCACATCAGAGCTTTTAATTAGCAATTTCAGTAATACATATCACGTTCAACAGTGAACGAAAAAAGTAAACGAACCAAAAATAATAACAAAATAAATAATACAGATACTTTTTTTCAATTACAGTTGAAACTCGATTATCCGGGATTCGATTAACCGGGACGCTCTATTAACCGTGATGAAAATATTTAACATAAAAAAGTCTTATATCCGTAAAAAACTCTATTATCCCTAAAAAAAAACAAAAACATTTTCTTTATCGACAATAAAGACAATTTTTTATTTAAACTCTATTATTCGTAATAAACTCTACTATCCGTAACAAGAGAACAAGACCGAACAAGTTTTTTTCACATCTAAAAACCAACGGAATTTTGTAACTGTTGCATTGCATTTAAAAGACACGCAAGAAGGAGTAACGGGATAATACATTCTTCGGGTTGCGTTTTATTTTGTTTCTTATGTTTGTATGGATTTTGTTCAGTTTTGGTTGGAAAATCTGAAGTTACGCGTCGTGATAATGGCTTCTTCTTTGTTAAGTGAAAATAAAAGATCGCGTAAAAATTTGTCAATTAAGGAAAAAGTTGATTTGATTAATGAACATTGTAAAAATAGTGTGCCTGTGAAAATGTTGGCTAAAAGATATAAAATCGGCACCCAAACAGTGTATGATATTCTAAAAAATAAAGACAAGATTTTCAAATTTTTCGCAGACAGCTTCACTATAAAAGGATTGGAGAGGCGTAAAACTCTCAAAAAAGCTGAAAATCCCAAAGTGGACGCAGCAACGTATGAATGGTTTCGACAGGAACGATTTCGAGGAGTTCCAATTTCAGGGCAAATGATAATGGAGAAAGCAACATTTTTTCATGAAAATCTTAACATATCCTCTGACTGTGTATAATCTGAAGGATGGCTGGGAAAATTCAAAAACCGCCATGGAATTCATGGATTGAAAGCGATAGAGGAAAAAAAATCTGCTGACTACGAAGCTGCTACGCTTTTTGTAGAAGAATTGTCTGTTCTCATTCAAACAGAGAATTTAAGCAATGAGCAAATTTACAATGCTGATGAAACCAGCCTTTTTTGGAAATGTTTGCCCCAAAACACTTTGGCAAGCAACGACGAGCGTTCAGTTGAAGGATATAAGCAATCGAAGGAGCGACTCACTGTACTGGTTTGTTGTAATGCTTCAGGAACTCATAAATGCAAGTTGATGGTTATTGGCAAAAGCGCTCGTCCAAGAGCTTTAAAAAATGCTGGAGAGCTTCCAGTTATTTACAAAGCCAACAAGCGGGCTTGGGTAACCCAAAAATTGTTCCTTGATTGGTTTAATAAAAACTTTGTCCCGGAAGTTAAAGAGCACCGCATCTTGACAGGAACTCCAAAATTGTATTGCTCTTGGATAATTGTCCAGCCCACCCAGACGTTAATGATTTTAAAGCCGCAAATATACTAGTGAGGTACTTTCCACCAAACTGCACTTCTCTGATCCAGCCAATGGACCAAGGCGTGATTCGAAGCCTAAAGTGCCATTATCGCAAAGAGATTATTCGAAAGCTAGTAAGCTCAGAAAACAGGATCAACTTTTTTAAGTCATTTAACATCAAGAATGCGTTATGGGGTGTTTCTATGTCCTGGAATTTCGTTACCACCGAGGTTTTGAAAAATGTTTGGCACAATTTACTCTGTCCCGAAAATGAGGAAGAAGGTAAGTTTTATCGAAATCAAAAAGTTTTGCATAGTTTTTACATCATCGACATTTCTAAACTTCCTCAGAACAAGATGCCATTGACGAGGTTTCAACAATTATGGAAGTCGCAGAGGATTTTGATGTCAATGCAATAAGAAATTGGGTGGACTCAGATGCGAATGCTTCACCATTTGCTGTTTTATCAGAGAACGAATTTATGGAGATGATAAATAACCCTCTTGACAACGAGCCGGAAGTCCTTACTGATGAATCCGATGATGTAAAAATTTCAAAAATTCCAATTGTTGATGTGATTAAGGCAAGTTCTACACTTTTGAGCTTTTTAGAAGAGTCGAATTGTCCTGGAATAGCACAACAGGATATAATGTAAGTTCACCGCATTAACGTTAATTTACTCAAAGAAAAACAACGAGTAAAATCACAACGGCAAACAACAATACAACAATTTTTTTAACTTTTTTAAAAAAGTTTTTCTTGAAGTTCCTAATAATCAATCTTGTGATTTTGTAATGTATGTACAAACAAAAATATGTACTGAATGAATTATTAAGTTTTATGAATTAATTTTATGTTTGTTTTCGTTTTTTTTTTAATAAAAATAAAAAATAAAAAATTAAAATATCAATTTCTGTTTTATTTTATTTGAGAAAAAAAAAAGTTCTATTATCCGGGATTTTCGATTATCCGTGATGGGCTCGGTCCCGACCATCCCGGTTAATCGAGTTTCAATGTATATGTTTTATTTTTGAGAAAATAAAGTACACGACTTTCCCGCCTTTAAATTGGTTTAAAAACACCATTTGATCCCTAAATAAATCATCGCGTACCTAAGCATAGAGTTGATGAAGTGGCAGGAGAACTCTGTTGTGACCGAAAAATGCTCTACACCGCAGTTTCTGCGCCCGGCGCTCACAAACGTTTCACAATGTTAGACATTATACACAATGTTTAAGGGCAACGTCTGAGATGAGGATAAATACTTCGCATGACAGCTTCAACAACAGAACTTGATTAAATAAGAAATTTGAATATCCAAGGAGGCCTTCACGCCAAGAATCATACCTCAAAAAAAAGAAAAAATTAAGCACGACTGTCTCAGTTGGTACTATAATTTTCAAAGGAAAAATCCTTTGAACCCCGTCAAAAAGGCGGTAACAATCAACGTTTCGATGAAATCGCGAAGGAGAGGTAGGCCTTTAAACTGCTCGATCACGCAAATGCAACAAAACCAGCATTTGATTGGATTCACTGACAAAATGTTTCGAAGTCGGGAACCTGCTTATAATTCTTGAGGTCAAACCAGCGAACCAGGCAGGTGGCAAGAGGTATAAAGGTAAACACGATTGTTTAAGACACTGTTACATGAATTCAAATTTTGTAAAAACATCTTTTAAGGATTTGAGTCTGAGCCAATTTGTTCCAAATAGTAGTTAACTGAATTATCGAGTTTTTTTGAAATCACCTCACCGGTTTTGAGATAACGCCGTTGTTCTAAGGTTCCGTTATTCGAGTGTTTTGCGAAAATTTGATTAGGCCGTATTGTAACATTTACTCCTTCTTCTTCTTCCTTAACGACAAGGTTATGATCAGGAATAAGAGGATCATTACCCTCCCACTTCATTGCATCCCAACTGTTCCGCCTGTGCCGTCCGATTCGACTTCAGTAAATATCGGCAGGTTCCTGGTTTGTTACATTTACTCCAAGAATTGAAAAATCCAAAAATTTATCAAATTGATTAGAGCCATTTTTAAGAAAAGTGATGTTTTTTAAAAATGATAGAAATGTTATTGTTATTCTTTTAAAGTATAATTTTTATTAGAGCGACTGCGATTGTTGACATTTCATTTAAATGACATACGTTTCTCGAATTCCAGCAGTAAACCCCAAAATAAATCCAATGGCAACTCCACTTTAAGGTTTCAGTACGAATAAAGTTGTTTATAAACAAAATAAGAAGTAACTAGTTACCATTAGACGTTGATTTATCGTAAAAGAAGACAAATTTTCGAAGGCGAATATAATATTCGCTATTGACAGGCATCTTTCCAGAAGACTAAAATTTGCAACAATTCATGTGAAAGCAAAACCCATCTGTTAGCATATAAGGGTGTTGTATATAAAAAAAGCACATATAGGACAATAAATTGCTTTTGTGATTGCCCGACTAAAAGCACCTTAATAATATAGTTTAAAAGTCAATAATTTAAAGGGCATACATGCACGTATATCACACGAATAAAAATAAGCTCGATAGCAGGTGCTATTGCATTATCATTATGGTTCTGCAATTAGCATGGAACACGGAATAAAAACGTATATCTCTGTGAAATGATATCAACCATATCATTTTATTTTTCTTGTTGCATGCTTAGTAACTAAATAGGCAGTCATAAACGTCCTAATGACACAAGTAGGTCAAATCTCAAATATCTGCTCGCAAAATGGAACTGCGTTTCGTGGCGATGAATTGGATTGTATTACTGTGTAAAGATATCGAATATCTTGACACACGAGTGCATGTATTTCGCATTAATTTCTTCAAAGCAAATAAAATCAATGAATTTCGTTGATTAATTTATTTTCATTTTAACTGTATCTATAAATAAATTCACATTAAAATTCCTCAAAAAAAATATGGTATAATAGGGTTAACATATAAATCATATCTGAACAAAAGTTGCATAGGCCTGGACTCAATGACAAAAATATAAACAAATATACAACAACAGACCACCGGCACACAAAAATTATGTTTTATGGGAGGTCGTGCATTGTTCCTAATGCGCTCTCATAAAGTATCTTTTAATTGATTTTCTTGATAAAAATGAGAGATACTGCATTAGGAAACCAATAAATTTAATATCGATAAAGGAAAATTAAAAGGCTACAATAAGGCAGTCAGAACTTATGAAAAATTGGCCCTGAAAAGGATCCGAATTGGACAAATGGACAGAGATCAAAAAATGGATATATTTTTTTTGCATCAATTTGAATGGACATGAATAAAAAATCCTTATAAAACACCGATAGATCCTTTTGAAATTAGAAACGAGTATTCATCTACATTAATTTAGGTACATGATAGCCTTTCTGCTTGGGCGCAAGTTGGAAGACGATTAATCGTCCTTTCTCAAACTGTTTTGTGAATGAAATTAGTTTTATGACATAATAGCTGGTCGTAAAAATACTTTTATAAACTATTAATTGCATGAGGAATTGGGTTTGAGAATGAGGGTTTTGTTTTATCCGATTTTGGGAAAAATAAAAGTTTGGACATTTTTTTGGTTAATGAGAATGGACAAGTTGAAAAGACATCTGCCAGACGCCAGCTTCTTTAGTGTAGCACATAATATGAACCCTCTTAAAGTTTTGTTTCTCAAGGAGCTACCAAAAATTGATGAGATTTTTACATATCTATCTGCAGATCCTAAGTCATCAGACGATGGTATTGTTACAGGGTTTTGTTATAAGTGGTTTCATTTGGATTTATTTAGGAAACGATTTCTCATAAAATGTGATTTAATTTGTTTCTTTTCGATCGGTTGAAGAAAGTTTGCCATGAAATCCAGTATCAACCAAATTAGTTCTCTCACCTCAATTATACATCCAGGCCATTGAAAAGAGATTTTCAAATAACATTTGCGGCTCCATTTTATCGATAACGGCACGGATGGTGGCTTTGAGTGCGTCAATTGACCGCAAGAAAAGAAGTCGCGCAGTATTTAATCCCACGATCTCGGCAGTCAAACATGATCTTTATTTACTGAAATGAATTGACCAAAGAAATTTTCTACGCATAAGAGTAGTGGTGTCGGTTACTTGAGTGGCACGTATCGCCCGTCTTCTTATTGGAATAAAACATCGCCTACAGCGGCTACACTTCCAGCTATATAGAAGCAATATGTTCAGATATTCTTGCGCGATGGGCACGATTTTGGTTCTTCGCATCACTAACTTGTTCTTATAGCTATGATCTCTAAACCAATCTAACAATTGCTGGACGAGAAGCTGCTTCACTTCGACCACGAAAACTTTTAACTTTTCGAACAGTTTTAGAGAAATGTTCACCATTTTTGTTGTTTATTTTTAAAAAAATCGATGGCGTAGTCTAAGCTTGCTATCTTTCAGAAAATGACAGCACTTCTTTCGAAAAACGGCAAAACGGGTTCTAATTGGAAAATCCTTGCTTGGCTTTACAATTGGCAAGAAAAATGCTACTGACCTAACGATGCCTTGAAAAGCCTCTGCCTGAGACGTTTTAGCCTTCCATCGACTAGAATCGAGGGCACGTTGCTTCCAGTTATCTATACAAAGCATTAGCTATCGTCACATAAGTAAACTAAATATCAGTGTGTATTCCAATGATACGAGTACTTACAGCTAATGCTCACCATCTGAAGGTGCACTTGTCAACTGCCAGGAAGTCTGTTTAACAAAAAAAAAACATATATAGAGCAAGCAGAGTTTGGAGCTCGCTTCCGAGAGACATATTTCCGGAAGAATAAAATATATAAAAAAAAAATATTCAAAAAAAATCTTATGACCAAATATCACTCTTAGCAGGAGCAATTAAGAAAATCACCCGCCCCGAAATAAACATCACCCTCACGACTGACACCCTAGTGGAAATTTCACGAAAAATTATACCACGAAGCTGCTGGCTACTTCTTTTCGGTGCTGCTATTAACAGTAACATTTTTCCTATTCGTTGCAGTTTTTTTATTTTTTTTTTTAAGTTCTGGCTCGCCAAGGCGATTAAATATGGGGCACTTCGACCTAAAAAGATCTTTTGTGCCGTGTGGGCCAGAAAAATTTAAACTAGTAGAGTTTCCACTTTCCGTGTAAAGCGGACAATTCTACTAGTAGAAGAATTCTTTATGTCCTCGGGGCACATTTGTTCCCTGAAAAAGATCTTCTTTCTAATTCCGTTTAGGGCCGGACATTCACATAAAATGTGTTCAGCTGACTCGTCCTCTTCAAGACAGAGTCGGCACTCAGGAGAGTCTACTATTTTCATTTTGTGTAGATGATATCTTAAACCATGGTGGCCAGTAAGGTAACCTACTAAGTTTTTGATATCATGCCTGCTTAGGTTTAGGCATTTGCTGGCATTTTTATTGAAAGGCCGAACGGCTTGTTTGGTCTGTCTTAAACCTGGGATGCTTTCCCATAGATGGATACATTTTCTGTATTCCCAGCTTTTTATTGCTGCCGTTGCTGCTGATCTAGGAGTGCAGCAGAAGGGTTCGGGACCTATGAAGGGTGTTTCCGAACCTTTTCTGGCCAGTTCGTCGGCCTTTTCGTTACCTTCCACCCCGACATGACCCGGAACCCACCATAGCTTGGTCTTGTTACTTGTTCCGAGTGCCTGTAGGGTGTTGAAGCAGTACATGACTGATTTGGAGTCAATCGTATGCGAGCTAAGGGCGTTTATAGCTGCTTGACTATCCGTGAATATATGGATGGTTGCACCTTTTATACCAGATAAATTTATGTGGCTAGCGCATTCTTGAATGGCGTGGAGCTCTGCTTGAAATACGCTGGGACTTTTTCCCATGGGTATCGTAAAGCGTTTGTTTGGTCCGTATATTCCCGCTCCTACCCCCGCTTCCATTTTAGAACCATCCGTATACCACTTTATGCCGTTGTGGCTGTTAGGTGGGTTATTACTAACCCATGCTTTTCTCTTGGGAATCTCCGTGGAGAACCGCTTATTGAAGCATAGTGTTTTATGGATGCGGTCTGTGACCGCGCAGTTCATGTTGAGTTCTGGCAGTTCATCAAGAAGGGTCTTAAGTTCCGGATGATCGTTAAGACTTATCTCGTTTAACTGTATTTGACTTATTGCACTACGGATCGCCACTTTTTGAATGTATATGTGGAGAGGTGTAATACCTGTTATTGCCTCTATGGCAGCCGTTGGACAGGTTCGCATGGCTCCGGAGATACCAAGGCACGCAAGCCGTTGTACCTTTTTGAGCTTCTCTATTGCGACCTTTTGTGTGGATTTTGTCCACCATACAATGGAGGCGTATGTTATAATGGGTCTTATCATCACTGTGTAGATCCAGTGGACAATCTTTGGAGAGATTCCCCAGGTTCTGCCATACGTGCGTCGACAGGCCCATAAAGCTCTGTTAGCTTTAGTAATTTTGTTGTTGATGTGAGAGTTCCAGTTTAGTCTTTTGTCCAGGATTACTCCAAGATATTTGACTTCGTCGGAATACTCAATGGTCGTGCCATTTAGTGAAATCTGAGCTAAGCTGAGATTTCTTCTTTTTGTGAATTCGTTGCAGATAGTGTACATTTAACATTTGCAGAATAGCATTAGTATGTTAAATGAGTCGCTACGCACACGAATGTTTCCATTGCGTAGATGCGATTCTTTTCCTTAAAGTAGCTTTTGGCAACCAATCGAAACAGAATTTAGTACGTTTGACACAGAAACACAATCAACAGCATAATAAAATCTGAA
Organism: Portevinia maculata; assembly: GCA_949715645.1. Lineage (NCBI taxonomy): Eukaryota > Metazoa > Arthropoda > Insecta > Diptera > Syrphidae > Portevinia > Portevinia maculata. The sequence continues at coordinate 143,102,595 of OX454525.1, forward strand.
TTCCCAGATGTCGAAAAATGTGCATCATAGATACTGAAGTTTTTTTTATGCATTTCAACACTGCCTTTTCACTGCAATGCATATGTGACTCTTTGCTATTTTTTGACGTTTTGGAATGCCATATGGTTACATTTTCCCCACTGTGCTGTTCAATTTGTCTTTTCTTTTTAAATCAAATTTTAATTAAAATTAAACTTAATTAAGATAAAATGCAATATAAAATAAGAATTAATAACGCGCTCGTTGGCACTTCCAATTTGCAGGATTTTTCAAACAATAGTAACAGTACGTTATGCATCACTATGAAAATGAAAAAAATATTTTAATATTCCAGCAAAACTATGTATGTATGAGCAGAGAAAGACAGCGCTGCCCGTAAAAGGCGGAAGGGAGAACTCACTTCTATAGAATTTCAACATACATTGGGGCCTAGCAACACATTAAATGTCTTAAATTCTTGAAGCTCTCTCACAAGTGTGTAAGCGAATCCGTGGTTTGATACGGCTTGAGATCACCGTTGTCGTTATAGGCCGATCAAAAAATCAATAGCAGCAATATGCACGTATCGAAATCATTAAAAATAGGCTAGCCTTAAAACTTCTGGCTCACAAATGCAAAAACATCAGCATTTGTTGGCCTCAGTCAAACCGGCGAAAATTACAGGCGGGCCATAACTTTGCCGTCAAATAAATTATAAGTTATTAACGGCTTTATATAAAATCAAAACCTATGGTCTTACATCTTATGAGTTCCTTATAATTTCAATTTCAATTTGATGCCGATTCCGAACTTGGAAGTTTTTTAGATTTCGATAGAGGTATGGAGGTGGACAAAATGTAAGGTTTTTATGGGTATGAGTTTAACCTGAAGCCCTACGCTCAGTAGCTCAAGACACTAACCACTGAGCCACTGCACCCAGGATTTGCATGATGAGTTCAGCCTTATTTATTGTCAATATCAATTTACCGTCAAATTTGAACTATCCATTATTAAGTCGTTAAAATTTAAGCACGTTCACTTAAGGTAAACAGAAATAGAGGCTGAATAATAACTTCCCAAGTCTCGCCCATAAAAATATCTATGATGCGATGACAATAAAATCGATTGTTATAATGAACTCATTAATCTTCTAAAAACGTAATTCCACATCGCGGATGGTGTTTAACGATGTGATGAAGTTGATTTCGCTTATCAGATTTCCAATATCTTCAATAGTTATGGGTTAAACTGGATAATCACACATACTGATTCCATTGTCATTGAGTTAGGTTCATGTGATCTCTTAATTAAAATTTATACCAATCAAACAAATATAAATATATGTATCTCTAACTCTGACGTCTGACATCCGCACCGCAAAAGAAATAAAGCTGAAACGGTTTAATTAAAAATGAGAATACCGGAATGTTGTACCTTAGCCTGTAGCTAGACTGAATTTTATCGGATAAATTAAAAAAAAGCTATAAGACGAACACGACAAAAAGAGCCCATTTTGTGGTAGGACTTTGTAGTCCATATAAAAGATGACTATTGACGATAAGAATTCTTTTATAAATTGTTTTTTAACGATTCTGCGTAAAATACATTTCACGGTAACTAAGCTCAAAAGATTTAATGATAAGTAAACAAAAAAAAAAATGTTCTCAAAGGAAACCGGAAAATTTATATCGGGCGATGTGTGTAGTTTTATTTTAAATGGAGATTGTGTAACGAACATTCTGAAGGAAGAGACTTTTCAATGCGTTTCTTATGACTTTCACTGTCTTCAACTCATGTAGTTTTTCTTCTTCCTCTGCATTTCGAAGAGCTTTCAGTCTTGAGTTAAGAGAGACCCACATTTTCTTATAAAATCAAAGCACAAAAGGAAAATTTATATACCATCATAATATACCTGATCACCTTTTGGCTCAGTGGTAAGTGAGTTGGGCTCCTAATCGAGGGGTTTCAGGATCGAATCACACCGTGGCCCAGTAGCAACAAACGTTTTGTTCACACTTCCCACCTCTTGCGAAAGACTGACAAACAGCAAAGGGTATCAATTGTCATGAGAAGCTTCTCAAATTTGCCATTCGGCTTAAAATAGTAGGTCCCTTTCACTTCGCTCCAGCAAATGGTTGGAGAAGATGGGTTTAAGCCCCTGTATGGACCGTTAATGTCTTACATATTTTATGTTTACATGTACATATCGTCGTTCCAAACACGAAGTGGTGTATGTGCAAAACTTAATTTCGCAGTAGAGCCAAAACAAAAATTTACGAAATTTTGTTTTCTTATGTTTTTTTTTGCTTTAGTTGAAAACTTTCAACAAAGCTAACCATTATTTCAAGGTAGTGGTTATTATAATGTGTTAAAATTGTTTTTTTTTTCATTACCATTTTGAGTAAATTCTATTCCAAGGGGAAAAATGCAGATACGCCACTTCGTGTTTGGAACGACGATATGTATCTATTTATATTTTCCATTGAAAAATATGTATTTTTCACATTTTTCATCAAATCGCTATCTGGTTCGCAACCAAATATGCGTGAACTAAAGCATGCCTAATGACTGGACGATAGCTTCATATGCCTCATTTAATAGTAAGGCTAGGTGCTATGTCTTTCAAGAGCTGCTGAGGCATATTTCTGCTTTATTTCCGTTGAATGTGTCGAACCGAGCGAAAAAACGTCAGAGTGAAAGGTCCAATACATTAGTTGTCTCTGTCTCATAGACAAAGTTTGACCTTGAGAATATTTTGAAGGACATAAACAGGTCGGTTTATTGCAGGTCTGTATAGAACCAGACTGTATTGAACCGATTTTTATTGACCCGACACATATTGAACCAATCTATATTGAACCGGTCTGGGTGAATGCGCCGAACCGCGGAAAAAAATGTTTGAGTGAGACGTCCTATAAATTTGTTATCTCTGTCGCATAGTTAAAGTTTGACCTTGAGAACATTTTTAAGGGCATACACAGGTCTGTTTTGAACCAGACTGTATTGAACCGATCTTTATTGATCCCAACTATATTGAAACGGTCTGAACTGAGCCGACCTGTATATGCCCTTCAAAATATTGTCAAGGTCAAACTTTGACTATGCATCATAGCCAACAGACCTCTCACTCCCATGCTCATCCATTCTAGTACCATCTTATGAATCAGTGCCGCGTCCGGCCTGGTAGATCGACAATCGATCAAATGTTCACAGTGAGACAGATCCTGGAAAAGACCAAATAATTCAAGTCGACATCCACCATCTTTTGACCGGCTTTAAGGTCACATAATGTAAGAATTCATAGTCAGGAGTTCTGCATGGCGATAGTTGAATTTGCGATCCCGGCTTCTTTGGCGAAGCAATCGGGCGATAAGCTCCTAACTTAAGGACGAAATGAACCTTAATCATGTGAGTTCTGCTTTATGCCATGGAGTGCTGAATGACAAGCAGGTAAGAGGGAGTGATTACCTGGCCTCTTGTAAATTTGGTATTATGAGCGAAAAACTGGAACACATCGATTAAATTGGCTCGGCCAAATAGAGCGAGTGGACAAAAATGATCCAGGGAAAAGGATCTTCTACTCCAAACCCCCATATTCAAGTCGACAAGGAAGACGGAGTCTCCGTTTTTAAGACCAAGCCAAGCCAAGGCAGGGTATATTGTTTGGTTGCCAGGCCTTAATCTAGAAGCTTCTAGAAGATTCGATAACATATGATGATCTATTCAACAGTTATCTGATCTGATCAACCGACAGCTGATCTGATGAATAGATTAGAAGTTTCTACATTGCGCCAGGCAAATGCGCCAGTTTAAGAATCCAAAACCTACCTATATACCCTTTTCATGAAAGGCTGCAATGTCTCATCAGGCATATAGTCTTCTCGGGTCAGGAGCCCGATAATATTAGTGAACATTACTTCATATGGTTTTTGGTAATCGTGGAAGATATACTTTTATCCATTTTTCAATTCGTTTGTCCATCAGTATAAGTGTCAATATCGTATCTCAGTATATGATCAGATTGAAGAGTGTAATTTTATTCCGATTTAAGCAAGCATTTTCTGTGCTGTTTTGCTCTTTGTTAATTGTTTTTTTTTTTTTTTTTTATAGGACGGGGGACCGACTAAAACTACCTCCCACATATGTACATGATCTTGTCACTTGGACTAATAAGCAATATTTCCCTGACATCTTAGTCTTTCAATGAGTTTCACCTCCTGGTGTCTCTTTGTTTCGGAAGAGCTATATATGTATAGATAGATAGATAGATAATAATTTTATATCTTATAGTATTACAAAGTATAATTCAAGTACAATTCATTAATAATGACTTTTTACAAGTTTAAAGCACAAATTGATTTATATGAAAGTTGGTCATTCTGTATTTTACGTAGAAAAGTAGTGAAATAGTTTAGAATGCCACTTTAATTAGTTATTAAAATTTAAATTAAAGTTTATGATGGAGTGACCATAAACAACGAAGGCATTTCATAGTTAAATTCAAACAGCAAAAAAGTAGTGTTGAAACGAATAGTTTATTCGGGCATGTTCTTTTCTTTGTCTTTCACGAAAAATATCCTTCCAAAAAAAAAAAACACCAAGCTTTCGATGTTCGAGGAAATTTTTTTTTTGTTTTCAAACCTCGTTCACCTGAATCGCGTTTGTATTGAAAGGCTCGTCTCCGAGAGATAAGAGAAAGGAGAAGGGTCAATTGGCGCGCTGCCTCGCGCCGGTCGGTCGGACGTCAACTGTTGAAATGCGAGAATCGCTCACTCAGAGTAGAGTACCTACGTATGTGTTAATTTAAATTAATTAAAAATGACCATGTTTTTTTGGTTTTCTGCTCCTTTTTTTAACCATTCGGTATTCGGCCGAATAGAAAATATAGGCCGAATAGGCCGAATACCGAATAGTAACCGAATATTCGTTTCAACACTAAAAAAAGCTAGATGAAGGAAAATGTTATATAGGTTTAGGTACATATGTATATTTTTCTTTTTCTGTTACTGCTTTTAGTAAGGCCAAATCGAGAGGTTTTTTTTAAAAAAAACCTTCGTAATTGATTTGTGCTTTTTTGCATGTTTTAAAATATTCGAATATACACTTTCTAAACTCAAGTCTCGATGAAGGTCGGTATTTCTTACGCACCAACGCGCATTTACTATATTTCCAAGCACCTTATTGTAGATCCTTTGTATTTCGTCTACATGACTCGTCGCCTGAGAATTGTTTTGTTCCATACGCCACTTTTGTCGTTTTTGAGTTAGGAACGGATTCTATGGTAATTTTGTATGCTCTTTTTAAGCTCTTGGAAAGACTAAGAGCAAATCGAATCACAGCGATTTGCTCTTAGTCTTTCCAATCCCGATATATCGAACATCGACTTTGTCCCATATCCACCAAAATCAACGGTTTGTAGAATTGTTTTGTGGCATAAACCATTTTTTGGCGTTTGGGACAAATTTTCCATAAAATTGATCGCAGTTTTTTTGTGAGAATTATTTTGTTCCACGTGCATATCACTGCGACAAGAGATACAGAAAATATTAACAAAGTTGAGAATTGGTTTGTCCTACGTGCAATCGTGTTAAAGAAAAGCTATGTATGTGGAACACTGATCGCAAACAAAATTTTAGTATTGGTTTGTTCCACCTCCATTACAGTTGTGTAGATAATATTCGATATTATGAAGATATGAGTTCGGTGCGGTATTGAATAGTGCTGCAAACGCAAAACCTAGTTGCAGACGTACTACCAGTTAATCATTCCATACATATGGTTTCAATAGATAAATTTAATGAACCTTAGTTCCACAGATAAGTACAGAAAAAATCTGAAAAGTTCAAGATTTGGTGTTCCATGAGTAAAAAACTTGCCGCAAAGTGTTCTACATTGTGTCAATGTATGTTCCATGAAGCTGTGCAGATCAGTTTAGCACAAGTTTTTCTGTATCTAGTTTTGAGGTAGGGCAAGTGAGTGAAATGTGTCAGATTTGAAAATTCAAATTGTACTGATGCCAACTGATTTATTTGTTTGGCATGAGATATCGTATTTCTTAGTTTAATGTTACAAATGTTCGCATATTTATTAAAAAAAATTGAAAGAATAAGATGGAACGAGTTCAAATTGTGATCAAATCGACATCAGGCCGAACATTGACTGTGCAATGCTCACTCAAAACCCGAAATTCACTAGAAAACAAAGAGAATTATCTATTTGAAATTTCGCAGCTGAGAGGAGAACATTATGACTCGAAGCTGTACTTTTCTGATGTGATTTGATCTGCCATTTTTCACTCACTGGTTTAATACTAAACACTTTGAATAATTTTCTTATTTTATTGTATTTTTTGAATAAAAATTTTGTTAACAAAAAAGATGAAATCGATTTTTCTTTTTTAAATTTTAGCATCCAATTCCATGCTTTCTTGCCTTTCAGATATTTTGGATGAGAATTGCTTTGTGCTATATCCATGTTTTTGTGTTCCACGTGTATGAACAAAAAAAAATCAGTTTCAAAATGTAGGAGGTGGGACACAAGTCAAAAAAGGAGACCTTTACGTTAATTAACGTGGCTTGTTAACGGTTTGGTAAAACACTTTGAAAATTGGTAGGTGAACTCTTTATAAGACTAACTTCAAACAAAAAAAATAAAAAAAAAATCGTATCACACAGTTTCGGAGTACCAAGTACGCAAACCTTTAAATATGGAACGAAACAATTCTCACGCGACGATGTGTCTTTTTGGTACAACCCCTTAGTAGGATTCCATATGATAATGTTGGTCTTAGACTTGGATTATATAAAATCATATTTTCAATTGATACGGCTGAGTTTCTTCCTATCAGCCAGTGCATTTTTCTATAGTTGATATTTGATTATTATCGATAACATGTTTATTCTTCTCTCAGTAAAGTGGAGCTAAGGTTTATGTGTGTGTAACCCTAGATCAGCGACCCTATGTTCAAAATATCTAGTAGATAACTATTTTTGACACCGAACGTTTACCAAACGTTTACTTACTTTTGGTTCTTTCGTTAATCTTATAGACACTTTTTGATTTTTATTTGTTTTGCGGGTAAACACAAAAGTGCGTTATTAGTGATTCTACATAAGTATCCACCAAGTTGTGCTTATATCAATAGTTTGCAGATTGAGTGCACTGAACCGTCTTCAAAAATCCGTATACTTTATTTAGGATAATATGACGAGGAAGGAATGACTCCGGAAGCATTTAGCACTGCAGCAATATAAGTGTATGAAATTCCTCCCTAATTCCCGATGCGACCGTTTCGCTCATACAAAACTGTCCTTATTAAATGTAGCTTCACCACCCACTGAAGCATAACATCCGAACAGGAAATTTGACGCATGTCACACAACTAAGTCAAAATTTACGACTTCTGCACGTGCCACTGCTGTCACTTGGGAAGCGAGTAATTTGACATCTGTGCGCCTAATTGCGCATAATGGGCGAATACTGGGAAATATTTTGTCATTCAGGCACAATACCCAAAGGGATACACACTTATTCAACGAATTCTACACACACAGGCGCACTAAAAACTGTAGTCATAATAATAATAACTATTCGTACCTATATAGAAATGTCAAAAAAATATGCGTCGACTTATGAGAACCGGGCTGAACTCTAATCATCTGCGGTTACAAACTGTTGTTATAAAAAAAGTATACGTAAAGGTGTACCTACCAATGGCGAACACAAAAAGGACTTTTCAGCGAAGGTGTGCTCTGCAATGCACCTTTCGACGGTACTTTCTCCTTGACAAAGAAAGCAGAATATAATGATCGTAATTGCTTTGAATCTGTCAGTTGAGGGTAAAATTTTTCAAAATTTATGGCCATTTGCAAACGTCTGTGCGCTTGTATGACAAAAGATACTCCTGCTGTGCAGGCTAACATCGCCCGCCGCCTTATTTATTGTGATTTATAGTGACCGCAAAATTCCTTCATATCCTTTGGTGTTGGAAGGTTTATTTATTAATATTATTTTTTTGGGCGGAAGTGTCGCACGTTGCCTTCCTACTCAGTGAAAGAATTTACTTCAAATGAGCGTATAAGTTGTCATTAAATTTATGTGTTTAGAGTTTTATTACTTTACAAAGGGATAAGAAATATGTGACTTGTGGCAACGGCATTGGCAATATGGCTATGGGTCCTAATCGATCAGCATTCCGTAGAAGTTTTATTGATTTTGCTGTACAGTTTTTGGGTTGAAATGAAATGCACATTGCTTTAGGTGGGCGTGAAAGTAGGCGTGTTTTTGTTAATGTTCATTTTACTTTATTAGATACTCCTGTAAAATGTTTGTAAACGTGATTTTCCATAAATTATTGTTTCTATCAAGATTATGTAGTAGGCTTTAATTTATCAGTTTTTTAACTCTCATTTTGTCATATGACATTTGCCTTATGACGCTTTGTGAAAGTGACATAATACCGAATGCTAGAATTTGGCCTTATGTCTCTTTCACAAAGCGACTTAAGGACAAATTTCGAGATTTGAGCTTATGACGCTTGGGGTTATGTCACGGCACCCTTTAAGACAACGCATTTAAGTAAGTGTACTACACAGGGCTGCCTCCAGCCAAACAAGCGCCCTGTGCAAGATTTACAGAAACCGCCCTGTTTTGAGTTAGATTCTCCTTGAAGTTGCAATATTGCAAGTGATGTGAGTTAATGTGCAAACATGTAGCACAGCTGTGAGCTGCAAGGTAAAATTAATTTTTCTTACTCCTAGCAATACGCACCGGAATTTAGCGCCCTGTGGTTTTGCACATCTTGCACATATGGTGCAAGATGTGAAAACTGGTACTACATACCTACTTCCAGCGACTGAAGATCCGCAAATTGAGTACAGTTGTCCTACAAATTAAGCAAGGCTAACAACAACCGTGCTTCATGAGCCCCTCGAGCTATTTAACGTAATTACTGCGCGTACGAAACCACCAAGTCCAAACTTGGGTTAAAGGTAACGAAATTAAATCGGCGGAACAGAGTCAACGAAGCATTTATACATTTGTACACACCGATCACAAGATCTTAGGAGACTCCGACACTTCATTACACAAGGCAGATTTTACATAGGTACCTACCTTCTTACATAGTTGCGGTGTTTGCAAAACTTTGCATTTTAAAAATACAGAGTTAATTCGATTGGCAAATAAATAACATTTGCCTTGATCTGTCGTTCGATAAACATTGAAAAACATTCGATATCTGGCAACGTGTTTAAGGCAATGGCAAACATGAATTGTTCGTGTCAACTACTGTTGTTTGAGTTTAGATTTTGGTATTTTGTTGTTTTAACATAAATTCAATAATTAACGGATGGTATCACAACTGAAAGTATTGCATTAATCGAAGCTTTAAGTTGTATGCTTTTACTTTAGCTTGTAGTTCATTATCAGATTATTATCGGACTTATCTTGGCCTAACATCGTGTGACTGGAATGAAAACCAGAGATTTGACGTTAACATTCTCTCTGAAGCCGAAATATTGGTTAAATTTACTATCAAAGGCGCGTGCGTTGAAATCAAAACAAGAATTTAACAAAAATGTTGCAATAAAATGTTCGCCGATAGGAGTTTTGGTTTCATTTATGGTGAAAATATTTATTGCTGCGATAAGGTCTATAATTTGGTGGAATAATAGCACAATGGAATGCGGGCAACTTTCTGATTATCAATAATTATGGAATGCTTTTAATTTTGCAAGGCAAATATTAAATAAAAAGGAGTGTAGGTGGGTGTTTGGGATGTGTTACCATTCTGATGTTAGGTACTGAATTTCGATATAAATGCTTCCAAAACCCAATGCTGTCTTCTGTCATTAAAGCGAAACCTTAACAGTCTGCCATTATCTATGAATGGCACTTGAATCGCTGAAACTGAAAGACTTTCCATACTCGGTATGTGTGTTAATGACAACCTTTGTTAGAATGACCACATATTCGATGTTGTCAAGAGCGCTACAAAATGCCTAGGCTTCCTAAAGCGATGCATTTTAATTTCACTCCTTCTGATCTGGCTAAATCATATACGACGTTTATTCGCCCCAAACTTGAGTACAACGCTCATATCTGGGCTCGTGCTCCAATCAAATATTTGGAACTGCTCGACAGAATAAAACATAGGGACGGGCTACAGTCCGCTTGGGCGAACTGTTGGATACCCTATTCTTATTCCTATCCCTCATAAGTGGGCGTGACAAAAGTCTAAGTATGGTTGAATTGTTAAGAACGCTCTACATATTTTGTTATATAACAAAGGATTTTATCAAAAAAACGCTCCCTAGCTCAAACTTGGGTGTTTCAATAAAATTGTTTTATTTAATTGTGGGCGTGTCAGTAGGCGGATTTAAAAAAAATGAACACATGAGAATAAAGGGCCCCTAGAGGGTATATATTATAAATTTCAGCTCCCTAGCTCAAACTTTGAATTTTCAAAAAAAAAAAAATTAATTGTGGGCGCGGCAGTGGGCGGATTTTGAAAATATTTACACATGAGCATAAAGGACCCATAGAGAGTATATATTATAAATTTCAGCTCCCTAGCTCAAACTTTGGATTTTCAAAAAAATTGTTTTATTTATTTGTGGGCGTGTCAGTGTGCGGATTTTTAAATTTTTTTATCCCGAGCAGTTTTAGGAGTCATAGATCATATATAAAAAATTTCAGCTTTCTAGCTCAAAATTCGATTTTTTCCAAAATTTTGTTTTTTTGAGTTTGTGGGCGTGTCTGTATTCGGATTTCAAAAATTCGTAAACTTGATTACTTCGGGACCCTAGAGAGTATATGGTTAAAATTTCAGCTCTCTTGGTCCAGTTTAAAGACCTAATTTTTGCCGACAGACGGACGGACGGACATGGCTAGATCGACATTACTATCGATGCTGATCATAAATATAGTAACTTTTGGGGGTCTACGGGCAATATTAAGGTATGTTACAAACTATGCGTCAAAATTAATATACCCTTAGAATAGGGTATAAACAAAGCGCGATCGAGATATCACGAAATCGCTTGACTTTTGAGCCATCATCGTAATGTCTCCTGCCTATCGTTGTCTTATCAATATTTCCATCAAAAGTGCTCTAATGAAATAACCGGCTGCATTCCACCCTTAGAACATTTCAACCGCAATACCCGCCTTGCCAGGAATGCACATCAGTTTACTCTTAAGCCTACCTTCGGACGTATAGTGAAATACAACACGAATGTGGATTGCTCTATCATGCTCTGTTTTTCCTACACATTATGATTTACAAACATTCAAAACTAACATGCATCAGTTTCTCCTCCTTCTTATTTCCTCTTTTCCTTTATTCCCGTGCTGTCTAATTACGAACATTATAAAGGTGCTTAAAATTCCTATTGAACGTGTAAATTAAAAAAAAAAAACATAGGGACGGGCTACAGTCCGCTTGGGCGATCTGTTGGATACCCTATTCTTATTCCTATCCCTCATAAGTGGGCGTGACAAAAGTCTAAGTATGGTTAAATTGTTAAGAACGCTCTACATATTTTGTTGGTGGCAATGGTGCGATGGCAGTGTATTCGCAAAGTGATTGGCAGGTCGTGTGTTCGAATCCCGACCAGAGCCATGCTTTGTAAAATTGAATACACACAACAAATCAAAACTGCCTTAAGCAATTAAGGCGCCACCTGTGGAAATAAAAAAAAAAAAACCCTATCGCACCTAAAACTTCTTTCCTATCCTCCTATTCTTTCAGTAGTAAGCAGCACCCAAAAACAGGCAATGAATCTGGGTGCTGCTTGCAGCAACGAAAATGCCTGCGCTGTGGCAACACTATAATGTTACTGTATCAATTACAGACAAAATAAAAAATCCCTTTAGCGCACGCTTATTATAAAAAAAAAAAAAAAACATATAACATTTAAAGGATTTTATCGAAAAAACGCTCCCTAGTTCAAACTTGGTTGTTTCAATAAAATTGTTTTATTTAATTGTGGGCGTGTCAGTGGGCGGATTTTGAAAAATTTATATCCCGAGCAGTTTTAGGAGTCATTAGTCATAGATGAGCTTTCTAGCTCAAAATTCGATTTTTTCCAAAATTTTGTTTTTTTGAGTTTGTGGGCGTGTCTGTGGGCGGATTTCAAAAATTCCTAAACTTGACTATTTCGAGACCCTTGAGAGTATATAGTTAAAATTTCAGCTCTCTAGGCCCAGTTTAAAGTCCAAATTTTTGCCGACGGACGGACATGGCTATAGATCGACATTACTATCGATGCTGATCATAAATATAGTAACTTTTAGGGGTCTACGGGCAATATTAAGGTATGCTACAAACTATGCGTCAAAATTAATATACCCTTAGAATAGGGTATACAAACGAAAATGCCAGCCCTGAATTCTTTCCATTGAAGCTAAAATAAATATTTTGGGCTGAGAAAAGAGAACGAAGTAAACGAGATCTAGTAGATACCCCATCAGTTCTCGTCAGATCACCGCAATTAAACGACGTTGGGCGCGGTTAATACGTAGATGGGGGACCGTTTGAGAACTACCGGGTGTCGTTGGGCAGTCCCATCTACAGAGTTGAGGAAGATAATACATACGTGGTATCACAATGGACCTAAATTGGTCTAAGGGTGGCGGCTTTTGCCGATAGCCACCTAAACCTAACCTAGTAAATACTCCAACTCCCGAACCTCACATTAATATTGGAAGTCAAAATAAGGGGATTTTTGTTCATAGACCGCTACCAGGACTACTTATTCCGTCTTAGCCACTGACGAATTTTAAAGGGCTATTCTTTTTATGTTGTTCATATGTGGCAAATACTGATAAATATATTTAGATGTGTATATATATATTTTTTTTTTTTATAATGAACTCGCACTAAAGGGATTTTTGAATACCCTTATAATGTTATAGCTACACAGCGCTGGCGTTAAGGAAATTAGGGTTAGAAGATAAGGAGAGATGCCGATGCACGTTGGTTTTAAATGTTTGTAGATTATAATGTGTGGGAAAAATGGAGCGGAGAAGCGCATTCCAAATTCGTGTTGTACGGCTAAGGAATGATTCCTTGTATTTTACAGGCGAATATAGGCTTAAGGGTAAACTGATGAGCATTCCTTGCACAGCGGGTATTGCAGTTGAAATGTTCTAGGGGTGGAATGCAACTGGCTATTCCGATTGAGCAGTTATGGTAGAAATAACGATAAAATAACGAGAGACAAGAGAAATTGCGATGACTAAGAGAGTCAAGCGATTTTGCGATGTTACAGTCACCAATGAGTTTTATCGCGCGTTTTTGAATCCTTTCAAGTATCTACAAATAGGTAATTGGTGCCTTATAAATAGTAGCCAGACCAGAGGGAGCGAAATACTTCTTGCAGTATATACATAATGTAAACATATTCAGTTTGTTAAGACAACATAATGTGTTAGCCAAGGAGTACATTTATTGAAAATAAGTAATTTGGCAGCCTCGAAACTGCGATTTGACCCCTTTAGACAGTTTTTTTTTTTTTGTTTGAGGCCCTTGAGACACGATTCAAGGCCTTAAAAGGAATATTGTCTGAGTCTGAGCCATTCGTGAGATAACAGAATGCGATACTGCGAAGCCAGCCGAGGCAACCGCATGAATAAAATCGTATTCCTTTTCTAATAAAGTCATAACATACCGAAAATAATTGATTTTTGTTCATTTTATCTTGTTTTTAAAAATAAACTTGTATTTGAACCCTTTATATTATTCAAGTTACGGAAGATGCATGTTCGACGACTGAAGATTGACTTTTTCGAATTTCAAATTAGTTTTTATTAATTTTTTATTTTATTTTAACTAAAATCAACTTTTATAAAATAAATAAAAAATAAATATTAGGTACTAACGGCGTATACAGGGCCTAAAACATAACTTCTCCAACAACTTTCTTTGCGAAGTGGAAGGGACCTACAATTTTAAACCGAATACGAACGGAAAATTTGAGAATCATGACAATTGATACTCTTTGATGTTTGTCAGACGTTTGCAAGATTTAATATAAGTTAACAGGATACCTTTTCTAGATTACTGATCTTTATGCGAATGCTCTAAAATAAACTATTATTAATACAGTTAGATCATGGTAAAATGGGTGCAGAAATAAACGTTTGTTTTCTTAATTTCATGGTGAAGGATAGTTACAAATACTTCATAAAGATACAATTAGCAATTCACACAGTATGCGAATATTTTAAAGTACCATCTATTAAAGTACCATCTATTAAGTAAAGTATGCTAGGCGAGTTGGTCTGGTGGATATGGACACGTGCAGGTTCTGTGGTGATCTACAAGCCGAGGAAGACATAACACACATATTGTGTGAATGCGAGGGCATAGCACGGAATCGCAGGAGAATTCTAGGGGAATACTTCTTAGAGGAACTAGGGGAGCTGAGCGGCATAGACCATAGGAAGCTGGTTAAGTTCTGCAGGAAGATTGGGCTCTGTCTAGGAATAGTTTTTACGGTTTTTAGGTTTTTCTCCAATTGAAGTTGTTCTAGTGGTTCCCTAGGGATCGCGATGGGCCCTTCTGGTGCCTAGTGCTGTATGCGAATTGCATACCCCTTTTTAACCTATGACCTATGACCTAAGTAATATATGCGAATTCAATACGATTGATTGAATGTATAACGAGTTGCTTAGTATAACTACATTTAGGTTTTTATGTTGAAAATTGCAAATGAATCCAATTTGATTTACATTATTTATATAAAATTACTATAGGTTGGCTTAGATAAATTCAGTAAAGCTTATGTGCAGAAATGTATGTCAATGCATTCAATTGGGTTTAAAGAAATTAGTATTCTCGTCTTTAACGAGGAGGTCATGATCTGGACTAAATTGATCATAACCCCTCACTTCACTGCATCTGTTATGTTCCGCCTGACACACTTGGCATAAAAGTGCCAACTAAGCCGGTAGCGCTTCATTTTTTTGAGATAGGTTCTTTGACGTGAAAGCTCATTCGGATCTTGAAACTTTTCATTCGATCAAGCTTTGCTACTACCCAATGAAAACGAAAAAATTATTATAAGATTCTTATAGTAAGTCGGTTGGCAGAGTTAACGGAAAGGCTTTGTAAAATTTAACCGCGCCCATAACAATACAATTAACAGCTAAAAAAATATGCAAACATTTTATAACGCCATCCTCTTTATTTCCTCCTCTTTTACCCGAGGCTATAATAAGAATTAGAGGAATCATAATACTCCCACTTTATGACAGCTATACTTGTCTGCCTGTGGGGTTCACGGGTTGCACCTCAATAAACATCGACAGACAGACAGATTTCGGCCTTCACTTTCACTTCGTTACTGAGGCCACCCAAATGCTGGTGTTATTGTGTTAGTTTGAAAATTGCCTTACTGTTTTTAACGATTTTGACACGTGCCGTGCATGCTCCGATTTTTGATTTTCGTTTGATTGTTTCTTAACGACACCGACTGCGGTGAGCCTAGAACGTTATGTTCAAGTCAGTCAATGTGTACGGTCAACTATACGTTGCACTTATCCGTTATTGAAGCTAGCGGCGAAGAGGCTCGGTTGCTATGAAATAATAAAGCTTTAAGAAAAAACATAGTTTACCCTGAAATGTTTAACCTAGTCGGAGTGTGAGTCGAATGCATGTTTTTAATATTTTAAGTTTATTAAATTAAATCACATCTCGATCTTCCATAAATCTTGATTGTCGTTTTGTTTTCAGTGCGTTAAAATCTCACGCTGCTTTTGTAGCACAAGTACAAGTAGCTCTTAAGATTTCCCTTTTTTTTAAATTAATAAAAATTTTTTTTAGCCCCGAGTCGTAACTTATTTATTTTAATAATAAGGACTTAGAGACGCAATTCAAGCCAGAACCAACTTTCTAATACGTGCTGACACCCGCACCAGCGACATACAAAGGCACACAATGTCATAAACATTCGTGCATCCAGCACATGCACAAACTGCCAAACTTTAGGAGTCATATAAATGTTTGGACACAAAGGCCTACTGGCGGTATCATGAGAAACAGCGTTTAGTGGCAGAGTTGGATTAAGTTATGGTTGAAGTACAACACTCAGGCTTTCAATGATTTTAAGGTTTCTTATAGTCGATAGAGTTAGTAGTTACACTCAAATCTTTCACTCAAATCTTTTCAGTAATTCACCGTCGTTTTTCCTTAAAACTATTTTATGAACTAGTCCTCCATACACTCCGTTTAAAGGTGTTTACAAACAGCTAGTTTCTTGATTTAATTTTATAAATTTTTTTTGAATCCTTGGATAATATTCAAAAAACCAAATGCAATATGAAAGAAGGCAAAAGTTGCAAAAAAAATTGGGATTAAGCAGATAAATACAATTTTTATGATGCTTTTCACAATAAGGTCATAAAATTAGTAATTTTTTCGTAATCTACCCAATAGATGCTTAAAAGCTAATAAAACAACACATTTTTCTTTGGAATGAATTAATTTGGGTTTTATTAAGATTATAACGATAGTTTTTAATAATGTCCCAATCGCTGTATCACTTCAAGAAGCCTGTATGAACAGATTTATACAGTTCTTCCAAGAAATTTAGTGAAATTTCGGACCGCGCTTGTTTTATGGCTTCAATTATTTCTTCCGGGTTGGAGTATTGCTTTCCTCCTTATAAATCCTTTTTTGAAAGCCATCCCCACACGTTTTCCATGATGTTCAGGTTCGGTGAATATGGCGGCCATCCCCGTAGGCCTACATTTTGACTCTGAATCCAAGTTTTGGTTATTCTTGCGGTATGTGTTGGTGCATAGTCCTGTTGGAAAATCCATCGTTGTCCACCAAACAATTCGGAAAAATGAGGGAATGCTCTTTCCAGTATAGATTTGCAGGTGGTTGCGCTCATTCTTGAGCTTTGAAAATCAAGGCTTGCAGTCCCTGCTGCTCCCCATATCACTATTCCACCTCCCCTGCTGTTTCTTCTATCGAAGGTTATTTCTTCCTTTTTCAAATCATGGAAACAATAATTATATTATCCATCAGGTCCATCCAAAATGAACTTTTTTTTATCTGAAAAGGCAACGGTATTCCACTCTCGACTCCACCCGAGTTGACTTATTGCAAAATAAAGTCGCTGACTTATGATGCTCTCTTCAATTGTGGTTTAATTTTTATTTTTTTTGTGTCTAATATGGTTGGACTGCTAAATCACGCGATAAACAGTTGATCTACTAGCTTCAATTTCAGTTTCTACCTTGTTTTTACTTAGGGAAAGTTTTGAAAATGAAGCAGCTCTCAGTATCGCCCGTCGATCCTGACTTTTTGTTGTCCTGATTATTACTTCTTCCAGATTTTTCATAGTTCTCATGGTCCTTAAGATAGCTGTGAACAACAGTTGGTCATCTACCGGCTATAAAACGGATAGATTTGCCTTGCTCCTTATAAGCTCGAATTCGGCCTATTTCCTCCTTGGTTAATGAATTTGTCAGTTGTTGTTTCTATGAAATTATGTTTTGAACTAAGGTGCCTAGTACTCTTAATGCTTTTATAAATCATGATATTTAAAAGAGAGTGACGTTAGTTACTACGCATATAACTCTAGAACGCCTGGACCGATTTCGATGATTCGCACCAATTCGGACTGGCCGGAGACCAAGAAGAATACCGAGAAAATCAAAAATTCGCCGAAAAAAAAAATTATGAAGAAAATTCATTTTCCCATACATTTTGTATGGATCGATTTTACGACGCCATCTTCATAATGGAGGACGTTTGTGTTTACGTTACGATGTGACATTTTTGATGGCGCATCAACTTTTGAAAGCTGATTCATTTGCACAGTCGTTCCGTCGCATACAATTGTGCTGTGCAGACGTGCGTTGCGATTTATCAGCATTTTTTCAAGTTTTATCAAATTTTTATCAGCTTTCAACAGTTATTGTAATTCAATTTGATTTAATCATAAGTCCCGAATTATTTTTCGTGGGTAATGGTGGGGTCATGGTGGGACTTATAACCCACTTAAGTGGGACATAAATCCCGAATTTTCATCGCTGAAAATGGGACACAAGTCCCGAATGAAACATTTATATTCTATAAACAGTGCAATGCCTGCTATCCCCCCTAACCTCTTTGGGGTCACTATAACTACATTTCACATTGGCTCTTCAGTCATAATAGACAAATTCTGAAGTTAAAGATGGGAAATATCACCTTCAGTGAACAATAACTTCACAAAAAAAGTGAAGTTATTTCCCACTCGATGTGAAGTTATTGCCCAGGTGTGAAAACGGTACAAAAAATCTTTTAGGTCGAAGGTAATCACATTTGTTCCAAATTAATGCATTATTTGCGAAGGAGTTTTATCCACATAATATTAATCCTTATCCAAATAAATATGTTATTAATCACAAGTATTTAATTGTAAACAAAATTGTCCTTGACATCACTTGATTTCAATCAACATCTTGGGAGATATTTTTTTTTTAGTATTTATTTATTTCATATCGCAATTCTAAAATAACTCCGCAACAAAATAGGTATGTTCGGGTTCACGCGTGGTAGAGAGGGAGGGGCGCTGGCCGGCCTCCGGTAGCTCTGCGAGGTACCATGCCGCTCGGCTCAGACACGTGGTCAGTTCCCTACGGAACGGTTGAACTCAGCGAGCTGATTTTTTTGCGATATCTCATCGTATAATAATACTTTTTAAATACATTTTCATTTTGTTTGTGTTTTGTGAATTCTTTTAAAGGTTGTTTTTGTCCAATATTTTTGCAACAATTGGTCTTGAATGTCGTCTTAGCAACATTGCTTTTGTTTTCGCATGTTTATTTCAAGTTTTTGTTCTTATTAATAAAGACTCCGAGCGAAGCCGGGGTGGTCAGCTAGTTTTATAAACGAGTAAAACAAACTACAAGCTATTTACTGTATTTAAATTAACTTAGCTACTTAACCTATATTAAATAATCAGGGTTGAGCATGGGTAGATGCAGTGTATTGCTTTTGGTGGGCACGATCATATGTCCGCGAACATGTTAAGGTTGGTTTTAAGTTATATGGCTCATCAAGAAAATATGGCTAATAGGTACAAAGTATATTCGAAATACCTCTACGTTTTTTTATAATTATTGGGCGATCGTAACTTACCATCAATTGTTTTTTTATATTTAAAAAAAAAGAATAGACGACAAAGCATTTATCTCAGACCCAGAGAGGGGGGGGGGGGGGGGTACTTCAACCTAAAAGATCTTTTGTACCGTATGGGCCAGAAAAATTTTAAACTAGTAAAATTTCCACTCTCCGTGTAAAGCGGACAATTTTACCAGTAGAAGAATTCTTTATGTCCTCGGGGCTCAGTTGTTCCCTGAGAAAGATCTTCTTTCTAATTCCATTAAGGGCTGGGCATTCACATAAAGCTGACTCAGCTGACTCGTGCTCTTCAAGACAGAGTCGGCACTCAGAAGAATCTGCTATTCTCATTTTGTGTAGATGATATCTTAAACCGTGGTGACCAGTAAGGTAACCTACTAGGTTTTTGATATCATGCCTGCTTAGGTTTAGACATTTGCTGGCATTATGATTGAAGGGCCGAATGGCTCGTTTGGCCTGTCTTAGACCTGGGATGTTATCCCAAAGATAGGTACATTTTCTATGTTCCCAGCTTTTAATTGCTGCCGTTGCTGCTGATCTAGGAGTGCAGCAGAAAGGTTCGGGACCTATGAAAGGTGTTTCTGAACCTTTTCTGGCCAGTTCGTCAGCCTTTTCGTTACCTTCTACCCCGACATGACCCGGAACCCACCATAATTTGGTCTTGTTTCTTGTTCCGAGTATTTGTAGGGTATTGAAGCAGTACATGACTGATTTGGAGTCAATGGTATACGAGCTAAGGGCGTTTATAGCTGCTGTCCGTGAAAATATGGATGGTTGCACCTTTTATGCCAGATAAGATAATGTGGCTGGCGCATTCTTGAATGGCGTGGAGCTCCGCTTGAAATACGCTGGGACTTTTTCCCATGGGTATCATAAAACGTTTGTGTGGTCCGTATACTCGTGCTCCTACCCCCGTTTACATTTTAGAACCATCTGTATATCACTTTATGCCGTTGTGGCTGTTTGGTGGGTTATTACTAACCTATGCTTCTCTCTTGAGGATATCCGTGAACCGTTTGTTGAAGCATAGTGTTTTTTGAATGCGGTCTGTGACCGCGCAGTTCATGTTAAGTTCTGGCAGTTCATCGAGAAGGGTCTTCAGTTCCGGATGATCATTAAAACTTATCTCGTTTAACTGTATTAGACTTATTGCACTGCGGATCGCCACTTTTTGAATGTATATGTGGAGAGGTGTAATTCCTGTTATTGCCTCTATGGCAGCCGTTGGGCAGGTACCAAGGCACGCAAGCCGTTGTACCTTTTTGAGCTTCTCTTTTGCGACCTTTTGTGTGGATTTTGTCCACCATACTATGGAGGCGTATGTTATGATGGGTCTTATCATCACTGTGTAGATCCAGTGGACGATCTTTGGAGAGATTCCCCAGGTTCTACCATATGTGCGACGACAGGCCCATAAAGCTCTATTAGCTTTACTGATTTTGTTGTTTATGTGAGAGTTCCAGTTAAGTCTCTTGTCCAGGATTACTCCAAGATACTTGACTTCGTCGGAATACTCTACGACCGTGTCGTTTATTATGATTAGGCCTAGGTCTAATTTCCTCCTTTTAGTGAAAGGAACGATGACGGCTTTACTGGGATTTATGGAAAGATTTTCCTTAATGCACCAGTCTATGGCTGTCTTTAGAGCATTTTTCATTATTGATGTGACTCCTATTGAGTCTTTGCCCCTAACTATGATGACAATATCATCGGCGTACCCAATTGTGGTGTAGCCCAAATTGCTCATCTTGTGTAGCAGGTCATTGATGACCAATGACCACAGAAGGGGTGAGAGTACTCCCCCTTGTGGGCAGCCCCTTACGGCTGTTACTGATACTGAGGTCGTTCCTGACGAGGAAGTTATTTTGCGACTTTGCAGCATCGCTCTGATCCATTTAATAGTTAGTTTATCTATGTTTCTATGGTACAAAGCATTTGATATGGATTCATATCCAGTGTTGTCGAAAGCACCCCTGTTGCTGATATAGTGGGGAGGTAGGGTGTCGTTCATTTCTAGCGATACATTTTTTCAGAAAGGAGACAAGAAGCTAGTTCCACTTACCGATCGCTCCCAGATCATCGACAGATCCGTCCTCCGTTCGGCTGAGGAACCGGAGATTTTGCCCAATTTCCAGAGGAAAAAAACATTTTTAGGATTCTCCTCCTGACTCGCTTTATTCAACCAGTTTTTATGCTTATAGGTGAGGAAACTGTGTCAATATGCATTCTCCTCTGGTAAGAATATTGTTCCACATAATAAAAACATCTTAACTTAGACCACGGAGAAACATCTCGGAGGGATGCGTAAGTGGAACCCACCCAACGAATCCCGCCTTGGAATCCAGAGACATGAACTTTTAACAAAGAATGGACGACATAAAGTTAACTAAAAATCTCAATTCAATGATAGAATTGAAATGCGTTCTTATGTTTGTCAGTGATGTGTCTGAGAGCATTAATGAGATATAAATGAATGCATCACAATGTTCCCTGAAATAAATCACTAATCATCATCTGATCATTCTAAACATTAAATACATGGATAAAGGGTCACCAACTGAGCACGCATATACCAATAAAAAACCTGCAACACTCGCCCCATGTTGCTAAGAATGGAATAAGAGTGTAAACAACCTGACAAATTACTCTTCAGCGCAAGCTTAGGGCGGCATGTTTGCTACAAAATCCTTTGATAAACCTTCTTGCAGCCATGTACGGGACTAAAATTATCATAAATTCTCACCTTATTGTTCCAACAAAATAATACTCATATCCAAGGGCATGCCCCCCCATTGCTAAGATAGTCAACAGGAAGATACCATGTCGAAAACCTTCAAAACAATAAAAATTCAAATTACGACAAATTTGGAGAAATCATTTACAGATATTGTTGTCTCCGCACCGAATCAGAATCTATCTAATCAGCCATACTGAGTATGTAAGCCTAAGGGATTCCAGTATTCTCAAATAATATCAATCATTGTGTGTTAATCAAACACGGAATTCGGATACCCCCACATAATTTTTAACCTATGAATCCGGCTTTAACTAAACAATACAAAATATTTGTGTATGCTAATTCCGCAGAAAACCACCTGACGGCTTTCAATAAATCGGTAAACTATCGTCATCATTATCATTATCGTCGATTCGGTAATCCCGGCAATAACAAGTGCCCGCTATAAAATTACCACCATTTATGGATGTCGTGATGAGATCTTTACTTTTAATAATAACCGACCACCGGCGCGGCGCCATCCGAATCGTTCTACAATGCTCATTAAGATGCGATTTTTTTGGCCATAGAACAACATCGCTTTCTTGGGATCCGGATTTCACTAAAATTGGAAACCGCGTCTTTCGTTTTTTTTCAAAGGTCAGATCTGGTCGGATGGCGCCAATCCATTAAAGGTGTTAAGAGTCATAGCCTAGGACATTAATTAAACCCACAAAGCGTACGATCCGAGACTCAACTCCGTATGCAAATTGAATCTATTGATGAGTAGGTGTCTTGGTATTTTATTTTTATGATTAATTAGGGAGTATTCTGCTATTTATTGATTTCGGACAACTTCATTAAATCAAATTTAAAATTATTGATTGAGTAGAAAATCATAAATTAACCAGTCTGTAGAGGCGCGTGAGCGTAGCTTGAGCGAGGCGTTGATGCGACGACATGCGTATGACCAGGGAACGTGACAAAGTGTGTTACGATGGGACAACGAACTGGATGTTGGTTGGAATGCCTTTTGTGTTGTTAATCGACGGTTTTGTTAGCATAGGTCATTTGGTGATATCGAGTTATTGTAGGCGTAAGGGCTTTTTTAAAAGTTGGATTTGAATAAGGCGCGATCAGTAGACCGCAAAGCGTTTTATTCAATGGGGTTTCTTTTGGTCTTAAAGTCAGTAAAATTGTTCGTCTTTAGCCCAGACAAATTTTTTAGACGACTTAAATATTTGATGATGGCTGGGATGGTGCCGTGACATAACCCCAAGCGTCATAAGCCCAAATTTTGAAATTTGGCCTTATGTCGCATTGTGAAAGTGACATAAGGCCAAATTTTAGCATTTGGTATTATGACACATTGGCTTTATGACACTTTCGCTTGGTGCTGTTTTCAACAATTTGCCCTCGCACCTACCCCAAATCAAACAGTGACCCCAAGCAGGGGGGTTGCAGGGGGGCAGGATGCCCCACTATATGCATTGCACTGTTTATGGGATTAGTTGCAAAATCGCAAGTAGATTGCATAAACAGTACAATGCCTATGGGGGGGGGGGGGGGGCATGCTGCCCCCCTGCATCCCCCCTGCTTGGGGTCAATGTTTGATTTGGAGTAGGTGCGAGGTACGGTTTCAAAAATTTGGCTTTATGTCACTTTCCGGATTTGGCCTTATGACGCTTTGTGAAAGTGACATAATATCAAATGCTGGAATTTGGCCTTATGTCACTTTCAAAAAGCGACATAAGGCCAAATTTCGAGATTTGGGCTTATGACGCTTGGGGTTATGTCACGGCACCGGCTGGGATTCCTTAAAGATAAAGTGTAAAATAGAAATTCCAACCAACAGATTGCCATCGAATTTGGGCTGTGTATGTATCCCAAATATAACCGATACCGAAATCGAGGAGTCATTTTTTTGTAACAGGAATTGTGCTAAAAGGTGACTAAAGGAGAGTCACATCTGTTCCGTAATTGTGCAATCAAATCCGTGGCTTTATTATCAATAAGAAGAAATGTAAATAGTTACACAGCGCGTTTCATACCGCGGGAAGAAAGTAAGTCTACATAAGCTCGGCTTAATCGAGCGAATTAACAATAAAGCTCCAGCTAAGAGGATGTTCGACTACCTAAACTCAGATTCGGAAGGCGAGGAAGATCGAACTTCAGTTATCAAGACGAAGGCATTGCGGAAGCCAAAGCCCTTTTTCAGTGTCTCACGCAGAAACTTTTCACTGGTCGAAAGCCCGTTAAATATGTAAGAAAGTAAGCTCCTACAAAAAATGGAGTTTGTCGCCAGACAAACAAGTTTTTATGTCATAATATTGAGATTCCCGCCGAGTCTTGAAAATCACTTTGAAGGTGCGCAGATATTGACGATCATTTGACAAAATGACAAGGACTACTGTTTGCCGGTTATAAGTTTTGAATCCCACTTGTGAACGTCTGACAAAGTTCGAAATGCTTTTCATCCTCAGTATGTTTGCCAATAGACAGAATGACAACGGCAACTTATTCCATGTTACATTCCATTACAACCCCTCATAGAGTTACTGTTCGGTGCGGTGGTGTTGATAGACGGAAAGTGATTGGCCCTTATCTTTTTGAGATCGGCGGTTTTGGCAACACTGTTACTGTAACTGTTGAGGGCTATAGATCTATCCTCATCGACTTCTTGCTTCCGCATATTGACCAATAGGTTTTGGAGAACATGTGGTTCTAGGAGGACGCCACCGACATTCGGCAATAAACTTTTCCCGACCGTTTATGCTCCCGTTGTGGCGGTTTTAACTGTCCAGCAAGATTACCCGATTTGACCATCGCGTTGGGGTTTTTATAAGTCACGTGTCTATACATAAAAGCCACGGCCCGAGAAGATTTTAATGAAAAAATATGTATACCTAAGAATTTATTGCCAGCGGTTTTGAGAAAAATCATATCAAATTCTACGAAACAAGCCCACCGAACGTGTACCACCTCTGGCGTAGCCCACTTATAACTAATAAAATCTTCGCCACTTAATCGAAAGCCAAGCAACCGTTTAAAAAGACAAAACCAACAAACATAACATTTTTATTTTGTTTATACAAACTTTTACTGCCTTAGGCCTCAGTTATAGCAATACGTACAAAGTGGAACAGTAAACACATTGAAACGAACACATCATAGGAACGATTTGTATCGTTTCTGTGCATTGAGTGAGATGTTGAACAGATAAATTTTTCTGAACTGAAAAATTAATGAATTCATTTTCAAACCAATTTATTATTTAATGTTCAAGTTTAATAATTCATAAAGCTGCGGAAAAATTCCTAGTGAGCCGAATTTTTGAATACACCTTTATTACGGCGTGGTAATGAAGATATGAAAAATCGACATTAGCCGTGTTTCTTTGCACGCGGATAGAGGGATAATTTGAAATTTGCATGTAAAACACAATAACAACTTATCCTATATACGCTAACTTTAGCGGGGATAGCTATCGCCGCTAAGTCCTTTAGCGGGGATAAACAGTGCTTCCAAAACCCATTTTCTTCGTTTCTGATGAATCGTTGCGATGAATTTTTCAGGAAATAACATCCCGCCGCCCACTGGCACATCCCGCCGAATATTTTATTCGGGATTTTAATATAATTTTTTTTTTTTTAAATTTAGTAAATCTGTCAATGTGAAACTGTTTTTTTATAATTTTAGAATATCTTTGGCATTAATTTCAACTGTCGGAAATTAATATTTTTGAATTTCATGATTTTCAATACAAATTTCTTAACTCAACTTCCAGCTGTGTCACTAATAAACGTCATAGGTGCATGTGTGCTGCCAAGTTTTAATTGATGAATTCTGATGGTCGTTTTTTAATGCCATGCCATGCCTTAAGCCGTGTTTCTTTGCACGCGGATAAAGGCATGGCATTAAAAAACGACCATCAGAATTCATAAAAAAAAACTTGGCAGCACACATGCACCTATGACGTTTATTAGTGACACGTCTGGAAGTTGAGTTAAGAAATTTGTATTGAAAATCAATATAGCAAGGCTATCCTATTTCAAATTTTAAAACGAGGAGATCGTTAAATATTTCGAAGAAGTCAATTATCTTGCAATAATCCTAGACAGAAGGCTTATTTTTGAACTTTCACATCTTCTTCTTCCTTTAAAGGCGGTAAGGCTTTGATTCGGATTAAAGGGATCATAACCGTCCCACTTCACTACATCCCTATTGGTCCGCCTGTGGGGTTCGCCTGTTCGACCTCACGAAATAACGGCAGTCCTCCCGATTTTGAATCACTTCGTCACTGAGGCCATTCGTTTTTTGGCCTGCCTCTCTTTCGCGTTGGTATGGGAACGTTGATTGATATTGCCTTTTTGACAGGGTTCGTAGGATCCCTCCTTTGAACATGAGAGTAACAACTGAAACAGTCGCAGTGACTGTATTTAAATATTCAATATTACCATCACCTCTAGCGATACTAGCATTTTTTAATGTTTGTAGACCACGCCTAACTACACCATCACCATCCGATAACAATTCATTACATATAAAACATTTATCACTCATTATGAAAACTGTTAAAGAGCATGAAACTACTAAAATAACGTCTTTAACACTCAAGAAATACTCGTATTTTTCAACTGAGCTAAACACATTCCGACAGACAGTAGCAAAGGGACGGGTCTTGGAACAATAAAATACAGAACATCTGCCAGTGGAGGTCGTTTGTAAAATATATAGTAAATTTTACAAAGTTCCAAAACCTCTATAATATAAGTATATTTTTCACAAAACGCCCAAGTATCAGATAGAAGTTTTTAAGACACTGAACAATATGAATATAAAGCAATAGAGTTTACGCCTTGGTGAACGGTATATAATACCATGTGAGTGCATTCTAGTCGCTTTCTCAGCGCTCTACTCCAAAAACGGTTAATTTTACAGAAAAATGCATGAGGCATTTGTAGATAATTTCACGGCAAACAATTTTTACAAGGATCTCAAAAATAGACGCGACTTGGCATTCAAGAGATGGAAACGATTTAGGCTGCAAGAGCAGTATAATGATTTTCGTAGGCTAAGACATATTGTAACTCTTAAAATTTGTAAGGCTAAACGTAGTTTTTATTCTAAGCATCTGAACAGTAACTTACCGACAAAGACACTATGGAAAAATATTCGTGATATTGGAATTGGTTGCAAAGATGAGTTTGATTTTTCTAGTGTAGATCTAAATAACCTAAACAATAAATTTGTGCAAAGCCCTATGATGTCATCACTTAACATGTGCCCTACTGTTACGTTAACTACTGTGGATGGTTTTGCATTCGGGTAGAGCAAACAGATGTTGTTAAGGCAGTATTATGTATTAAATCCAAATCGTCAGGACTTGATGAAATCCATCCCTTATTTATTAAAACTATCCTACCATTTATCCTTCCAATACTTACCCATATATTTAATACTATCCTAATGACATCCCGTTTTCCCAGTGCCTGGAAAACTGCAAGAATAATACCCGTTCCTAAAAATAAAGGAACTGCACAAACGCCCCCTGAATTCCGTCCTATTGCAATATTACCGTTTCTGTCCAAAGTTTTTGAGAAAATTGTTCATGTCCAAATATCATACCATCTTCAGCATAATGCTTTACTTTGCAAACACCAATCAGGATTTTGAAAGCAGCATAGTTGTACTTCAGCGCTGCTTAAAGTAACGGATGATCTAAGGTTGTGCATGGAAAAAGACCAGATCGCACTGTTAGCATTATTAGATTTTTCTAAAGCTTTTGACACAGTAAGTCATTCAAAACTTATATTTAAACTTTTAAATCAATTTAATTTCTCGTCTTCAGCAGCCTCTTTGATTTACTCGTACTTATCCGACCGTATCCAAGCAGTTGTGGCAGGCAATGCGATGTCCAATTTTAAGCACACACCTATAGGTGTCTCGCAAGGATCTATCCTGGGCCCACTTTTATTTTCCATTTTTATAATTGATCTACCCGACACCATTACCTTTTCTTCTGTTCATATGTATGCCGATGATGTTCAGATGTATTTTTGCTTTAAAAAAGGTCATACTCAAGACGCCACACTCAAGTTCAATTGTGACCTTGAAAGCATATTTCAATGGTCACAAAGAAACAACTTATGTTTAAACCCTAAAAAGTTTAAATGCATGCTAATATCCAAAACTGGTATGGATTCACGTGATTTTTCCAGTTTATGTCTAGGAAATAAATGCATAGAAATAGTTGATAAGGCTAAAAATTTGGGCATTTGGTTTGATAGCAACTTAAGATGGGATCTTCATGTTCGTATTGTTGTAGGAAAAATATATGGATGGCTGCGTAACCTACATATATATGTCACAGTATTACACCCCCGTCAAAACTAGATTAATGTTAGTTATAGATCTCTTATTGTTCCAATTATATCTTTTGGGTCCGAGGTTGCAATGTACTGCAATGCTGAATCCAGAAGAAAGCTCAATGTTGTCTTTAACAATGTTACTCGTTATGTGTTTGGTTTAAAGCGCCAGGATCGTATAGCCGCATATAAAACTAACATTCTGGACTTAACGTTGGATAAATACTTAGACTATTGTACTATAAAATATTTGCATAAAACCATAATATCGCGAAGTCCAGAATAAATATTTGAAAAACTTGTCTAATCTGCCTCGTACTCTAACTATAATCCCTCCGAGTGCAACATGCATTTCAACCGAGCGACAATTTTATGTTCATGCTATTCGCTTATGGAACTCTCTCCCTCTTGGCGTAAGAAGACTTTGTTTTGTAGACCGTTTTAGTGTATCTCTTTTTTCTTACTTGGCTGGTAATTTAATGTAGGTTTTAGGGCTTTTAATGTTTTAATGTTAAATATTTTATTTTTTTTTATAACTTTAATTTTTAATACATATCAATACCATAATTTTGTAAACCTTTTTGCTTAGGCTTAACCATTCTATTTTTCTTTTTTTCTCAACTGTATTTTTTATTGTAAGCATTTTGTACTCAGTTTTTCAAATTATATTAAATTAAAACTTGAATTTTATTAAATTAATTAGTTGAATTAAAATGTAATAATTAATTTGTTAATGATCACATTTACGTCTTTATAGCTACTTATTGTAATCTTTGTAAATGTTTTAAACCTAATAAAAATATCAAATATCAAATATCTCTATTGACCTCCGAACAATAGATCGCGAGATATTTGCGAAAAACTGATTTTCGTGACCTTTTGACCTTTTGACCTTTATAACTTTTGTAATACAGGTGTATACAAAAATTCAGCTCACTAGGAATTTTTCCGCAGATAAACCTAAAATGACTCGGCTATAAAGCTCCATTCTTAGACAAAGATTGTGTCGATCTATTCATTTTAACTGCACCAAAAAAGCAAATCAATTTTTTTACCTTTTTTTAATTTACGTGGCTATAACTGGGGCCTTAGGAAATCGATTGAAGGCTTTTGCACTACCTGTTCTGTTCTGTTCTGTCCACAACTTTTAACAACATGCAAGTCAAAAGTGTATTTTATTGTCTTTGGCTGTTTTGAGCGAACATTTCGTGGGAAGAAACGACTCAGATGAGTGGTATACAACAAATCGGTTTTCTTAGTCATTGGGCGGGTTCAATTTGCAAGGCAACTATGAGACCTCATTATTTTCCCCTTTTGCATAACTCATGTGACCATAATTCGGCAAGTGATAGAGGGTTAACTAGTGCTCATTGAGATGTTCCACTACGTACGCTTTTAATGCACTTGGTCTGACAGTATTCCTACTCGTACATTAATCAATATCATCTCCTTACCCAAACTCATTTTTGTACGACAGTAATATATGGCTTAGGGAACCTTACGAAACGACAGACAATGGTTATGGTACGAGTATTCTAAGAACAAAAGTCAATTAAGAACGAATCTAGCCTGGACGAGACTTAGGCACCTGTACATCGTTTTGAGACAATTTTCCGTTCGCAGCGAACGTTGCATTTTTCACGATTGGATATCACAGCCAATCTGCGCGAAGAGACAAAAGTCGCAAATAATCATTTTTATTTACATACTGTTCCATACCACATAAATTTCTTGCTTAATTAGATAAACTCCCCGCCCAATTGGCATAAGATCCTCCATTTGCCTACTGTTGAAAGAAGCTCGCAAAACACAGCTTCTCCTTTTCCTTCTGGCAAATTGTTATTTTTTCGATGCAAATTTACGCTGGAGAACCAGCTTTGATCAGCTGGATACCTCATTCCGATGCGTTGCACTTTAAATTCCTCTCCAAGGAGAAGCAAGCAAGGCATTTCGATCTGTTCGGATGCAGTGCCAGGTTACCACCCATGAAGTAAACAATTTGAGAATTTCTCCCTTTTGCGCGCGACATTGGCGACATGACAAGAAGCGAATCAGCTCAAGAATTGCCATCTAATATGGGAGCTGTGTGAAGCGCGCAGCATCGGCGCAGTGGCCTTGCCGCCGATTAATCGTTGTAAAATTACCAGTGCAATTAAAAATGACAGTTGGCCACTGTGTTCGGAGCGATTGGCGTAAAACTATAATCGTGGTCTAATCGATTGTTTCATTATTTATGAACGCGACCATGGTTCTTTTAGGGCAGTAAATTGTGTACATTGAAGAGCGAAGAATGCTTCCGGAGTTACGTGTAAGTTCACGGAATAAATGTTGGGTATTCTTGGGAGAAGGCATGTATGCACACCGAGTACTTAGCACATAAACTGCAGTGGTATCCGCAGGAGGAGTAGAGTGCATCTGGTAATTGCTTAGCATGTGGACAGGTTATTATGTTCACATAGCTTCATAGATGCTGCTCAATGGGATATTGCCAATGATGTGGGCGTTGTGTCGCTGTTTACAATGTTCAGCGCTGGTTAATGATTTTGTCACATCGACTTAGCTGAAAATGAAAATTGATTGAGGTGGAATCTGTCGATGAATATGGAAAGGGCAACGTATTATTTTGAGAAAGACCAGTGGTCGAATGGGATACTTTATTGGTATGTATGGATCGGATGTATTTTTGCCGTATTTTACAATTGGTAAAGGAGGTGCCGTAAAGTTAAGCCTCATGAACCATTTAGCCTTATTTCGCTTTGCGAAAATGAAATAATGCCAAATTGTAACGTTTGGCTCTTTATTTTACTTTCACAAAAAGAATTCTGGTTTTAATCCTTTTCCCGACAAAATCCTAGTACTTTTGGCAAAACCTGAAGAGCGATGCATTTGTAATAGAATATGCCAAATGTAAAATAAAATAAATATTAGGCGTTAACCTAAAACCTAGCTTCTCGAACCATATGCTTGAGCGAAGTGGAAGAGACCTACAATTTCGAGCCCAATCCGAACGGCGAATTTGAGAAGCCTCTTATGACAATTGATACTCTTGGATGTTTGTCAGGCAGTAGAAAAAATGGAAACGATGTTACTTGGCTCCGGCGGGACTTGAAGGGGACCTTTCGATTAGTAGTCCAACGCACTTGACTTTTAAATTAATTTTTTTATTCATTATTAAATATCAACTTACATACTAGACAAAAATGATGCCTGCATTGGCACCACAGGGGGCATGAGAGCTAAGTGCACAGCGGGTAGGTAGATACCATGCTAATTATCAAGCCCTGACTACACACTATCCCGTCTTGATTTTGCAAGACCATTCACCAATTATATGGTGATCATTTATCAACCACCAGTCATTAGATTTAATATACCCATCTATGCTGACGGCTTAATTCCGATTCCTCGGACTATCCAATTCAATCAGACGTTTTCTAAGAGGACTTCCTGGCAGTGACTACAGCTGCTTAATAAGGCGCAGTGACTCGATACCAATTGCAGATATTCCTTCTGTCATTGACAGCCAAACGGCAATACAAATAATTTCTGCCATAGAGATAAAATCGAAAGGTCTATTTTCACCCCATTTCAAGTTATAGACCAAGGCTGCTTAATCCCAGGCCCGCAATTGTAGATGGCCCGCGCAAGAAATTTGAAAATTTCCTGCCAAAGTATAGTGTGCACATCATGCTAAAATGTATCTTCCACACAAATTTTCTCCAAAGTAATTTTAGCAAAATTTGTTTTTGCTGCTGCGGGAAATTCGTTTTCAAAGCTAGCACATTTGTTTACCTTGCTTCACTACAGAAGCAGCATAATCATACTAATTTTGAAAAAGCGTATCCTGTTGGTAGTGCTATCAGAGAATATTTTTTAAAGAAAAAGAAACGGAAATTATTCAACCATCAGAATATTTTCGTTAAAAGACAAGACGAGCTTGAATCCATGGTCAAAACATCTTATGAGATTAAAGAAGCTTTGGCAATCTTTGTTCAAAATTGTTATGATAAAAACGTCAAGTCTAAAGCCGACAGTGTTTCACTCTCACGGCATACTGTTACAAGACAGGTGGAGGAGATGGCAGTAGATATCAGCGGTCAGATCTAAGAAATCGTAACAAAATGCAAATATTTTTCATTGGCGTTAGATGAAACTTGCGCTTTGGATGATATTCTGTATCCAGTAGTACGTTGCATTAGTTATATACATGCAAAAGCTCTTCACAGACGTCAATTCAGAGTTTTATTTGAAGGAGAAATGAGCGAATATGGAGAGTTACAACTGCACTGTGCTGTGCGATGGTTTTCAAGGGGCAGCATATTGAAACATTTCTTCAACTTGAGAGAGCAGGTGTTGGAATTTTTAAAGGAAAAAAGGGCTTTACCTTTGGGAACTTATTTACTGAAGAGTACATCCTGGTTGAGTGATCTTGCATTTCTTGTTGACGTTACGAATTACCTCAATAGTTTGAATCTCAAATCACAATTCCGATAATGTTTAATCTGATAAGCGGATTCGAAACTAATTAAATCTGTTTTTAATTAATTTAGCTACATAAAATATTGATCTTTTTCCTACACTCAAAAGTTTGAAACAGAAGCTCAATATCGCCACTATCAACTGTTCTTAGTACAAATCCAAAATATAATGCTTATTAGACGTCTATTAGTAATACATATACAAATTTTTATAGATCAATTCATAATCATTTTGAGAGAATAAATTACTTATCCTGCCGATATTCAGTTGGAACTCACTGAACTGCAAAATCAATTTTCGCTAAACAAACCTTTTTACCGAAAAAGTATCTTTCAAACCACAAAACTCTTCAGAAGATTTTGCAGATTTTTGGAAGTTAGTACCAAATGGGCTAACCAACGCCCATTCCACATCGAGTTAATCGGTTCTTGTCAGATCACCGTAATTAAACGACGTTGGGCGCGGTTAGTAC
This sequence comes from Portevinia maculata, assembly GCA_949715645.1. NCBI lineage: Eukaryota > Metazoa > Arthropoda > Insecta > Diptera > Syrphidae > Portevinia > Portevinia maculata. The sequence goes on from OX454525.1 coordinate 143,135,753, forward strand.
GTAGATGGGGGACCGTTTGAGAACAACCGCGTGTCCTTGGCCAGTCCCATCTACAGAGTTGAGGTAGATAGTATATGTAGTATCACAATTGACCTAAATTGGTCTAAGTGTGTCGGCTTCTGCCTACAGCCACATAAATCTAACCTAACCTAACCTAGTACCAAAAGAGGACTTTCCTGCAATAACATACCTGGCAGTTCTTAACTAGTTTTGGATCGACATAATATTTGGGAAAAGCTTTTTTTCCAAATCATAATTATGTAAAAAATAAATATCTACCGCACATAACGACATCCGATTTGATGCCTAACATAAGTAAATTATTACAACAGAAACCATGTCAGAAATCGCATTTATTTTATTACGATCTTCATTTAAGATATCTACCTATGTACAGTTTTGTTTCGTTATTTGGCATTAAATGCCCTTTTTTCTTATTTTAATAAACAACTATTACACCTCATAATATTAACATTGTCTATTATAAAAATTAGAAAAGTAATTAACATATCAACCATCAGTTGCCCACCGAAAATATCTGAATCGTCCGTTTGGCCCGACTACTAAAAAGTTGAGCGGCCCTGTTATAGACCATCGAAGTGGGTGACCTCTAATTTGGAGGTGTAACCGCTTTAAGGCCTATAACTTCTAAACTATTAAAGGTACAATTGGTATTGTGTACACCTTGGAAAGACAATTTAGTAGCGCATACACTTTGGGTACATCTGTGCAGCTACAAAAAAGTTATGGCTTCTTAAACTCAAAATTATAAAAATATGTTGTTTAAATATTTTAGAAACTTAAAATGCATTTTTCTCAAAATTTTTAATTAATTTTTTTTTTTTTTATGAAACTTTTATCCTTGAAAATTTCCATAAAATGTTGTTAAGTAACTTTTTTACGTACGAACAACAGAAGTTGTAGTAAAAGCCATTTTTTGTAAGACAAATATGGTCAAAAAGAAGTGTACCTACTGAATTACTCTTAAAATCCCTAAATCATAGAGCACGATTTAGGAACGACGTTCAGACGCAGCGATGACAGCAGTTGAGGGTGGGATCTTGCTTGCTGTGGGAGTTCAGCCTTCAGGCAGAGTCCGCAGACTAGCTGAGCAGTTGGAACTTCCCAGAACCAGGATTCACAGAACTCTACAAACCATTTAACACTGGAACAGAATTTACTACCATGAGATGCGCAAAGAAAAGTGGAATTTTGCCAATGTGTACTGCGCAAACAGGTAGATGACGGAAACCTCCTCAAGAACTTTCTGTCAACTGACGAAGTGCAATTCACAAGAAATGGGATTACAAACCACCATAATTCGTACCATTGGTCAGACTCCAACCCCCATTCAATACGTACAACATCCTTTCAAAGGTAAGAATTTAATTACTGTGAAAGACTTCTTCAAAATGTGTTGCTTATTAGGTTTGCTGAAGAGGTTTATCGTAAATGTTTGGGCTGGATTAATAAGAAACCCTTTAGTTGGCCCGCACGATCTTCTACATATATACAGTTAAATCCCATTACTACCTGGAACTTTTGGAAAACGGTTGCCGGAGCTCATGGAAGATGTTCCTCTTGTTCAGAGAAGGGCGATGTTCTTTCAACGAGATGGAGCCCCTTGTCAGAGTAGCAGCGGAGTTACTTCGTTCCTCAACCATACTCTTAACGAACGGTGGATTGGTCGATTTGACCCCACCCATATCTGCTGACCAAACACCCATGGATTTTTTCTTCTAGGGTGCTATGAAAGAAAAAGTTTATTTCAGAGTCGTTTGTCGAGTCTGAAAGCGCTCCAAGAAAAAATTAGTGCCGTTTCAGAAGAGATGAGTAAAAGTTTGCTGCTCGTTGATCTGCCATCCGAAATGCTTTAACTCGAAATGTATGCAAATAGAAGAAAGGCACTTCGAGCAATTTCTATAAACTCTTACCCTCCGATGAGCGGTGGCATATTAGGCGGTAAATGGAGCGTAAAGGGTCTGCCCAGACCCATACATATTAAATGCGTAATTTCAGGACAACGAACAGGAGATGACCAGAGATGTACTAAATGTGTGGGTGTGTGTTAGTATATATGGCTCGAATGTATGTATGTGTGTATGGTTGTGTAAAAATATGATAAAACGAATGTTTTAGTCCGTTTGAAAAGGTGCGGGTACCTTAATTTATTAGTAAATAAAAATACATTATGAAGAGCATTCTGATTCGTCTCTCGTTGGCCACTTGGTGGTTTTTCCGTATAAATTATTCCTTTCAGGGGATAATTTGACACGGAATCGCAGACCCACCAAACCTTTATTCCGTATTTCGCGGCCTTACTCGGAATATATTGAGTAAACCTAGTTCGTCCGCAATACGGAAATAACTGCTCATCGATAGTCACTTGGCAGTCAGGGGTGTATGCTCTCTCTAAATTAGCCATCAGCATGAGCCATACATCGTCTATTGCCACAGATTTGTTTTGTTGAAGCCTCTCCGCACGAGTGTTACCGTTATCGAAGCAGATGTATGTGATCTAGTGCTTGAAATGGTTGAAGGACATGGTGCCTTTGTAGATGGGCATATTGTAACTCGCCCACAATTCTGCGAATTGGCGTGTAGCACACCAGCAAACATCCCAAAGAAGGCATACATTTCGTCCTAGTTGGTCATCATCCAAACTCGCTGTTTTTTATTGGGATGCGCTTCGTACCATAGTCGAAAGAATTCCAAGGCTTTTCGATTAGTTTTCCGCACTATAATGTTCACGATTTCGGGTGACAACAACGATTTGAAGATGGCTCGGTGATGCGGCAATGTTCCTCGTAATGGCCCTTCTTGTAGTCGTTGGTACATTATGCGAACGTGGCCTTCCAGAAGGTGATGGATTCGCATTCCATATCTTGCCATCTTTCTAACGGTAAGCCACTTCCTGAACAGGAGCACCCACGTAGTCTGGTGCAACAGCACTGGATAAGGGAATTGCCGTTGGTGCTTCTGTGTATAATTCCTCCGCATAATCATCATCGTTATCATCCAAAACGGCCTCTAACTCAATCTCTTGTTCAATATCGGATGCCTCATCCACATTTTCATCTTCTTCTGGCACGTAGTTTTCATCGTCCAAGTCGTCACCTGATTCGAGTGGGTCGAATTCCGACCCCATAATTTGTCCAATTTGCGTCTCAAGTCGCTCTCGTTCTTCCAGATTCAAATTTGGTGCATTAAGTTTACGAACCAAATTTGTCATAATATCAACCTCACTGCCTTCTCGCTCCATTTTACTGGAAACGAAAAACACGAAAAAATTGACACACGAGTCAAATACTATTCACAACCGGCAACAAAATATCTCCTAAAATAATCAAAATATCTCCTAAAATAATAAAAAACAGGGGGGCAGCATGGCCCCCAACACGCATTGCACTGTTTATGGGATTTCCATATGGGATTTCCATAATCAGTGCAATGCCTATGGGGAGGCATGCTGCCCCCCTGCAACCCACCTGCTTGGGATCACTGTTTGATTTGGAGTAGGTGCGAGGTTTAATTTTAGCACTTGGCCTTATTGCACTTTGAGTCCCCAAATTTGGGGACTTATTTCATAGTTGAATTTGGGGACTTATTTCACTATGATATAACCCCCCAATTTGAAGTATGAAATAAGTCCCCAAAAACCCATGAAATTAGTCCCCAATTTTGGGGGCTTATTTCATATGAAATAAATCCCCATCTCCATACAAATTTTGGGGAGTTATTTAATTTTTCATTTGGGGTGTTATTTCATTGGGGGGTTATTTCCTGCAGCCCAGTATTACTAACCTGCAATTTTGTCGATAGAAAACTAAATAACACTTGAAAATAATCCAATATCAAATCACCAGCCAATTTAATTACGGTATTCACACTATGAATCCTACGCATCTACTGTGGGTCTACTCAGACCCATGTGTGTATGATTCACGAAAGTCGTTTAAAATTAAATTTTTCCACTATAAATATATCGAAAACGTATTGTTTACCGGTACTTTGTGTTCACCTCAGCATATTTGAAGAAGTCATGGACTGCTGCTACTCAGAAATACCAAGAAAAAAACTTAAGCACATTTAAAAATCGGTTTGGTCTGGCCAGACCCATACGCTCATCGGAGGGTTAAAAGGGTCATTTTCAGGACCACAAACAAATATCTAAGCGATTTTCAGAGAAATTCAGTAGGGAACTCCTTTTTGACCATTTTGTCTGACAAAAAATGGCTTTTACAACAACTTCTGCTGATGCTATGTAAAAAAGTTGGGTAACATCATTTCATAAACGAAAAATGATTAGGGTAAAATGTTGAGAAAAATGCATTTAAAGTAAAAAATGGAACAACAATTCTTCATAATTTTGAGTTTAAGGAGCAATAACTTTGTTGTAGCTGTACAGATGTACCCAAGGTGTTTAAGACTTGTATGCGCTACTAAATTGTCTTTCTAAAATGTAAAAAATACCTATTGTACGTTTAATAGTTTAGAAGTTATAGCGTTTAAAGTGGTTACATCTGCAAATTAGATGTCACCCACTTTGATGGGCTATAACTTGAAATGGAGTGAGAATAGACACTTCCCAGTGATACAATATTTTGTTCGGCGGAACTTCAGGAATCTCCCCTTAAAGGGTTATACTACTCAACTGGGACACCCTGTATTAAGCTATCTTTTACTCTATTCCACAACTAACTTTGGGATAAACCTAATATCCATACCTTCTCCTCCTCCCTACTGGTCTGCGAGTGCGGTTCGCGGATTGGCCAAGAAAACATCGGCAGACTTCTAGGTTTCGGATAACTTTTTTTACTGAGATCAATCAAATGCTGGTGTCTTTGCATATATATGATCCAGGAGTTGTTAGGCTTGCCTCTTTGTTACGATTTCGACACGTGCAGGCTCCTGTGTTTAATCGTCCTTTTACGTACGACGTTGCCGGTGATCTCCAGACGTGTCAACCGACGAACTTACATTCACACTTGTGGGAGAGTTTCAAGGTGTTAAACGTGTTGCTATTCTCAATGGGATATTAAAATTACCACTCCAATTTTTTTTGTGTTTCTATGACAAAATCCCCGTCCATCTTTTAGCATTCTGGAATAAAGCAGAACAATTAAGTGCCTACAAGGATCTCACGTTAACACAATACAAAACTAAAAACCGAAACTCCCTATAGACTTGATCATTGTCCAGAAATTTCATTGACCCCTTTCACATGGCGCAACATCAAACAAAACTTATGCGGAAAACTTTAACTTACCAGCGTCCAACGGATACAAGTGGATTTGATCAACAGAATGCACAGCCACTTGACTTAGGTATAATTGTGGGCCACACAGATCCACAAGGTTCTATTTTTGGTCTCAGGAAACGCAAACATCACTTAATATGAGTGTAATGATCTCTGGCGACCTTGAATAGTCTATTGATTCCATTAAACATCTGTAATGCATCTGCAAATACTGCAATTTCATGAACTGTGTTTTTGTTTTTGAGTTTTACAGGTGCAAATTAAAAGCTTAAATAGCGCATATCTCAATATTTTTCCACCGATATGTCGGTGCGCAGTAATTGAAGCTGAAAATGATGGGAAGTGCCCGAGACCGATAACCAGCGGCTGCAATCTATGAAAATCATTCCCGCTTACGATGGTTATGATCATATTCAACTCAAAAAGAAAGAAGGAAGAAGCTTGATAGGCATCTCTAACAAAGTTGGTATCCATTACCGCAGCATTTCCGCCCATCTCATCAGATGGGGTAGAGAAAAGGACGCACACACCAGCAAGCACATGGTCACAATTAGATTACAGATAGAACAAAGATTTATCTCACAGATTGATAGATTCGATTAGGTGGGGTAATTACCACATACTGCAAGTAGACGGGCGCTCCAACAACTTGGGGGCCTCCGCTTCGTCCGCAATAAACGATATGTGCGTGCACAAGCAAACTGCATATCCCCACGGATTTTAATGGATTTTTAACTGGTTCTCCAGTTGCGTGCTGGTTATGTCCATGTGGTGCGGCGGCGGTACGGCGGCGGCGGTGGTGTATCTTTTACTAATTTAATAATTTGAAAACCATTTAAGACTCCTAATCACATGTCAAATGATGGTTGCTGGTTGCGTTGTAGACTTGTGTGCGCAAAATTAATTGTTGCCCTAGGTGCAATGGAATGCGATCGCTTGCTGGCGATAATGCCAATGGGCATGATGACGATCCTGCAATATCTAGCACCTTACCGCTAATTAGTTTTATCCTCGGCATTGCGTCGCATAAGTACATAAGCTGTGAGTGCTTCCCTTGCCATCATTCGTCATAAATTGTTGGCTCGTCTCTTAGGCCTCAGAGAAGTGATATCCAAAAGTGGGTTATCGCCGGCTGATTCAAGACACTAAGGTGTGCTGTGACTTTTGCGTCGTATCACTGCAGAGGTTTCCTGTTGGGCTAATTTATTACTTTACGACTTATTGTGAAGTTGTGATGTCAATTGAGGGCTCTTTGATGTGGCTTTGTTATTGTCAGCAAATTGAAAGGAACGGTAAATCAGTTCATGGAGCAGTTTCGATAATAAAAAAAAATATTTACACCACATTGAGACACTGCGATATTGGATAGATATCGGAATGATATTTAAGCGCCGATAGTTAATATTGACGGCGGCAATAATACGTAAATGATTTATAATGGATATGATTGGTTTCATAAAAGTTGTCGTCGCAAGCCTTGTACTAATTAAGAGTATCACCTTGGACAGAATTGTTTGGCAAGAACGTGATCATATAACAAACCTAACGCACCCTGCTGTAGCTTGAATTATAGGGTGTCGTTTTTTGTATTAAAATGTACATATTTCGTTCTATTCGGATGCGGGTTTGGTCATAATTTACTACGCGAATAATTTTGCCATCTCTGTATCGAAAATGCCGGCGTTTAATTATGATCTTGCGAAAATACAATTAGCCCTGCCTTCAACTAGTAAAATATGAATCGCATCTCTCATCTGCATCATCTTCGAAAAGATTGTGATAACATTCAGCGTTACCGACTACGTTTTAGGTAATAGTTATTTTCGTTTGGCTTTTGGTAACCATATATGGGCTGAAATTATTTAAACAAATTTCAGGAACAATTCAAGAATGGTATCCATATCTGAGCATTTATCCGTGAGAAAATATTTCGATAAATTAATTTCGATAACTGATACCAATCAAATAGTGTGATCCAGGAGTTTTTCAGTCTGACTCCTAATTATTCCTAATTATTCTTTGATCTCCATTTTATGACAGATGTGATATCAGTCAAAACACGGATTTGAATGAAAACCTGTGGGAGGGTAGTTTAAACATGTCAAAAGTGCAATACAAATAAAAAAGTATATAAAACAATGCCTTGGTGGATCGCTTCGCGGATTAAAAGAGGTTAAATTTTGGACTAAACAACTATGGATTAGTTGAGCAATGCATTCGGCCTCATATGCAGGTGTTCAGGTGTCGCTAACTTATAAAAATAAATATTTGTATCAATGTTTTCACTTTTAAGAGCTAGATTTTAATTTACGTGCACCTACTAAAAAAAAAAGACTTTGTATGGAAAGTTGTTGTTGTTACACATTACTGTTTATCGGATCTAATTGTGATATTCTACTATTTTTTTTTTGTCGGGGTGTGTGAGACTTTCTGCACTGGAGCACACAGACTCAATACTGGTCCATTGTACTACCAGGCAGACACACCACATTTTGCTGTGGGAATTTACTGGTTTTTCTAAGAAAAACGAAAAGACGCTTCAATGATAAGGAGCTTAGGTTTACAGCACTCACCATATCCGCACCAAATACCTGCCACCTGATACGAGCAAAAGCAGGACAATCACAGAGGAAATGTTCCACAGTGTCGTCGCTTTCTCCACAGGTTTCGCAGTTGGTGGTGTCGCTTAGGCCTAGCACCTTAAGGTGTTTGGCAAAAGCGTAGTGTCCCGTAAGAACGCCAGTAGTCTGTCTGCAGTCTTTTCTGTTGAGAGACAACAAGAATGCCGCGGATTTCCTACAGACGTCGGGGAGCATTTGCTTAGTCTGTCTACACCCTGGAGAGTCATGCCAACGGCGATTGTGTTCATAGGAAACCCAACCGTCAATGGAAGCCCTGACCGAGGACGCAGGCAGACAGATCGCTGGTTCAGGTCCTGAGAAGTCCCCCTCCGAGCCTTGTCTAGCAAGTTCATCGGAGATCTCATTTCCCGTGATCCCGTTATGACCCTGAACCCAGACAAGTTTAAGTGAATTCAGCCATCCGACCGAATTCAGCGATATCTTGCATTCACGTACTATTTTGGAGGTAGTTAAGGGTTTGAGTAAGGCCTTAAGCGCAGCCTGACTGTCGCTACAGACGCAGATACTTCGCCCCCTAAACCTGTTCCTCGTAGCATAGTCCATGGCCATTAGGATAGCATAAGTCTCTGTTTGGAAGACTGAAGCATATTTGCCTAACGGAAAGAAAAGTCTAACGTTATAGCTCTCCACGAAGACACCAGCACCAGATCCTTGATCGGTTTTGGAGCCATCCGTGAAGATTCGACTGCATTCCCTTCCAGGTTCAGAGTCCGGCCAGAGCCAGTCCTGGACGCGAGGAAATTCGACCTCGTAGTTGCGCTTTAGCCGAAGTTCCGGTGTCATCGCATCAGACGGCATATCCATAAGACAGGAGTCGAAGGACAACCGTTGCGCAAGTTCATCAAAACTCCAGTGCGAGTTATACCAAAAGCCACCTCTTCTAAGACGTGAGATAGGCTTGATTGTACAGCCCATGATGTAAACATCAAGGGACGGAAGGTTCAATAGTGCATCTAGGCCGGAGCCAGGCGTGCTGTGGAAGGCCCCCGTGCAGCCGAGACATACCTGCCTTTGGAACTTGGCAAAAGCAGCAGTGACGTATTTACGTGAAAGCTTATTCCACCAAACAACCGATGCGTATGCTATAAATGGTCTTATCATAGCCGTATAAATCCATAGGACTCTTTTCGGTGATAAGTCCCATGTCTTGCCGAAAATGCCTTTGCACTGCCAGAAAACAGACAGCGCCTTGGCAGTCTTCAGCTCAACATGTTTGGACCAAAGAAGTTTGCTGTCCAGGATGACTCCCAGATACTTTGCTTCATTGGAGAGCTGGATTGTGACGCCTTTTAGCACTGGCTGAGTCAACCCGACCAGCTTCCTCCTTTTCGTAAAGAGAACAACCTCAGTTTTAAGAGGATTGACCGAGAGCCCATTCCTAGTGCACCATTCGTCGATCACGTCAAGGGCCGCCTGCGCCTTGGCGCATACAGTCGCTAGGCACGATCCAACAGAAAGCACGGCAACATCATCCGCGTACGCCTGAGCGTATACATTAGAACTTATGAGTGCGTTCAACAGAGAGTCGACTAGCATACACTACAGCAATGGAGACAGAACGCCGCCTTGCGAGCAGCCTCTGTTTACCCCCGCCATAACATAGCGGCCACAATCCACATCCGCAACCAACGTTCTATTCATTAGCATTGCTTTAATCCACAACACCAATGGTTCATCTACTCCGTGTTGTCTGGCGGAGCTGCACATGCTATCAAAAGTCGCATTGTCAAAAGCACCCTCAATATCGATGAAAATGCCCATCGCGTATTCTTTTCTGTCAAGCGCGCCCTCAATTCTACCAACTAGATTTTGGAGCGCAGTTTCGCAGGATTTTCCGCGTTGATAGGCATGTTGCATCTGAGATAGTGGGTGCAATCGCAAAGCACTTTTGCGCACGTGAAGCTCGACCAGCCTTTCCAAGCATTTCAGCAAGCAGGAAGTCAGACTGATTGGTCTGAAGCTCTTGGCGAGCGAGTAGTCACTTCTGCCAATTTTTGGTATAAATGCAACTCTAACTGTACGCCAGGGTGTTGGAATGTATGCCAGTGCTAGGACAGCGGTGAAGATTTTCTTCATAGTCGGTAGCAACTGGTTTGTACACTGTGGCAGCATGGCTGGGTATATTCCGTCCGTACCAGACGACTTGAAGCTGTCAAAAGACGCAAAGGCGTATTTAATGGCCTCGTCCGTCACCACGGCCTTCGCAGTATACCAGCTACGCCGAGTTCTTTGTCTTGGCTCACTCATAGTCTCGGTGATCGGGGCTGGTTGTGAACCAATTGTAATCTGGTTACCCGGAAAGTGAGACTCCAGCAGATAACTAACAGTTTCCATCAATTTTTCTAAGTGAGTCCAGTTTGGCTGGTTTGCCCTTTTTCAGAACTTTAACCAACCTACTAGTTTCACCCAGTGTTTCTTCTTTTCGCAGAAATTCCTATAAGAAGCACTTTTCGATACCCGAATTAGCCCTTATATTCCTTCTGCTTCGATCGGTAGAGATTCCAGTCTTTCTCCAAATCAGTCTTGAGTGACCTATTTAGAAGCTTTCTAGCTTCTCTACGAATTCTTTGCAGTTCCGAGCTCCACCAGGGATCCGGCGTTCTGTCAGCGGGTTTGCTTACTGGGCACGTCAGTTCAAAACAGCTAGTAATGGCACTATTCAGGTCTTGAACAGCTGCCTCTACCTTTTGTCTCGTCCTGAGTTTGGTTGGAGTTTTGAGAGTTTTCCCTAATTCCTCCCTGAAGCGTATCCAGTTGGTTTTTCTCGGATACCTCCTCTCCTGCAAAGTTATGGATTCGTATCCGATAAGGAATTCGATTTATCTATGGTCTGAGAGGGACACCTCCGAAGATACCCTCCAGTTATAGTAACCGCCTTAAAGTATCTATTTGATAAAGTTAGGTCGATCACTTCCTGTCTTCTTGACGTCACAAAAGTTGGTTGCGAACCAACATTGTTGATACTAAGATCAGATGATAGAATGAAATCCAGGAGATTGTTTCCTCGCATGTTGCATTTGCTGCTGCCCCAAACAGTGTTTTGAGCATTGGCATCACAGCATATAACTAGGCCCATCTTCCTGGTGTCGCAATAGTCAATGAGTTCAGCAATTGCCCTCGGTGGTGGAGGCACTACCGAATCATAGGGGAGATAAGCTGACGCCACGACGAAGGTCTTCCAATCTCCATTCGTTTCCTAGCTAATGGCTGCAGCAACCAAATCTTGGCCACAAAATTGTCCAAGCTTAGTCACTGAAAGAAGGTTCGACACAGCAAGACAAGCCCTTGGTCTATCGGACCGCTCGTCACAGAGTATCGTGGTGCCACGGACACCTCCAAGGCCACAGATGCGATTTTTCCACACCCATGGCTCCTGTATGGATGTTATGTGGGCTTTTGTATTCTACTATACTCACACGATTAAAATCTAAAAAAAAACATTTTTGGATGAATCCACCAATTTTATCCTTGAAAATTGAGATTTTCAAAAGCTTAGAACACTTAAACTGCACTCACAGGAACAAATAACCGTTCACTCAGTTATTTTACAATTTGAATAGATATTGTTTCATGACAAGTATTGTTCTCAGACAAGAGCAGAATAGCCTTAAGAGGACAAGGTGGTCGTATGCATGTATACAGACGACGAAATGAGAGGTTTGCTCCATGTTCCATAGCCGCAACCGTATGATATCAGTGTGTCTCGATAATGGTATGGGGATGCATCAGCCTCGTGGCTCGTACCGAGCTCGGCACTCGGGGTCTTCGATATAGGAGGTGTGAATTCTCAGACATACGTGGACCAATTTTTTCAGACCACATCAAAGTGTTTGCGCAATTTATTGAAGAACAGTTTATCCTTATGCAAGATAGCGCACGTTGTCATGTCGTCAGATCGTTCAAAGAATATCCTGAAGAGCTCGATATTTAAACTTTATCATGGCCATCACGCAACCCGGATCTAAATCTTATAGGGCACATATGGGACAGTCTTAAACGACGGGTTCGGGCAAGGATAGCAGCACCAACCACCATAATCCATAACGGAACTCAAGACAGCTGAAGTTGAGGAATGACACAAAATCCAGCAGTCATATATTCAAGACATGATGTACGGAAGTCAGTAGGCTTCAAGAAGAATTGAAAATGAAAATGGGAGTAAATAAAGGACAAAATAAAGAAAAAAAAATTTAATTTTATCAAAAATTAAAAAAAAAAACGATTTAAAATGTTAAAGATAATTTAAACCATGTTTTTAAAACTTCAAAGGGATTTTTTATTACCTTAACTTTGCTCACAACAAACCCTACGAAAAATGTTATAATAATAAAACAATATCTACTAAAATCGTAAAGGGTGGGCGGTTAGTTGTGCCTCTGAGTATATATGAGAGCGCCACCAATTTGTTATGCTTTTTTAGGCACCTTCATAATGAAAAATAGTTGAACATTTTTTTCGTTTAAATTGGTGAATTAAAATGTTGCCTTTTTAAGGACTAAACGCTTCAACTCAAATGGTTCGTATTTAACTTCCAATAATTTTTATGAAAAAACCTTAAATTTGCAATAGAACATTATTCTAAAATTATAGCAAAGAATTTCCAGTCAACAGATTTGCCTCGTACGATTTCCCTTATTAAATTTGTTTGTTAAGCTAGTAAAAAACTTTGATTTTGAACAAAACACATGAACTTTCATTAAATAGCCATTTTTTTGTGCCCACTCGAGAGAATACATTCTGCAATTAGTTTTTAAATACAACTTCGGGCATATGCCCACCACGACTGAATCTGATGAATATCATAAGGAAGACAAAGTTTTCGACCATTTTTTTCAAGAAGAATTCCAATGCGCCGATTGGTTTTGGTTTGTCAGCGTAGACTTGCGACTATCGAAATAAGAGGCGTCAAATCACAAATTCTTGGAGCCCAATTTAAAGATCCAGTACGCGAAATTATGAAATACGAGTAACACATTCATGTCATTCATTCGGGAAACGGAAAAGTCATTGAACGGCCTCTTTTCAAAAAAAAAATAAAAAATTGCCCGATGACTCCACCAGGCAGCAGAGCACGCTAAACTGTGAATTTTTCGGCATTTATTGGCTTTCGATAGTATCATGTGGATTATCTTTGTCCTAAATCTGACAATTTTGCTTTCTGTCAAACCAATTGCCCCAAAAATGAGCCTCATCGCTGAGCACAATTTTTCGATAAAACAATGGATACAATGCCAGTTGATTTCGGACCGAAATTTCCACACAAAATATGGTCGTTCGGCTTCAATTCTTGCACGAGCTGGATCTTGTAAGACTTCAAATCAAGATCTTTGCATGAAATTTTCATTCATGTGGACGGATAAAGACCAAGCTGTTGAGAACGACGTGGAATCGATAAATTTGGAACTTCTTCAACACTCTCCTGAATGGATAAAATATTCTCAGTACGCACGCGTCCTATACGACTCAAAGAAAATGTATTGCGAAAACGGCCAACAGAATAGCGGCCTCGGATGACACCAAATGGGACAGTTTTCTATCTGCCAATTGGTTTGACTACCTGAAGTTAGTACTTGGTTAAAAAAAAAAACTACTAAACACTGAAGGCAAAAACAGATTCTTGAATTAATTTTAATTTCGCTAATTGTCGTTTCGTTTTGGACTCAATCATTTTTGTCCACTTTGCAAATGCTTTTATTTAATTATATGGTACCTTGATTTGCGATAATTTCGTTATACGATTATATAGTGTTTTTTTTTTGCTTTTACTTCTTGAGGTTCATTACGTGGCTGTGCTTTTCTTAGGCTAGTTTTATTTTGCCAATGTTGTGCAATTTTGTAGTTATTTTTTTGTTGGATAACTATCTCAATCGAATATTGAACCAGAAGTTCAGTTCCATTAGGCGAAAAAAACATTTACTACTTACTTAACGGGCTCCCAACCCGTTCAGAGTCTCTGCCTTAGACACCGCAGCCTTTCATCTTTTCCTAGACAGAGCCCAATCTTCCTGCAGAACTTAACCAGCTTCCTATGGTCTATGCCGCTCAGCTCCCCTAGTTCCTCGAAGAAGTATTCCCCTAGAATCCTCCTACGATTCCGTGCTATACCCTCGCACTCACACAATATGTGTTTTATGTCTTCCTCGGCTTGTAGATCACCACAGAACCTGCACGTGTCCACATCCACCGACCAAGTCGCCTAGCATGCTTTCTTAGAAGACAGTGCCCTGACATAATCCCAATTACTGTTCTAAGCTGTTCCCTGCTCAATTTTAGAATTTCCTTAGATCTTTTCTTATCCAAATGGGGCCAAAGGGCTCTAGACACCCTATGTCCCTCTATGTTCTGCCATCTGAGGTCTGCCATTTTTAAGATCTTTTCATTGATTTTTCCCTTAGAGACGCCCAGGGGTGGTTTAATGTTCACACCTCCGCTATTTTCCAGCTCCCCTCCCTTTCTTGCTAGCTCATCGGCTTGCTCATTTCCCTCTATACCGCTGTGTCCCGGTACCCAGCACAGTCTTACTCGATTCCGTCTACATACTGCTTTTAGCATTGTGCGACAGTTTCTGACTATCTCAGAGTTAATGTTAGCAGATTCAAGTGCCATAAGTGTCGCCTGACTGTCAATATAGATGGCAATGTCTCTTCCCGACAATGATCTTATCTGCACTATCTCTGCCGCCCTTAGAACAGCCAGAACTTCCGATTGGAAGACACTGCTTGTGTCCGGGAGTCGTATAGACTCTCTCAAGTCTGGATCAGCAGAAAAAATGCCAGAACCCGTTTTCTCGCCCGTCTTAGAGCCGTCAGTGTAGATAGCAACCTCGTTTGCTATTATGACTGCATCTCTTTGCCACTCCTCCCTTCGCGGATATGACACCTCATAGGGGATGTCATGGTCGACCAAGGGGCAAATCTCATCAGTCCGTATAGGATTTCCGGGTAGCACATCAGTTAAGATCGTGCAGTGCCGAAAACTACAGTCCTTAAACTGGCCTACATTTTTGAGGCGCAAAGCGCTGTTGCCAGCAAGTTGCTTTATTTTTAAATCTAGCGGGATAAATTGCAGTAAGGCGTCCAGTGCTGCCGAAGGAGTAGTACGGATTGCACCAGTGATGGCTATGCTTGCCGTTCTCTGCACCGTTGCTAGTTTTCCAATTATGGTTCTTTTATTTGTTGCCCTCCACCACACAAGTGAGCCATATGTAAGTATGGGTATCACCACTACTGTATATATCCAGTGCACCATGACGGGTTT
Source organism: Portevinia maculata (assembly GCA_949715645.1). Classification (NCBI taxonomy): domain Eukaryota; kingdom Metazoa; phylum Arthropoda; class Insecta; order Diptera; family Syrphidae; genus Portevinia; species Portevinia maculata. The sequence continues at coordinate 143,150,912 of OX454525.1, forward strand.
CAGGCCCCATGTTTTGCCTATTGTTCTCTTACAAATAAAGAGGGCATTATACGCTTTCTTCATTCGTTCCCTTATGTTAAGATTTCAATTTAATTTTCTATCTAGGATCACGCCCAGATACTTCGCACTGTCCGTGAGGAACAGTTCTTCTCCGTCAAGTTTCGGGAGATTGAAGTGCGGTATTTTGTATCTTCTCGTGAACAGGACTAACTCCGTTTTCGAGGGATTGACATTTAGTCCGCAGCCCTTGGCCCAATTACTAATTTTCTTTAAGGCGGTCTCTGTGATCTCACTTAAAGTATTCAAATATTTTCCCTGCACTACTATGACCACATCGTCCGCATACGCTGTGGCACTTATACCCATTGACTTAATTTCCTTCAGGACGTTGTCAATGACCAGTACCCACAGCAGTGGCGATATGACTCCCCCCTGCGGGGTTCCTCTGGTTGCAAACATCCTTATGGAGCTTTGACCAAGGGAGCAGTTTATGTTCCTGTTGGCGAGCATGTTGCATACCCAATTTATGATTCCCTGTTCTATATGCGCTTTTTATAGCTCTACACTCAACGTTATTGAAAGCTCTTTCTATATCGAGAAAAGAGGCCAAAGCAAATTCGCCGCAGTGTAGACTATTTTCAATTTTACCCACTACGTTGTGTAGAGCAGTTTCTACTGATCTACCCTTAAAGTATGCGTGCTGTGACTCGCATAAAAAACCATTGCTACATTTATTTCTAATGTGGGCTTTCACCAGACGCTCAAGGGTTTGAGGACGACAAACTGATTGGTCTGAAGTCTTTCGCCGTCGTGTGACCCTGTTTGCCGGCTTTGGGTATAAAAACAACCCGGACTTCTCTCCAGGCTGTTGGAATATGCCCTGTTCTTAGACTGAATCTCAGTATATCCAAAATCTTTTGTTTTGCATGCTCTCGCGCTTTTTGCAGCATGATCGGTAGAATACCATCCGGCCCTGGAGATTTATACTGTAGAGCTTACACTTGGTCTTTTGAGTTAGGAGTTTTGAACTCATTTGCTTTGCTTAACCGAAGTAGGAACGGTTTCGTAGGGTAAGTCGGATCTCCACTGAGGTGGCGTTGGTGTTAACTCTCATGTAGGTGAACTCCCTTACTTCCTCGAAATTGCTGCTATCAACAGTCAGCGACGTTTTGTTTTGCAAATATACAAGCCTCTTTCCTTGGAGTTTCTCCCCTATAAAGGGATAATTTTGTTGCAAAGCCCTAATACAGTTCCTGAAGACTGAGTGGAAGTGGAGTTCCAAGTGGAAAACGCGTAGCAGCTTCGTACCTTTATTCAGACTTTCAAAGCAAACATGCAACCCTTGAATCCCACTGCCGCACTAACCATCCTTAGCCCCACAAATAACTCACAATACACAATTATTAACTTCATACGCGGTGTAACATAACAAACGTAATCATCATCCCAAACCACAATTCGCATTCCAACTAAGTATGTCTCCACCACGTCCACCACCTCCACCGCCAAGACCATTCTCACAGTTTTACTATCACACCAAACCACACCACATCAGCACAGAACAGACACACCGAGTTCGCCGGCATAGTTCGAGGACAAAAATTCTTCATTCCTGGCCCTTAGTCATTCTCTATTTAGTTATCTTTCACAACGGGCGGCATCCATCCATGGATCACTGACTGGTATATCAATGTCCTCCAATCAAACGGCGGATATCAGGTTGCATCACCACCTCGCATCGTAGTCAGCTTAGCTGCCTGCTTGATGGGTACAAGTATTTCCCTCTCTGTCTCCTAAAGTGTTGCCTGACGAATATCAATCCGTTTGTTTTGGCTTTTTTAAATGAGAGAAATGAGTATTGGTGGACTGCAGGGTACGTGAGATGTGGTGAAGTACCCTATAAGCTCAAGTGACAATTCAAACATCTGATTGCCAATTATTGTAGGCATCTAAGGCTTCAACGTCAACTATGTCAATGTACTTTACTGAGGTTTTCCAATCTTAAAATACGAATCCAATTTATAAATGTAATTTAATATTCTCCTCAAAAATTAGTTATATCTGAAAATTCAAGTTTTGAGTCAAATGTTTATAAGTGTCATAAGTTCAGTTCATAGGTACATTTAAGTGTCAAAAAAAGGACTAAACATATATAATAGTTGAAAACAATCTACTCTATTTTAAGTTATGGAAAATGTGATTTAAACATTTTAGATTTTATTACAATCAACAGATACAAAATTTTAGACTTTTCCTCATTCCGGCTACGTCATCGTCTTTTTTCCAGTGGGCATCTTTTTGTCCTGTCTTCGCTGCCGCCGTCACTCGTATTCGTAGACAGATATTACATACAGTTGGCGTGATGTACAAAAGATCAAGGTGTGTTAACAATAATTATTACATTACAGTAATTAAATTGTTTCTTGCTCATTAGTCATGCCTCATGTGCAATTCGATTATTGTTGATTATTATTACATCGACCTCAATAATCGTTTCTTAGCACTGGTTGCTCAGCTGTAATTCAGCCCTGAATTAGAGTATTACGTGTCGTTGCAATTGATAACAACGCGACACGAAACACAAAACGCTAGCTCCTTAGATTTCGATTTATCTCCTCTAAAATGCGACCCAGATAAAACCAAATAAACGATTTTTTAAGTTTAATTTTTTACTGTAATAATGAGTCACTACCATTAAGCAATTATGTACTTGTTAACTTATATAACGGCCTCCCGACCCGTGGAGCCTACAGCCTGCCTTCCTCCGCGATCGCGGGCACGCTGCTTCCAGTTGTATAGACCAAGCGCTCTGGTATACGCGATGCTCGGAATTCCTTGCCTTCTTGAACCTGAGGGCTAGGAGTCGAAGATTCTTTTGGATGGAACATTATTTTCCATTCGACAAGCTAATGTAGTCGACGTATTTTAGCTTTTCTGAGTACATTCACATCTTGGTACAGCTCATAGAGTCGCGGTTGTATCTTCTCTTCCATTTGGCCTCCTCGCATACAGGACCAAATATCCGACGAAGTAAATATTTTTCTTTCGAAAGAACCCAATATTAGCTCTCCTGCTCCTGATGGCTTACCATCGGAGCTTTTCAAATACGGAGGTGATGTCTTGGTCCGGTGCATGCACCAAATCATCAACCAAGTATGGGTGGAAGAAAGCATGCCCGATGACTGGATTAACTGCTCTATATGCCCCATCTACAAGAAAAGCCATTCCATGTCTTTAAAGAACTATCGAGGCATATCACTGGTTAATGTCGCATACAAGATCCTATCTGATGAACTGTGTAAATGTCCCAAGCCGTTCTGCAATGCACTACGGGGCACGTACCAGTATGGCAGATCGACAAAAGACCAAATTTCCACACTGAGAAAAATCCTGAAAAAGACAAATGAATTTCTAGTCCAGACTCACCATTTTTTCATTGACTTTAAAGCCGCATATGATAGCATTAATCGCCAGGAACTCTATATGGCGGTGTCCGAATATGTGATGCCGGCACAACTGATCCATGCAAACACGCGGTGTAATATGCAGTTTGGCAGAAGCTCTTCTGAGTTATTACAATCTTGTGCCGGATCTTGGCAAGGAGATGCGCTATCATGCGACTTCTTCAATATTGTTCTCTCAACACGGAAGGTACTTTCTTCAATAGACCCATCAAGCTTCTGGGGTATGCGAATGATATCGACATCATCGGTCGTTCCCAGCGTGCCGTTTAAAATGCTTTGACGGCGATCGAAGAACAGGCGAAATTGAGGACAAGACCAATTTCATGCTAGTTAAGGAATTCATATACCTAACTCGATAGTTCTTGCAAAACATGGGATCGTCGTAGATGAGGCGTATGCCTTATTCCACCCATTCTTCTGGGACGATTTTGTGCATGCGCCCTTTCAAAACCTCACCTGGTTATCTGAAAGATCCGCTGGATAAACGTCAGAGCCGGCGGCCTTGCTGTTATTCAGCTGTTTTGAAGCTGTGCCAACCTCTTCAAACTGGGTGGTAGAACCGATTCTTCATTCTTCATTTGTCCAGTCGTGTGCTCTCGGCATGGTGCCCATTTAGCAGTTTTTGGAAATGCTGATTAAACACATCAATCGGAAGATTTCCCATACATTTTCAAGATTTTGAAGTCTCTTATTTTTAGAGGCTTTCAATGAAATCACCCTAAAATCTGCATGCAATCGTCGAATTGTCAAAGCAAACACACCTTTCGAAATCAATAAATAAAACAAAAATAAAACCCATTTTCAGATCGTTTTTTTAACCAAATTAATGTGCGTAGGTATTTTTTCTACTTTATATAGCACATTGATGGAGGATTTGAAATCATTTTTCTGCTCCCCCACTACGTTCCACAATATGGTCGCATAGCGTTGCTTAATGTAGCTGCAGCTGATTGAAAATATGTCAAAACAAAACTGTTTATGATTTTGTTATTTTGTTTTAAGTTTGCTATACTTTTTAGCAATAAAAAAAATGATTAATGGAAAATTATAATACGGGCAATGTTTTATTAAGCAAAAAAATAGGTCCGTTCGCGTACTTTATGTGTAGAAAAATGAAATCTGTCAAATCTTTCGAGAGTGAAATCTTTCATTTCAAAGAAAAGTACGCAAACGCTTGTGCTTAAAAAGATGAAAAACTTAATAATTGGAAGCATTTAAAATTAAATACTTGATTTTTGCGTTGCTTTAATCTCGGATATGCAATTATTTTTATCTAAAATCGTGTGAAAACACTTAAGATGATATCATTTTAACCCTTTCGAGTATAAAAACATCTAATATGAAAAAGTGTACTTTGAATGGGTTTTATAAGTCCTGTCTCGTAGTTTATACTTTAAACAACTGTTGTGAACACAATTGTATATATGTTCGGGGCATATTTCATGGCATATACAATATACATATTGCATCAGTATTCTTTGTTGGGAAATATGTGTCACATTTAGATTTCCTTGCACCTTTGTTATTACCATTTCTTCAGCACAAATTACTGTTTGGGACATACATATGTGTCCAAAAATACGCATGTTCCATCAACTCGCGCCAATCCCAGATAAATAATTTCCAATTTTGGAATGCAAATGGTTTTATATAATTTTTCTGGAAAGGGACAACCTAAGAAATAAGTAATATTGGTATCCGTATACATACGCATCAAAAGTGTAAATGAACTCTTAAGTGAGAGTGAAGATGAATTCGATTAGTTAGTTCCACAAGGCCAAATTAACGAATAGCCCAAATGTTTTGATTTGACAAATATTTTCATTTGACAAATATTTTTATTTGTGTGAACAAAAAATTAACGAAAGCATCTACATTTTTGTTTCGTTGATCTTTTTACAATTTTCTAAAAGTTTCGCACGAAGGTTTATATAAAATTCCGTTTGCATATTAGTACGCGAACGGACCTAATGTCTTGAGTTCACAAACAAATTTCAGAGCAAAAGTAAAAGTGATTGAAACGTCAAACCAAATCAAGTTAGTGTGCGGAACATTTCGATGAGATTTCGAAATATTTTTGTCAAAATCTCGTATTTTGATCCGGTGCGATTAGCTTATTATGAGTAACCCGTATCTAATAAATTAAGCTTAACTTTTCGCAATTTTACATCTGACCTAATGGACGATTCGCAATGAGAAATGAAGTTATACTAATTGGCGATTTTAAATTGGACTGGCGACTACTTCATACATATCCACGAAAATAGGGGCAATTATTTAGTGGCAATTGCACTTGTTCTTCCTTGAAAGGCGGCAAGGCTATAATCACGATTACAGATACCAAAACCCCAAATTCCTGCATCCCTGCTGGTCCGTTGGTGGGGTTCCCTAATTCGACTTCAACGAATATTGGCAGGACTCCCGATTTCGGATCACTACATCATGTGGCCAATCAAATGCTGCTGTGGTTGCATTTGTGTGATTTAGGAGCTTTTTAGGCTTGCCTCATTTTTCCGTTATTATTATTAATTGATCGACCTTTTACGACACCGGTGATCTCCAATAGTGTCAAAGCACGGATTTGCATGCACACGAACAGAATAAATTAATGATGTTCAACGTGTCCCCGGCTCAGACAAATGGTTAAATTTTCTGGATGCGATTTCTACCCTTAGTCGCCTTTTATGACAAGCGCTTTGTTTCGTCTTCGCTGCAGTAATAATCTTAGCACGGCCCTGCACGGGAAATAAATTGGCAACAATTGCACAAAGTTTGTATGTGGTCGTACTACTTGACTCCAAATCAGTCATGTACTGCTTCATCACCCTACAGGCACTCGGAACAAGTAACAAGACCAAGCTATGTTGGGTTCCGGGTCATGTCGGGGTGGAAGGTAACGAAAAGGCCGACGAACTGGCCAGAAAAGGTTCGGAAACACCCTTCATAGGTCCCGAACCCTTCTGCTGCACTCCTAGATCAGCAGCAACGGCAGCAATAAAAAGCTGGGACCACAGAAAATGTATCCATCTTTGGGAAAGCATCCCAGGCTTAAGACAGACCAAACGAGCCATTCGGCCTTTCAATAAAAATGCCAGCAAATGCCTAAACCTAAGCAGGCATGATATCAAAAACTTAGTACGTTACATTACTGGCCACCATGGTTTAAGATATCATCTACACAAAATGAAAATAGTAGACACTCCTGAGTGCCGACTCTGTCTTGAAGATTACGAGTCCAGCTGAACACATTTTATGTGAATGTCCGGCCCTAAACGGAATTAGAAAGAAGATCTTTTTCAGGGAACAAATATGCCCCGAGAACATAAAGAATTCTTCTACTAGAAGAATTGTCCGCTTTACACGGAAAGTGGAAACTCTACTAGTCTAAATTTTTCTGGCCCACACGGCACAAAAGATCTTTTTAGGTCGAAGTGCCCCCATATTTAATCGCCTTGGCGAGCAAAAATTTATAAAAAAAAAAATGTGATCGTACTAGAATAACTCAGACTACTTAAACAATAATACCAATAACATTAAACTACATACTACAAGATACTAGGACTATAGTGTTACGTTTCACTAATGCGAGTCAAGACCCAGTCGACTCAATGGAGATGGTCGTAGGAGAAAGGTAGTAAATCGTGAGCCGATTTATCTTAGCGTAGCAAATTTTCTCGTTGAGTGAATCGCGACTGTCAAAACGAGGTTCGCGTTCCAGATTGTGGCATACGCCTACACCCTAAACCCGAAAAACTATTTCTTTTTCTTTCGGTAAATTTTAAATTTAACTGCTGCTCCCCTTTTCCGAAACTCATACCGGAAATTCGTACCAACCTTTCCATAAAATCTGCACAATAAGCTGCCAGTGCCACTGAACTTTCAACGTTCAACGCACAGGAATCAACCATTTTTATTAGCGATTATTGCACGCTTGTTCTTTTTGCATCCCGACAGTCAACGCGATAAGTTTAGTAAAAGCAAGTTTTTTTTTTCCGACCACATATTGGAAAAGACAATATGCTCATATTCTGAACGCGTATTGAGTCGAAGGTAAGAGTTGAATCTCGTTCTGAGTATTCATATTTTCATTTTGTTAAAAAAATAAAAGAAGTTACGATTCTGTCCATAGGATGAATATTACTCTTACACCTATCCCATCACTTACCCGCCTGTCAGCTATTGATGCCCTAATGCCTCGTGGTTCGATAATCCACTATGATTCAAAGCATTGATAAATAATCTTCATAAAAATTAAAAGGTATGGTAAAATTCAATTAGACAGTGTCAAGTGATTAATTGTAACCTTTATCTGTCGTCCCCAGAAATTGCGGACGCCCATCATAAAAGTTCGGTAGTGTTTTCTTGCCCACATCCACAAGTTAACCGATCAGGAGCGTCCGCAACATTTTTTTCTACGTTTTCTCGCCAATAATATTGCGATCAAGTTGATCCAACGCAAGCACGTGCACAATAAACATAAAGGCTGTTTGAGGGCTTACTCTTACCCTAATGCAGAGAACGTCCACACACGTAAGACAACTCCTCGCCAATACTGCAACCGCGGACAGGTGTCAAGCGTCCCACACCACCGTAGAAGGCATCCAAAATCGAAATAAACAACCCTTTTAGGATTACTCTGATAAGAGAATCCGCAAATCTGAGCCACAATAAAACCCAACAAAATAAAATAAAAAAAAAGGTCATAATAATCCATCATAATTAGTGAAAATTACATACGATGTGTTGCATTATGCACATATGTATTTGTATAAAGTGCTTTCCACTTATCTTGATTAAATCTAACGTAATTTCTATTTTCCAGTGCAAAATTCACATGTGTTAATTAAAGTATTAAAATCTAGTCTAGTATTAAAATTTAGTAACAAATAATCATACCCTTCATACCCATATCGATATTCTTAAGTTTTGCCAACATCGCCCGAAACTCAAACCAATAAAAAAAAAAAAAAAAAATTAAAATTTCACCTATAAGCCGTAATAGCAACGAAGGAAACATGTGGCCACATATTTCATCGTCCGGAAAACCGTGAGTATGTACTTACCAAAATATCATGAATCATAATATTGTATAAAATTTCGGTGGCAAACCTTAAAATATTATTTACATCCTACAAATTTGAAATTATTACCCTATATTAAATCGAACTTTAGTACTTAAAGAATACTATACTTTTTGTTTTCCAAAATATTTAATTTACCTCTTTAGTAGTTTACGTTTAATTAATTCAATCTACTGTAAACAAAGTGAATTAGCATTAATTGAACTTACAGATATAAATTACATATTTGATTATTTATGTGCATACAACATTTTCTATATTTTCATTTAATAAAAGTACATGTAACCCACACATACACACAAACCTTATGTTAGACCTTTAATATGATTTCGATTCGGAAGTAAACTATCGGTTATTAGGGCTGTGATTGAGTAGATACGTGTGGGGGGGGGGCATCTTTTGGGACTATCCTCGAAAGATATGGATGCAGGATAGTCATGGTGCACCTTGAATTCGCACAGGTGCATAGGGGCAGGGCAAGTCCAAAATGTTTCGCAACACCTGAAACATCGTCAGCTTTGTTCGCTCTTATTCGCTTTTATTCAGATTTTATCTTGATTCTCGCTTGAATCACTGCCTCTTCTTTTCTCTCTCTCCTCAACTTTACCCCCACATCATTTTTAGGCACGACAAAATATGTGTGTATAGGAAGACAGCAAGATCCCACCCCACCGTCGAGCTAACTCCGCGCATCCGCAAGCGTGCCTATAGCTGTCATGGGACTTAGGTCAACCACCACTTACAACCCCACCTACCTGTACATCACAAGATAATGAACATTGGGACGGGCTACAGTCCGCTTGGGCGAACTGTTGGACACCCTATTATTATTCCTATCAGACACCTAGAGAGTCTATATTATAAATTTCAGCTCCATAGCTCAAACTTTGGTTTTTCAAAAAAAATTGTTTTATTTAATTCTGGGCATGTCAGTAGGATTTTAGAAAATTTATCTTCCGAGCTGTTTTAGGAATCAAAGATCATTATATAAAAAAATTCAGCTTTCTAGCTCAAAATTCGTCTGTGGGTGGATTTCAAAAATTCTTAAACATGATTATTTCGGGCCCCTAGAGAATATATGGTTAAAATTTCTGCTCTCTAGGCCCAGTTTAATGCAAAATTTTTGCCGATAGACGGACGGACATGGCTAGATCGACATTACTATCGATGCTGATCATAAATATAGTAACTTTTAGGGGTCTACGGGCAATATTACGGCACACCGGTGATGATATAAAATAAAGAACACCTGCCTTCTTTGCTGTCCATTAACACACACGCTTTATTTTCATTCTTTGACATTGGTATACAATCTTGACATAAGATGGTAAGGTATGTTCATTACCACATAAGGTGGTAAGGTATGTTCACTTCAAAAGTAACATTATGACAGTCATCTCTAATTAATTTTTTTTTTCTAAATCTATTTAAATTTCACAATTATATCTACTTATTAAACAAAATGTTCTTATTTTAATTAAATTCATTTTAATATATACAAGGTGGCGCAAAAGTTGTCAGGTGGCGCAAAAGTTGTCACCCGATGTTCTTTCGCTGTAATTTTGTTTATGAATGAAAAACTTTGGTTCTGCTTTTGGATTATGTTAATTGGTGTCTTAAGTTTTTTCTGTATCAGTTAACTTCACAAATGTCAAAGTAGAATTTACATTTGCCGCCATTTGCAAAAATTATAACTTCTTCCGATAGGATGATGACTTTTACGCCACCTTGTATAGTTAAATATCAATTTATTTTAATTATTTTTTTAAAAGATTAAAATTTGTATCGTATTCTAAACGATCTGATTTTTTAATAGTTCTTATTGGCCTGTTTTGTTTCGAAATCGTTGTAGATTCCCTAACTGTAGGTGCAATATTTGATGTGGATGGTATTTGGACGTTGGATGCCTGTGCTACTTCAACGGTCATGCCATTCTGTCTTTGAATTGTTTCGTTTGCCATTCCTATATTTTGGCTAAGATCATAGTGATACGGGATGATATCCTGTTTAAGGGGAATGATATTTGAGCCAATTCTTTGAATTTGGTTTATATGACGCTTCCATAGTCAACCGTCGTCCAGTTTTACCATATAATGTAATTTTCCAAGGACTTCAGCTACTCTACCAAACTGATACTTTTCTTGATTACTATAATCTCGTACTGAGACTCTATCACCAAGGAATAATGTTCGCACGTTTGCCTCCAAATCTTCGTATTGTTTATCCTGCTTCTTCTTAGGAATCATTAAATCCATGCGGGAACGTATCTGTCTATTAAGCATCAAAAATGAAGGAGATTCACCTGTCATTGCATGTGATGTTCGGCGGTAGTTCAACAATATTTTACATAGTTCTTTTTCAATTTCCGAGGACCGACAATTAATAGGTTTCAGTTTGTTCTTGAATGTTTGAACATTTCGTTCCACCTGTCCATTGTTGGCTGGATGGTACGGCGCACTTCTTTTATGTATTATGCCATTCATTTTTAAGAATTGTTGAAATTTCTCAGATGTGAACTGTGTTGCATTGTCGCTCACCATTATTTTAGGAATACCGAACCTGGAAAATATTTTTCGACTTTTTTCTATGGTGATCTCGGTAGTAATACTTGGAATTACACAGATCCAATGCTACTTGGTGAAGGCATCGACAAGTATAAAAAAATACTTCCCCATGAATGGGCCAGCAAAATCTACATGAACTCGTTCAAAAGGGGTTTTTGCAGACTCCCAAACATGCGTAGGAAATTTTGTTTTGGGTTTGGCCTTGGTTTTTGACACTGTACGCAATTTTTTGAAATATTTTCGACGTCCGAGTCCAGCTTAGGCCACCAGCAGTAACTTCTAGCGAGGGATTTCATCCGGGAAACACCGAAATGAGCAGTGTGTAGTTCCCCCCCAATACTAGTTTCCTCAACTCCTTTGGAACATATACTCGTAGACCCCGAAGCAGGCAATTCTGTTGAAGAGTAAACTCCATTTGGTCAATGTTAAAACGTTTTTCTGCACTAATATTAATACCCGATCGTAATGCTTCCATTAGTTCTGTGATTTCTTCATCTTTTTCTGTCGCCTTTGCCAATTGTTCCAGAGACACGGGCATTACTTCGATCGCATTTACTTCGATTACTTCGACTTCCTCCTTCTTGGAACTGCATTCTTTCAGGGGTAATCTAGACAAGGAGTCTGCGTTTGAGTGGTCATTCGATTTCCTGTAACGTATTTCATAACCAAATGACTGTAAGAAAATAGCGTAGTGTTGCATTCGTGTTGCCGATAAGGTTGGTAATCCTTTGCTGGGCGCAAGAATCTGTGTAAGGGGTTTATTATCAGTTAACAGAATAAACTTTGCATATACATACTGATAAAATTTCCGAATGCCGAAAATGATAGCATATGGTTAGGTTAGGTTAGGTTTTATGTGGCTGTCGGCAGAAGCCGACACACTTAGACCAATTTAGGTCCATTGTGATACCACGTATATTATCTACCTCAACTCTGTAGATGGGACTGGCCAACGACACGCGGTTGTTCTCAAACGGTCCCCCATCTACGTACTAACCGCGCCCAACGATAGCATATGCTTCTCTATCAATTTGCGTATAACGCTGCTGTACAGGAGACAATGTCTGCGCAGCAAACTGAATAGGCTTTTCGCTACCGTCAGGATAAATATGGCTTAGTACAGCGCCGTTGCTAAAACGAGGGGTAATTTGAGGTCATAGTGTACAAGATAAGTTTCATTTTTTTATTTTATTTTTGACTCACTGAAATGCTTCATTACATTTGTCACTCCAAACGAATGGAACTTTGTTTCTCAACAAGTAATTTAATGGGTGCAATATGTTGCTCAAATTTGCAAAGAAACGTTCGTAATAATTAACGAGCCCTACAAACGCACGTATTTCGCCTTTATTTCGTGGTATTGGCATTTTAGTAATTGCATCGATCTTATTTTTAACTTTGTGAATGCCGGCGCGATCGATCTTGTAACCACAATATTCGATTTCATTAGCCATGAACTCACATATTTCTAAATTAACTCGCATATTGTAATCATTCAAACGTGACAGTACTTGTTCCAAACGATGTAAATGGATTTTGTCGTTCGGGCCTGTAATCTTGATGTCATCGAGAAAAACCGAAACTCCATCGATGTTCTTCAAAATTTGCTCAATTTCACGTTGCCACTTTGCCCCGAAGCAATACCATACATGAGTCTCGTAGGTTGATAGAAGCCACGGTGTGTACTTAATGTAAGGACTTTTCTATCCTCCGAATGGACTTCCATCTGTAGGTAGGCCTTACTTAAATCTATTTTTGTAAATTTCTCCCCACCTGCCATTGTCGCAAACAATTCTTCAATGGTAGGGAGCGGATGTTCCTCAACTACCCAGCGAGGATTGAATGTGATTTTATAATCACCGCATAATCGAACTTTTCCTCCTCGTTTTCTGACAGGTACTATGGGTGTAGCCCACCTAGCCGAATCAACTTTTATGATGATACCACTTTTCTCCAACTCGTTAAGCTCCTTTTCAATCGCCTCCCGCAGAGCAAAAGGAATCTTCCTAGCTTTCACGAAAATTGGTTGAGCAATTTCTTTTATACATATGCGAGCTTGAACGCTTTTGATTTTTCCCATGGATTTACTGAAAACTGTAGCGTATTTTATTTTAAGCTTCTCAACCTGACTAAGGGATTTATTATTTGTAATGGACGAAACAACTTCAGTTTTTTTTGGTATGTTAAGTATTTTGTTCCAGTCCAATTGTATGTTCCGTAACCACTCACGGCCTAGAAGTGGCTTACGTTTTGAATCGACCACATGTAGCTTCAGCTTTTGAAAATGTTCATCAACCCTAGAACTTACATGCACGAAGAAGTAGCCCAGGACTCCAATCTCGGTACCACAGGCGGAAGCAATTTTTCTGTAGGAAATTTGTTATTTTTGTCTAAACTATTTATTATTGTTACGGGTGAACACTAAAAAATAAGTATTAGGCATTAACGGCCCATAGAAGGCCTAAAACCTAAACCTAGCTTCTCCAACCACTTTCTTTGCGAAGTGGAAGGGACTTTTAAATTCATTTTTATTAATTATTAGCTTAATCAACTTAAATACTAGACAAAAATGATTAAATCTAACTTAAAATTAACTTATTCTAGATTATTGATCCTTATGCGGATGCCCTAAACTTAACTCTATCTTATAATTATTGCCTTTCGGCCTAAAAACTATTTTACGAACTAATCTTACATAATTATGTATTCATCGAGAAAATTGTTAAGAAAACTCGGAATCTTTATCAAATTTTATATTTTTATATAAAAAAAACAAATTACAAACTACCTACTCTACTTACTTAAACTACTTAGCATATTCTAACTATAATTAGGATTCTGAGCACTCGTTGCCTTGCGCAACAAGTGGTCAAAATCCCAATTGCTTTCCGAGCGCCTGGCAGTCGTCAACGTGCACACGCGCCGCCGTGAGCCGACTGAAGCCTTACAGCGTCAGTCAACTCCCTGAATCACCACCACACGTTGGCGACCCCGGCCTCTCCCAAAAACGCCCTAGCTGACTTAATCTAACTTATAAACTAAAAGGATGTTACCTAGAGTAACGCACCGTCCTGGGAGGGCATGTTGACCCCTCCCCCCTCAACAAGCCACCAAAATTCGGCGAATTGCTTTTCCGTGTCGAATCTATCGCTCTCTGATATTGCGGTACTAAAACGGAGGAGCTCATGAGCATTGGCGACGTCCCCTTCATGGAGGAGCCGCTTATCTCTCGCGCTGCGGTAGCGATGGTATAAGACCGGGATACCATCCCTCGTCTGTACCAGCACTTTTGAATCAATATGGATAAATGCCTCTGGCTGGATAAAGCCAGACCGGAGCGTACTCTCTATGTACATTTCATTGGGGTAGTAAGCCCCAAATATCAGACTATTGTCGCTGGCCATCGCCATTGCAACGTGCCTTCGAGTGACCTTAATGAGGAAATTGTCAATCCTATTCAACTGAGCCCCATCGTATTGGACCTTGTTGGGATAGTATTTTATATAGTTGGATTCGGGCGTTCGGAACAACCGGAGACAGCTCCTAAGACATTGTCTCTCCAAAACCCGAATCTTTTCCATATAACTAGGCGCTATATTAAACCGTAGGCGGACACACTAACCATTGAAACACTGCGCCCGACACGGGTGAACCACTATGGATTTCGAAACCTAATTTTATTTTTTTAATGTAAAGATCGATAAAAAGCTTATTTCTAGTGTTACAATTGGTTTCTAAACTAAAAATTTCCTCCACTGAGCTCTCCGAATCGCATGCACTCCCTTCATGCACCGTAACCGTATCTTTAATGTAATTTGTGTCTTGCTTTCTATTTTGTGCCTTGAAGCAGACTGAACGTAAGTGACCCTTGGTATGACAGAAAGTGCTTACAGCATGCTTATGACGACACTTATCTGCTTTGTGGTCTTTGTTACCATAGCGATAACAGTAGTTATTTTTTTTGGAATTCTGATTTGTTTTCCCCTCGTATTTTGCATTCTTGTTTTTATTTTGTCTTACCTTACATTTCGATTTTTGTTGAATAAAGCTAACTGGTTGTACTGCATCTTTCTGCTGTTGAATTTCTGCGCCGCCTCTAGCTGACAGTTCCATTGCTTTTGCAGTCGTTAAAGCGTTATCCAGAGTTAGATTTGACATCTCCAGTAATCGATTCCGAATGCGAGGACTTCGCAGTCCAAAAACAAATTGGTTTCGTAGCGCCGTATGTAAATAGCTCGCGAAATTGCGGTATATTGCCAATTTGCGGAGCGCTATGCTGAATTCTTCCACAGTCTCGTTGTCGGTTTAAGAATCTCCAAAGGCGCTGGATCATAAACTCCGGATAATAAGGTTATTATTTCGTCGTATGTTTTATCCTTGGGTTTAACTGGAGCCAACTTGTCCGAAAGCAGGTCAAAACTCTCCTGCTCTATGTAATGTAGAAGCAAGTGGATTTTCTTACTCTGGTTCGGAGCGGCAATTTCCATTGCGCCTGCGAATCTTTCAACCGATCGAGACCATTGAGTTTTAGTCTTGTCGAATTTTTCGAAGATGGAGTAGTTATTATGGACTTGTAGATGCAATGATGCAATCAAACGTGTTTGGACTTTTAAGGTTATGTGCGGGCAGGCGCTTTTATTTTGTTCTAATTTGAAATTCTTGTGTTTTGTATTATTTTTACTATTTTTTTTTCGCTTGATTTTAGTGTAAACGTAAATGTATGTCAATTTAGAAATTCCAGCATCCTCGTCGCCTCTGATATAAAATAAAGAACACCTGCCCAGCAAACAACGTAAGGCTTATATAATCCTTATTTTGCTGTAGTCTATTCCTTAGACGATAAGGATTGTTATTTGTAAGGAATGTTGCTTAGCATTCAAGATTCCTTATTTTGTCCCTTATTAAAGTACAGGCCATGTCCTACGGAATAAGGTAACGAATGTAAACCTTATATTTCGTTGAAATAAGCATTAAACATAGGGACGGGCTACAGTCCACTTGGGCGAACTGTTGGATACCCTATTCTTATTCCTATCCCTCATAAGTGGGCGTGACAAAAGTCTAAGTATGGTTGAATTGTTAAGAACGCTCTACATATTTTGTTATATAACATTTAAAGGATCTTATCAAAAAAAATTAACACATGAGAATAAAGGGCCCCTAAAGAGTATATATTATAAATTTCAGCTCCCTAGCTCAAACTTTGGATTTTCAAAAATTAATATACCCTTAGAATAGGGTATACAAAAATTATTTTATTTATTTGTGGGCGTGTCAGTGGGCGGATTTTGAAATTTTTTTATCCCGAGCAGTTTTAGAAGTCATAGATCATATATAAAAAAATTTCAGCTTTCTAGCTCAAAATTAGATTTTTTTCCAAAATTTTGTTTTTTTGAGTTTGTGGGCGTGGCTGTGGGCGGATTTCAAAAATTCGTAAACTTGATTATTTCGGGACCCTAGAGAGTATATGGTTAAAATTTCAGCTCTCTAGGTCCAGTTTAAAGGCCTAATTTTTGCCGACAGACGGACGGACGGACGGACGGACGGACATGGCTAGATCGACATTACTATCGATGCTGATCATAAATATAGTAACTTTTAGGGGTCTACGGGCAATATTAAGGTATGTTACAAACTATGCGTCAAAATTAATTTACCATTAGAATAGGGTATAAAAAGAGTCCTTTAAGGCTTATACATATAACTACTGAAACTAAGGATTATATAAGACATTATTTATGGCTTATTACCAGTTACACTGAAGGTACAAGTTAACACAGACAAAGTCAATCAAACATCTCTTCCAACGGGTATGACCATGGAATCCGCTGACGACGCAAATAATATCTTCCCACGTTTCGCATACAGTGCACACGAGCCGCCACCTGATCCAGCAGAGGCAGCACAATATCCATCGCCGCCGCTTTTCCTGGAAAACCAACGGCAGCAACACTCCCACATCCAGCACATGCATCGTCCAGTCGTCAGCAGTATTTTAGTATTTAAGATAGCAAAATAAAATTCTAATTGTCAATTGTATTGTGAATTTGGTTAAGGCAGTTACTCTGCCGGACAATAAAGTTTTTTTTTTAAAACATTTTAAACAACAAATGTTTTAATTGGCGCCCGAGCAGGTTGAGTATCTAAAGTGCGCGAAAATAGTTGCGGGATAGTTAACAAGCCAGTGCCCTAAAGAAGTGTCAGTGCTACCGCGAAAATAGTTGCGGGATAGTTAACAAGCCAGTGCCCTAAAGAAGTGACAGTGCTACCGCGGAAAAAATTGCCAGTGCACTCAAGAAGTGACCGCGTAATAGCTTTATAGCCAGAGCCCTTAAGTAGTGCCAGTGCTATCGTGCACAAGAGATACCCACCCAGTGACATTGAACCTACTCAAAATTCAGTGCCCTGAAGTGTCGCCGAATTTTGAACAACATCACATTGGAAACAAGGCCCCTAGTAACCTCCGACGTGGGACACACAGACACCATGAGAATGTCAGCCGCCCAGATGCCAGCAGTAATCTTAATGTAAGTTAGATTTTAAGCTTTTCAAAAATAAGTCCAAAAACTATATTAATAAAAAGAAAAACAATACAAAACCACATTATTAATTATTGTTATTATAGAAATTAAGATATTTAAAATAAGCTAGTAGAAACAAATTAACATTAACCCTAAAATGCCCGACCTTCGTTCAGGCACGTCCACAGCGGGAATCGCAAATGTGATCATTGAAAATTTATTTGAGCCCAATAGAAATGTTGCATTAGCAACCAATCCCCCAAGGATCTCCATGGGCGAGCAAAATCCGAATAACTCGTTCCAGTCTACAACATCCCATACGGATGCTAATCAGGCTGGATCAAGTAACGTAAAAGGAACTCCAGAGCTAGACTCACTTATTTCCGATATTGTATTTAGGATATTCCAGCAACAAGGACAAAATTTAGTCCAAAACGCGCTGAATCCCAGTGCCCATAGGTTTTCAGGTATAGATCAGACCATTGCCCTAGAACATAGGGGAAACCTCACTGATTTGGACAAAATTCCAGACATAGTTCGATGCCTAAGGGACTTTTCGGGAGATCCAGGAGAATTTAGCTCCTGGAAAAAAAGTGTAGACCGGATTCTCCAAATCTATGATCCGATTAGGGGAAATCCCGAAATATTACGGGATATTGAGCGTCATCCGTAACAAAATAATAGGGAACGCCGATATAGCCCTCGAAAGTTACAACACGCCGTTAAATTGGGATAGTATTTCCCACTGTCTGATGATGCATTACGCCGATAAAAGGGACTTGGGTACTTTAGAGTACCAGATGTCTTCACTAGTGCAGGGGAATAATTCGATTCAATCATTCTACCAAACGGTATATTCACACCTTTCGCTTATTCTGAATAAGATCGCATGCATGGATATAGGTACGGAATCCATGAACCTGTTAACCAATACCTATAGAGACAAAGCTCTAGACACATTTGTCAGAGGCCTCAAGGGTGACTTACCTAAACTTCTCGCGATAAAGGAACCAATAGACTTACCACAAGCACTTCACCTGTGCTTAAAATTAGAAAATCAGGATTTTAGGGCAAGTTATGCACACAATGTCCAGAATAATTCAAGGAGACCAAATATCTTACCAGTATCCAACCTCTATCAAAAACAAAACACTTTTTCTAGATTCTATTCAATGCCGCCACAGAACCCATATTTACAACAAAGGCAACAATACCCTAGTAACACTAGGTTCTCTAATCCTACCCCACCAAGACCTCCATACCAGAATTACTCCCAAGCAATCCCACCAAACTTACAATTCCGGAATAATGCCCCACCAGGCAATTATCCTCCACCGCGACAGGGATACTTTAATAATATTAAAGCAGAGCCTGTTGGCCAAAGTAGTCAATTTAGAACTCAACCGAATCACTTCCAGCAAAGAGGTCAGATCCCTCGACCACAACAACAGACCCCTAAACCACAATATTTCAATCAAAACCGACAGCAGCCAAACTTCCATATTTATTCCGATGAACCAAACCAGGTCGAGTACGAGCAGGCTGTGGCATCAGAAGATACCGGAGGTGATGAAAGTCTAACTGAATACATGCAGACATTGGATATATCGGAAAGAGACACACATGGAGGCGGAGAACCAATTTACGAGAGCAGCAATCTGAATTTTTTAGATTAGCATCCTCTTCGCTACCATACTTCGAGTGTGAAACGAAGAGCGGCGGAAAATACAAATTCTTAATAGATACGGGCTCCAGCCGAAACTACATACAACCAGAAATAGTACCAAAACCAACCCTTAACGAAAACTGTTTTCATGCTAAGTCAGTAGCAGGCGATGTAAAAATTAGTCACCACACCCTACTTAATCTATTTGGACTTAAAGATATCAATCTGAAATTCTTCCTTCTCCCCAACTTGAAAACTTTCCATGGAATTCTAGGTAACGACAGCCTTAGGGAACTATCTGCGGTTATCCATGCAGAAGAGAGCTATATGTCAATACTTGATTCCATAAAAATTAGATTAAAACAGTTACCGTCTCAGGCCGTGAATTTAATAAATATAAAAACAGACCATATGTCCACATTGCAAAAATCTTTACTAGAGGGTATAGTAAGAGATTTTCCAAATTTATTCTCTGACCCTAACGAAAGCCTCACATACACAACTAGAGTTGTTGGAGAAATCCGAACCTCCACCGACTCACCTGTCTATACCAGATATTATCCTTTTCCCGCTTCACTTAAGGGAGAAGTTGAGAAACAGATACAACAATTATTGGAAGATGGCATTATCCGACCTTCACAGTCACCATATAATTCACCTGTCTGGATTGTTGGAAAAAAACCAGACTCAACCGGTGCTAAGCAATATAGGATGGTGATAGACTATAGAAAAATCAATGCTATAACTATAGCTGACCGATATCCCATCCCGGATATCAATGAAGTTCTAGCCCAATTGGGAAGGAGCAAATTCTTCACCGTCCTGGATCTGAAAAGCGGTTTCCACCAAATTCCCCTCAAGGAATCTGATGTGGAGAAGACAGCCTTTTCTATAAACAACGGGAAGTTCGAATTCACTCGACTTCCATTCGGACTCAAGAACGCTCCGTCAATTTTTCAGAGAGCACTTGATGACATCCTACACGGACAGATCGGAAAATTCTGCTATGTCTATATTGATGATATAGTCATATTTAGCAAGAGTGAAACCGACCACGCCAAGCACATTCGTGAAGTATTTCACACACTCCTTGCCGCTAATATGAAAATACAGTTCGACAAATGTCATTTTTTCAAGCAAGAGGTCGAATTCCTGGGATTCGTTATTTCCTCCACCGGAATTAGAACGAGCCGAACAAAAGTCGAGGCCATCCAAAATTTTCCCCAGCCGACAACTCTAAAGGAACTGCGATCATTTCTAGGCCTCTCAGGCTATTACCGCCGGTTTATACGGGATTACGCAAAGATTGCGAAACCCCTCACAGCTCTTTTAAGAGGAGAAGAGGGACATGGACGCGTATCTAAAACCCAATCCGCAAAAACACCAATAGAGTTTAACCAAGAAGCCATGAACTCTTTTCACAAATTAAAAAATTCTCTGATCTCCGAGGATTTAGTTCTCTCATATCCCGATTTCAGCAAATCCTTTGATCTCACTACAGATGCGTCTAATTATGCACTCGGCGCTGTTCTCGAGAAAGATAACAGACCCATCGCCTTTATATCCCGAACGCTCAGCAAAACGGAGGAAAGCTATGCAGCTAACGAAAAGGAGATGTTAGCCATTGTATGGGCATTGGGTTCATTTCGAAATTACCTTTACGGTCCCACCCGAGTCAGAATTTTTACCGACCATCAACCCCTTACGTTTGCGTTAAGCAACAAAAATAATAACAGCAAAATGAAAAGATGGAAGGCAATACTCGAAGAGTATAACCACGAAATAAAATACAAGCCCGGCAGTACAAATGTTGTTGCCGACGCATTATCTAGAGTCCCGCTAATTTCGGATGTAAACACTCTATCCGAAACCACACAGCACAGCGACGAGAGCTCCTCACAAGAGCTCATCCTTAGTGTGGATGCACCTATAAACGTTTTCAAGAATCAAATTCTTCTCCAAACTGGGCCAACCCCCGCCTACAGATTCGAAATAGTTTTCCCTACATACCACCGACATACAGTAACTGAAACTGAATACAATCAAAGCAAGCTAAAAGAGATTCTAAAGAAATTCCTCAACCCATCTTTCATAAATGCAATGAAAACCGAAGAACGTATCATGGAAATGATACAGGAAATCTATCCAGACAATTTTAGAAACTACAAAGTTAGGTTCACACGGACACAGGTAGAGGATATTCTTAGCCCATTAGATCAAGAAACTATCATTATAGAAACCCACAATCGCGCCCATAGGAACGCGAAAGAAAATAGGCTCCAAATCCTTGAAAAATACTATTTCCCTTCAATGACCCAAAAAGTTAAGCGAATCACGAAGACATGTTCCATATGTAAAAAAAACAAATATGATCGGCATCCTTATAAGCCGGAATTGCAAGCCACTCCTATCCCACAATACCCCGGTCATATACTACATATAGATATTTATTCCACGAATGCAAATTTAGTCTTAACGGCTATCGATGAATTCTCCAAGTACGCCCAAGCACGCATGCTGAAATCAAGATCAATTGAGGATGTTAGGGAACCGTTGCGACAACTCCTATTCGCATATGGCGTACCCAAAGTAGTTGTTTTTGACAACGAAAAAGCATTTAATTCTGCATCCATATGCTTCATGCTCCAGGACCAGTTGGGAATAGAAATCTATAAGACTCCTCCGTATTCAAGCTTTGTCAATGGCCAAGTGGAGAGATTTCACTCGACACTATCTGAAATCATGCGCTGCCTTAAGACAGACCGAGTTGATAGATCGTTCAAAGACCTACTAGACCGTGCTATCTATGAGTACAATTTCTCGGTCCATTCCACCACCAACAAAAAACCCATCGAGGTATTTTTTGGAAGAAATGTTAGCACCGACCCTGAACAGTTCGAAAAGGCTAGGAAAGAAAACATATCGAAGTTAAAAGAAAAACAAAATAAGGATCTGGATTATCACAATAAAACTAGGCAACCCCTAAAGAATTACTCTCCCGGCGAAGCTATCTTCGTGAAAATCAATAAACGATTAGGTACCAAGCTTTCTGCAAGATACAGGAGAGAGATAGTCAAGGAGAATAATACAACTACAATTGTAACCGAATCAGGCAAAATCGTCCACAAAGCCAATATTAAAACCTGACATCTTCTTCTAGGCCCCTCATATCTTTGAGCCTTGCAGGAGTCCAAATACTGGACTATTCCAACTCAAAACTGGTTACCCTAAACACAGGATTAGCAAAACTGCAAATAGGTACATTTAAACTCGTGCACATAATCGACCTTGCAGCATACCAGGATATAATTGATGATGTACAGCTCAGAATCCAAACTAATGTAAGTAAGACCAATCCTATTTATCCCTACTTATCACATGAGATCACTGAAATCATTAACCGACTGCACCGCATTAAACCTATAACCAAAAAGAAAAGGGCAATAAACAGTCTAGGAACAGCGTGGAAATGGATAGCCGGTACACCGGACCACCACGACTTTCAAATTGTAAAAGCTAAAACACAAAACTTGCTAGACAATAACAATAAGCAATTAATTATAAACAGACTATCTCTAGAAAGAATAAATAATATTACAAATGTCACTAATTACATAATTAAGAATTTAAAGACAAATGCTGAAATTAAGAATGAATATTCTACCGGCATTAAATATAGATTAGATATAATTAAAGAAGAGATTACAAATATAGAACATGCCTTACAGTGGGCAAAAGCTGGTATAGTAAATTCTTTTATACTTTCGAATACCGAAATAAATTTAGTTAAGGCACATTTTGAAAATAACAAATTACCTTATGTAAACATAGAAGAGGCATTTGAATTCGCCAATGTAAGAATAGCCTCTAATAAGACAACTATGATCTATATTGTGAGTGTGCCAACCACAAAAAAAGAAGATTGTAAGAAATTATTAGTTAAGCCAATAAAAAGAAAATCTGTTATAGTCAAAATTGACTTTAGTAACGTACTTCAATGCGAAAATGATTATTACGGAATTAAGAATAATTGTCAAGCCTTTAATGACCTAACTATTTGTAAGATTAATGAAATTGTAAATTTAAGTGATACGGAATGCATACCAAATCTATTGCGAAGCAGACCAGCAAATTGCACAAATGTCAACAACCAGCATGTGCCAACGGTAGAAGAAATTCTTCCTGGGTCGCTACTCCTTAACCAGTTCAACGGGACAATATTAGTCAACAACGATACACTCAATATAACAGGAACATTTATAATACAATATCATAATGCAACCATTGTTGTAAATAGACGAACTTTTGCCTCCAATGAAGTCCCTACCTCAAGACCTCTTCCGGCCATCGTACAATTAGACTCACCATCGAAAGCCTTCGAGGAACTTCTAACCCTCGAAGTGATGAAAGAACTCCACTTAAACAACACCTACTACATAAGCCAACTTGAAGAGGGAAATAAAACGCATCTAATAGCCACTTACAGCTTGTCGACCATCATCATCACGGCCCTGGTGGTAATATCTTTGATACTGTTTCTCATACAAAGGAAAAACCATCTGACAATCTCCACAACAGTAGAGGCAGGAGAAGCGCAAGCAGCAGTAGAACCACCAACAGAATTATCTGCGGAAATTTCGGAGCAACCAGTTCCTATTAAAAGAATTGGCATAAGCCAATACCCACCATTCTTCAAGGTTACGAGTGAGGACACTCGAATTTGAAGGTGGGAGAGTTAACACAGACAAAGTCAATCAAACATCTCTTCCAACGGGTATGACCATGGAATCCGCTGACGACGCAAATAATATCTTCCCACGTTTCGCATACAGTGCACACGAGCCGCCACCTGATCCAGCAGAGGCAGCACAATATCCATCGCCGCCGCTTTTCCTGGAAAACCAACGGCAGCAACACTCCCACATCCAGCACATGCATCGTCCAGTCGTCAGCAGTATTTTAGTATTTAAGATAGCAAAATAAAATTCTAATTGTCAATTGTATTGTGAATTTGGTTAAGGCAGTTACTCTGCCGGACAATAAAGTTTTTTTTTAAAACATTTTAAACAACAAATGTTTTAATTTACATAAAAGACATTGCTTAACCGTATTAGCAGCTTATAATAAGTATTAGATAAGACCTTATTTAATGATCATTATCAGTTTGACATAATCATTATATAAGACCTTACTTAACTCTTATTATCAGTTTAACTTAAGCATTATATACTGTCTTAGTTCAGACTTATTATAAGTTTAACAAAAGACGTGTTCCTTTTTTCCTTATAAAGCGTTTTTATTTTTAATGAACCTTAAACTAGAAACTTAAAATAAAAATATTCAGTGTTTTAATTAAAGAAAAAAAAAGTAAATTTAAATTCAGACATTCATAAAAAATAAACACACGGTTTGTATAAAAAAAAGAAACATAAAATGATTAAAAAGAGCAAATAAAAAAAATATTTATTTTGTAAACGCAACTTGTGATTGCGTTGGTCCATCCTGTTTTGCCTTTTTCGATGGCATCCTTAACATCTCTTTCGTATTCTTCGAAAGACGAATAAAAACGACTTACGCAGCCTATATTGAAAAGAAAATAATTGAAAGCTTTGTAATTAAATCAAATATTAATATAATGTACCGTACAAAGTTGACTGGAAAAATCTGAAACTGTTAATCGGCTTCATATTTTTGCGGCCGTTCCAGTTTATTTCCGTCAAAAGATGGTCTGTAATAATGGCACGGAAATTTGACGAAACTTTTCCCCTTAATTTGGTTCCAATTAATATTTTCTGCAACGATTTAGAATTTGTTTTTATAAACAATAGCCAAATTAAATTTTACAAGATATCTACTTACTACATCTACTTCAAAATTCGGCTCTAGCTGCAATCTTTTGTCGAGATCTTGAAGCTCCACCATGGTTTTCAGCGGAAAATCAAACACATCGGCCGCTGATATCCCGAACAGTTTTTCGTATATTGCATTGATCTTGAGGGTATGTGATGCTAATGCCGTTGTTTGCCGCTCTAAAACCGTTTTTAAGGTTGATACGGCTTGTTTACCTTAGATAAAAGGCTTATCTCAGAATTAGTATGGGTATTTAATAAGATTTGCCATTATGTCGATGCCTTATTTAGCCCTTAGCCTGATATACCTAATAACATTTTCTGCTGGGTGCCTTCTTTGCTGTCCATTAACACACACGCTTTATTTTCATTCTTTGATATTGGTATACATACTTGACATAAGATGGTAAGGTATGTTCATTACCACATAAGGTGGTAAGGTATGTTCACTTCAAATGTAACATTATGACAGGTGAGGTAGACTATTTTTTTCCTGTTCTATTTTTCTGAGGCAAAACAAGCATTAGGTAGATCCACATTTGTAAACCATCGGTTTTGCAATTTTGTTTTTCTTTATAATGTACTCGCACTAAAGGGATTTTTGAATACCATTATAATGTAATAGCTACACAATTGGGGCGTTAAGGAAATTAAGGAATTGTCGGAGTTTTGTTATAAGGTCCTCAGTATGTGTGTACTCCAGTGTTGGCGATGGTGAAGAGGGTAGTGTGTTGGCTTGTGACCCGTGCGGTGCAGGTTCAATCCCCATGGGCAACAACAACATACACCAACTAATAGAGGCCTGGGTTGGATTTCTGTCTGGTAGTACAATGCACCGTTACCCAGTCTGAGTGCTCTCTGGGATTTGGATTTCGTTTCTTAGAATAAACAAAAAAAGGAATGTGTACTCCATTTGATGTTGTAATCAATCCATTCTCTAAAGTACTTGTATTTTGACACATTCTCAATGTACTTAGGCAGCCGTTACTTGCTCCAATTTGTTCATGATCTCTGACTATGCGCAAGCAGAAAGTCATGCATTTTGATGCTTATCTTGACCTTACGAATGTGCATCACTTAGATTTTATCAGCGTTAATGATTAGGCCATGATCGTGGCACCATGCTAAGATTGCAATATCTTTGCTGCTTCCTCAGCATTTTTGTGACTTATGATGGTAGCTGTATTGTCTGCATACGCGTAGCATGTGCTTTGCTTTAAAACTTTTGACAGATCGTACACATAAATTATGAATAGAAGAGGGCCCAGTTTCGATACTTGTGAGACCCGTGTGTAATTTCTTCATCTTCATCATATGGTTTCCAATTTTTACTCTAAAGCTTCTGTTCTGTAGATGACTTTCGGACCATGATAGTATTTTACCACGAACGCCTATATTTTACCGCGAACGCCTATACTTTCTAGCTTATGTGTGTACCTATGTGGTTCTATATATGAAAAGCTTTCTTAAAATCAATAAATAAGACTGCAATATTGTGTTTTTTGTCTTCTAACAACCCTTTAAATGTGGATGGGGCATTTCCGGCGCAGGGACATAAGTCCCGAGGACATAAATCCCGAATTCATTTTTCGTGACTTATGTCCCACTTAAGTGGGTAATAAGCCCCGAAATCAATTCGGGCCATATGACCCACTTGAGTGGCGCAAAACGCTGCGGCGCGTCAAACTTGAGAACATGCGGCGTTATGTGCTGCGTGGAAGCAGCTCTTCCGAATTATTCCAAACTTGCACCGGATTTCGCTGCCATGTGATTTCTTCAATCTTGTTCTGGAGAAAATAATGCGCAGGGCAGGTATCAATACAGAAGATATTATCTTCAACAGATCCGCCCAGCTGCTGGGGTATGCGGACGATATCGACATCATCGGCCGTTCCCAGCGTTTCGTGTTAGAGACTTTATCGGCGATTGAAGAACAGGCGAAATTGGTTGGTCTCGAAGTTAATGAAGACACGACCAATGACATGCTATCAACAAAAAAAACAATCATCTGCCCACTGCGTAGGACAAAACGTCACTTTGGATAGCAATGACTTCGAGGTAGTTAAGGAATTCATCTACCTTAGAGAAAACATCAACTCCACGAATGACAACTAATTGGAGATCCGACGCAGAATTACCTTAGGTTTGCAACTTCGGTTTGCCAAACGAAATGGGTTTGAATCGCAGGACAAAATGCATGCTTTATCTAACCTTAATCCTTCCAGTCCTGCTTAATGGTGCCGAGTGCTGGACGATAGGTAGGAAATGGGAGCAAATATTGGGTTCATTTGATAGAAAAGAGCTACCTACGTAGGATATTTGGTCCTGTGTGCGAGGAGGGCGAATCTCTTTCGCGATTGTATGGAAACGTTGATAGATATTGCCTTGACAATGTTCGTGAGATCTCACCTTTAAGCATATCATTACAAACTGAGCCGGTCACAATCCATTTTCTTTGAGATAGATCATTTGACGTGAACGCTTCCTCGAATCTTCTCGATCAATCTTTGTTTATCCTGCTGTCATGCGAGGCATCTCCATCTCAACTGCTGATAATTTGCCTTCATACTTTTTGCACCCTGTCCAACATTGGGAACCGTTTGTGAGCGCCGGGAGCACAACTGCTGTGTAGTGCCTTTATTTGGGCTTAGGGGACAATATTCGGTCGCAGAATATAGCTGAGTTTTCCCCCCACTTGATCACATACGCTTACGCGATGCTTAATGTCGTCACAACAGCTTGTTGCGCTATTGATCATATATCCCAGATATTGAAACCTTTCGCACTAGGGAATCATTCTTCCATTATGTGTCTGGAATAGGTCGGAATGGATCAGAGAACAGGCAGCACAAGTATCTAATACAATACTCGGAAGAGAGTAAACATGTTAAATTCAGTAAATATTTACAATCAGCTTTATTGCCTTGAATTCGCTTAACCAACCATACACAGTTGTAGGCTTAACAGTCTCCGAGTGTTTATGTAGCCTTCATACATCGTTGCAGAATTCCTTATTCATAAAGGGTCTTTCATTAGCGAATTCACAACTTCAAACTTTCCTTGTGAAAGCACCCTTAAACCTATTACCGAACTGTCAATGTCAAAATATTCAGTAAAATCATTTTCATTGTGGTGAAGTACACAAATTAAAAAACGTTTACAAATAATTTAAATTTACTACCGAAATTCCGAGTCGGTGGTGGTAACAATTTTCGGCCGTAATTCTCGTCCCGTAGACAAGCAATTTATAGTCTAATGAACAAATTTGAGTCAGAATATTCGCTGCTTGATTATGCGGTGCCAGTGAGACTACGTTTTGCCCGAAGTGTGAAGAATATTGCTGCCGTAGAGGCGTCCGACGCAAACCAGCCAAATCAGTCAATTTCACGGCGTTCTCAAGAATCGGGCCTTTCCCAGAGCACATTATGGCGAATTTTGCGTAACGATCTTGGCCTACACCCTTACAAGATCAATCTGACTCAAGAACTAATGCCACTTGATCATAATGAAGTGACGTACGTTCTCGAATTGGGCTTTGGACATGATGGAATAAAATGAAGAATTTCATCGCAAAATCATCTTCAAATAGCGGCCGTATCGAATTGAAATGTGCGTCCGAGTCATCGAAATTTGGGCTCAACGTATCGACCGCTGCATACGTTCTCGTGGTGGACATATGAACGAAGTCGAATTCCATTCATAAATACTTTGATAGTTATTCAAGCCAATGCATTTTTTTTAAGATATCTCAAGTAGCTTGCATTTTATTTAAAAAAGAAGTTGTCAAGTCGTTAATGAAAGAGCCTTTATAACACACACCCCCATAGTTAAGTTGCATAAACAACTTGCTACTTTTGACTTCATAAGCGTTTCCAACTCTCCATGAGAGAATTCATCCCCATCACAGCTACAAAAGTAAGACTTTACTTACTCATTGTCACACAAACGTCAAAGGCTAAACTAATTTTACTTTATATAGGCAGTCCAACAAAGTGATAGCAGCTGATGCAATATGCCAATTTTCTCTCTGCGTTTCGAACAACAAATCAAACCAAACATACTCTACCTTCGCCAGAAGACAATCAAAGGAAAATTAAAACAAATGTAAGCATTCGCGCCCATCATCTGGCCGTTGAAAAATTAATTTAATAACCAGTGTAAAACACCTTAATAAATAATCACGATTATGGAATGTCAAGTTGAGGTAGGTTGCTTATTAAGTGAGATTTCTTTCGTTTTTTTTTGATGTGTGTGTTTTTTTGGTCCTGGAAGGATTAAAGTTTTATTTTGACAAATTTCGCACGAACAATGTTTTGTCAGCCGTATGCCAGATTTGGAGATGTGTGAGGGCGGATCTGTCAAATATTTCATTGCCAGATTATTGACATTAAGGTATTTTGACTGGCGTAATTCATGGGAATCTAATTGGTTATGTATTTTTATTTTTTTTTACATTCGACAGACAAATATAATTTAATTATTTGAGTGGGTGTTTACTTTGAATATTTACACTTTAACGAGCTTTGGAATGCAAAACAAGTTAATATTTGAGAATGTCAGTGTTCAGATAACCATTTCGGGAAAGTCTTGTTTGCGCTAAAATATGTTAAGTCGATGTGCACTAAGCGGGAGTATATGCAGTTTATTTGGGTAAGCACTTATGTTTCTGGGATTTGAATTCCATTTATGGGGGTTTGATAAACTTTCCGCACAATTTGACAACACACCAAAGGTAAATGTTATTTGACAAGAAAGTCGTAATAAGGTACAGATAACAAGGTTCTTTATTTTAAGGGGAGTCAAGATTGACGGTGTGAATTTTCATCGTCCTCGTCATATTTTAGTGAAATAAGTCAAGTTCCTTCAAATGAGTGCTTAAGTTTTCTCTCCGAGTATGCTTGTCGAGCATTCGAATGGTAGAAGGTGGTACTTTATATGATAACTCCAGAAGCCTTACAGTTAAAATATAGGCAGGAATCCGAATCCTTTCTACTAACCAACCCGATTAAAAGAAGATCTTGGCACTCTAGACGTCAGGAATGATTTCTCAACCGATGCTTGATAATTAAGCATGAGGATAAGCGCTTGGAAGTTGCATTGGAACAGTTGTTGAAAAAATGTATTATATTCCCGCCTTTTAAACAATGCGTATTACAACCTCATCGTGCTCTTTGTGTCTTCTCTCTACGAAATTAATTCCCGATGGTTGAAGTTGCTGCTTATATAACTACACTGTTTATAACTTCTTAAATGTAGCGAGAGCTACCTACTAATTTTCTCAAAAAAATGTTACTTCACAATTTATGAGTTGTCATTGATATTGCGAAATGTGTAGATGACACTCTACAAATCAACAACTTATTCACTTACCTTATTTTAATCGAATTTAATGCTCTACTAATGGTCGAATTCAAGATCTCGATGAAACTATTCCAGCTATGTTGGATGACGCTTCGAAACACGCAGTATAATGTGATGTTTGTCAGACTCTGCGGAACTATTCCAAACCTGCACCGACAATCGCTCCATTGTAACTTCTTCAAACTTTCTCTGGCGTATAGAGTGCACAGGGAAGGCGTTAGGGAACAGACTATCTCGAATAGATTCGTCCAACCACTGGAGTATACGGACAGTTTCAACATAATCCCATTTGGACAAGACCAAATTCGTGCCGTACACAATCAAGCCTAACTGTCTACCGACTAAAGCGGCCCTTACACGGTCAATCGGTTGACATAATGCATCGTTGTATGTGTGGATTGACGCTACCCCTTACACAGTTCAAGCGATTGACGTGAAATTTTTAGCTTTTGTGAGTTTTCGTGGTGTACGGATGTGCGATGAGTGAAACGGACGATTGTATTGCATATATTGCTCTTGCACATTGCATAAAGAGGAAAAAGAAAAAAATGTCGAGAAAAAAGAGAATTTGGATGAAGGAGTGGTTAAAAAAAGGAATCAGTTCACACATGAAAATCATTTGAATGAATTGAAAATATCTGCACAGGACTATTATAAAAATTTCATTTTTGTGGTGACATCTGCTTTTTGTGCATCAGGATATTTTGCTTTATACTTTTGCAATACAACTTCATATTGTTGATTTTTTTGTTTCGGTCGCTATAATCTTTCCATTTGACATCCCATAAAGTAGGTAATGACCGTTACGTTTCAATTAATTCCGATGCAAATGCTCGGTCTTCATCGTCCTTCCATTTTCCGCTCGCGCTAGACATGTTTTCGCTTCCGTGACACAAAACACAATGAAGTAATTACGTCAATCCCTTACACTTATCAATCAGCATGACGCAAAATCAAATTTGCCTTGATTTTCTTCAATCAGACTTCACCAAATGTGTGTGACTCACACAGATACATTTTCACAAACACATGCTAGTGATTGATGTCATTCGATTGACCGTGTAAGGGCCGCTTAAGACAAAACGCCGCTGTTGATAGCAACAATTTTAACGTTGATAACATTTTCACTTATCTCGGAGTAAATTTCCACTCCACGAATGGCACCATAATGATAATCCGATGAAGAAGCATAGTAAGTTCCATTACTACTTTGGATTGGCAAAACAAATGGGTTTAATAAATCCTGACTCGAAATGCAGGCTCTTTAAAGTTCAAACATAACACCTACCAATTCTGCCTTTTTGCGCCGACTGTTGGACTATAAGCAGGAAGTGAGAACTGATACAGGGCTCTGTTGGAACAAAATTCTTCATCGCATATTCTTCCTATGTGCCGCCATTCACGCACATTATTATTATTATTATTATAAGCTTTTATTTACTATAAAAATACATATCTTTTTGTTTTTACATACATTTCACATTTGTAAATTATTATATTTAGTATTTATTTGCCTGTGTTTAATACAAAGAAAAAATTGAATTATAATTTGGCAAAGTCTAAACATTATTAAATCAGTCCTTCTTTCTTTTCTAAAATTTAGTTGCAAATAGCATAAGCCTCCCCCATAATTGTCCATAAATCTCTGTTTTTAGCGTCGTGATACCAATATCTGTTGAATTGGTTGATGTCGTCAACCCATCTTCTTCTTGGTCGTCCTGTTGGCCTTCTTGTTTCTGGTGGTGTTCATTTGGTCAACAATTTTGTCCATCTATTGTCTTCAATTCTTGATATGTGTCCTGCCCAGCTCCATTTAAGTTGTTTCGTCCTGTTTATTACGTCGATAAAGTTCGTTTGTCTTCTTATATCTTCATTCCGAACTCTTTGTATTAATCTTATATTAAGGAGTTTTCTCTCCATTTTTGTCTGACAAATCCTTAATTTCTCTGTCAAATTTGATGTTAAGCCCAGTGTTTGAAGCCCATATGTCAAAACTGTTAAAATTGCAGAGTCCATTATATATTTTCTTGTGTCTTTGTTTAGTTTTGCGTTGAGTATCTCCTTCATATTCCAGAACTGTCGCCATGCATTTGTTATTCGTCTATCTATTTCCTTTTCTTCTTGATTTTTAAATGATTTCAATTCACGCACATAGGACGAAATATGCGATGAAGAATTTTGAAGGAGAAGACAAAACCACAAACTCTATGAGCTATTTTAAGATGTGAATCTAGTCCAAAGAGCTAAATCACGTCGACAGCATTGGTTCGGTGACACCAGATATATATGAACAATAATGAGTCACCGAAGATGATCTTCGCCTCCCAGATTCTTGACATCCCTAGAAACAAGCTGCCGGAATCATAGACAATGAAATTCTGCAGGGTCCCTGGAAAATTAATTATAAAATAATATGAGTATTGGAAAATTAATTATAAAATAATAACAAAAAATAGGCATTGACGGCCCAAACAGGGCCTTAAAGCCAGCTTTTCGAACCATTTGCGGGTGTGAAGTGGAAGGGACCTATAATTTTACTCCCATTCCGAACAACAAATTTGAAAAGCTTTGTGTGGCAGTGGAAAAAAACTTTATGTGTTACTGGCCCTGGCTTGATTTGAGCCTGAAACGTCTCGATCAGTAATCCAACCACCGAGCCCATGCGCCCACAAAATTTATTTTTGTCAATAGTATAAATATTTTACATTATTGTAGTTACCAAACTTACTTCAAACCCAGGACACTTTTAAAATGCTGGCCATTTTATTTCTGTAGTTCCGAAGTATAATTCAAACGGTATAGCAACATTTAAAAAGATGTTTTTAGTAACAAAAGCACAGCCAACGCGCCGCCCATTTCAACAGCACACATTCCATAGAACAATGTTGCACACTTACACCTGTCATAAGTTGAAATTAGCACTCTGACCTAAGCAGCCCCCATGTGCTGACTCTCATGCGACCAAAGCAAACTCAAACAAAACAGTTGATGCAAATAGTCATCTTTTCACAAGTCCTGGTTTTGCTGCGTATTTTGTTTAGTTTTTTTTTTGTTTCGCTTTAATTGATTGCATACCGCATATCATAATATTTACCCATCTAATCACCCAGTACGTTTTCCTGGACAAGCAGCGCGCACAAATCTGAGTTAGCTGAGAAGCTAGCTGTTTGCACTGGCAAAAGTATCTAATATGCAAATATGTGTATTTGCCTGAACGTAGCTAATCCTAAGATTTCTACCTGTTGTATGGAACGATATCCTACCAAATGCACAACAATAAAAGAAACAAAGAACTTATGATGATTCCAACTGCGCAAGGAATTTTCTAATGAGTGAATCTTTACGAAGCAGAAGAAAAGGAAACGAATATATGTTCTAAAGAACTGCCGTTTAATGGTCTGGTGTGCCATACTACTATTTTCTTGCGCTTGTATTGACACTTGTTTTCCTTTGGCTAATGATGATGATTCCTTTTCTACTGCTAGTTCTTTTCATTCTGCTGGATTCGCAATTCGCACACAAAACAAAAGACGGAGACGGTGAGTATTTAATCATTCAGTTCAGTTGGATGGAATATTGTATATTTCGTAAGGGGATGAGCGACTCATCAAGTGTCCGTTATATTACAGGGTCGGCGAGTGACTATCATTCTTCGTGCAAGATTGCATTCGTAAAATATGTACGGTACTTATATCTATCTAGGTTTTTAACGTTTGATTTATTTACAATTGAGACAAAAGAGCAAAAAGGAAGCGAAAGAGAAACAGATGGAAAGATTCTTGACAGGGTTCAGGGGTGGCATTGAGGGTGGTGAGCGCCCTTAAATCAAGTTTTGAGTAAGAGTTGTTATCGCTGTTGGCAAAAACCTTCTGTCAAATAACGTGGGCATTGGCAAGTAGTGATGGGACTCGAATTGAATTTAACTCGAATGACTCGAGTAATCTATAGCTTTTTCCATTGAAAATCGAAGGAATTGGTCTCAGAATCTAGAATTGTTCTTTTCAATGAAACATTTTTTGGTTCTGATCCGTTGGGTATTCTAGTATTGGTGAGTGTGGGGGTATCATACACAGTATCTGTCATACCTACTGAAATTAGTTCACACTAAATCAAAACCACGTTTTCCTCACTTTGACGTTTTTCGCAAGGCTATTTGTATGCATTGGTAAATTGTAGAGCAAATCTCTCAAAAATTTAATATCACATGTTTCGTGTTAGGTGTAAATCTAGAATTGCTCTTTTTCTTTAAAATGTTGGGATTTACTGGGCCCCAGCGTGATTTAAACTGGAGACTCCTAGATAAGTTGTCTAACACACTGAACCACTTTGCTAATAGTAACACTTAAAGGTATGCAATGGAATAAGGCAAGAGTTGTATGTATAATGCTTGATATTAGCTAACAAAAAAATGCCTGGTTGGTGTTAAGAGAAAGAACCCTATACTAAGTTAAAAAAAAATGTCCCTAGTAGATTGTTCAGTAAAATACCAACAAATTTAATGTTTTCCTTATCCACGTTTGCCAATTTTAAAATAGGATCCAACACGGCACCTAGGTATCGCTTAATAGTTCTACGAGTATTTTTTTTCCTAGTGATGGGACTCGAGTGGTTTTAGTTCACTCTAGCCAATCGATTCATTTTTGAAAATAATCGAGTTCTACTCAAGTAGAAATGTGACTTGATTAGAAATGCGGCTCGAGTAGAAATGCGACTCAAGTAGAAATGTGACTCGAATAGAATTTCGATCGAGTAAAAATTCGAATCTAATTTTATTTATTTACATTTGAAAAAATTAAATATTTCAAATCTTTTTATATCCCATCTGACCGCTGTATTAATTTCGAAAAATTGCCTGGAAATAATTGTTGGTAGACCCCTGTGTATGTATTTGTGATCTGCATCAAACATTTTGTCCGTTAGTTCCCTTAGATTTGCACTGAAAATCTGCAATTCGGGGCATTCCTACACAAATTCTTTAACATTGCAAACATTTTTTTGCATGTGCGTTGTAATCTAAATCGACCCATACAAAGGGTCTTTCATTAGCGACTTGACAACTTCTACCTTTCAGTATGAACTACCAAAATTCCGAGTCGGTCGTCGCAACTTTAAGAGCGTTAATTCCAATTTTCGGCCGTAATTATTGTCCCAGTAGACAAGCAATTCGTAGTCTAATGAACAAAATTGAGTCGGAATATTCGCTGCTTTATGTTGCCGTACCAGTGAGGCTACGTTTTGCCCGAGGTGTGGAGAATATTGCTGCCGTAGAGACGTCCGTCGCAAAACCAGCCAAATCAGTCAACTTCACGATGTTCTCAAGAATTGGGCATCTCCCAGACGACATTATGGCCAATGTTGCGTAAGGATCTTGGCCTACACCTTTAACAGATCAAGCTGACTTAAGAACTTAACCCAGTGGATCATATCAAGCGACGTACGTTCTCGAATTGGCCTCTGGACATGATGGAAGAAAGTGAAGAATTTCATCGCGAAACCATCTTCAGAGATGAAGCGCATTTTTGGTTAAACAGCTTCGTCAATAACTAAAATATGCGTTACTGGACAGGCGAGAACCCTCATGTGCATATCACTTCATCCGCAAAAAGTCACTGTTTGCGGTTTTCATGCCGGTGCGGTGGCGTCATTGGGCCGTTTTTTTTTTCGTCGATGCAAATGACCGTCACGTTATGGTAAATGGCATTCGCTACAGAGACATGTTGGAACGTTATTTCTTTGAGCAATTGCATTAATTTTACATCAGTAATATGTGGTTCCAACAAGACGGTGCCACAAGCCACACAGCGGGTGCAACAATCGAGTTATTGAAGCCTCAGTTCGGTGAACGTGTTATCTCGAGAAACGGACCAGTCTATTTGCCGCCGAGATCGTGTGATTTAACACCTCTGGACTTTTTTTTGTGGGGATACATTAAATGCCAACAAACCGGCGACGTTAGAGGCGCTAAGAGACAATATTGAACGAGAATTAGCGGCCGTTTCGGTGCGGCCGAATCATCGGAATTTGGGTTCAGCGTATCGACCACTGCATACGTTTCCTTGGTGGACATATGAACGAAGTCGAATTCCATTCATATGTGTTTGGATAGTAATTCAAGCCAATAACGTTTTTTCAGATATTTCAAGTAGTTTGCATTTTATTTAAGAAAATAAGTCCTTAATGAACGACCCTTTAGTAAACACGCTCAATGTCAAAAATCGTTTTCACTGTAAGCACAAAAGCCCACAATTAAGTTGTTCAAGTCAATGGCGACTAGACAAATCTTGTTTTTTGTGACGTGGAAAATTGTTCTCGTCAAGTGCATGTCCATCTCTAAGACCAGTAAGGCTACCAGAATACGAACGGATTGTTGTACGAATTGTTTCGAGAACAATTGGATTCGGATAAAATAAATCTAACTCGAAAGCGAGTTGGAGCTAATGGCGTTTTCCATGGGAGAAAAGATTTACTCTTTTACTCAAAAGAGCAAATTTGTTCTGCACAGTCTTGGAAAAAGGATTCTGCCCGAAAGAAAATTGTACAAAGGCTATGTTGGGCCCTTATTTTTTAAGAGCCGCCAAACGCCTTTCTGACAGAAAATGTTCAAACCTCAAAGCAGTTCGGAAATCTATAAAAAAATACTAATAATACTCGGAAGGAAATAACAAATTGTATTAATTGTTTTCCCTGGGCTTGGAAGGGAACAGCAATCATTTTTACAAAATTTCTCAGTTGTTTTTGCAAAGACACAATGCTTAAGTGAAGTAACGAGGACATACGTTGCTAGTTTTTTATGATCTCATTTTATTATTGGTCTTTCAAATAAAAATATATTCGTTCAAAACCATGGAGGATTTAAATACAACAGCGTGATATATCTTAATTTGATGAGAAAAGTGTGAATTTATCGTTCTTCAAAGCAAGAATGAAGTTCATCGGTTTTGATAGCGGAAGCGTCATGCATTGAATTGTAAACAAGTAAATGTTAACGAAGTATAAAACGTAATTTTGTGGGGATTTAAGTGGGATCACGTTTTCGTTACCTTGCTTCAGATATTGGATATCATAACGAGAATGCCAATATCTTCTAATGACACTTATATAATCTCCTATACGGATTTTGAAATCTCTTGTGGAGCAATTTTTACCACGTTTTGACAGATCGAAGGAACGTATGATAGCCATATTTCGAAGTCAGATGCCCTAAACCTACTGCAATCTTTCATCTCATAAAACCGCTCCTGCTGATGCCACTAAATACGAAAAAGACATGATGAGAATAAAAAGTAGAATAAGTACCACAACGCAATAGCACAGAAACACAAGGTCTCCCCAACGATGCTAGTTGCGCCATTGATGCCGGTTGCCGGTGGTTCACAGCATCTCTCACATAGCCGGTGTACTATGGAAGGCAAATCTTATAAAATATTTGACCCTCAGTGATGGAATCCAAACAAAGCACTTGACTCTAGAAAAATGCTTTTGTACTAAGCGCGCACTCTACTCACACACGCACAAGCCATCCTTTACGCGGAGGAGGTGTAGGTCGGAGATGGTGGATCCATTATACATAAGTTGTGATGGGAAAAAATAATATTCTCTTTACCATTGCACTGGCGTATGGTGGCGCTTAGCCAAAGTTAAAAGAAACCTGTATCTTTTAAAACCAACTACCACCACCGCCGTTATGTAGATACAGGTGATGCTCCGTGATTTTTGAAATGACTTCAGGTGAGTATGTCCGTTGAGGAGTACGTCAACAAACTTTCGCTGACATTCAGAAATATTTATGACTCGAACTGTCAACAAAAAAGAGAAATACACCGGGCGTTCGTTGCAATATAAAACTCCTCCTTTTCATGGAAGAGAAGTATCGATTGAATGCATCTATCTATACGTTGTGGTCATAATCATGATAGAGTTCTCTCTAATTTAACCGCAAAGGGTGACCACATTTAGATGTCATAAATCCACTTAAAAGGTTTTCTACATTTTTTATACTCGTTTTGGTGGTACATCAGGTCGGGCGGGATAGTGTGTTGAGCCAACAATATCTGGGAACACCGGCGAGTATCTGTTGTAGAACGTTTTAGGTATCTGCATCTAGTGTAACATGTAGGTTTTATTGCATGCATTGCAGTATGCCATAAATTGATTTTCATTTGAATGTAATGATTGCATTAGATGTCAATTGAGTTTTCATCGGACAATAAATTCATATGAAGCGTGAGCGATACTCTCTATGTGGGTTGTAAACATTTGACCTTAAATAAGGGGTATAAGGTATAACTGTGAACATGGAGATGACACATTATTTTGATACAAAATGATTGGATCACTTTAAACTGATTTTACCTTTATTAGATGCCAATCTATATTTATTATATATAAAAATCAATGTGCCTACCTCTGTACCTATGTTTGTATCTATGCTGTGGACTCCAAAACAACTGAACCGATTGAGCTCAAATCAGTTAATCTTCGGTATTGCTCCAAGAGTATTTCTGTTAAGCCTGGTCAAAATTGGTGCATCAGTTGACCCACAACGCATTTTCTGTTTGTTGCTCTACCTATATAAACTAATGAACCGACTGAGCACAATCGTATGTAATCTTCGGCATTGACCAGGGAGTGTTTCTGTTAAGTTCGGTCACAATCGGTCCAGCAGTATATACACCACTGCATTTTGTTTTGTTGTTTGCTCTAGGTAGCGCATCGTTTATCCGATTGAATGGACACTTGGTGCAATTTTTGTTGGCACTTGCGCGAATGTTTCTGACATAGTTCTATTAACATGAGCTATACTATGCGGAGAAACGGTGAAACCCCTTGAAGCGGGCCCTGTTTGATTCGAAAAAGTAAGCGGCCATAGGCGCCTGTCAGGCAACTAGCTCCCCCACCAAGCAGGTAGGAGCAGCAACGCATGCCGGGTACCCGCTGTAATGTTATATTTAAGATTTAAAGATAACAGAAAAAATAAGTTCTTTAAATTATTTACGAGCAAAAACCGCTGCCCGTTGGTTTTGAATGTTTGTAAATTATAAGGGGTAGGCAAAACAGAGCGGGGAAGAGCATTCCTTATTCGTGTTGTACGGCTAAGGAAGGATTTTTTGCTCCTTGGTTTGAGTGCCACTTCTCAGCAAAACACTTAGATCGTTTTTATGTAACTCCATCTGGCCCCTGTTCGTCAATGAAAAGCTCCGATTTTCTTAATGTGTTTCTCAATATGTTTGTGGATGTCAAGCTGTATGCGTCTTAAAGAAAATTGAGAACTGGACTTTGAAAGAGTTTTTTTGTTTTTTCGTGAAGTGTAGTGGTTTACGGTTTACGATTGTTTTTTCTTTCCGTTTCTAAAGTTGATTTGGGTCAAATTATTTATGTTTTTTTGGTGTAGCTATAAATGTTCGTTGTCATATGTATGCGTATTAAATACAACTATTAAAATTAAATTAGTTTGCATAAGTTGTGGTAGTGTACCTTACACCTATCGTAGTGTTTGTATGTTGGACCGGCTCAAGCTACACATTAATAATTTAGTTTTAACAAAAATTGTTTACTGTGTCCCAGAAAAAAATTTAAAGAAGTGAAGTAGTTTTTCGCGTGCCCACTGTGTTTACTCTGAAGTAGTTTTGTCCTGTTGTTTTAGTTACTACGTAAAAGACTGCATTTGTTTTTAATTTCACAAAAAACGCTGCAGTAATTCCTTGTTTTTTGCTACTGTTTTGAAAAAATAATAAAAAATGTTTTTTTACTTATTATTAACACAATTAACGTGTTCATATTTTGACTATAGGAAAACTTTTTATGGAATTTCAGGTCCGAGGTAAAACCCTCTGTGGACCAAGGTATAATCAGTCCTTGTAATTTGGATCGTTTGAGGTAGCCAACGATAAGTTACGTTTTCTAAAAGAATGGTTAAAAAATACTTTTGGTACTTTTAATATATAACAGATAAAACTTCAGGTAGAAACGCAAAAAAATCTTGAAACAAATAACAATAAACTGAAGTTATTAGAAAAAACCTGAAATCCGGACGAAGGTGCAACAGGCTTAGGGGTAAACTCATT
Source organism: Portevinia maculata (assembly GCA_949715645.1). NCBI lineage: Eukaryota > Metazoa > Arthropoda > Insecta > Diptera > Syrphidae > Portevinia > Portevinia maculata. Next base: position 143,191,482 of record OX454525.1, read on the forward strand.
CACATTTCCGGTATGGCGAGTATTGCGGTTATAATATTCTGGGAGTGGAATGCAGCTGGCTATTTCGTTTGAGCACATCTGGTGGAAATATCGAAAAAACAGCGATAGGCAGGGGATATTACGACGATGAATAAGAGAGTCGAGCGTTTTCGATATATTATCGCACGTTTTTGTATTCTGTAGAGTAGCTGTAAATAAGCGATTGTGGCAATGGTCCAGGTATACATATTGTATTCAAGTTTGGGGCAAAAAAACGATTTATTAATTGTAACCGGATCAAAAGAGGTGGAGGCTTGAGGAAGCTTAGACATTTCGCAGCGATCTTGGCGACATCGAATATGTTGTTATTCCAAAGAACGTAGTCATTGATACACATACCGAGATTGGATAGCCGTTCGGTTTCAGCGATGCAAGTGTCATTCATGGAGAATGGCATGGTGTTTGGGTTTCCATTAAATGTTAGAAGACAGTATTGCGGTTTGCAATCATTAAATTCCACTCTATTGGTTGAACCCCTTTGAGTTATGCTGTTAAGATCAGAGTTTAATGAGCTTAGCATACGTTGCTATTCCAGTTCGACAACCGAAGATGAGAAGTGTGACCCAGCAAACGAGTATGAGAAGCCGAGGGTTGTGTCATTAGCGAAGAAATGGGTTTGATTAGAAGTAACAGACAAGACTAAAGGAGATGATTTATAAAGATTATAAAGTATAAGCCTGTGGCAAAAAAAGCTAGCTTTTATTTAGTGAGTTACAGACTTGAAACCTTCAAAAACAACTTGAATTCAACGGTCCGAAACGTGATTTCTAATCTATTTAAGAAGAGTATTATCGACTCCGAATGCACGCGTTTTCGACAAAAGAGCTTGAAGGCAAACCCTGTCAAAAGCCTTTGAAATATCAATGGCAAGGATCCTACTTTCATCGTCATGGTGAAGAGATTGGTTCCACTTTTCGGTTAGATATGTCATCCAATCACCAGTGGACCGCGGTTGTTGCGAAACTCGTATTGCCGGTCATTAAGAATTTTCGGTATACAAAATATTTCATAAGCTGGCGTTTTATTAGCGTTCCATGACCTTATAAAGAAAGGACGTATGTGCCATTGGTCGGTTGAACCTAAAACCAAGCATATCCAACCATTCGCGAAGGGAAAGGGATCTACAACTTTACGCTGCTTTTGCAAGAGGTGAGGAAAAGGAGAATTATTGTAGGTGTTACAGGGCCCGGCGTGATTTGAACCTGAGACTTCTCGATCAGTAGTCTAACGCGCTAAATACTATCCTACGTCGCCCATTTAGTATGGAAATTAAAATTGCATAGGAGTGGGAGTGTACTTATAACGATCCGATTAAACTACTTTGGCACAGATTTTCATATTTAATTATCTTCTAGAAAAGAAAGTCATGTTCAAAAGGTATAGAATTGAAATTTTGTAGTGGTCAAACAATAATAAATGAATATAATTAATCAATTAAGTAATTTATGTGTTGTCAAAAGTAAAAGAATATTAATTGCATCGTAACTTTATTAAATTTAACGATTTGTTCTAAAGAAGACCGTCGGGTCAGGTTTCCACTTGCGACAGTTCTCGCATGGGTACAGATACACTCATACATACTTAATAACATTTAGAAAAATTATGTGGAAATGCTGCAACGATGCTCAAAGCAACTACTCAAAGATACATTCGAGTAAGAAATTACTTACGCTGCAATCTTCATGATATGAAAATGTTGCTTCTTTAAATATAAGACTATTGGGTAAATTTCGCAAGCGCAGTCTTCAAGTTGAAATTATTCTCCCATAACGTTTCCTTGACATGTTTTTGTATGCACCCTTTAACGCAATAGCCGTAACTAAGAAATAAATGAAAGCCTTCACAATCACCAAGTCTGAAAAACAAAAGCACCTTATCGCGACTATTTTCGAAACGTAAACTTCACGCAAACAAATTGCATAACCTTAACTTGCTGATTTATAATTATTTTTGTTAAGTAACGGAACTATTCCAGGGTTTTTTTCCGCTCTTTCCTTTGTTGCAAACAATCAGTGATGCCATGCAAGCACATTGTGTATCTAGCACACTTTTAAAAGGGTTGGATAATAGATGATTCGCCATTTCATATAAGCAAAGGGGCTCGCCCGATTCTAGTCGGTCATATGACAATAACCTGCAAATTTTTTCCACAAATGTTTTCAGCTTTTACCTTTTGCATCAAAACACTCCCTCGTCGGTCGTGCTAATTTATTATTATCTAAATTATAAAAAATCTTTATTAACGTCTCGCTGATTGATTTTACCATTTGATTAAGAATTTACATAGACTTGTCAATTGTGCCCTCTGTCGACAAAGTGTTAGCTTTCGTTTGATAATTTGATTGTTCTTGTTTGGGTTATTTATTCCCCGATTTTTTTTTTACTATAGGGTGGTTCATTGGTAAGTGCGAAAGACCTAGATTCAAATCCCCTTAGTAACATTAAAAGTGTTTTGATTGTCATGACAGGCTATTCAAATGTGCCACTTGGAATTGGTATGCAATTGAAGGAAGGAAGGTTCAAAATGCGCTGGATTCCTTTTAAACTTCTTGGTTTTGTGCTAAAATGAGGAATGAATTGTAAAATATATAAAAAATCTATAAGTATAATATTGGAATGACTTTTTTTCTTCTGTTGTAAATAACATTTGATGCGTAAAGAGTCAACGATAATTCATTTTTTTTTAATATAGAAATATACCTTAACCTTCCGTCCTCACACATATTGTTTCTAACGCGCTCCTCACACCCCACCCCAAAAGTATTAAAAAAAAGATGTTATTTTATATATATTATATATAGGTACACTGCAAGTCGAAAGATTAAAAGCAGGCATTTTTGAAAAGTAAAATCGATATTTCTCCCGTTACATGATGGATTAGAAAAAACGACTATGGTAAATGAGAGACTGTTTTGTTAACAACAAAATATGAAATGTGTGTATAGGAGAGATTTAGCTAACGGTTCTTGGAAGACAAATTGTAAATTAAGTAAAGAATATGCGGAAATAAATGGAGTCATTAGATTAGAAGCACTGAACAAATCAACGTTTTTTGTGAAGTGAATATATTTTTTGTCGGTTTAAACAATACATATTATAAAGTATCTGTTCTTGATTGAGTGTTAATAAAAAATGGAAAAGAAAAAATGTTTAACAGTGGAAGAAGGGACAAGAATAGAAGGTTATTGCTCTGAAGGTCTTTCATGCCATGCTATAGCCCGAAAAATAAAGCGAAGTGATCATTGTGTCAGCAATTATTTAAAAAAACCCTTCGTCTTACACAAAAAAATAATAAAGGAAACACTTCTTAACACGCCCTAACACTTCGCGAAATGCGGAGTATCCTTAGAATAGTGTCAAATTCAGCTTTATCGGCAGCTAAAATTAGAGAGAAAGCTAATGTTAAGGCCAGCTTATCCACTGTTACCGCACTATTCGCTGAGGTAAACACTTAAAGCGCCTGAAACTTAAGAAAAAACCACCACTTAATGACGCAAGAAAGAGACATCGCTCTTTTCTTCAATGTTTACTCCAATGTATTGTTTTAACAGTGGGATAAATGTTTGCTTCAAATTTTTTTCACAGTATTATATGCATTGCAGTAAGTGATCAGTGATGATCCTCGCACATGGGAAGTCGGCATGTCACGTTTTTAGTTTTTTTCCGATTACAGAAGTTACACAGTTTGTTGTTGATTTTCAAGATTCGATGCTGGTTAATTTTTGGCTTCATCCCTACAGCATCACGGAAAAGCCTTTCAATGGAATCGTCTTGAAGAAAAGCCATTTTGCTGTAAAACTAAAATTAATATTGGCATCTACAGTAACTTCCTTTATGGCTGAACAAACCTCACACTTGTTTTATTAATTTTTAGTCCAAAATAACTAAAAGAGAAAACATTTCACTAAAATAATGTATTCACAAATTCGAAAAAAAATACTAACACGCTCTGCACACTGGAGTATATGATACCCAAGCTAAAACTTCGAAGCACGACTAAACACTTTAAAAAAATCTAAGAACTGAACACCATCGCCTGCTACTGCAGAGAGTTTAAAATTGAATATATGTACATAGGCATATGGCATGCTTAGGAAATTTTTTTAACGGGACCTGCACACTTTTGAAATCTATGTGGGGTATCTCATACCCCAGTGTGTGGTTGGAAGGTTAATCCTCAGTGCATGGTTTTTCATTTTCCGATGAAAAGAATATTTTTGAACATTTAATCCCTTTTGAAATAAAATTTGTCCTGGTAAAGTGATGTTAAGTATAAAAAAAAAACCGAAAAAAAAAATTTAATATAAATATGAGTCAGCATAATAAAGCAACTTTGTAATTTGAAATAAACGTTATTGACCATTTCACGGGATTCTTTTACTTGCATATCTAATCGAAATATAGGCAACATAAACAAGAACATTAAACTTAAAAATATCCAAAAGAAAACAATAAAAAAAAACAAGGAACACTTTTTCTTACAAGAACTTTTCCTGGAGATATTCGATGATAGGACGAATTTGGGGTAGTTTATCAAAGTCACGAATGTTTCTGTTCGTAATTACTACAAAAAACCATAAAATTCAGGCATTAACGGCCATAAAAGTTAAATTAAATAAATATTAAGCATTAATGGACCACAAAGTCTCCAACTATTTGCATGTGCGAAGTTTCGCATGACAATGATAATATACTCATGGATTTTTGCCGGACTTTTAATGCAGTGGAATATTTTTTATATGTGTTACAGAGCCCCGGCGTGATTTGAGCCGGACAAATGTTCGAATGAACCGCCAAGGTTTTTTTTCCCCAAACTATATCCCAGCGATCCAACAATAATATCGATATTGAGAGAATTTGCTATGAGACACGGGGTAAGGACTCCCTGATATCTTTGCATCTCTTAGGTAGGTGTATCTTCACGATTTTCTCACCTTGCATTAAAATTGCTCTTTTCGACTATTTTCTTGAGTTAATCATAATGAGTGGCGACAGCTACACCGCAAGCTAGGGTGTTGGTGACACGTGCGGTGCAGGTCCGATTACCACAATAGAGATTACCCATTAATAGAGAGAAACAAATAACACTTAATTTCACTAGACCCAATACCAAAGTTATTATTTTGGGAGCTATAGGATTCGTGGCTTATCTTTTACTAATAACAAAAAGTGGGAGTCTCACGCATCTGACCCATCATGAGATTTTTTGGACTCCAATAAATGCTGCTGGTCATCGTCAATTTTCAATTTACAAAGCTGGGAATAACGAGATTATTGTCTTTAGTTCTTGAACAAGTTCAGCAGCGCTCTTATTATTTCTTTTGAGAGCTGTACCGCTCTGGAGCTTCTTATATAAGCTTCAGAGCATCATTATTCCCAAGCAACTCTTCTAATTTGTTTATTATGATAGCCTCCGTCTCATCTTCTGTATCATCTGGGATTTCATGGAAAAAATGATCACGCATCTGACCCATCGTGTGTGTGTTTTTTTTACCATGAAGATACCTTATATTCCGTTTTTCTTACATTTAATTAAAATTGCCTGAACAAAATCAATTTTCACTTTGAAATCACGAAGCAGCACCAAATATTATTGGCTGCCGATTTTTCTTTGCAAACGAAATTGAATTTGAATTTGAAAAAATGATTTCTATATCAGCATTGCAGTTATGAAATTGACTACTTAGTTAATCAGCAATTAAAACACCACAAAAGAATATGAACATATTTTCTATCCCTCACTTTTATTGAAAATAAGCCCTATTTTGGGCCTTAGAGTATTTGCCCCCAAATTTCAGCTTTTTAGCTCGATTTAAAGGGATCCTAAAATTGACAGACGGACGAACGACGGACATGGCTAGATTGACTTAGTTTTCGATGCTGATCACAAATTTAGTAACTTAATTATAATACTCATAGAAAAGTGGATACAAAAAGATAAATCTTCACTGAAGCTTTGCAGTAACTTTAATTAGGTTTGTTATATAAAAATTAGTAATTCATCTCAAAAAAAAAAAGGAAAAGAGGGGAGAAGTTAGCAATAACTTGACCGATCCTTCCACAATGCAGAGTTCAGTTTTTCCGCCCACGGAAATTCCTGCCCACTCCTCCTAAAAAATGTTCTCACTGGCCAAACTGTTGCCGAAGGTGAAGGCGAGCAAATTCCATTCGACGTCGGCAAGGCTGTGCTTTTTTTTGTTTATATTAAACAAAAAAGGAAATCCAAATCCGAGAGCACTCAGACTCGGTGACGGTCCATTGTACTACTAGGCAGAAATCCTCTTTTTGGTGTAGAGGTTGGAGGAACAAGAGGTGCAGGGAAATAACTTCACGGGCAATAACTTCACCTCGAGTGGGCAATAACTTCACTTTTTTGTGGGAAATAAATTCTCTTAACATTTTATGATAAATCAAGAACCGTACCTCGCACCTACTCCAAATCAAACAGTGACCACCAGTAGGGGGGTTGCAGGGGGGTAGCATGGCCACCCATAGGTATTGAACTGTTTATGGAATCTACTTGCGATTTCGCAACTAATCCCATAAACAGTGCAATGCATATGGGGGGGCATGGTGCCCCCCTGCAACCCCCCTGCTTGGGGTCACTGTTTGATTTGGAGTGGGTGCAAGGGTCTTTAGTTATAATAGACAAATTCTCAAATTATAGGTGGGAAATAACTTCACAAAATTTACGGTGAAGTTATTGCTCACCATCAGTGGGCAGTGGGCCCATGTGAAGTTATTGCCGTGAAGTTATTTCCCTGCACGGGAACAAGGTATTATCCGTTTCTCTCCTTTAATGGGTGGCGTATGTTGTTGTTCCCCATAGGGATTGAACCTGCACCGCACGGGTCACAAGCCAACACACTACCCTCTACAGTCTACACCATCGCCACCACAGGCTGTGCAGTTAGTCTCGGTACACGAGCAGGTCTTCTAGCTCTCAGGTAACTTTCCAATAATCGCTGCCTCTACGTTTAAGCATTGACAGCTATCCGTCTGTCGGTTCGAAGGCATTGAAACGGTTGATCTGTAAGGTGACGATTTCGAAGTCTCACCCCCTATTATGGAAATAACTGAAATACTACAAAAAGTAAAATTAAAAACGTGAAATAAGACCTTCAATACTAATCCTCGACTCTCAAGCGAAAGAGAAATATGTAACTTCAAATGAAAAACTACACTGACATTTTACAAACGTGACCTATCTACCGCGTCTTATTGTAAACTGAGTTGGCAATTAGACACGACCTGATGTGAATAGTACATTTAAAGGAAAATGCGAAAAAACCGATGCTGTAAAGTGGGAGGGCTATGATCCCTTTAATCCTGATGAAAGCTTCGCCGTTGAGGCAGAAGCAGAAAGAAAGTTGCTTGACAAAAAAATTTTCAATTATACTTGTCAATTAACATAAATTGCGTGTAATGGTGTGTATCTGAATCGGACTCGTCTCGACAATCGCTTTTAAATATTTTTGCATTTGATAAAATAAAAATCAGTTCTATATTTTGATGTCGCTTAGCTTCTAGTTGGAGCAGAAAGCTGAGTGAGTATTGCCTAAAACTCATTTTGAGCATGTTTGCATTGATTTAGATTTGCGAATTAATTGATGAGTTAAACGAAATGAACTCAAGAAACAAAAAGATTTCACCCCAATTACTTTTGACTTTGTTTGGGTTATTTTTTCTGTAAGTAAATAGAATCAATTATATTTTCCCGGTGTACATCTTGTGTTCCAATTCTTATTCATTGGTTTATTCTATCACTATTCACGTTCCATATTTGTGCCATTAAGAATGTAAACCAATAATACAATTATATCATCTAAAACATATCTCTAAACCACAGTATCGCGCGCCGCCTACCGGAATATGTCCTCATTGAAATTCAATTGATTAGTATAATGACTGAAACCCAAAACGAAACGTTTATGATAGAATGACCAAGATCCAGAGTAAAATACACAAACACCTCGAATATACTTAAATCAAGACAAACATTGCAGAGATCATCATAAATATGACAAAGTGTTTAATTACACCGCCACAATTCGAAGAGGGGATGACGTAAATTGCACTTGCACACCCTAGTCCACTCGCAGAGTAAACGCAACACACTTATTTATGTGTAATTAATTACTTGGGAATAGCCTTAAGGTACGTTTAATGTCCGTTTTAGGTGCAAACGTTTTTTTTTACGTCGCCGACATAGAGTCCTGTTTGAAAGAGTTACCGCCACAACCTACATTGATGCTTTGTAAATATCATAACTACTGTCAGACTGTCAGTCTGCTATAGCTGTATATGAAAAATGCATGAAATTTTGTGTTTTGGTAATAAAACAAGAGGATGACAGGACTAAATTGCTATCTGAAAGGGCGAGCGAGAGACTATAAATTTTAAATTTTTATTTGTCCAACAAAGTGACATTTGGAATGTTGAGTCGTCGCCGTCAAGCTATTATCCATCAATGGGGGGTTCCCAATGATGATGATACCGATGTCGCAACCTAACAGAACTCCATTCAGATGCGCGAGTATTGCATTTTCGGGCGTCCTGACTTTTATGTGTTTTGTGTCCCCTATTCCCTTTGTCGGGAATTGAGTTTGACTCTAAAGAGCCATATACCTACTCGTTTATTTTAATCGAATTGAATGATTAACTGTGTATTGCTTTTGTTTCGGGAAAGGCATCTCTTCAATTTAAAGCTTAAATTTCCATTGATCATAATCAAAGCATTAGCTTCGCATTCATTCATAAAAATTGCGCTTTGACAAATGAAAAGAGGTAAACAACAATAATTGCTATGAACTAGTAGGTATCAATATTTAGCGGATATAAGATATGGCATTGGAATGTATGGCGTTTTATACTTTCGTTATCAGTCAACAAAAAAAAAGTTGCGTCTGGCTTTATCATTTTCATTCTATTTTTATTCCAATCAATTTCTTAATGTTTGTCAGTTGCCATATTTTGAAGTTATCTGGAGGCTTTGGATAAGAAGGCACTTGGTTCTTTGAACATTCCAAAAACATGTGAACAGGCTTTCAAAACTCTCAGTGAAAGCCTGAAGGAGAGTTTGGCCGGCGCCATTTTTTAAACGACTTTAAGCCTTTTTCCGATATGTAAACTATAGAAAAATCGACCGTTACCATCCACTCCTCTGTTACGAAAACATATCTTCAAGCGAATGGTCACTTGAAAGATTATTTCCAACAAAAAGTTATACCCGCCGCTACCATTCTGTCATTAGCAGTCCTTTTCATCTCATAACACTATATATTGAATTCTGATTGATGTTATTCGGAATAATATCGGATACAAAAGAGAGGTGTGATGAATGGTGCCAAAATTTGGATGTCAAATACAAAATAACGGAAAAATTCGAGACCCATGAACAAAAAGTACAGACACCTGTCAATCTTGACAATGGAACTATTTACCGAAACTGTTGTTTATTTGAACATTTGTTTTTGTGAAAACACGCGTAAGGTATCGCATTGTTATCGTCTCACACCTTTAGCAAAACAAAAAAAAATTGTGGGACTACGTAGTCGATAAAGTATTGATGACCATCGAAAAACATGAAGGCGTTAACATACCTGTGATAATGACGCGTTATTCGCCATGGTGTTTGCAGAATAATAACGACAGAGTAGGTGGATAGATTCCATTATAAGTGCGGTGTCCATATTTGTCAACGCAAAATAACGGACAATAATTTTTTTGTTTACAAACTTTTTGTATTCATTAAAAACTAGCTACACGGCGTGCGTTGCTGCGTTTAACAAAAAGAAATGCATGTTTTTTTTTAGTAACAAACAAAACTGCAAGTCGAAATGCTGGACCGATTTTGAACAAACTTGCCACACATTCGGGTCAATTTAACGCCCGCGCTGTGTAGCTAATACATTATAAGGGTCCCAACAAAACCCTTTAGTGCGCGCTAATTATAAAAAAAAAAAAAAAAAAAAATTGTCTAAAAATTTGAGCTCAATCGATTCGGTAGTTAAAATGATTTCACACTTTTCTCCGTATGGGTTTTCCCGCTCACACAATTTCGGTTCTACACTAAGGAATTACTTTTTCCAATCAAACAGACTGCGATTTCCCCCTTTTCACCGGTTTAGACCAACTTTCAAGCAAGTGTCAACAACAACTGTACAAATTTTCAACTCAATCGGATTAACGATGCGCGAACGCATAGGAGACGATTACGAAAACATTATTTTGTATGTAAAGGGGTTCTTCATAGGGAACCAACTTTTTATTTAAATACAAAGGCACCCTTAAAATTGTTTGTGATCTGTCAATGTCAAAACTACAGCCAAGGTTTACGTTTTGATTATAGTGAAGTTCACGAACGAGCAAAGTTTGGAAATTAAACTAATTTTTCACAAAAATTGAGAAATAGAACATTAAATTGGCTAGAAATTGAATTTATTAGTTTTTCCGCACGTTCCTATAATGTGTTCGTTTCAATGTGTTTACAGTTTCATTTTCTATATGTTACTATAAGTGAGCCTGAAGTAACACAGCGTCTCTATGAGCAATATTTCATAGCTTACCATCTGTCACTTTGCATAAAAAGAAAGAGGTATAGAATGCCATAAAATCTGTGGGCATTTCATAGCTTACTATTTTAATGGTGTAAATGTAGCAGAGTGAAGCACTTCATAAACATGACAGCCCATAGAAGCCTATCCATAGAATGCTATGGACTGAACAAAAGAGTAATGCAGTTTCCACGAGCAGTTTTCTATATAAATATTGCTCGTGGAGTGTGGAGACGCCGGGTTTGGAATGATACGAAATGGCAATGAAATGACTTAGGTACTGCTGTTTGCTCAGTAATCAATGCGATGTTTATAAATTGACTGGAGATATCTTCTCGTGGGCTTAAGCCTCTTAGAATGCCATACATTTTTTATGTTTGTATAATATATTTTTTTACGTGCTCATCCCAGCTGAGATGAACATTAAAAAATATTCCCAGGGTTTTGAATGTTTTAACAAATTCAACTGGGGTTCAAGTTTAGTTGTTTTTGCTGTGTGACCAAGAAAATACTGAGCAAAGATCATTGTTGAACGCTGCTACACTAACCGATTCATCAGTCTTTAAAAATGCGCTTTCATTCAAATATCATCTCCATATAAACAGTCTTGCATAAGCAACTTGACAACTTCAAACTTTTAGTGTAAACGCACCATTAAACCGAGTAAAGAACTGTCAATGTCAAGATATGCAGTATAAACAATATTTTCATCATGGTGAAGGACACAAAGGAAGACCGTTTACAAATAATTAAAATTTACTACCGAAATTCCGAGTCTGTGGTCGCAACTTTAAGAGCGTTAATGCCAATTTTCGGCTAATTCTCGACCCTGTAGACAATCAATTCATAGTCTAGTGGAAAAATTTGAGTCAGAATATTCGTTGCTTGATGTTGCCATGCCAGTGAGACTACGTTTTTCCCGAAGTGTGGAGAGTATTGCTGCCGTAGAGGCGTCCGTCGCAAACCACCCTAACAAGATCAAGCTCACTCAATAACTAAAGCCACTTGATCATATGGAGCGACGTACGTTCTCGAAGTTGGCTCTGGACATGAGGAAGAAAATGAAGAATTTCATCGCAAAATCATCTACAGCGATGAAGCGCATTTGTGGTTAAACGGCTTCGTCAATAAGCAAAATATGCATTACTGGACAGGTAAGGACCTCATGTGCTTCATGAAACAGCACTTCATCCGCAAAAAGTCACTGTTTGGGGCAGTTTTCATGCAGGTGTCGTCAATGGGCGGTTTTTTTTTTGGCGATGAAAATGAGCGTCACGTTACGATAAATGGTATTCGCTACAGAGATATGTTGGAACGTTATTTCTTTGAGCAACTGCATGAATTGGACATCAGTGAGATGTGGTTCCAACAAGACGGTGCCACAAGCCGCATAGAGGTGCAACAATCGAGTTATTGAAGTCTCAGTTCGGTGAACGTGTTTTCTCGAGAAACGGTCACGTCTATTGGCCGCCGATATCGTGTGATTAAACGCCTCTCGATTTTTTTATGGGGCTACATTAAATCATTGGTCTATATGCCAACAAACCGGCGACGTTAGAGGGGCTCAGAGCCAATATTGAACGAGAATTAGCGGTCGAAACGTGCGCCCGAGTCATCGAAAATTGAGTTCAAAGTATCGACCGCTGCATACTTACCCGTGTTGAACATATGAACGAAGTCCGATTTCATTCATTTTTTTAAATAAAGGGATTTGTGAATACCCTTATAATGTAATAGCTAATTTCAATAGATGCAGATACATGTTGGTTTTAAATGTTTGTAGATTATTATTCGTAGGAAAAATGGAGCGGGGAAGTGCATTCCACATTCGTGTTGTAAGGCTAAGAAAAGTTTCCTTGTATTTAACTGTCCGTCCGAATATAGGCTTAAGGGTAAACTGCACGGCGGGTATTGCACTTATGGTGGAAATAACAATAAAATGACGAGAGGCAAGAGACATTGCGACGATGACTAAAGAAGTCAAGCGATCTCGCGATGTTACAGTCACGAATGAGTTTTATCGCGCGTTTTTGGATCCTGGCTAGTAGCTCGAAATAAGTAATTGTACTCAAGTTTTGGGCGGATAAACGCATTACAATTAGTAGCCAGATCAGAGGGAGTGAAATATTTCTTGCAACGCTTAAAGAAGCCTAGGCATTTCGCAGCGTTCTTGGCGACATCGCATGTTTTGATAGTAATTCCAGACAATACCTTTTTTTGGAGATATCTCAAGCAGTTTGCATTTTATTTAAAAAAGAAGTTGTCAAGTGCTTAATGAAATACCCTTTATATGATGTTGCTATTTCTAATGCACTTGGTGATATCATTTATTAACATAGGGTAAATAACCAGGGCCTAATATAGATCCCTGGGGAACACCGATTGCACTGGCAAACTCTATTTTCGTAGTACACCGATTGCGCACGATTGCGATTGCGCAAGGTATGATTCTATTTACTTATATACAGATTCCTCAAATGGAAATTGACTCCTCAATTTTTATAAAAGAATTTGGCACAATTTTAGCGTTTTTCTAATGATCCGGAAATTTGCCTGGTGTATCTAATAAATGTGTTATATTATTACATCCAGGAAAGGATTCGAAAATATAAAATCGTATTCTATTTAAATAATCTTTATTATTTCTCTTTCAATATCGTTGTTCAATTTTCAATTTCATTTTCATTCAATTCATTTAACATTAAGTACAAGTAAGACTTTGTCTTTATAAAGCACGAACAAAATTACTTTTAGATTTGTTTTTCACATGTTGTCTTTTATTCTGTAATTCACGTTTTTATACAACAATTCACTTTATACTTCATTACAATTAATCAACAATCAAATCTGTTATTCAGTATTTCCTTCTTTTCTCTATACTTTTCACTACAATCATCTATCGCTTGAAATCGCCGTTCAATAGTTCAATGGGATGGATAGTAGGGACTAGTAGTTGCCTTGCAAATTGAACGCACCCAATGTCTTGGGTGCACCTGCGCCACCTATATAGGTATTCCCCAGTGACTAAACCCAAAGTGCCAGGCTGTTCTCGACGGTTCGTGCATTTGAAAGTTCGAGAACGAAAAATGCTATAGTTGTTTTATAGCTTTTCAAACTGAGGAAACGTCTGCTTTCAAATATCGTTATATACTCGTAGCTCTTGACGGGACGGCGCTTATTTTTACATTTTCAGCATCCATGCTACAATATATACGACTTACTTTCTTATATAAAGCGCGTTTTATTGAGAACTGTTGACAAGTTCAGCAATGGAAATCCCAATAAAACGCTATGTTTACTTTTAGTTCAAATGTCAAACTTGGAATACATATGGTATTCTTAACTGACGTTATTTCTACTCTTTTCTGATTTTCATTGAAATTAAAATGTTATTTTAGACGTATATTCACTAAACCAAGTCTGAAATTTGTTATTCCCGTACATATAATCCAATTTTTACTTTCGAAATCAATTTTCCTTTCTACTGTGAGCGATTGAGTGTGAATTGTTGTGGGGTACTAAATTTATTTAATTTCCGCAACTTAGCTTAGACATTGAAAATCTAAGTTAAGGTTCGGATACCCGCTTATTTGCCATTCCATTCCAAAGGTGCCAAAACCTTTATCTTCACTTTATACAGGGTGGCGCACCAATTGTGCTTCAATAAGAAATTCAAATAACTTTTCTTTTATCATTTATATTTTTTGGCGAATTTTCGTTGAAGCTCCGCCATAACCGGTCTGGCTATGTGTGTAGTTGCTCGATCTTGCTGCAACCAAATGCTGTTGAAACGGATACTTCTTGAGGGCAGTTCTGGGTGAAAAAACTCCTTCAACATTTTTAAATAATGGTCCCTACTGACAGTTACTGTTACACCGTTTTCTTCAAAGAGGTATGGCCCCACAATGCACCTTGATGAAACTGCGCACCACACGGGCAATTTTGCGGAATATTTTCCGAGTAACCAGTACATTTATCTATATTTATTTCTAGTTCATTGCGTTTTTTCTTTACATGCGCTTTCCATTTCAGCTTTGCATCAAGTGTCATTCCAAGAGACTTAGCCTCGTTTTCAAACGGAATTTGAGCCGATTTTGAAAAGATCGGTAAATAATTTATTTTCTTGAAAGTAAAATTTATATGAACAGATTTGGCCTCTTTAAGTGCGATTCGCCAAACCTTAGCCTAATCGTTTACTCCGTTTTACCTACTGCCAGGATAGTAGTGTCGTCAGCAAATGTAGCTAGCTCAGTGCCTTCTACCTTCCATTGTCTGGGAACATATTTTAGTTTAATCGCGGCGTCTATAATAAACTGAATCTTAATTAAAGCTTTTGCACGTAGAGCTTTAAGAACCTCTCCCGTGATTAAGTCGTATCCAGGAGCTTTCTTAGGCTTAAGTTTCCTTATTTCTTCCTTATGTTCGGTTGGTGTTGCATTTATTATTGCACTATTGACCATATACGACGTGTTTATAGTTCTAATAAGATGTTGCACATCAAACGGTTTAAAAGTTTCTTCCAGGTGGGTGGCAAAAACTTGCGCTTTCTCTTTATCATGGCTGGCCCATTTATCTTGAGTTTTCCTACTTGGTGCGGCTTGAATTTTAGGTTTTTTATTACCTTTTTAAGTATTCCAAAGCGAGTAATTAGAAGCTTTTTCTGCCGTTAAACTTTCTAGGTAAGTTTTTGTTTCATTATTCTTAAGGTATTTAAGAGATCTTTTAAGTCAGTTTCACAAACGGTTGAGATGTGCTTTATGTTACGGAGCCCGAGTTTATTGCCATTTTTTACGTGCTTTTCTCATCTCTTTAATCATCTCTTTTATTTCCTGTGAATAAGTTTGAATGTAATTGAACAACGTTTTCTTTGTCTTTGGAGTAAACCTCCACGCGGCATCCTGTAAGAATTCAACGAAGCGATCAACTTCAGCTTCAAGTTCATACTTTCAGCTCAATATTTGTTTCAATATCTTTTTGAAGCCATCCCAATTAGTTTTCGCTCAGGTTAATCTGGCCGATCCTACTTTTTTAATTAGAGCTACGCTTATCGTCATAATGATTGGAGAATGATCAGAGGAAAGATCAAAGCTTTCTTCAACTTTTATATAGTTACCAGATTTTCCTTTGACAATAAAGAAATCCATCAAGTCTGGGATCTTATTTCTATAAGTCGGCCAGTATATTGGTTTACCCGTCGAGTGATAATCACAACTGTATTGCATACCCGCATTATAAAGCTTTCTGCCTTTCTGAGAGGCATGCCTTGAACTTCAAAATGGGTGTTTCGCGTTGAAATCGCCACCAATAATAAAATTTGGTTTAAGAAAGTTGAAGATGTTTGTGAAATCATTTTCTTCAAGTTTATATCGCAGTAGACAACGTATATAGACGATATGTTGAAGGCATAATGTCTATTTCCAACGCGTACCGTGCTTACTTGCATTGCTTCTAATTCAATCTTTATTTCTGCTGAGTGTTCGATACATTCTTTTATTAATAAAGATGATCCGCCTCCGGCTCTTTCCGTTGGGTGGGATTCGTGATACGCGCTATATCCACTTATCTTAACTTTCGAATATTTTGTCAGATGAGTTTCACAGATGAAGCATATCAATATCTTTTTATCGTATAAATATTTTTAACTCGTCGAGTCTTTGTATGAGCCCAAGTAAGAATTTTAAGCGTATCTTTCAGATTCTGTTTGAAGTGCGCGTGGTATGGATGTTGTTTTCAAAGGCAACTATTCTCTCGAAAATAAGTTTGGTTGTTTTGCATTGCTCTTCAAGTTTCGCAGGAATTTGGGAAAAGGCGTGGGATACAGGATCCTGTGACTTACCTCTATCACCGTTTTCCATTTTTGGAGTTCTTTCGCCACTTCGCAACCTCGGTAGTTTGCTGGATGATTTCCACTGCAGTTTATGCAAGTGGCGGGGGCTTGCTTATTTAGATGACACTCTTCCGAGAGATATTTTCCTGCGCATTTCACGCATCGCTGTTCTCTCTGGCAGTAGGTCTGCGTGTGATTGAAGCCTTGAATGCGCTTGCACTGCGGGATCGATCTGGAGCTTTACGCGCATGCTCGATTTTGTCATGATATTTAGAATAGTCTTAATACCGTATATCGCATCTTTTTCCCGTTTTTTTTTTGATCTCCCTCCGGCTGTTGCTTTTCCTTCTTAATAATATTGACGGTATCAAGCATTTTAAAGCTTTTGTCTTGAAGGTCGTCCATTATATCTTCTTTAGTGCACGAGGGGTGGAGTCCTCTTGCAACAACACACAATGCCCTTTCTAACTTGTTTTCGTTAGTAAACCACTGAATCTTCTCGGCATTGTATTTTCGGGACACTGCTAGGTAACCGTCGGCATCATCGACATTAACTTTCCACGTATAATTGCGGAGCGATGTGACCTTATACTGCGATGCCAACGTTCCTTTGAGGAGGCAATGCAACTTGTTATATTCTGCAATTGCGTCGATGTTTATCGGTGGCGGAGGACATAATTTGATTTGTTGTTGCATTTTTGGTAACTGCCTACGCTTTTCTCCTTTTTGTGGCTCGCCTTACGGTGAGGAGCCAGCGTTTTTTGCTAGGCCGTTTCTTTTCGATCTCGTTTCAATTGCTAGGTCTTCTTCATCCGTCTGGTTTTATTTTCAAGCTTGAGCAAATCTACCTCTTTCAGCTCACGATAGAGTACCTCCATTTCGATAAATTTATTACGGAGTTCGTAGTTTTCCTTCTCAATACTTTTGATTTTCACTGCGTCCCGTTTTCCGCGCGCTTGCGCTTCCGGCGGCCTTCTTTTTCCGGACACGTTCGATCTTGTTAGTGTAGATCGAGTTACCGTTGCAGCTTTTGCGAAAGGATTTACTCGTATTAGTTGCTCTCCCCTGAATCCGTATAGCCGATATAGAGGGTGGATTTCCCAGTGAACCTGGCCTGCTACCTGGGGTATTGTAACTGATTTTTTTTTATTGTATCTGTTTTGTACATTGCATTTTGGTGTATACACTGCACTCTGTATATGGAGGGTGGATTTTAACGCCTCTTGCTGCAGGCATGCCTGCCCTGGGTTTATTTTCTATCCAATACCCGAAGGGGGTAAGTAAAAACAAAAATTGCTTATGGAAATTGACATAAGAAAAATTATCACACTCCAAAGTTGCAAACAAAATACACTTTTTCTATAGAAGCTCCTAATTAACACAAAAATCATTTTAATTTTCAAAATGTCTCTTAGCTATACCAGTTACAGCACCTTCTTGAATCTGACTTTGAATTCGCAAAGCGATTTCTTCAGCTCATTTCCATGTTCACCGCGCCAAAGTATGTAAGCCTCCTCTATCACGAGGCCATCGTTGATGAACAGCATAGGAACAGGACGAAACTATTTCAGTAACTATAACTACCTACCTTTTTCGGCATTAATACCTATAACGTTTTTCTTTTTTTCTTTTTTAACCAAATCGCTTGATTTGGTTTCGCATGGTAAGATTCAATTCGTTTTTACTGCAGCCACTCAATATCAAGTTCAATTGCATCACATTTCGCCAGTTTCGTTTCGTTCGTTAACAAAATTCAAAAAAGAAGAAAAAATACCGCAACATCCAGGCACTCAAAATTAAATTATTGTGAATGATACTCACATCTGCACCAGAGCTCCTGCATCTGTGCTAAGTTTGAGTGATTTTCTCTTCCCCATGTTGCAAGCCGGCAACAAAACGCAACCGATTCGTTTTCATCGAACGAACACCATCCAACCCACTCAAAAGCCAATTGGATTTTATTATTCAGCAATGCAACTTGTTCGACTGCACATTGATTTAGCATACCAGTAATTGCGCAGAAGTCGATTCGAAAGATACAAATACTAATATTGCATGAAATATTTCACAGCGATTAGCTATTATGCAAGGAGTTACGTTATCAAAAGGGAACTTATGAAGTGGTTTTTAGGAAGAAACGTTGTCAGTATTGATGCGTATTTTTACCACGAATGGTAAGAGATATCAGGCGTATGGCTTCTCATATGGATATTGACAACATTATAGAACTCGCCTTTCAAAATGAAGGTTTATGGAAATAATGATAATAACAAGTACCTACATATTTTGAAGCATATCTTCATACACACATACAGCTGCTGGTCTTGACCAGTTCATTGCTATATCGGTGGGAAAATCGGTACCTACTAGGTCTCGCTTCATTCTCGATAAGTCTCTTATAAAACGAAAAATGCAGGCAGATTTTTAAATTACAGATATTTCAGCTGAATGCTTTTTTTTTACTTCATTTTTGTTAGGTATTCAAATAATTTATTTAAATCAATATGTTTATAATAGTCACTCAGTTTCACATTGGGACTTGCCGCAGAAATGTGTGTTTGTCAGGTATATCTTTCTAATTCAATTCATTAATTTTATTTAAAAAAATCTTCAAGATGGGGATCTCATTTATGTCCAGGCAAAAATTTAAGTCCAATAAAATATTTTTCTTTGGGCTCAGTGGCGCAAGATTAATGTGTTGGTCTACTAATCAAAAGATCTCAGGTTAAAATCACGCCGGATTACCAAGCTAAGTAACACCTTGACGTTTTTTCCACTGCCCCAACTCTTGCGAACGTCTGACAAACATGCAAGAGTATCAATTGTAGTGAGAAGCTTCTCAAATTTGCCTTTCGAATTCGGCTTAAAATTGTATGTCCGTTCTACTTTGCACAAGCAAATCTTCGGAGAAGCTAGATTTTTAGCACTATTTGGGGCCTTAATGCCTAATATTTATGTGTTTTATTTAAAAAAAAAAATCCAGAAATTCTTCTTAATCATCATTATATATAAGCGCACTGAGATGCTTGCAAATATGGAGTGAAGTTGCGTCTGCTCTTGAATTGTTGCAAATTGTTTATTTCGGAAAGATGTGTCTCGAGAGAACTTTGCTTGTACTGTAAAGAATTGTATTTTTGTAAAGAGATTTCCTCTCTGTTGTGAGCTACCTGATCCGTTAGATGATTTGCGCATAGGCTACCTTTCAAGCTGGCCTTTTGGGGATTTTTAGTCAAGGTATAGGTCTTCGATGAGCCAGCGGGTGACATAAGAACATCAGGGACCAATTACTGGGAACAAGCTACAGTAGATCTGTCTATTCCTAGGCTAAGAAAGAAGTCATGTTAGGACAATGAGCCAGTTCAAGTTTCAAGGCAAGTTAACTTACGACTAATAAATAATTTTCGGGAGTATTCTTGTAATGTATTCTACATATCTTTACATTGCATAAAATGCCTGTCAACGACGACGAGGCGCTCTTGAGCAGGATACCTTGGAATATTGCGAACCCTGAAGCAAAATGAATCAGACGTTTTTGACATCTGTACTTCACTAACGAATTAGGGTAGATTACTTTCACTTGCTCGAAGGGAACATTTTCTGTGTACAGCTCCTATTCACATTCATTGCAACCCAAAAATAGCAGGCTTCGAAAACATTAATTCAAATAAGCGGGTACGGATATGTAACTTTTCCTTTTAAGTACCCAAATAAATCAGAAAACTCTAAAGGCAGCTATCCGGGGAGCATGTATACTAACATTTTAGATAGCTGTGCCATTTATAGGTGCAGACAATATTACAAAATTTCGTTTGATTCCATGTGCTTTCAAAAAGTTATGGCTTCTTAAACTCGATATTATAAAAAAATTGTGCGTTCATTTAATTTTTTATTGCTACGCAACGACCCATTTGGCAGAAGTAAAAGGGTAGAGAGAACACCCCCATCTAAGAAAGAAGAAACATTGAAGGCTAAATATTTAAAAGCCTACGATGAAAGAGATGGGTTTAAGCAACTCAATGAGACACTGCTTAAGGAGATAAATAATCTGAAGCAAGAGTTGCAATTGTTGAAAGAAGAGGTCAACAACCAGAAAAAAGTGAATGTCCAACCTGCCGAGTTCTCAAATGACGAGGAAGAACTAAGAAAAGAGACAGAAGGACATCATCACAAGGGGAATAAAAATAAAAAACGCAAAATGAGTGCGTCCCCAAAAATCTCACCAACAAAAGAAAGCTGCACAGTAACTGTGTATGCTTCGAACAATGAAAATAAAACACAAAATCCAACCAAGCCCCAACCAATTATCGCGCTGCAAGTAAATAAGTATGAAAGCTTGGCCAAAGTATTGGAGGAAAATAAAATTAAAGCTAGTACAGCGCTAATAAACAAAAATGACATCAAAATCAATGTGGTTGAAGAAGAGGGATACAGAAGCCTCACTAAAATACTAAACCAGAAAAAGGTACAATGGTATTCTTATGAAAATAAGCAAAGCAGACCAATGAAGGTGGTAGTGAAAAGACTGCATTACGCATGCTCACCCGAAAGCATAAAAAAAGTGTTAAAAGACAGAGGCTTTAAAATCTTGGAGGTTGTAAATATGCTTAAATTTAAAAGCAAAATACCGCTACCAATTTTTACACTCAGTTTTGAGCATGACGAAGATAAGAAAAAAGTATATGAAATTAAAAACATACTTGCGATGCAAGTTGAGATTCATACCCTACGTAAATCAAAAACAGGGACGGGCTACAGTCCGCTTGGGCGAACTGTTGGATACCCTATTCTTATTCCTATCCCTCATACGTATGTATGTGTGACAAAAGTCTTAGTATGGTTGAATTGTTGAGAACTCTCTACATATTTTGTTATATAACATTTAAAGGATTTTATCAAAAAAAAAACGAAGCTTTTGTAACAAAACGCTCCCTAGCTCAAACTTTGGTTTTTCAATAAAATGTTTTATTTAATTGTGGGCGTGTCAGTAGGCGGATTTTGAAAATGCTTACACATGAGCATAAAGGGCCCCTAGAGACTATATATTATAAATTTCAGCTCCCTAGCTCAAACTTTGAATTTTCAAAAAAAAAAAAAAAAAAAAAAAAAAATTGTTAGCGTGCCAGTGGGCCGATTTTGAAAATATTTACACATGAGCTTAAAGGGCCCCTAGAGAGTATATATTATAAATTTCAGCTCCCTAGCTCAAATTTTGGTTTTTCAATAAAATTGTTTTATTTAATTGTGGTCGTGTCAGTGGGCGGATTTTGAAAATTTTATATCCCAAGCAGTTTTAGGAGTCATAGATCATATATAAAAAATTTCAGCTTTCTAGTTCAAAATTCGTTTTTTTCCAAAAAAAAATTTTTTTTCAGTTTGTGGGCGTGTCTGTGGGCGGATTTCAAAAATTCGTAAACTTGATTATTTCGGGATCCTAGAGAGTATATGGTTAAAATTTCAGCTCCTTAGGCCCAGTTTAAATGCCTAATTTTTGCCGACGGGCGGACGGACGGACGGACGGAAATGGCTAGATCGAAATTACTATCGATGCTGATCATAAATATAGTAACTTTTAGGGGTCTACGGGCAATATTAAGGTATGTTACAAACTATGCGTCAAAATTAATATACCCTTAGAATAGGGTATAACAAGTGCCCCAATGCAAAAATTGCCAAAGATATGGGCATACACATAGATACTGCAATTCAAATCCAAGATGTGTTAAATGTGCTGGAAGTCACCACACTAAAGAATGTAAGAAGAAATAGGATGAACATCCTAAATGTGCAAACTGCAATGAAAACCATCCTGCTAGCTACAGAGGTTGTTTAGGTGCAAAAGAAATCCAACTTGCAAGGGACAAAAAGCAAAAGAAAACACAAAAAACTCAAATTAGGATGAGCAAACAGTAAAAAAGGACTTGCAAAATAGCCCACAGAAAGAAAAGCCTAAAGACCAAGCGATAATCAAAAAGGTCCCGAGACAAAAGACGGCTGGTCCAAAAATGGCATATGCTCAGGCAGCATCAATAAAGCAAAGTAGTGCCAAACACTGGCATGGAAAACCTCATGAAACAAATCCTAAACAGGATTGGCTCCATGGAAAAATCGAATAAAACGATATTAGATAGAATATTGTTGTTAGAGAGACAAAACAGCAACAAAAGAGCTGTTACCAAAAGACAGACATGATGAATAAAATAAAAATTCTTGAATGGAATGCTAATGGTATCGAGAGTCGCAAGGACGAGATGCAAGTGACTCTTGAAATACACCAGATAGATATATGTCTCATTTCAGATTAATTGATTACTGACTTCAAACTGCAATGATATGAATTCTATCACTCCCCACATCCTTATAACTGTGCAAAAGGTGGGGCCGCAGTGTTAATAAAGAATACAATAAAACACAATATAGAAGCAAAATTCCAATCATGTGTCATCCAAGGAATTTCCATATGTGTAGAAACGAGCAGTGGACAAATATCTGTTGCAGCAGTATACTGCTCTCCTAGCTATAGACTAAAGAAAAATGATTTTAAAAGTCTTTTCCGCATATTTCACAATAGATTAATCGCGGGAGGGGAATTTAACGCCAAAAATAAGTATTGGGGATCTAGATTAACTAGTACTAGAAGCAGAGAACTATATGAAGCAATTAAAGAAGATGGCGCCAAATATCACTCAACGGGAAAACCTACCTATTGGCCAACAGATAGAAATAACACCCCAGATCTTGTCGACTTCTTCCTATCAAAAAATATATCTTCAAATAAAATAAGCATAGAGGAAGGACCTGATCTTCAATCAGATCATTCCTCTATACTCTTAACACTTAGCGATAAAATAATAATAAAAGACTATAGCCCGAAAGTAGTAAATAGACTGACTGATGGGAACTGAAGTTGGAAGAAAGTATCCAACTATCACCAGCTATTCAAACAGAAGATCAACTAGAAGAAGCAGTTCAAATATTGACGCTCAGAATACAAAAAGCTGCGTGGGCTGCCACTCCCAAAACAACAAAAAAATCAAACAAAACTCTTATCCTCCCGAAATATGTGAAATTATTACAGAAAAGAGGAAAGCTAGAAAACGCTGGCAACAGACAAGGGCGCCAAGCGACAAGGCCACACTGAACAACTTAAATTATAAGCTCAGAAAATCTGTAAGAGAATTCAATAATGAGTCTTTGAAAACTTACCTCACAAGTCTTGCTAGTACCGACTACTCGCTCTGGAAGGCAACGAAGAAAATGAACAGGCTAATAGCTCACATTCCGCCAGTAAAAACCAGAGAAGGTAACTGGGCGAAAAGCAACCAAGAGAAAGCAAACACTTTCGCTGAGTATCTTGAAGACGTATTCAAACCTTATGAAGATCAAGGACTCAAAATAAGGTGCGAAGAAGATACACCTATTCGGCCGGTAACAGCTAAAAACTTGCCAAAGAAATCAAAGAAAGCATAAATATAAAAAAGCCCCAGTGTTTGATTTAATTACAGGAGACATTTTGAAGCAATTTCCACGAAAATGTTTAAAAAAAACTAGCGCAGATTATTAATGCCTCATTTAAATTAAGGTATGTGCCAAGCATTTGGAAAGTCGCGGAGGTAATAATGATACCTAAACCAGGCAAACCACCTAACGAAGTTACCTCATATCGCCCAATATCTATTCTACCAATGTTGTCCAAGTTATTCGAAAAAGTGCTGGTAAAAAGTCTACAAAAAATAATAGATGAAAAATCGCTAGTCCCAATTCACAAATTTGGATTTAGAAATAAGCACTCTACCATTGATCAGGTGCATAGAATCACAGATAGAATCGAAAAAGCATTTGAAGAGAGAAATATGTGCCCTACAGTATTTCTTGATATACTCGTAGCACAAGCTTTCGATAAAGTCTGGCACAAAGGACTGATACACAAACTACAAAAGCAACTGCCGAAGCAGTATGCGACCATTCTGGAGTCTTATATATCAAAAAGATTCTTCAGAATTAAACAAGATGCAGAGTACTCAACATTAAGAGAGATTAAAGCTGGTGCACCGCAAGGCAGTGTGCTAGGTCCAGTTCTATACCTACTTTTCACTAGCGATCTTCCTGAAAGTGAAGAAACCACCATAGCTACTTTTGCAGATGACACAGCTGTCCTTGCTGTAGGAGCAACTGTCGAAATAGCAACAAAAAAGCTTCAAACAACAATAAAAAATATTTCAGAATGGACTAAGAAATGACAGATTAGATTAAATGACCTTAAGTCAGTCCATATTAATTTTACGTATAAAAACGTACCACACATTCCAGTCTACATTAACAACAATGTAGTGGAATATTCAAACACAGCCAAATATCTAGGCATGACTCTAGACGCTAAACTGCGTTGGAAAGCGCACGTAAAGAAAAAAAAAGATGAGTGGAACATGCGATACAGTAAAATGTATTGGCTTATTGGGAGATTCTCATCCCTGTCTAACTACAACAAGTTATTGCTATACATGCAAGTTCTGAAATCAGTATGGACCTACGGGCTCCAGTTGTGGGCATGCACATGCCAAACAAATTTACAAACAATTCAGGTTTTCCAAAATAAAGTACTAAGGAACATAGTTAATGCACCTTGGTACATACGCAATGCCGATCTGCATAAAGATCTAAATGTTGAAATGGTTGAAGATGAAGTTAAGAAAGTTGCTCAAAGGCTTAGAAGTAGGCTTCTCAATCACGTCAACACAGAAATAACAGAACTATTTAATAATGACAATGCAATCAGGAGATTGAGACGGGTAAAACCTCTTGATCTATAAGAGTTAGCTAGGGCTAAGAAATCAGGTATTGATTTCAAACAAGAAAAAAGTTTAGAAATCCGACAAACGGCGGATCTCTCACTATTGCAGAACCATCCCTCGCGTACTAGCTCTGCAATATCTTTCGATGATTTTTTCTTCCAGCGAATTCCCAACAAAAAAAAAAAAAATTTTTTTTTCTCAAGTTTCTTCTTCCTTCTTTAACGACGAAGTTATGATCTGGACTAAAGGGATAGATTTTTTCCAAATGTGTTAACCTGTTCACTTCAATTCGTCCCTACTGGTCCGCGTGCCAGCTTGTCGGTTTTCCTCAAAGGTTTAAATTTGAAAAAGTAATTTTTAATTAAATGCTCATCTCTAATTAATTCTATATCAATCGTTTAAAGCAACCTATTTATACCCTATTCTAAGGGTATATTAATTTTGACGCATAGTTTGTAACATACCTTAATATTGCCCGTAGACCCCTATAAGTTACTATATTTATGATCAGCATCGATAGTAATGTCGATCTAGCCATGTCTGTCCGTCCGTCCGTCTGTAGCCAAAAATTAGGCCTTTAAACTGGACCTAGAGAGCTGACATTTTAACCATATACTCTCTAGGGTCCCGAAATAATCAAGTTTACGAATTTTTGAAATCCGCACACAGGCCCACAAAATCAAAAAAACCAAATTTTGGAAAAAATCGAATTTTGAGCTAGAAAGCTGAAATTTTTTATATATGATCTATGACTCCTAAAACTGCCTAAACCTAAAATTTCAAAATCCGCCCACTGACACGCCCACAAATAAATAAAATAATTTTTTAATACCCTATTCTAAGGGTATATTAATTTTTGAAAATCCAAAGTTTCAGCTAGGGAGCTGAAATTTATAGTATATACTCTCTATGGGCCCTTTATGCTCATGTGTAAATATTTTCAAAATCCGCCCACTGACACGCCCACAATTATTTTTTTAATTTTTTTTGAAAGTTCAAAGTTTGAGCTAGGGAGCTGAAATTTATAATATATACTCTCTAGGGGCCCTTTATTCTCATGTGTTAATTTTTTTTAAATCCGCCTACTGACACGCCCACAATTAAATAAAACAATTTTATTGAAACACCCAAGTTTGAGCTAGGGAGCGTTTTTTTTTTTGATAAAATCCTTTAAATGTTATATAACAAAATATGTAGAGCGTTCTTAACAATTCAACCATACTTAGACTTTTGTCACGCCCACTTATGAGGGATTGGAATAAGAATAGGGTATCCAACAGATCGCCCAAGCGGACTGTAGCCCGTCACTATGTTTTTTTTTTACAAAGGTCACTTTCTCCAAAATTCATCAAAATCAACAAAATGTGCTTAAAATGGGAATCGTTTTATTTGTTAAATTAAATTACAAAACAGGCGCGTTTTCTTGCATTTAAGGTACCTACCATGAAGGTTCGAAAGGATATTGCATTTCGAAAAAAGTTTCCGATATTGATGATTTTGAAAAAGGCTGGTTCTGGAGTCCGAGTGTTCACGAAATGTTAAATTGGACCCTAATGGGTCCTAAAGGTAACCTTGGGCAAAGGGTGTATCATCATTATTTTTTTTGAATCCCGTCACTTTGATACTAAATATTCAATATTAAGAATTTTTGTTTTGTGTTTATTTAAAGCCTGAAAGAAAGAAGAGGTGCATCCTGCAATCACCTCTCGTTTTATTCAGGAAAGGAAGATTTAAATTTAAATTAAAGGTATCCAGATTTTGTCGCTTCTCTGCAAACTTTGTGAAAGTGTCTAGGTACTGAAAAATGTTACTCCTAATTCGATTCCACAAATTGATCTCTGATTTCATCCTTATAATTGTCGGTCTTCGCATTTACCTTGCATTTGTAAATTTATGGTAGGTGTGTAGCTACATCGACATTACCATTAAAAATGTAGTATTCCGGCTGCATATATGTATATCTATTAACAGATAAATTTAAACCCAAAATGGTTGATCAATAAAATATATGTAGATATACGTACACTCTGTTCCACGTGTTTACAAACAGGTAGTGACTTGATTTAATTTTACGAACTTTTTTATATCGTTCGATAATATGGGAAAAACCAAATGCAGTATGAAAAAAGCCTATAGGTATTATGGTTATACTGTAAAAATTCAATTTGTATATGATGTTTTTCCTAATAAGGTTCATAAAATTAGTACGAGTACTTTTTTTCGTTCCACCTGTTTACGAACAGTAACTAAATCTAGCTGATAGATGCTTAAAAGGTAATAAAACAACACTTTCTTTTGTAATAAATTAATTTGGGTTTTATTAAGATTATTATAAAAAATAGTTTTTAAAAATGTGTACTACCTCCTAATCGCTGTATCACTTCGAGAAGCCTGCTATGAAGAGATTTATACAGTTCTTCCAAGTAATTTCGAGGAATTTCGGACCAGGCTTGTTTTATGGATCCAATTATTTCTTTCGGTTTGGAGTAGAGCTTTTTTGAAACCCATTCCAACACGATTTCCATGATTTTCAGGTCCGGTGAATATGGCGGCCATGACAGGAGGTCTACAATTTCGAGAAATTTCGGACCAAGCTTGTTTTATGGCTTCAATTATTTCTTCCGGGTTGGAGTATTGTTTTCATCCTTCGTAGACCTTTTTTGAAAGCCATTCCAACACGTTTTCCATGATGAATATGGCGGTCATGCCAGGAGGTCTACATTTTGACTCCGAATAAATGTTTTGATTATTCTTGCGGTATGTATCGGTTCATTTTCTTGTTGGAAAATCCATCGTTGTTCATCAAACAATTCGGAAAAATTAGGGAAAGCTCTTACCAATATGAATTTGTAGCTGATTGCGGTCATTCTTGAGGTTTGCAGTTCCGTTAAAGCTTACAGCTCCCCATACCATTACTCCACCTCCCTTGCTGTATCTTCTATCCAAGGTCATTTCACCCTTCCTCAAGTCATGGAAATAATAATTATATCCATCAGGTCCATCCAAATTAAACTTTGTTTCATCTGGAAAGACAACGGTATTCCACTCTCGACTCTACCTAATGTGACTTATTGCAAAATCAATTCGCTGACTTTTGCAATTGTGGTTTCTTCTTCATTTGCTTGTGTCTAATATGGTTGGACTGGTGTATCACAAGATAAACGGTTTATCTACTAGCTTCAACTCCGTTTCTTCCCTGATTTTACTTAAGGAATGTCTTGAATTTGAAGTAGCCCTCAGTATCGCCCGTCGATCCTGACATGTTGTTGCTCTGATTATTCCTCCTTTCCGGTTTTTACAATAGTTCTCAGGGTCCTTAAGATGGCTGGGAACAACAGTTGGTCCTCTTATCTTACCGGCTATAACATGGATAGATTTTTCTTGTTCCTTGTAAGCTCAAATTTGGCATATTTCCTCCTTGGTTAATGAATTTGTCTTACCCATAGTTGTTGTTGCTATGAAATTATGTTTTGAGCTTAGGTCCCTGGTTCTCTTAATGTCTTTATATTTGATTAAAAATATGATAACAGGTAGATCTAGGTACTGTTCGTAAACAGGTGGAACAAAAAAGAATTAATTTTATGACCATAAAAATTGAATTTATACACCTAATCCCAATTTTTTTTTCTTCAACATATAATAGCCTTCTTTCATATTGTATTTGGTTTTTCCCATATTATCGAAGGATTTAAGAAAATTCATAAAATTAATTCAAGAAACTACCAGTTCGTAAACACGTGGAACGGAGTGTATACATCCGGCGTTTATACAGGATAATTTGTATGTTTCCGGACGACTTTATTTAGGTATCTGTCATTTGTTATCTCCTTTTAAAGAGTCGTAGATAGTTTTCTATAAGAATTAATTATGGCGCATCTAACGAACCCTGAATTGGTATAAGACCGGATCCTCTTTTTCCAGGCCAGGTAAAATAATGTTCCAACTGGCATTCTAAGCTTTTGACGCATTCTTAACTTTTAAGTAATTGTCAAGAACTACGACAGGAAGTTTTGCTCAAAACCGAATTATATTATACATACAGGATGATGAAACAAGAGGTGTCCTTTTAAATCAATAAAAAAACGCATCATTTTTATGAAAAATAGATTCATATGGATTTCCGCTTACCATTATTGTAAACAAATTTTGTATCACTATTCGCATATTTCGCCGCTTTATTTCGCGAAATACAGCTCTGATATTCGCTTTTAGTGCACCTTTGGTGGAGGCCAATTGAATTCTCCATTTGCCTGGTCACGCAATATAGCCATTATGTTTCACCAGCTGTGGTGAGCAACATCACTCAAAATAGCGGTGCAAAGTGATTGCGGATATGCCCAATTCCCGTGATCGGCTCGAAATGGACATAAATGGATCTTCAGTCACACTCTCAGCTACGCACTGAAGGCGCTTGAAGATGACCAAACGCAGTCCTACGAAGTTTACAAAACGTTTTCGCTTTGATTTTACTGTTTTTGTAGTGATTATTCATCATCGATTAATATTTCTTAAGCTCTTTCACATTTACTTAATGATAATTGCATGTTGACAGTTCAACAATGGCACGAAATTTAAAATGACATCTCTGTTGGATGATCCTATATGTATATTTAGCAATTGACTGAAGTAATATCTGCGGTACACTGGCCCCGATTTAATCATTCATTTGGACATGTGGTCCTTGGAGCAATAACCCATGCCAGTTCTTAATGCTTCTCCAGATATACGTATGTGCGATTTTATATTCGGCACTAATGAAAGGGGCTTACGGTTTTACGTCAATTCCCAGCTTATAATTTGGAAAGCTTCTCATGACACTTGGATGTTTGTTAGACTTTCGCAGGAGATGTTTCTTTGTATTTCTAGGTGGAATTTGAGCCTCAAACCCCACCGCGCTCAAGTAGTAATTTAGTAATTAAATAACAATACTAACTATTGCTAGGTACTCAAAACTGAAAGCCGTTGCCCTTCTGTTGT